>CM038681.1:552162126-553362126 GCA_021605205.1 Aegilops longissima | reverse complement strand
TTTTAATCTAATGCAAAAAGAATCTCTTAATTTGGATTAAAAACCTAAAAGTTATAGGTAATATAAAATCAGAACTATTCTGATTTTAAAACAGAAATAAAAAATAAATTAAAATAAACAAAACGGGCAGGTGCTACGTGGCCTACTACTACTGGGCTATGAGATGGGCGATCTGTAACTAAATTACGCTCGGGCGAGACCTAAATGAAACGTGCATGCGTGTTTAATTAATAGAAAACCGATGAACCGGTTCGATCTAAACCGAACTAAAACCATAAACTAAAACCAATCTAAACCAAAATAAAACCTATCTATTCGTGGATCTAATACAAGCTGTTGGATTAGGATCGGACGATGATGATGACGATGGAGCTCACCTTGGCGGTTGCGAGGCGGAGGCAGGGAAGACGACCATGGCAGCGTCGAGGCGTTGGTGGTGGTGGCTCCCCCAGCGGTCCTTGGACTCAGGCGAAGACACCAGGGGGTGCAGAACATCGAGGGAGCCTCATGGGCGGTCGTGGTGGAGCTTGGGGTCGTCAGAACGGAGCGAGGCGAGGCAATGGCGATGGCGGCGCTCGGATGTGGTCTAGGACGGCGTTCCGGGCATCAGCGAGCTCGGGGTAGTCGCCGGGGTGGTGCAGTACATGACATCGAAGATGATGGTGGCGGTGGCAGTGGCCAGGGAGGTTGGAGTGGAAGGGGAGGGCGGCAATGGTGCGGTGGCCGAGGCGGATTCCGGCGAGATCGGATCGGGGTGAAACGACCACGGGAGATTGTGATTTTTTGTGAAAATCGGCCGAGCGGAGGAAGGGCAATATTTATAGGGCGGTGGGCGTGCGCGAGGGACAAAGATCCGAGCGAATCCCGCGAGGATTTGGATCGGGGCACTGTTCGTGAAGAACACGAAAGGAAGAGAGGGAGGGGATGACGAGCGGGTCCCGCATGTCGGTGGCTGCGAGGAGAGAGAGGATCGGGCGCTCGGCGTACCGATTGACGAGGGTGGCCGTGGGCCTATGGGGTGAGGGGGGAGAGAGAGGGAGTGGCCCTCGGGGCCAGGTGGCTTCGGCCAGTTTTTTTTTATAAACAGAGAATAAAACTAATACAAAACGTGAATAAATAAATATTATACATAGACATATAATATATCAAAATGTTAAGTAAAAAGAAATCCTAAGCGATGAACATTTTCTCCAAGTCAAATAAAATACGCACAAATTCAAATAGAACACAAAGTGGTACTGTTGCATTTTAAAATCAAATAAAATTATTTTAAAATACCAAAATGATTTCAAACTCATTTTCTCTACTTTTCTACTATAGGGAATCATTTTACCCTGGTTTCCATTTATTTATTTTTAGGAGAAAATAATTTGAATAAAATCAAATAGTTCCAAATTGAAAGGGAGTTTCAAAATACTTCCAAATGACTTTCAATTTGATTCTTGGTAACTTCCAACTCATATTTCATATAATTGAAGAAGTCATTTTATCTTCTCTCGTGAAAATCATTGAGTTGCATAAAGTTTTTGGATTTGAAATATTTCCAAACGGAATTCAAATCTTATCAAAACCCTTTTCATTTATTTAAATGGAAGAAGTCATATCATCTTCTCTCTAGGGTTTTGTGTTTGGATTGAATTTGAATTCATGGAGATCATAAATGCAAGGTGAAAGTTTGGGAATGTCATTTCATTCCCTCTCAGTAAAACTTTCAAAAAGTTTCAAATTTCACTCAATTTCACACTATCAGTTACACAACAATCAAACAAACAAGCATAATTATTTATTTAATATAACATTCCAAAATTTAGAATTTTGGGATGTTACACGCAACCTCGTAACAGCGAGGAAAAACATATCAACCTAAACAACATTTCCACTTTCTGCTTGCAGAAAAAGAACAAAAATAATAAGTTCAAGCACTACAAGTGAACATGTCCAAAATGCCAAAATTGAGAAGTATGCCTCATTTACAAGTCCTTACCTGCACTATCAGTGTTTGACGATGACGGTAGTTCCTGTGATGAGACCAATATGCCTCCAGTTTCAGGGTTTGACGATGGCACATCTTGAGAGGACACCAATATCGATGCGTGATGACCCACAAGTATAGGGGATCTATCGTAGTCCTTTCGATAAATAAGAGTGTCGAACCCAACGAGGAGCAGAAGGAAATGATAAGCAGTTTTCAGCAAGGTATTCTCTGCAAGTACTGAAATAAGCGGTAACAGATAGTTTTGTGATAAGATAAATTGTAACGAGTAACAAGTAACAGAAGTAAATAAAGTGCAGCAAGGTGGCCCAATCCTTTTTGTAGCAAAGGACAAGCCGGAACAAACTCTTATAATAGGAAAAGCGCTCCCGAGGACACATGGGAATATCGTCAAGCTAGTTTTCATCACATTCATATGATTCACGTTCGGTACTTTGATAATTTGATATGTGGGTGGACCAGTGCTTGGGTGATGTTCATACTTAAACAAACATCCCACTTCTGGTTAACCTCTATTGCAAGCATCCGCAACTACTACAAAAGTATTAAGGTAAACCTAACCATAGCATGAAACATATGGATCCAAATCAGCCCCTTACGAAGCAACGCATAAACTAGGGTTTAGGCTTCTGTCACTCTAGCAACCCATCATCTACTTATTACTTTCCAATGCCTTCCTCTAGGCCCAAATAATGGTGAAGTGTTATGTAGTCGACGTTCACATAACACCACTAGAGGTTAGACAACATACATCTTATCAAAATATCGAACGGATACCAAATTCACATGACTACTAATAGCAAGACTTCTCCCTTGTCCTCAGGAACAAACGTAACTACTCACAAAGCATATTCATGTTCATAATCAGAGGGGTAATAATATGCATAAATGATCTGAACATATGATGTAACGCCCCAAGACCGACGATCCAGAAGACTTCCATATACCCCGGTGTTTTGTCGTGTGATTTGTTTTGTTCGTTGCATTCTTCATTGCATCATTTGCATTGCATCATGTCATCATGCCATCATCTCATAAATCTTTTGCAACTCAACTAAATAAATGGCATGGATCTTTGATCCATTTAAATCGAGGGAATTCACATGGTGATTCTCTTTAAAACATATCCTCTCGATATTTAGAGAGCTATAATAAATATTCCAATTATTTGGATTTACCGCAAACACACTTGCAAATAATTCTCCATGCCTTTGTTATCTCATTTCTTGGTCTCCAACCTTGCCCATAAATTATTTCGTCATTTTCCGGAGCTCCACCAAAAATCTCAACATTTTTGGACCTTTCAAATGCCCACTTCTTATTCAAACTCATTTGGATTTAATTTAAACGAGTTCGAATCCAGTCTTCACACACACGCTCACTTCTATTTTCTTGGATCAAGCTCATTTTTATGAGTCCGGGATAAATACCCTCCTGCTCAAGCTCCACCTCTAACCTCTTTTCATTTCTTTCTCATCTCTGTTTTTTTTCTTTCTTCTTTTCTTTTAGCGGTGAGAGAGCCCACTGACCAACAAACCAGGCCGGCCCATTTGCTGGAGGTCCAGCCCACCTAACCCCTTCCTAACCCTAGCCGGCCGCTCTCCCTCGTTCCCACACAGCGCGCAGCCCCAGCCCGATCGAATCCCCATCTCTCGATCTCTCTCCCTCGTCTCGTCCCTCGTGCGCATCTCTCCCGATCCACCTCGCCCATGTCTTCCTGTCCTCGAGACCCCTCAAGCCAACCTCCGCGCAGCCCTCGTCCCGCCTCCTGCGCCCGGCCGCCGCTCGCCGCGCCTGCTTCTCCTCGGCGCGCCTCCCATCGCGCCCGCCATGGCCCATGAGGCCATCAGCATCCTGCAGAGCCCGCGCCTCCTCCTCCCTTCGTTCCGCCCCAACCACGGGGAGCAGAGCCCCAGCGCTGCTTCTTCCGCCTCGCCTCCTCCGCTCCACCACGCCGGCCTTGAGCCGTTGCGGCGGCCGCACTGTCGCCCGTCCATGGTCGCCCGGCGCCGTGTGCTCCGCCGTCCCAGCGCCTGCTGCCTCCTAGGGTGCCGCACCGTCGCCGTTCGTCTTCAACCGCGGGACGCAGTCCTCCTCAACCTCGTCCAGATCCGGATGGCCTCCGCCGCCCTTGCCGTTCTGGCGGGCCGACTCGGTGGCCCGTCCCGTCGGGAGTTGACCACCACCACAGGCCAGCCCAGCGCGCATCTTCCTCGACCCTCTGTTTCATCGCTCCGTGCTGCCTGCATTGAGTAGAGCTGCTGCTCGCTTGGACGCTGCTGCCAAGGCGAAGACTGCCTGTCACGTCGCCTCGCTGGATCGTCGAGATCATCTCGGATTGCGCCACGTACATGGGAGGCCTGTGCGTTCCGTTGCTTCATACCGTTGAATCGTCAAGGCCCTCTGTTCGACTCCGTGTACAACTACGGTGAGGCGTAAATACCACGACGACCGTCGAGACCGCCAAGTTCCACTACCGATGAACGTTTTGGAATCGCCAAGTCAGACTACAACGTGAAGACCATGTACAACTACTGACACCCGTGGATTTCACCAAGTACCTATACCGACGACCGAGACCCTGGTTTTGAAAAGTTCCTTGTGGTGACCCCGAACATCTACGGATCATGAACAACTACTTCATCTACGAAACGTGAACCACTACTTCCACTACCGTCGCCGTGTACCTCTACTTCCACTACCGCCGCGAGAATGACTACTTCCACTACGACCCGTGTACCACTACTTCCTTCGTTGAACTCGACCCGCTCCGAAACACACGCTTCAAAGGTATAACCCCGAGACGACACCCGCGAACGAATGCATGTTGTATGAGATACTCATGTTCAAACCGTGTCCGAGTTGTTCCTTGCGCGTTCCTCCTCGTTTCCATGCCCCTAACCCGTGGGAACCCGGTAGTCGGGAGCACCCCACCATCTGTAGCATGTTGCGCACATCCGCACGCCTCCTTTTGCACCGGTATCTCCATGAGCTACCGGAACCGATATGTTGCCGTGGCATCATTTTCGGATTCGCCGCCGTGGCACCCTTTTTGTTCCGCCATGGTGAACAAATGCTTCATAACATGCTCATGTCGAAATTTTCATAAAATTGCTTAAAACTTGTACATGTCATCTGCATCATGATAACAACATTTAAATGTTTAAAATTGTTGTTGCATTAAATTGCTAAATGCATATGGGGATTTACCGGATTTGTTGTTTTTATATCCGGCCCCATTTAAATTGTTTAGATGGTATAGTTTTGTTATGCTTCACCACTTGCCATGTTAACCAATATTTAACATTGTTGGGTACATAACCGAGAGATAACTAAATAATTGATGTGGTGTTTCGTCAATATGCAACTCATTGCATATTGAGCTCCACTTAATTTGTAGGATTGCTTGTGCACTTTTGCCATGCCATGCTATTTAAACCGGGCATGCATCATACTTATTTGCGCATCATGCCATGTTTGTGTGATGGTTGTTTACTATGTTGTTTGTTTCTTTCCGGGTTGCTTCTCTCGTTAGCTTCGGTTTCCTTCCGGAGTTGTGAGGATTCGGTCGACTACGTCCGTTTGTCTTCTTCATGGACTCGTTCTTCTTCCTAGCGGGATCTCAGGCAAGATGACCATACCCTCGAAATCACTTCTATCTTTGCTTGCTAGATGCTCGCTCTTTTGCTATGCCTATGCTGCGTTACCTACCACTTGCTATATCATGCCACCCATATTGCCATGTCAAGCCTCTAACCATCCTTTCCTAGCAAACCGTTGTTTGGCTATGTTACCGCTTTGCTCAGCCCCTCTTATAGCGTTGTTAGTTGCAGGTGAAGATGAAGTTTGTTCCTTGTCGGAACATGGAGATGTTGTTCCTTGTTGGAACATGTTTACTTGTTGGGATATCACAATATATCTTATTTAATTAATGCATCTATATACTTGGTAAAGGGTGGAAGGCTCGGCCTTATGCACAGTGTTTTGTTCTCCTCTTGCCGCCCTAGTTTCCGTCATATCGGTATTATGTTCCCAGTTTTGCGTTCCTTACGGTTGGGTGATTTATGGGACCCCCTTGACAGTTCGCTTTGAATAAGACTCCTCCAGCAAGGCCCAACCTTGGTTTTACCATTTGCCACCTAAGCCTTTTTCCCTTGGGTTCTGCAGACTCGAGGTCATCTATATTTAACCCCGGGCGGTGCTCCTTGAGTGTTGGTCCAAGCTGTCGACCGCCGGTGTACCGAGGGGCAACTCTGGGCTCGCCCTCTTTGGAAGTTTGGACAATCCGGTGTGCCACGAGAGCGAGTGCGTGCGACTCCTATCGGGTTTGTCGGCACATCGGGTGACTTTGCTGGCCTTGTTTTACCATTGTCGAGATGTCTTGTAGTCGGGATTACGAGACTGATCGGGTCTTCGGTAGAAGGAATATCCTTCGTTGACCGTGAGAGCTTATAATGGGCTAAGTTGGGACACCCTGCAGGTATTATCTTTTGAAAGCCGTGCCCGCGGTTATGAGGCAGATGGGAATTTGTTAATGTTCGGTTGTAGAAAACCGAAGTTGATCTTAATTAAAATACACCAACGCGTGTGTAACCGTGATGGTCTCTTCTCGGAGTCCGGAAGTGAACACGTGTTGGAGTTATGCTTGGCGTAGGTTGTTCTAGGATCACTTCTTGATCATAGTTGTTCGATCGTGCTTTTGCCTTCTCTTCTCGCTCCCATTTGCGTATGTTAGACACCGGATATGCTAGTAAACTTGCTGCAGCTCCACCTCACTACCTTCTCCTACCCATAAGCTTAAATAGTCTTGATCTCGCGGGTGTGAGATTGCTGAGTCCCGTGACTCACGATACTTCAAAACCAGTTTGCGGTGCCGATGAAACCGTGCGGTGGCCTTTTGAGCTCAAGGAGGAGCTCGATGAAGATCTTGTTCATTGTGTTGTTTCATTTCAGTTGATCGATAGTGGAGCCAGTTGGGACGATCGGGGATCATGTAGCATTTGGGGTAGTCTTCTTTTATTTTGGTTCCGTAGTCGGACCTTGATTGTATCTGTATGATGTAATGCTTTACTCATGTATTGCGTGAAGTGGCGATTGTAAGCCAACTATGTATCTCTTTCCTTATGTATTACATGGGTTGTGTGAAGATTACCTCACTTGCGACATTGCTTTCAATGCGGTTATGCCTCTAAGTCGTGCTTCGACACGTGGGAGATATAGCCGCATCGAGGCGTTACAAGTTGGTGTCGATTGCCATCCCGACTCGAGAGCCCCTGCTTGATTGTTTCTTTGGCGTTGTTGAGTCTAGAACAAAAATGTTTTGAGTCTTAGGATTATATATCGGAGTAGGATTCTTTTTACTCCTCGGTCCTTAAATCGCTCTGGTGAGGTCTCTGGCGTAGAAGTTTTGACTCTTCTCTCCTCAAATTTCACTAAAAAATTTAGGATCACGCGGGTATCTTGGAATTGTTCCAATGGTTTTGTGGCGAGAACATTGTTCTTGGTGCCTCGACATTTAGGGGTTGTGGCGGTGTCCGGGGAGTTGAGCTCCGGTGTTGTCGTCACAATTTTATCGTTGCAGATTCTGGAATACGAGTTTTGCCGACATCGAAAATCTCTTTTATGCAGTTGTTGGTGAGATAACCTCGATAACCCAGTACTGGGGCGTGCTTGATAGTATTGCCATAACTCGTATAACGGATGCTTTTCGAAGGTCGAGGTAAACGATTTCTGGAGTTTTCTTGGTTATGTGTTGAAGCATGGATACAGCTGGATCTAGGTATTGTTAGTTTGGGTGATATATTTTGTGTCCCCTGTATCCCCAACACCAGATTGCATAACCAGAAAGTTTCGGGGGTTTATAAGTGGGAATTCAAGTAGCTGCTAGATTATCTTTCCAACAGACACATGATACGATATGGGATCTATCGTATGTTTGTTTCCGGCTTATTCTGCAAGCCACTCCTTTGTTTTGTTTTAAGTTGTGGTATTCGAGTTGCTTCAATGTCAAGTGTTGATTCCATACCTTTCCTAAATGGTGTTCTCATATTTCTATGTGAATACTAATCCTTCTTGATCATCGAGTTTGTCATCTCAATTTCTTCTCACGGTGCGCTTCTCTTCAAGATGATCCCATCATTCTCCCCATTCGCGAGATCAATTCTCAGTTCTTTGCAACGGTGCTTGCTTCATCCGTCCCAGGTTGTCTTTGTTTTCCCGCCCTCCACCCTTTTCGTCAAGGACTCATATATCCCTACCCAAGTACCCATTTTATTGCTGTGAAGTCTCTTCATTCTTTTCCTCAATGCTCTTATCCGGTGATTCTCATGAAGATGCTAAAGGAAGCTCTGAGTTTATCATTCTTCATTATTTTCTTCTCCGGTGGATTCAAATCAAGCTTTCGGTGTTGGTCACATTCCTTTCCTTGTTTTAAATGTGTTCTCATGCCGGTGCACCTCTTAATTTTTTCACTTCTTGTTATTCATTTGTTTCCGGAGTGCTAAAGATTATCTCAGAAGATTCGTGTTTTCATTCCTAATCCGTGCAAGATTTCTCGAAGTTGTTATCCCTTTTGAGCCATTTAATTCAACCGGTGCAATCTCTCTTTTCAAACAATCGTTCAACGGTGGTTCTTTTGAGTGGGCCCTAACCCACAGGTCTTTTCCCAGGATCTTACCCGACTCTTCTAATTTTCCGGAGTTATTCTCAAATTCTTTGCAAAGTTTGATGTAAGGATGAATTATCATCAGTCAAATGTCTTTCTCCAAGATCTTTCAAATTCTTTTCATCGGTCGTTCAATCTTTCTAATTGTCATTCCGGAGTGCCTCAACAATTCATGATGGTGTTTCTCATCGTCATTCTCAACATTTGAAGACCAAAGAAGAGTTTCTCTTAAATCTTGCTCCATTCTCTTCAAGATTCATGGTTCTAGTTTGATGCCATCCTCTCACAATGGTTTTAGATTGTGAGAATTCTTTTCACCCATCCGGAGCATTTCATGAGTTGTTTCCATTTCTTTCCTACGAAGGCCATTGTTTCGGGTTTATTCGTTCTCAGCTTTCATCTCTCGTTCTCCAAATCATACCGGTGTATCATTCAAGTATTATCTAATCAGCTCGTGATCTGTTCATTCTCTTGTATCAAATTTTCTAAAGTATCTTCGTTCATTTTCAATTCTTATGGTGGTTCGTTCAATATTCCTCTTCCTATGTTCTCATATTAATTTAATTGTTGTTTAAATCCTACCGGCGGATCGTTGAAGACCTTCTCAAGTTGAGCAATATCTCTCTTCAATCCTTTTTTCAACGAGAATAAGTAGTATGCCTAATCCGTTGCTTCTCATCAATTTATATTGGTGAAGGATACACATAACATAATTCTTATTCTTGTTTCATCCAAGTGATTAATTCCTTCTTTCGTAGTTTGTTCATGATGAATAAATTCTCGGTTTCAATTGTTTCATCTTTTCTTTTCCCGGAGTTCCAAGCTCTCATCATCACGAAGCTTCATCTTATCACTGCAAGGCTTCACCTTGTGTTGTCAACTTCTCTTCCTTTTTATCATCCTTTTATTTACCGGAGTTCTTCATGGAGGCTCTACATGGTGGTTCGTCAAGGATTCCTTTCATTCTTCAATTGTTCTTCAAGATTTCTCTAGAAGTTAAGATCCGCCAAGCTATACTCTAAAATAAACATGGTGTTCAACACATGTTTTGTTTTGAGGAGTTCAAGCATTCTTCATCTTGCATTCCAAAGTGCAATTCTTTCTATCATTATCTTTTGAGGTGGTGTTATGTCATTCTTGACAATTTCCCTTCGTGTTTCTTGATTCACAAGTTGTGAGGAATGAGATATTTAAATCCATCATTTCTCTTCGTTCACGAGATCTTTTCAACCCAACAATTTATTCGTTGGTGTTATCTTGGTATAGATTTCACTTAAAGCCTTCCCTAAGGAATGTTGCTATTATGGTGTTTATCAATGATCCAAGTTTTCCTCCTATCCTCTCAATGAAAGAAGTTTTCATCTTCTTGTTGATCTTAATCCAATCAACTGTTTCCGTTAGTGGCGGGTTGTCACCTCATAATTTTGAGATGTGTTCCATAAGCCCACAACAAGCTTGTTCCTTTCGTTGTTGATAATCCAACAACTCCATTCTAGCATTTCTTGTAAGCTTGCTCTTTCAAGACCTTGTTTCCCTTCGTCCATTCCATTCCATTCTTTCATTTCTTCCGGAGGCATTGTGATGTTGCTCTCTTCGACCCATCATCTTGTTTTGTCAAGATCATGTTCTTCTCCTTGCTTCTCTGTTTAGTCGGTGTCATGTTTTCATTCGAGTTCTCTCATCTTATCAAGTTTTGCTGCTTCCTCAACGGAGAGCTGTCTGAAATCTTTCTTACCCTTGTACCATTCTTTCAATAGTTCCGGAGGCAGTGTGTTGTTGATTTCATCAAGTATCATCCCATCTTCTCAAGTTCATGTTCAATTCCTTCCATTTACAGTCGGAGTGCTGCCCAAATTATATCATTCTTACTCCTTCTCTATCTTGTTTTAACCGAAGTGGCTTCAAAATCTATCTTGTCCCCTAAGCTCTTGGTTATCATCATGTTCTTTGTTCTTCTCTGCTAACAAAGTGTTCACAATCTCGTTCATCTCCATTGTATTCTTCTTTCAATTTTTCAACCTCTCAAGGTTCGTTGGTTTCACTCTGTTGTCAAAGAAGCAACTTAGTTTTACCTCTTTCTTCTTTCGTTTTTCTATCCGGTGCCATCCTAGATCTCGGGACGAGATCCTCTTGTAGTGGTGGAGTGTTGTAACGCCCCAAGACCGATGATCCAGAAGACTTTCATATATTCCGGGTTTTGTCGTGTGATTTGTTTTGTTCGTTGCATTCTTCATTGCATCATTTGCATTGCATCATGTCATCATGCCATCATCTCATAAATCTTTTGCAACTCAACTAAATAAATGGCATGGATCTTTGATCCATTTAAATCGAGGGAATTCACATGGTGATTCTCTTTAAAACATATCCTCTCGATATTTAGAGAGCTATAATAAATATTCCAATTATTTGGATTTACCGCAAACACACTTGCAAATAATTCTCCATGCCTTTGTTATCTCATTTCTTGGTCTCCAACCTTGCCCATAATTATTTCGTCATTTTCCGGAGCTCCACCAAAAATCTCAACATTTTTGGACCTTTCAAATGCCCACTTCTTATTCAAACTCATTTGAATTTAATTTAAACGAGTTCGAATCCAGTCTTCACACACGCTCACTTCTATTTTCTTGGATCAAGCTCATTTTATGAGTCAGGAAAAATACCCTCTGCTCAAGCTCCACCTCTAACCTCTTTTCTTTTCTTTCTCATCTCTGTTTTTCTTTCTTCTTTTCTTTTAGCGGTGAGAGAGCCCAGCGACCAACAAACCAGGCGGCCCATTTGCTGGAGGTCCAGCCCACCTAACCCCTTCCTAACCCTAGCCCGACCGCTCTCTCCCTCGTTCCCACACAGCGCGCGCCCAGCCCCGATCGAATCCCCATCTCTCGATCTCTCTCCTCGTCTCCTCCCTCGCGCGCATCTCTCTCGATCCACCTGCGCCCATGTCTCCCTCTCCTCGAGACCCCTCAAGCCAACCTCCGCGCAGCCCTCGTCCCTGCCTCCTCGCCCGGCCGGCCACAGCTCGCCAGCGCCACCTTCTCCTCTCGGCGCGCCTCCCATCGCGCCCGCCATGGCCCATGAGGCCATCAAGATCCTGCAGAGCCCGCGCCTCCTCCTCCCTTCGTTCCGCCCCAACCACCAGGGAGCAGAGCCCCCGCGCGCTGCTTCTTCGCCTCGCCTCCCTCCGCTCCACCACGCCGGCCTTCGGAGCCGTTGCCGGCGGCCGCACCGTCGCCCGTCCATGGTCGCCAGCGCCGTGTGCTCCGCCGTCCCCGCGCCCTGCTGCCTCCTAGGGTGCCGCACCGTCGCCGTTCGTCTTCAACCGCGGGACCGCAGTCCTCCTCCAACCTCGTCCAGATCCGGATGGCCTCCGCCGCCCTTGCCGTTCTGGCGGGCGGCTCGGTGGCCTCTCCCGTCGGAGTTGACCTCCACCACAGGCCAGCCCAGCGCCGCATCTTCCTCGGCCTCTTTGTTTCGCCGCTCCGTGCTGCCTGCATTGGCGAGCTGCGAGACCGTGGATTTCACCAAGTACCTATACCGGCGGCCGAGACCCTGGTTTCGACAAGTTCCTTGTGGTGACCCGAACATCTACGGATCATGAACAACTACTTCATCTACGAAACGTGAACCACTACTTCCACTACCGTCGCCGTGTACCTCTACTTCCACTACCGCCGCGAGAATGACTACTTCCACTACGACCCATGTACCACTACTTCCTTCGTTGAACTCGACCCGCTCCGAAACGCACGCTTCAAAGGTATAACCCCGAGACGACACCCGCGAACGAATGCATGTTGTATGAGATACTCATGTTCAAACCGTGTCCGAGTTGTTCCTTGCGCGTTCCTCCTCGTTTCCATGACCCTAACCCGTGGGAACCCGGTAGTCGGGAGCACCCCACCATCTCTAGCATGTTGCGCACATCCGCACGCCTCCTTTTGCACCGGTATCTCCATGAGCTACCGGAACCGATATGTTGCTGTGGCATCATTTTCGGATTCGCCGCCGTGGCACCCTTTTTGTTCCGCCATGGTGAACAAATGCTTCATGACATTCTCATGTCGACATTTTCATAAAATTGCTTAAAACTTGTACATGTCATACGCATCATGATAACAACATTTAAATGTTTAAAATTGTTGTTGCATTAAATTGCTAAATGCATATGGGGATTTACGGTTGTTGTTTTATATCCGCCCCATTTAAATTGTTTAGATGTATAGTTTTGTTATGCTTCACCACTTGCCATGTTAACCAATATTTAACATTGTTGGGTACATAACCAAGAGAGAACTAAATAATTGATGTGGTGTTTCGTCAATATGCAACTCGTTGCATATTGAGCTCCACTTAATTTGTAGGATTGCTTGTGCACTTTTGCCATGCCATGCTATTTAAACCGGGCATGCATCATACTTATTTGCGCATCATGCCATGTTTATGTGATGGTTGTTTACTATGTTGTTTGTTTCTTTCCGGGTTGCTTCTCTCGTTAGCTTCGGTTTCCTTCCGGAGTTGTGAGGATTCGGTCGACTACGTCCGATTGTATTCTTCATGGACTCGTTCTTCTTCCTAGCGGGATCTCAGGCAAGATGACCATACCCTCGAAATCACTTCTATCTTTGCTTGCTAGATGCTCGCTCTTTTTCTATGCCTATGTTGCGTTACCTACCACTTGCTATATCATGCCACCCATATTGCCATGTCAAGCCTCTAACCATCCTTTCCTAGCAAACCGTTGTTTGGCTATGTTACCGCTTTGCTCAGCCCCTCTTATAGCGTTGTTAGTTGCAGGTGAAGATGAAGTTTGTTCTTTGTCGGAACATGGAGATGTTGTTCCTTGTTGGAACATGTTTACTTGTTGGGATATCACAATATATCTTATTTAATTAATGCATCTATATACTTTGTAAAGGGTGGAAGGCTCGGCCTTATGCCTGGTGTTTTGTTCCACTCTTGCCGCCCTAGTTTCCGTCATATCGGTATTATGTTCCCGGATTTTGCGTTCCTTACACGGTTGGGTGATTTATGGGACCCCCTTGACAGTTCGCTTTGAATAAGACTCCTCCAGCAAGGCCCAACCTTGGTTTTACCATTTGCCACCTAAGCCTTTTTCCCTTGGGTTCTGCAGACTCAAGGGTCATCTTTATTTTAACCCCGGGCGGTGCTCCTTGAGTGCTAGTCAAATGTCGACCGCGGGTGTACCGGGGCAACTCTGGGCTCGCCTCTACCGGAAGTTTGGACAATCCGGTGTGCCCCGAGAACGAGGTACATGCGACTCCTATCGGGATTTGTCGGCACATCGGGCGGCTTTGCTGGCCTTGATTTACCATTGTCGAGATGTCTTGTAGTCCGGGATTCCAAGACAGATCGGGTCTTCCCGGTAGAAGGAATATCCTTCGTTGACCGTGAGAGCTTATAATGGGCTAAGTTGGGACACCCCTGCAGGGTATTATCTTTCGAAAGCCGTGCCCGCGGTTATGAGGCAGATGGGAATTTGTTAATGTCGGTTGTAGAAAACCGAAGTTGATCTTAATTAAAATACACCAACGGCGTGTGTAACCGTGATGGTCTCTTCTCGTGGTCAGGGAAGTGAACACGATGTTGGAGTTATGCTTGGCGTAGGTTGTTCTAGGATCACTTCTTGATCATAGTTGTTCGACCGTGCTTTTGCCTTCTCTTCTCGCTCCCATTTGCGTATGTTAGACACCGGATATGCTAGTAAACTTGCTGCAGCTCCACCTCACTACCTTCTCCTACCCATAAGCTTAAATAGTCTTGATCTCGCGGGTGTGAGATTGCTGACTCCCGTGACTCATAGATACTTCCAAAACCAGTTTGCGGTGCCGATGAAACCGTGCAGGTGGCCTTTTGAGCTCAAGGAGGAGCTCGATGAAGATCTTGTTCATTGTGTTGTTTCGTTTGAGTTGATCGATAGTGGAGCCAGTTGGGACGATCGGGGATCTGTGTAGCCTTTGGGGTAGTCTTCTTTTATTTTGGTTCTGTAGTCGGACCTTGATTGATTTTGTATGATGTAATGCTTTACTCATGTATTGCGTGAAGTGGCGATTGTAAGCCAACTATGTATCTCTTTCCCTTATGTATTACATGGGTTGTGTGAAGATTACCTCACTTGCGACATTACTTTCAATGCGGTTATGCCTCTAAGTCGTGCTTCGACACGTCGGAGATATAGCCGCATCGAGGGCGTTACATATGATCTTCCACCAATTAAACCAACTAGCATCAACTACAAGGAGTAATCAACACTACTAGCAACCTACTAGCACCAATCCCGGACTTAGAGAAAAGAATTGGATACAAGAGATGAACTAGGGTTTGGACATGAGATGGTGCTGGTGATGATGTTGATGGAGATTGCCCTCTCCCGATGAGAGGCGTTGGTGATGATGATGACGATGATTAACCCCTCGCGGAGGAAGTGTCCTGGCGAACAGCTCTGCGGAGCCCTAGATTAGTTCCGCCAGGTTTAGCCTCGTGGCGGTGAGTCTCATCGAAGGTTGCTTATGATTTTTTTCATCGAAAGACTTCATATAGGAGAAGATGGACATCGGAGAGCCACCGGGGGCCCAAGAGGTGAGGCGCGCCGGGGGGGCGCCCCCACCCTCGTGAGCGGTGTGTGGCCCCCGGCCTTCATCTTTGGCGACGATTTTCTTTATTTATTTTAAGGTATTCCGTGGAGTTTCAGGACTTTTGGAGTTGCGCAGAATAGGCCTTCAATATTTGCTCCTTTTCCAGCCCAGAATTCTAGCTGTCGGCATTCTCCTTCTTCATGTAAACCTTGTGAAATAGGAGAGAATAGCCATAAGTATTGTGACATAACGTGAAATAACAGCCCATAATGCGATAGATATCGATATAAAAGCATGATGCAAAATGGACGTATCAACTCCCCCAAGCTTAGACCTCGCCTGTCGTCAAGCGAAAAGCCGATAAAAATAAATATGTCCTCATGTTTAGAAGTAGAGGCGTCGATAAAAATAAAATACGGACATGAAGGCATCATGATTATTCTCATAACAGCAACATATATTGATTTGTCATATGATTACTCATGTTCAAATGATGATCTTTTCACAAAGCCAAAGTATGAATCAGAAACCTTATTGAGCACCAACAAATTATACCCTTAGTCATTGAAACAATTGCAATTTATCATAACATCAGAAAGAGTCTATGTCAGAGCTTAAAGCAAGTCCACATACTCAACTATCACTTAGTCTTTCATAATTGCTAACACTCACGCAATACTTGTGGTTCTGAGTCTTAACAGGACACGAGAGAAAGATAGGGGCTTGTAATTTTGCCCCAACCTTTTACCTCAAGGGTAAAGTCAACAATAATAATTCATGCTCCCCTACATCCAATTATATATATATATATATATATATATATATATATATATATATATATATATATATATATATATATATATATATATATATATATATCATATTCTTTCAACATCTTTGGGCTTGCCAAAGGATAAAATGAAAAGGAAGGTGAAGATCATTGTGACTCTTGCATAAGGTAAAGGATAATAATAAAAGATAGGCCCTTCGCAGAGGGAAGCAGAGGTTTCCATGCGCTTGTATGGTTGGATGCAAAAAATCTTAATGCAAAAGAACGTCACTTTATATTACCCCTTGTATGTGGAACTTTATTATGCAGTCCGTCGCTTTTATTACTTCCACAACAAGTTCGTACAAAGCTTATTTCTCTGCACTAATAAGTCATGCATATTTAGAGAGCAATTTTTATTGCTTGCACCGATGACAACTTACTTGAAGGATCTTACTCAATCCATAGGTAGATATGATGGACTCTCATGGCTAAACTGGTTTAAAGGCATTTGGAAGCACAAGTAGTATCTCTACTTGGTGCTGAGAATTTGGCTAGCATGAGGGGGAAAGGCAAGCTCAACATGTTAGGAGATCCATGACAATATACTTTGTCTCAGATATAAGAAAACATAACTCATTACGTTGTCTTCCTTGTCCAATGTTCCCAATCATAAAAGATGTCAATGATAATATATCTATATGTGAAACCTCTCTCTCCTTATTACTTCCTATTAATTGCAACGATGACCAAAACTATATTTGCCAACTCCCAACAACTTTTAATCATCATATTCTTTCTATGTGAAGTCATTACTTTCGATAAGACCAATATGAACTCTTTGTTTCTTTTTATTCTTTTCTTTTATTCACTCAAGATCATGGCAAAGTAATCAAGCCCTTGACTCAACACTAATATTTATTATATATAGCTCACGGACTCGATTGCATAGAGGGATCATAAAGCAAAACTTCAAAACTAGATCATGCCATGACTTTATTCTATTATATCAAGATACTACTAATAGGATCGAACTAAGAAAAACGGTAAAGATAAGAGTTGTGATGGTGATACGATACCGGGGCACCTCCCCCAAGCTTGGCAATTGCCAAGGGGAGTGCCCATACCCATTGTAACATCCCAAATTTCCTATTTGGAATGTTTTACAAATATAGCTAAGCATCCTATGCATCCTGTTTGAATTTGAATGCCATTTGAAGTTTCAGAGAATTTTGAGTTTTTGAATTTGAATTTCAAACTTTGGCATGTGGGAAACATTTCAAAAACTAAGCTGATAAATACTTGATCAAAAGTATGAGAGGAGCAAACATGACACTCCAAAATATCGAGGAAACAATGCCAAAGGATTTGGATTCAAATCTGAATTTTATTTGAATTTGAAAAAATGGATTTTATAAAGTTTGGATTTTGCCTTTGGAAAAATGTTCAAATGAAAGGAATATTCCTGATCATTTTGGTATATATATACCCTATATAAAATATTTATAGATATTGTTTTATTTCTGTTTTGTTTTATTTAAAAATAAAGTTTTAAAAAGAAAAACCCCGGGCGCCACCCAGCCACCCAGGCCAGCCAGCCAGCCGCCAGGCCTTTGGCCCAAGCCAGCCCGGCCCACTTAATAACAGAGCCAGCCCAGCCAGACCGGCCTCGCCCCTCGCCCGAATCCCTAGGCCTCGGCCACCCGCTCGCCTCGCCCTCTCTCTCTCTCTCGACCCGTGGGCCCGCCCATCTTCTTCCCCCTCGCCCACATAGCGCCTTCATGGGAGATCGCGGATCGAAGGATCCGGATCCCGATCGCTCCCGATCGCCCCGATCGACCCGAAGATGCCCAAGGCCACGGCTATAAAAGCGAGCCCTCCGCACCCCATTCCCCCTAGCCTCGCGGAGCCCTCTCCTCTCTCTCCCGAAGCACGCCGGGAGCCAAGCTCGCCACCGCCGCCATAGTCGCCGCCGTCGACACCTAGTCCACCCCGACCCCAAGCAGCGCCACGGACCACTCACCGACCTCCCCGCACCCTGCGGCGACTCCCTCGAGCTCCCGGGCCTCGAAGCCCCGACGCCTCTCGCCGCCGCCCGCCGCCGTCGCCGGACTCGATGCGTCGTCGGGATCACCCTCCCGTCCGATCTAAATCAGCGGCCACGATTAGAATCCCGAAGAATAAGTTTTATTTAGAAAACCGCCGGTTCAATCGGTTTATATATTAGTTAGGTTTATTTTTTAGGCCGGTTCGTTTTAGTTAACCCTAGGGCCCGTTTAGACTATTTAACGCCTAGTGCAGTATAGGCCCATTAGGCCTTTTTCTTTTATTTTGATTTTCTATTTTAGCAGAATAGTTTCTGTTTTCAAAAATTGATATCTTTTATTCTGTTTATTATTTTAGATGATTCTTTTTTGTTGGATTGCAAATTTTATGTAGTTTCTGTAGAATATATATTTAGCTATGTTAAAAATAATTAAAATGCTTTAATTTAGTTTTAGTCAGAATAGTAAATCTGCTATAACTTGAGTTAGAAAAATTATTTTTGCATGATTCTTTTGTCACAACTTTATTTTAACATTGCCAAACCATAGAAATTAACTTGGGTATTTTAGGATTAATAAATAATTAGTTTTAAGCATAATCCTATTAATGCTAATTAATTAACTAGCTCTGTTTTCCTAATATTTTAATTAGTAAATGAATTTATTTTTAACTTGTGATTAGTTATTCTAGGTTAGTTTCTGTCATTCTAGTAGATGAACTTTTATTTATAATTAATAAAAATTTTAATTTATTTTTCTTAATAGAAATTGGATTAGGCCTAAAATGAGTTTTATAATAGCTTTTAATTAATTCTTTTTGCTCCTAGTTGCTTAGTGAAACCTTTTCTGTTAAGTTAACTTAAAACCATGATTAGGTTATATTAAGGAATTTTGTTATATAAAACTATTTTAGTTATTGTTTGGAGTAGGGAAAACTTTGAATTGGTTTCTTTGAGTTTTCCTTTTGGATTTGGTTTTGGTTGTTTTGTTGTGCTATGTTACTTTTGTTATGTTGTGTGATCCTGTTGCTTTGTGCTTATTGTGTTATTGTTTGTCTCGGTAGAGTTTCCTGAGTCTGAAGCTTGCTACTCGACTCTTTAGCTTACGAGGATCATCAGCAAGGCAAGTTTTGATCATGTTATTTCTATACCTATGTTTTGTGCATTAGTAGTTGTCACCACTCCACCATGCATGCAGTAGTGAAATCTTGAAGTCATTAAACTTGAGTAGTATCATGTGGTAGGATGAACCAATCCCTTGTTACCATGACCCGGGGCGTAGTAGTTACTTTGCTATGCTTGTAGGCGGGATTTGGGATGAGTGAAATTCATAAGCAAGATGTGAGAGTCAATGATGATGACAACCCCATGAACTACAATGATCAAGATGGACTTGGAAAATCACTCTTGGGTGGAGGGCGGTTGGCGGGCACCTGGAGCACCAGTGGTGGCGGGATGCATGGAGAAGCGCCATGACATCCTGCGAAAGCTTCACCCAGCCACAAAGAGAAGGATGGATGCCCCATGACCGGAAGCTTACATGCAGCCGCAAGCCATTATGGGCTCTGGCTGGGTTGACCCTAGTAGTGGCGCTGGCTGGGCGGTACTACGAGAAGTAGACGAATGGTAGGATTGGATGGGTACGGCGGTAGCGGAAGAACTCTTTGGAAGACCTGTTTCATTAGTCCGTCTTCAAACACCATGAAGTGCGAAGACTTAAAAGGAGGAATGATTCTTGCGGGAAAGTCGCAACCCTCTGCGAGTTAAAGATCTAATCGATTAGCCGTGTCCCGATTCACGGACATTTGAGCCTCTGGAACTTGGAAGTATTCGGATATCTCAACACTAAAACTAAGGAATTAATTTGAGGGTTTATGACTTAATAATTGGGAGCGAGATATTGGTTGGCGGAACCATCTCAATAACTACCAACAATTGTAGTAATTTGCAAGCAAGTTCACTGTAGTAGGATAAAATTTGCTTTTACAAAATGATGAAACTTAGAGCTCCACAGCCAAAAATGCATATAGAGTTAGTAACTTTATTATTGTTATTCTTCATGACTTGCCGACTTATTCCAAAAGCTGACCTACATGGCTGCAACGTATTATGTTGCGAGATATATTCGATCGGGGTGAGGCTACGCTCCGCGCTTGGCGATTGCCCTTTGGAGTCGGATGAACTCGCTTATCTTGACGCTTCCGCAGCATTAGTAGTTTATTTCTCATGAGTTGGCCTTGAGCGAATTTATTCCTTGTAATAAAGACTCTATATGAGAACCGTGTAATAATATTCAGGTGTGATTGAACTTTGATTACTTTATCGATGTCTTGTGAGTACCGGCATGATCTTGGGATGAATGCAGACACGGAGATTTGACCAATTTTGGGTCAGTCGCTCTGAGATGGTATCGAGCACACGCTGACCGTGAGGATCGTAACCCCTAGGATCGGAAAGCCATAGCGAGACCATTTACTTTGAATCCTTTCATTCCATAATTCTCCCTGTTCAATTCGACTCTTCTCCCTTTGCAACATTCTAGATGGCGTCGAGTTCACCCCAGTTTTGCTACGGAGTTACGCCAGCCCGATGAGGCGATGCCCTTGAAGAAAGCTGGTCCAGATGGTGAAGCAGCTGAAGATAGCTCTACCCTCGATCACCGGAAGCCCACTAATGCACTTCCAGCGGACACCCGATCTGAGATTGAAGTGCATATCCCAGGGAGAACCTTTGGAGGACACACGGAGCCTATCAACTTTGAGTTCACGAGTTCAAGCTGGATCATCGGAAGGGGCGTGGCGATCTATCGAGCACTTGGACATCTCCGAGAGGAGTCAGGGCGAGCTCGATCACTCGAGACCTCGCCATGGTTTCTCGCGGGCAAGGAATGGAGATATCATCCGTACCATTGAGGGCGATTCCACTCTCTCGTACATCCAGGACTTGGAGTGTCTTCTCGAAGCGGGAGATTCGGACTCGCCGTAACTTCGAAGACACACGGAAGCTTTTGTTCCGCGAATGGAATGGAGGAGAAGGCACGCGCAGACTTCCTTGGCCATGAGGAAGAAATCACGGACTTCATGGAGATAGTCGACGACCGAAGATGAAGCTTGCGCGATAGAGGAAAAGATGGACTTGGGAGAGGACCTTTACCCGAGTGGAGATGAAGCACCCTCGTGAGCAATGATCAGGATTTGAAGGAGTACCACTGAAGGAAACCCCAAGAGGAGGCGCCATCGATGAAGACTTTTAGTCGACCACCATGTTATCTTTTACTTTTAAATCGATCAGTTAGGCGATGTTTTCCTTGATTAGTCATGAGCTTTTGTAATCGAGTTTGAACCATGTTTGAGTGGAATGAATAAATGATTGGTGTGTAATGATTGTGCATTCATATGGGTAGTGTTATTCCTCATAGACCATTGTTCTATTCTAATTTTCTCATCCCTCCAAAACACGGATGCCTCAGGGCGTGACCTTTGGTTTCCGCGGAGCTCACCCAGCTGCTCCAGCAGCAGAATGCTGTGATGCAACTACTTATTCGAATCGAACAACAACGCCAACAATCCACCGCCACCGCCACCACCCACTGTGGACAACTTGACTCGATTTACGAGGTTGAATCCGTGATGTTCTCTAGTAGCACCGAGCCGATTGTGGCTGATGATTGGCTCCATAAAATCGGAAGAGCTAGTCACCGTTGGATGCACCGATCTTTGAGAAGGTGCGCTTTGCGCGCATCAACTGGATGGACCTGCAGCTTCTTGGTGGGAGAATTACACCGCCACTTTTCCCATTGGAGCCATCACTTGGGAGCAATTCCAGCAGAGCCTTCCGCACCGCTCATGTCTCAGCTGGAGCCATGAGTGCGAAGAAGCGTGAGTTCCGCAACTTGCGCCGAGGGAACCGTCTTGTGGCACGATCGTGGATGAATCAACAAGCTCGCTTCGCTATGCCCCGATGATGTGGCCACCGATGCCGCCAAGCGGGAGAAGTTCCTTGAGGGACTCAATGATGAACTGAGCATGCAGCTTATTGTGGCTACTTTCAACAACTACCGGGAGCTGGTAGACAAGGCCACCATTCTTGAAGGCAAGCAGCAGCAGATAGAAAGCATAGCGGAAGTACAGCCGGGGAAGCACAACTCGGGAGCTCAGCGAAGCCCGCTATGCACCGTACTCGGGAGGGCACACCCATCATAACCATGGAGGTCATAACCATGGAGGAAATGGGAACAACCGCAGCCAGGACAACAAGTCAGGCCATGGCAATGGCAATGGCAATGGTAATGGCAATCAGCACCGTTCTGCCCGGCTCAGAAGGATCTGAGCCACATCACACGCTTCAAGTGCGGAAGGCAGGGCACTACGCCACCGACTGCCGGAGACCAAGCGGAGGAATGGAAATGGCAATGGAGGCTCGGTGAAGAAGCCAAATCCGTTCCCTCGTGCTCGGTGAACCACATCGGCGTGGAGGGCGTCTATGATCAGCCGGAACAACGTGGTTGGTAAGTTTTATTGAATTCACGTTCAGTGTTGGTTCTCTTTGATTACGGTGCAGCGCATTCATTCATATCAAGGGTAGTTGTGGAAAAGTATGGGTTGCGCACTAGAACCCTTAGAAGCCCCTTGGCGTCGGTTCGCGGGAGGAGAAATGATGGCGGCGTGGCTGTCCTGCAACCCTCAACATTGGGAACCACAAATTTCCGTGGACCTCATAGTGTTGGAAACTCAGACCTTGGATGTAATCCTAGGCATGGATTGGTTGTCAAAGTTTGAAGGAACATTGACTGTGCCCATAAGTCTATTCTGCTCACCACCGGGCGAAAGAGGATCAAGTATGTAGCCAGCACAGCCGGATGAAGAATCAGTGCATTCCCTCGGGGAGTTGTTCGGAGGAAGTGCGGTAGTGCAAGAATTTCCGATGTGTTTCGGAGGAATTACGGAATGCCACCGGACGGGGACATTGAATTTCTGATTGAGCTATTGCGGCACAGCCCCAATATCCAAGAGACCTTATCGGATGCCACGAATGAGTTGAAAGTGATCAAGGATCAAATAAATGAGTTATTGGAGAAAGGATATATTAGTCCAAGCTCATCACCTTGGGGAGCCCAGTTCTTTTGGTAGAGAAGAAGGATGGGAGCTTGAGGATGGTTGTGGACTATCGTGCATTGAGCGAAGTAACCATCAAGAACAAGTACCCTCTGCCGATGATCAATGACTTGTTTGATCAGCTTGTTGGAGCCAAGGTATTCTCTAAGATCGATCTTCGATCAGGGTATCATCAGTTGAAGATTCGTGAAAAGGATATACCCAAAACAGCATTCACTACGGTATGGTTTATATGAGTATACCGTCATGTCATTTGGATTGACTAATGCTCCTGCATACTTCATGAATTTGATGAACAAGGTGTTCATGGAATATCTGGACAAGTTTGTCGTGGTGTTCATCGATGATATATTGATATTCTCCAAGAGCGAGGAAGAGCATAAGGAGCATTTGCGTCTAGTTCGAGAAACTTGAGAACATCGATTGTATGCCAAGTTCAGCAAATGTGAATTTTGGTGAAGGAAGGTGGATTCCTCGGACATGTTATTTCAGGAGAAGGAATAGCAGTTGATCCCGCCAAGGTTGAATCGATCACCGATTGGCGATCACCCACCTCGATCAAGGAGATCCGTAGTTTTCTCGGACTCGCAGGATATTATCGAAGGTTTATTGAGAACTTCTCGAAGATTGCCAAGCCCATGGTGAGCTGTTGAAGAAGGAAGCCAAGTATGTTTGGACCGAGGAATGTGAAGCCAGTTTTCAGGAATTGAAGAAGCGGTTGGTCACAGCCCGATGTTGATTTTGCGGACATACACAAGGAATACCAGGTTTATTGTGGCGCTTCTCGTCAAGGACTCGGAGGAGTATTGATGCAGGAAGGTAAGGTTGTAGCTTATGCCTCCGGACAGCTACGGCCTCATGAGATGAATTATGCCACGCATGATTTGGAGTTAGCATGTAGTGCATGCACTCAAGACACAGAGACATTTCCTCATCGGAAATCGTTGTGATGTCTACAGATCACAAGAGTTTGAAATATATCTTCACGCAGAAGGAATTGAACCTCGAGCGGAGGAGATGGCTAGAGTTGATAAAGGACTACGACATGAGACTGCATTACCACCCGGTAAAGCTAATGTTGTAGCAGATGCTTTGAGCCGTAAGAGTTATGTGAATACTCTTACAACAGGAGGATTACCCAGGAGTTAGTCGATGACCTCGAGATCTCCGGCGGAGATAGTTCGAAAGGATTTGTTGCAACTCTGGAAGTTCAGTCCACCTTGACCGAAAGGATTCGGGAAGCCCGTAAGTCGGACAAGGAAATCGATGAGATAAAGCAAAAGATGGAGGAAGGAAAAGCTAAAGGATTCCGTAAGGATGAACACGGAACTATATGGTTTGAGGATCGTATTTATGTGCCCAATGATCCCGAGCTCGAGAAGCTAATTCTTGAGGCTCATGATTCACCGTACTCGATTCACCCGGCAACACCAAGATGTACCTGTATTTGAAGCAAAGTTTACGGTGGGCGGTATGAAGAAGGATATTGCCGAGTGCGTAGCGATATCGATGTTTGTCAGCGTGTAAAGCGAGAACATCGAAGCCAGCAGGTTACTTCAACCTTTGCCGATTCCGATTGGAAATGGGAAAAACTTGGAATGGATTTCATCACAGATTACCGGGACCCGTTCAGTTATGATTCCATCTGGGTAGTGGTTGATCGTTTGACTAAGGTAGCTCACTTCATTCCGTGAAGACTACCTATACCATGCCAAGTTGGCCAAGATATACATGACCAGGATCGTATGTCCGCATGGAGTTCCGAGGAAAATCGTGTCGATAGAGGAACGCAGTTTACCTCAAAGTTTTGGAAGCGATTGCATGAAACTTTGGGTGCGAGGCTGGAATTGATCAGCTTTTCATCCATGAGATGGATGGACGGACCGAGAGAGTCAATCAGATTACGGAGGACATGTTGAGAGCTTGTGTGCTAGACTATGGGTCTAGCTGGGATGATAATTTGCCATCGCAGAGTTCTCATACAACAACAGTTATCAATCCAGTTTGAAGATGGCCCTTCGAAGCTCTATCACGGAAGGAGGTGCGAAACACCATTCTTTGTGGGATAGTGTTGGAGATCGATCACTTTTCGGTTCCGACCTTATCAAGGATTCGAAGAAAGTCAAGCTGATTCGAGACAGGCTCAAGATAGCACAATCGAGATAGAAGAGTTATGCCGACGATGAACGCAAGGAGGTGACTTACGAAGTGGGAGACCGAGCATATCTTCGTGTGTCTCCGCTTCGTGGAATCAAGAGGTTTGGAGTCAAGGAAAGTTAGCACCCGATTCATTGGCCCTACAAAATCCTCGAGCGTCGTGGAGAAGTTGCATACAAGTTGGAATTGCGGAAGGATTGTCCGGAGTTCATGATGTCTTCCATGTTTCTCGGTGAAGAAGTGTCATGCCGACATGGCGATGTTCCGTTGAGAGACACAAGGCCCTAGAGTCCATACAGCTTGCGGTGATCGACTTACAAGGAGAAACCCGTCCAATTCTCTAAACTGCAAGCGAGTCACCCGCAGCAAGGTCATCAAATTTTGCAAGGTCTTTGTGGAGTCACCACACCGAGGAAGAAGCCACACAGGGGCGCCAAGAGGACCTTCTTGAGACCACCGCACCTATTTGCTAGCCAACCCGAATCTCGAGGGCTAGATTCATCTTAAAATGGTAGGTTTGTAACATCCCAAATTTCCTATTTGGAATGTTTTACAATTATAGCTAAGCATCCTATGCATCTGTTTGAATTTGAATGCCATTTGAAGTTTGAGAGAATTTTGAGTTTTGAATTTGAATTTCAAACTTTGGCATGTGGGAAACATTTCAAAAACTAAGCCTGATAAATACTTGATCAAAAGTATGAGAGGAGCAAACATGACACTCCAAAAATATCAGAGGAAACAATGCCAAAAGATTTGGATTCAAATCTGAATTTTATTTGAATTTGAAAAAAATTGGATTTTTAT
This sequence comes from Aegilops longissima, assembly GCA_021605205.1. Classification (NCBI taxonomy): domain Eukaryota; kingdom Viridiplantae; phylum Streptophyta; class Magnoliopsida; order Poales; family Poaceae; genus Aegilops; species Aegilops longissima. The sequence continues at coordinate 553,335,982 of CM038681.1, read as the reverse complement.
AAAGTTTGGATTTTGCCTTTGGAAAAATGTTCAAATGAAAGGGAATATTCCCCTGATCATTTTGGTATATATATACCCTATATAAAATATTTATAGATATTGTTTTATTTCTGTTTTGTTTTATTTAAAAAATAAAGTTTTAAAAAAACCCCCAGGCGCCACCGAACCACCCAGGCCCAGCCAGCGCCGCACCCCCCTTGGCCCAAGCCAGCCGCCCACTTGGCCAACCAGCCCAGCCCCGACCGCCTCGCCCTCGCCCGAATCCCCTAGGCCTCGGCCACCCGCTCGCCTCGCCCCTCCCTCTCTCTCTCTGACCCGTGGGCCCCGCCCCATCTTCTTCCCCCCTCGCCCACGCAACGCAGCTCGGGAGATCGCGGATCCCGGGATCCGGATCCCGATCGCTCGATCGCCCGATCGACCCGAGACGCCCGAGGCCACGGCTATAAAGCCGAGCCCTCCGCACCCCATTCCCCCTAGCCTCGCCGAGCCCTCTCCCTCTCTCTCCCGGCACGCTTGAGCCCAAGCTCGCTGCCGCCCAAAGTCGCCGCCGTCGACACCCTAGTCCACCCGACCCCAGCAGCGCCACCGGACCACTCACCGACCTCCCCGCACCCAGACGACTCCCTCGAGCTCCCGGCCGCCGAAGCCCCGACGACTCTCGCCGCCGCCGCCGTCGCCGGACTCGATGCGTCGTCGGGATCACCCTCCCGTCCGATCTAAATCAACGACCACGATTAGAACCCCAAGAAATAAGTTTTATTTAGAAAATCGGCCGGTTCAATCGGTTTATATATAAGTTAGGTTTATTTTTTTAGGCCGGTTCGTTTTAGTTAACCCTAGGGCCCGTTTAGACTATTTAACGCCTAGTGCATGTGATAGGCCCATTAGGCCTTTTTCTTTTATTTTGATTTTCTGTTTTAGCGAATAGTTTCTGTTTTCAAAATTGATATCTTTTATTATGTTTATTATTTTTAGATGATTCTTTTTTGTTGGATTGCAAATTTTATGTAGTTTCTGTAGAATATATATTTAGCTATATTAAAATAATTAAAATGCTTTAATTTAGTTTTAGTCAGAATAGTAAATCTGCTATAACTTGAGTTAGAAAAATTATTTTTGCATGATTCTTTTTGTCACAACTTTATTTTAACATTGCCAAACCATAGAAATTAACTTGGGTATTTTAGGATTAATAAATAATTAGTTTTAAGCAGAATCCTATTAATGCTAATTAATTAACTAGCTCTGTTTTCCTAATATTTTAATTAGTAAATGAATTTATTTTAACTTGTGATTAGTTATTCTAGGTTAGTTTCTGTCATTCTAGTAGATGAACTTTTATTTATAATTAATAAAAGTTTTAATTTATTTTCTTAATAGAAATTGGATTAGGCCTAAAATGAGTTTTATAATAGCTTTTAATTAATTCTTTTTGCTCCTAGTTGCTTAGTGAAACCTTTTCTGTTAAGTTAACTTAAAACCATGATTAGGTTATATTAAGGAATTTTGTTATATAAAACTATTTTAGTTATTGTTTGGAGTAGGGAAAAACTTTGAATTGGTTTCTTTGAGTTTTCCTTTTGGATTTGGTTTTGGTTGTTTTGTTGTGTTATGTTACTTTTGTTATGTTGTGTGATCCTGTTGCTTTGTGCTTATTGTGTTATTGTTTGTCTCGGTAGAGTTTCAGAGTCTGAAGCTTGCTACTCGACTCTTTAGCTTACGAGGATCATCAGCAAGGCAAGTTTTGATCATGTTATTTCTATACCTATGTTTTTGTGCATTAGTAGTTGTCACCACTCCACCATGCATGCAGTAGTGAAATCTTGAAGTCATTAAACTTGAGTAGTATCATGTGGTAGGATGAACCAATCCCCTTGTTACCATGACCCCGGGACGTAGTAGTTACTTTGCTATGCTTGTAGACGGGATTTGGGATGAGTGAAATTCATAAGCAAGATGTGAGAGTCAATGATGATGACAACCCCATGAACTACAATGATCAAGATGGACTTGGAAAATCACTCTTGGGTGGAGGGCGGTTGACGGCACCTGGAGCACCAGTGGTGGCGGGATGCATGGAGAAGCGCCATGACATCCTGCGGAAAGCTTCACCCAGCCACAAAGAGAAGGATGGATGCCCCATGACCGGAAGCTTACATGCAGCCGCAAGCCATTATGGGCTCTGGCTGGGTTGACCCTAGTAGTGACACTGGCTGGGCGGTACTACGAGAAGTAGACGAGCGGTAGGATTGGATGGGTACCGGCGGTAGCGGAAGAACTCTTTGGAAGACCTGTTTCATTCGTCCGTCTTCAAACACCATGAAGTGCGAAGACTTAAAAGGAGGAATGATTCTTGCGGGAAAGTCGCAACCCTCTGCGAGTTAAAGATCTAATCGATTAGCCGTGTCCCGATTCACGGACATTTGAGCCTCTGGAACTTGGAAGTATTCGGATATCTCAACACTAAAACTAATGAATTAATTTGAGGGTTTTATGACTTAATAATTGGGAGCGAGATATTGGTTGGCGGAACCATCTCAATAACTACCAACAATTGTAGTAATTTGCAAGCAAGTTCACTTAGTAGGATAAAATTTGCTTTTAGCAAAATGATGAAACTTAGAGCTCCACACCAAAAATGCATATAGAGTTAGTAACTTTATTATTGTTATTCTTCATGACTTGCCGACTTATTCCAAAAGCTGACCTACATGGCTGCAACGTATTATGTTGCGTAGATATATTCGATCGGGGTGAGGCTACGCTCGCGCTTGGCGATTGCCCTTTGGAGTCGGATGGACTCGCTTATCTTGACGCTTCCGCAGCATTAGTAGTTTATTTCTCATGAGTTGGCCTTGAGCGAATTTATTCCCTTGTAATAAAGACTCTATATGAGAATCGTGTAATAATATTCAGGTGTGATTGAACTTTGATTACTTTATCGATGTCTTGTGAGTACCGGCATGATCTTGGGATGAATACAGACACAAAGATTTGACCAATTTTGGGTCAGGTCGCTCTGAGAGATGGTATCGAGCACACGCTGACCGTGAGGATCGTAACCCCTAGGATCGGAAAGCCATAGCGAGACCATTTACTTTGAATCCTTTCATTCCATAATTCTCCCTGTTCAATTCGACTCTTCTCCCTTTGCAACATTCTAGATGGCGTCGAGTTCACCCCAGTTTGCTACGGAGTTACGCCAAATTGATGAGGCGATGCCCTTGGAAGAAAGCTGGTCGGATGGTGAAGCAGCTGAAGATAGCTCTACCCTCGATCACCGAAAGCCCACTAATGCACTTCCAGCGGACACCCGATACAGGATTGAAGTGCATATCCTGTGGAGAACCTTTGGAGGACACACGGAGCCTATCAACTTTGAGTTCACGAGTTCAAGCTGGATCATCGGAAGGGGCGTGGCGATCTATCGAGCACTTGGACATCTCCGAGAGGAGTACAGGGCGAGCTCGATCACTCGAGACCTCGCCATGGTTTCTCGCGGGGCAAGGAATGGAGATATCATCCGTACCATTGAGGGCGATTCCACTCTCTCGTACATCCAGACTTGGAGTGTCTTCTCGAAAACGGGAGATTCAGACTCGCCGTAACTTCGAAGACACACGGAAGCTTTGTTCCGCGAATGAACTGGAGGAGAAGGCACGCGCAGACTTCCTTGGCCATGAGGAAGAAATCACGGACTTCATGGAGATAGTCGACGACCGAAGATGAAGCTTGCGCGATAGAGGAAAAGATGGACTTGGGAGAGGACCTTTACCCGAGTGGAGATGAAGCACCCTCGTGAGCAATGATCAGGATTTGAAGGAGTACCATCAAGGAAACCCCAAGAGGAGGCGCCAGCGATGAAGACTTTTAGTCGACCACCATGTTATCTTTTACTTTTCGCCGATCAGTTAGGCGATGTTTTCCTTGATTAGTCATGAGCTTTTGTAATCGAGTTTGAACCATGTTTGAGTGGAATGAATAAATGATTGGTGTGTAATGATTGTGCATTCATATGGGTAGTGTTATTCCTCATAGACCATTGTTCTATTCTAATTTTCTCATCCCTCCAAAACACGGATGCCTCAGGGCGTGACCTTTGGTTTCCCGCCGAGCTCACCCAGCTGCTCCAAAGCAGCAGAATGCACCGATGCAACTACTTATTCAGAATCGAACAACAACACCAACAATCCACCGCCACCGCCACCACCCACTTGTGGACAACTTGACTCGATTTACGAGGTTGAATCCGCCAGTGTTCTCTAGTAACACCGAGCGATTGTGGCTGATGATTGGCTCCGCAAAATCGGAAGAGAGCTAGTCACCGTTGGATGCACCGATCTTTGAGAAGGTGCGCTTTGCAGCGCATCAACTGGATGGACCTGCAGCTTCTTGGTGGGAGAATTACACCGCCACTTTTCCCATTGGAGCCATCACTTGGGATCAATTCCAGCAGGCCTTCCGCACGCTCATGTCTCAGCTGGAGCCATGAGTGCGAAGAAGCGTGAGTTCCGCAACTTGCGCCAGGGAACCGTCTTGTGGCACGATGCGTGGATGAATCAGCAAGCTCGCTCGCTATGCCCCCGATGATGTGGCCACGATGCCGCCAAGCGGAGAAGTTCCTTGAGGGACTCAATGATGAACTGAGCATGCAGCTTATTGTGGCTACTTTCAACAACTACCGGGAGCTGGTAGACAAGGCCACCATTCTTGAAGGCAAGCAGCAGCAGATAGAAAGCATAGCGGAAGTACAGCCAGGGAAGCACAACTCGGGAGCTCAGCGAAGCCCGCTATGCACCGTACTCGGGAGGGCACACCCATCATAACCATGGAGGTCATAACCATGGAGAAATGGGAACAACCGCAGCCAGGACAACAAGTCAGGCCATGGCAATGGCAATGGCAATGGTAATGGCAATCAGCACCGTTCTGCCCGGCTCCGAAGGATCTGAGCCACATCACCGCTTCAAGTGCGGAAGGCAGGGCACTACGCCACCGACTGCCGGAGGCCAAGCGGAGGAATGGAAATGGCAATGGAGGCTCGATGAAGAAGCCAAATCCGTTCCCTCGTGCTCGGGTGAACCACATCGGCGTGGAGGGCGTCTATGATCAGCCGGACAACGTGGTTGGTAAGTTTTATTGAATTCACGTTCAGTTTTGGTTCTCTTTGATTACGGTGCAGCGCATTCATTCATATCAAGGGTAGTTGTGGAAAAATACGGGTTGCGCACTAGAACCCTTAGAAGCCCCCTTGGCGTCGATTCCGCAGAGGAGAAATGATGGCGGCGTGGGCTGTCCTGCAACCCTCAACATTGGGAACCACAAATTTCCGTGGACCTCATAGTGTTGGAAACTCAGACCTTGGATGTAATCCTAGGCATGGATTGGTTGTCAAACTTTGAAGGAACATTGGTCGTGCCCAGAAGTCTATTCTGCTCACCACCCCGGCGCGAAGAGGATCAAGTATGTAGCCAGCACAGCCGGATGAAGAATCAGTGCATTCCCTCACGGGAGTTGTTCAGAGGAAGTGCCGGTAGTGCAAGAATTTCCGATGTGTTTCGGAGGAATTACCAGAATGCCACGGACGGGACATTGAATTTCTGATTGAGCTATTGCCCGCACAGCCCCAATATCCAAGAGACCTTATCGGATGCCACGAATGAGTTGAAAGAGATCAAGGATCAAATAAATGAGTTATTGGAGAAAGGATATATTAGTCCAAGCTCATCACCTTGGGGAGCCCAGTTCTTTTGGTAGAGAAGAAGGATGGAAGCTTGAGGATGGTTGTGGACTATCGTGCATTGAGCGAAGTAACCATCAAGAACAAGTACCCTCTGCCGATGATCAATGACTTATTTGATCAGCTTGTTGGAGCCAAGGTATTCTCTAAGATCGATCTTGATCGGGTATCATCGATTGAAGATTCGTGAAAAGGATATACCCAAAACAGCATTCACTACGGTATGGTTTATATGAGTATACCGTCATGTCATTTGGATTGACTAATGCTCCTGCATACTTCATGAATTTGATGAACAAGGTGTTCATGGAATATCTGGACAAGTTTGTCGTGGTGTTCATCGATGATATATTGATATTCTCCAAGAGCGAGGAAGAGCATAAGAACATTTGCGTCTAGTTACGGAGAAACTTGAGAACATCGATTGTATGCCAAGTTCAGCAAATGTGAATTTTGGTTGAAGGAAGTTGGATTCCTCGGACATGTTATTTCAGGAGAAGGAATAGCAGTTGATCCCGCCAAGGTTGAATCGATCACCGATTGGCGATCACCCACCTCGATCAAGGAGATCCGTAGTTTTCTCGGACTCGCGAGGATATTATCGAAGGTTTATTGAGAACTTCTCGAAGATTGCCAAGCCCATGGTGAGCTGTTGAAGAAGGAAGCCAAGTATGTTTGGACGAGGAATGTGAAGCCAGTTTTCAGGAATTGAAGAAGCGGTTGGTCACAGCCCGGTGTTGATTTTGGGACATACACAAGGAATACCAGGTTTATTGTGGCGCTTCTCGTCAAGGACTCGGAGGAGTATTGATGTAGGAAGGTAAGGTTGTAGCTTATGCCTCCAGGACAGCTCTGGCCTCATGAGATGAATTATACCACGCATGATTTGGAGTTAGCAGGTGTAGTGCATGCACTCAAGACACAGAGACATTTCCTCATCGGAAATCGTTGTGATGTCTACAGATCACAAGAGTTTGAAATATATCTTCACGCAGAAGGAATTGAACCTCGAGCGGAGGAGATGGCTAGAGTTGATAAAGGACTACGACATGAGACTGCATTACCACCCGGTAAAGCTAATGTTGTAGCAGATGCTTTGAGCCGTAAGAGTTATGTGAATACTCTTACAACAGGAGGATTACCCAGAGTTAGTCGATGACCTCGAGATCTCCGGTGGAGATAGTTCGAAAGGATTTGTTGCAACTCTGGAAGTTCAGTCCACCTTGACCGAAAGGATTCGGAAGCCCGAAGTCGGACAAGGAAATCGATGAGATAAAGCAAAAGATGGAGGAAGGAAAAGCTAAAGGATTCCGTAAGGATGAACACGGAACTATATGGTTTGAGGATCGTATTTATGTGCCCAATGATCCCGAGCTCAGGAAGCTAATTCTTCAGGAGGCTCATGATTCACCGTACTCGATTCACCCAGCAACACCAAGATGTACCGGATTTGAAGCAAAGTTTACGGTGGACGGTATGAAGAAGGATATTGCGAGTGCGTAGCGATGTCGATGTTTGTCAACGTGTAAAGGCGAACATCGAAGCCAGCGAGGTTACTTCAACCTTTGCGATTCCCCGATTGGAAATGGGAAAAACTTGGAATGGATTTCATCACAGATTACCCAGACCCGTTCAGGTTATGATTCCATCTGGGTAGTGGTTGATCGTTTGACTAAGGTAGCTCACTTCATTCCGTGAAGACTACCTATACCAGTGCCAAGTTGGCCAAGATATACATGACCAGGATCGTATGTCCGCATGGAGTTCCGAGGAAAATCGTGTCGGATAGAGGAACGCAGTTTACCTCAAAGTTTTGGAAGCGATTGCATGAAACTTTGGGTGCGAGGCTGGAATTGATGACAGCTTTTCATCCATGAGCAGATGGATGGACCGAGAGAGTCAATCAGATTACGGAGGACATGTTGAGAGCTTGTGTGCTAGACTATGGGTCTAGCTGGGATGATAATTTGCCATCGCAGAGTTCTCATACAACAACAGTTATCAATCCGGTTTGAAGATGGCCCTTTCGAAGCTCTATCACGGAAGGAGGTGCGAACACCATTCTTTGTGGGATAGTGTTGGAGATCGATCACTTTTGGTTCCGACCTTATCAAGGATTCGAAGAAAGTCAAGCTGATTCGAGACAGGCTCAAGATAGCACAATCGAGATGAAAGAGTTATGCCGACGATAACGCAAGGAGGTGACTTACGAAGTGGGAGACCGAGCATATCTTCGTGTGTCTCCTTCGTGGAATCAAGAGGTTTGGAGTCAAGGAAAGTTAGCACCCGATTCATTGGCCCTACAAAATCCTCGAGCGTCGTGGAGAAGTTGCATACAAGTTGGAATTGCGGAAGGATTGTCCGGAGTTCATGATGTCTTCCATGTTTCTCGGTGAAGAAGTGTCATGCCGACATGGCGATGTTCCGTTGAGAGACACAAGGCCCTAGAGTCCATACAGCTTGCGGTGATCGACTTACAAGGAGAAACCGTCCGAATTCTCTAAACTGCAAGCGAGTCACCCGCAGCAAGGTCATCAAATTTTGCAAGGTCTTGTGGAGTCACCACACCGAGGAAGAAGCCACACAGGGCGCCAAGAGGACCTTCTTGAGACCACCGCACCTATTTGCTAGCCAACCCGAATCTCGAGGGCTAGATTCATCTTAAGGTGGTAGGTTTGTAACATCCCAAATTTCCTATTTGGAATGTTTTACAATTATAGCTAAGCATCCTATGCATCTGTTTGAATTTGAATGCCATTTGAAGTTTGAGAGAATTTTGAGTTTTGAATTTGAATTTCAAACTTTGGCATGTGGGAAACATTTCAAAAACTAAGCTGATAAATACTTGATCAAAAGTATGAGAGGAGCAAACATGACACTCCAAAAATATCGGAGGAAACAATGCCAAAGATTTGGATTCAAATCTGAATTTTATTTGAATTTGAAAAAAATGGATTTTATAAAGTTTGGATTTTGCCTTTGGAAAAATGTTCAAATGAAAGGAATATTCCCTGATCATTTTGGTATATATATACCCTATATAAAATATTTATAGATATTGTTTTATTTCTGTTTTGTTTTATTTAAAAAATAAAGTTTTAAAAAAAAAACCCCTGGGCGCCAGCCAGCCACCCAGGCCCAGCCAGCGCCCCGCCCCCAGCCCAAGCCAACCCGTAGCCCACTTGGCCAGCAGGCCAGCCCAGCCAATACCTCCGCCTCGCCCGAATCCCTAGGCCTCGGCCACCCGCTCGCCTCGCCTCCTCTCTCTCTCTCTCGACCCGTGGGCCCCGCCCATCTTCTTCCCACTCGCCCACGCAACGCAGCTCGCTGAGATCGCGGATCCCGGGATCCGGGATCCCGATCGCTCCCGATCGCCCCGATCGACCCAAGACGCCGAGGCCCTGGCTATAAAGCCGAGCCCTCCGCACCCCATTCCCCCCTAGCCTCGCGGAGCCCTCTCCTCTCTCTCTCCCGGCACGCTGGGACCCAAGCTCAGCCTGCCGCCAAAGTCGCCGTCGTCGACACCCTAGTCCACCACGACCCCAACGACGCCACTGGACCACTCACCGACCTCCCAAGACCCTTGACGGCGACTCCTCGAGCTCCTCGGCGCCGAAGCCCCGACGACTTCTCGCCGCCGCCGCCGCCGTCGCCGGACTCCGGTACGTCGTCGGGATCACCCTCCCCCGTCCGATCTAAATCAACGGCCACGATTAGAACCCCCGAAGGGGTAAGTTTTATTTAGAAAACCGGCCGGTTCAATCGGTTTATATATTAGTTAGGTTTATTTTTTTAGGCCCGGTTCGTTTTAGTTAACCCTAGGGCCCGTTTAGACTATTTAACGCCTAGTGCACAGTATAGGCCCATTAGGCCTTTTTCTTTTATTTTGATTTTCTATTTTAGCAGAATAGTTTCTGTTTTCAAAAATTGATATCTTTTATTCTGTTTATTATTTTTAGATGATTCTTTTTTTGGTGGATTGCAAATTTTATGTAGTTTCTGTAGAATATATATTTAGCTATGTTAAAAATAATTAAAATGCTTTAATTTAGTTTTAGTCAGAATAGTAAATCTGCTATAACTTGAGTTAGAAAAATTATTTTGCATGATTCTTTTGTCACAACTTTATTTTAACATTGCCAAACCATAGAAATTAACTTGGGTATTTTAGGATTAATAAATAATTAGTTTTAAGCAGAATCCTATTAATGCTAATTAATAACTAGCTCTGTTTTCCTAATATTTTAATTAGTAAATGAATTTATTTTAACTTTTGATTAGTTATTCTAGGTTAGTTTCTGTCATTCTAGTAGATGAAATTTTATTTATAATTAATAAAAGTTTTAATTTATTTTCTTAATAGAAATTGGATTAGGCCTAAAATGAGTTTTATAATAGCTTTTAATTAATTCTTTTTGCTCCTAGTTGCTTAGTGAAACCTTTTCTCGTTAAGTTAACTTAAAACCATGATTAGGTTATATTAAGGAATTTTTGTTATATAAAACTATTTTAGTTATTGTTTGGAGTAGGGAAAAACTTTGAATTGGTTTCTTTGAGTTTTCCTTTTGGATTTGGTTTTGGTTGTTTTGTTGTGCTATGTTACTTTTGTTATGTTGTGTGATCCTGTTGCTTTGTGCTTATTGTGTTATTGTTTGTCTCGGTAGAGTTTCCTGAGTCTGAAGCTTGCTACTCTGACTCTTTAGCTTACGAGGATCATCAGCAAGGCAAGTTTTGATCATGTTATTTCTATACCTATGTTTTTGTGCATTAGTAGTTGTCACCACTCCACCATGCATGCAGAGTGAAATCTTGAAGTCATTAAACTTGAGTAGTATCATGTGGTAGGATGAACCAATCCCCTTGTTACCATGACCCCGGGACGTAGTAGTTACTTTGCTATGCTTGTAGACGGGATTTGGGATGAGTGAAATTCATAAGCAAGATGTGAGAGTCAATGATGATGACAACCCCATGAACTACAATGATCAAGATGGACTTCGGAAAATCACTCTGGGTGGAGGATTTGTTGACGGGCACCTGGAGCACCAGTGGTGGCGGGATGCATGGAGAAGCGCCATGACATCCTCGGAAAGCTTCACCCAGCCACAAAAGAAGGATGGATGCCCCATGACCGGAAGCTTACTGTGCAGCCGCAAGCCATTATGGGCTCTGGCTGGGTTGACCCTAGTAGTGACGCTGGCTGGGCGGTACTACGAGAAGTAGACGAGCGGTAGGATTTGGATGGGTACCGGCGGTAGCGGAAGAACTCTTTGGAAGACCTGTTTCATTAGTCCGTCTTCAAACACCATGAAGTGCGAAGACTTAAAAGGAGGGAATGATTCTTGCGGGAAAGTCGCAACCCTCTGCAGAGTTAAAGATCTAATCGATTAGCCGTGTCCCGATTCACGGACATTTGAGCCTCTGGAACTTGGAAGTATTCGGATATCTCAACACTAAAACTAAGGAATTAATTTGAGGGTTTTATGACTTAATAATTGGGAGCGAGATATTGGTTGGCGGAACCATCTCAATAACTACCAACAATTGTAGTAATTTGCAAGCAAGTTCACCGTAGTAGGATAAAATTTGCTTTTAGCAAAATGATGAAACTTAGAGCTCCACAGACCAAAATGCATATAGAGTTAGTAACTTTATTATTGTTATTCTTCATGACTTGCCGACTTATTCCAAAAGCTGACCTACATGGCTGCAACGTATTATGTTGCGTAGATATATTCGATCGGAGTGAGGCTATGCTCAGCGCTTGGCGATTGCCCTTTGAGTCGGATGGACTCGCTTATCTTCGACGCTTCCGCAGCATTAGTAGTTTATTTCTCATGAGTTGGCCTTGAGCGAATTTATTCCCTTGTAATAAAGACTCTATATGAGAACCGTGTAATAATATTCAGGTGTGATTGAACTTTGATTACTTTATCGATGTCTTGTGAGTACCAAAGATGATCTTGGGATGGTATGCATACGTAGATTTGACCAATTTTGGGTCAGGTCGCTACACCCATGTGATTTTGTCTCCTTCTTTGTTGTTGGCGGTGGAGGTGTTGTTGATGATGCAAGCTTGTCGTCCACCTTCCATGGAATAGGCTCACCCTCATAGAAGGATGATCGAGTCTCCGGAATCCTCAAATCTGCAACAGAGGTGCTCACGAGGTAGGGGGCGCGCCCAGGGGGGTAGGGCGCGCCCTCCACCCTCGTGGAGGCCTCGTGTCCTCCCCTGACTGCTACTTATTTTTCTATTTTTCTAAATATTCCAAAACAGAGAAATATTGCCTTAGAATTTGTTTTGGAGTCAGTTTACTTACCGTAACACATACCTATTCATTTTCGGAATCTGGAACGTTCTGAAAGTGTCCCTTATGTATTCCTCCGGGGTTACGGTTTCAATAATATTAGTTTCAACATTTATAGGATTACCTCAGATATAGTGTTTGATCCTTTGACCGTTTACCACCTTCGGATTTGTGCCTTCGAAGTTGTTGATTTTTATGGCACCGGAACAGTAGACCTCCTCGATAACGTAGGGACCTTCCCATTTAGAGAGAAGTTTTCCTGCAAAAAAACTTAAACGAGAGTTGTATAGCAATACATAATCACCTACATTAAACTCACGCTTTTGTATCCTTTTGTCGTGCCATCTTGTAACTTTTTTTAAACAACTTCGCATTTTCATAAGCCTGGGTTCTCCATTCATCAAGTGAGCTAATATCAAATAACCTCTTCTCACCGGCAAGTTTGAAATCACACTTGAGCTCTTTAATAGCCCAATATGCCTTATGTTCTAGTTCGAGAGGTAAGTGACATGCTTTTCCATAAACCATTTTATACGGAGACATACCCATAGGATTCTTATATGAAGTTCTATAGGCCCATAATGCATCACCAAGTTTCTTGGACCAATTCTTTCTAGACCTATTAACAGTCTTTTGCAAAATTAATTTGAGCTCTCTATTACTCAATTCTACTTAACCACTAGACTGCAGGTGATAAGGAGATGCAATTCTATGATTAACATCATATTTAGCAAGCATTTTACAGAAAGCACCATGAATAAAGTGTGAACCACCATCAGTCATTAAATATCTAGGGACTCCAAACCTCAGAAAAATAACTTCCTTAAGCATTTTGATAGAAGTGTTATGTTCAGCACTACTAGTTGGAATAGCTTCTACCCACTTAGTAACGTAATCAACATCAACTAAAATATGAGTGTATCCATTAGAGGCAGGAAAAGGTCCCATATAATAAAAGCCCCAAACATCAAATGGTTCAATAACAAGTGAATAATTCATAGGCATTTCTTGACGTCTACTAATATTACCAATTCTTTGACATTCATCACAAGACAAAACAAACTTACGGGCATCTTTGAAGAGAGTAGGCCAATAAAAACGAGATTGCAATACCTTATGTGCAGTTCTATCTCCAGCGTGGTGTCCTCCATAAGCTTCGAAGTGACACTTGCGTAGGATCTGTTCCTGTTCATTCTCAGGTACACAATGTCTAATAACACCATCTACTCCTTCTTTATAAAGATGTGGGTCATCCCAAAAGTAATGTCGCAAATAATAAAAGAACTTTTTCTTTTGTTGGTATATGAAGCTAGGTGGTATAAATTTAGCAACAATATAATTAGCATAATCAGCATACCATGGAGTGCTACGAGAAGTGCTTATGACATTTAATTGTTCATCAGGAAAGCTATCATCAATAGGTAGTGGGTCATCAAGAACATTCTCTAACCTAGATAAGTTGTGCATAGCAGGATTCTCAGCTCCTTTTCTATCAACAATATGCAAATCAAATTCTTGCAGCAAGAGAACCCATCTAATAAGTCTAGGTTTAGCATCTTTCTTTTCCTTAAGATATTTAATAGCAGCATGATTAGTGTGAATAGTTACTTTAGAATCAACAATATAGGGTTTGAATTTATCACAAGCAAATACAACTGCTAAAAGTTCCTTTCCGATAGTAGCATAATTTCTTTGAGCATTGTCTAGAGTCTTACTAGCATAGTGGATAACATTTAATTTCTTATCAACTCTTTGCCCTAGAACAGCACCTACAGCGTAATCACTAGCACCACACACAATTTCAAAGGTAAATTCAATCGGTGGCTGAACAACAGTGCGAGACTAATGCTTTCTTAAGTATTTCAAATGCTTCTACACAATCATCATCAAAGACAAATCGTACATCTTTTCGTAATAAATTAGTCAGAGGCCGAGAGATTTTTGAGAAGTCCTTAATGAACCTCCTATAAAATCCGGTGTGACCAAGGAAACTTCTTATACCTTTGATGTCCTTGGGACATGGCATCTTTTCAATAGCATCAACCTTGGCTTTATCAACTTCAATACCTCTTTCAGAAACTTTGTGCCCCAAAACAATACCTTCATTAACCATAAAGTGGCACTTTTCCCAATTCAAGACAAGATTAGTTTCTTCATATCTCTGCAAAACTCGATCAAGATTGCTCAAGCAATCATCAAAAGAGGAACCATAGATGGAAAAGTCGTCCATGAAAACCTCACAAATCTTTTCACAAAAATCAGAGAATATAGCCATCATTCATCTTTGAAAGGTAGCAGGTGCATTACATAAACCAAAAGGCATACGTCTATAAGCAAAAGTACCAAAAGGGCATGTAAAAGTAGTCTTTGATTGATCTTTAGCCGACACAGGTATTTGAGAGAAACAAGAATAACCATCTAGAAAGCAATAATGTGTATGTTTGCATAATCTTTCTAACATTTGATCAATAAAAGGTAAGGGGTAATGATCTTTCTTAGTAGCTTTATTTAATTTGCGGAAATCAATTACCATCCTATAACCTGTGATAATTCTTTGCGGAATCAATTCATCTTTATCATTAGGGACAACAGTAATACCTCCCTTCTTAGGGACACAATGGACAGGACTTACCCACTGACTATCAGCAACCGTATAAATTATACCTGCCTCAAGAAGCTTGAGTATTTCCTTTCTTACCACTTCTCTCATTCTAGGATTCAAACTTCGTTGAGGATCACGAACTGGTTTAGCATCCGCTTCCAAATTTATTTTATGTTGACATAGAGTGGGACTGATGCCCTTAAGATCATCCAGAGTATATCCAATAGCGGCACGGTGCTTCTTCAGAGTTGTCAATAATCTTTCTTCTTCATGCTATGAAAGGTTAGCACTAATAATAACAGGATATATTTTCTTTTCATCAAGATAAGCATATTTAAGATTATCGAGCAACGGTTTAAGCTCAAACACGGATCACCCTTGGTGGAGGAGGATCCCTAGATTTCAACAGCAAATTATGTTGCGAATAGGTTCCTGTCTAAAGAATACTTCATCTATTTCCCTTCTTTCATTCATGAACATATCATTTTCATGGTCTAGCAAATAGTGTTCTAAAGGGTCACTAGGAGGTACGGCAATAGAAGCAAGACCAATAATTTCATCCTTACTAGGTAATTCTTCCTCACGATGTTGTTTACTAAATTTAGAGAAATTAAACTCATGAACCATATCATCCAAGCCAATAGTAACAACATTCTTTTCGCAGTCTATCTTAGCATTAACAGTATTCAAGAAGGGTCTACCAAAAATAATGGGACAAAAGCTATCTTGTGGAGAACCAAGAACAAGGAAATCAGCGAGATATTTGGTTTTTCCACACAAGACTTCAACATCTCTAATAATTCCCATTGCAGATATAGTATCTCTATTGGCAAGCTTAATTGTAACATCAATATCTTCTAACTCAGCAGGTGCGATATCATGCATAATTTCTTTATATAAGTCAATGGGTATAACACTAGAACTAGCACCCATATCACATAAGCCATGATAACAATGATCTCCTATTTTAACAGAAATAACAGGCACGCCTACCACAGGTCTATGTTTATCTCTATCACATGGTTTAGCAATTCTAGCAGTTTCACCAGAGAATTGAGTGACATGCCCATCAATATTATCAGACAAGAGATCTTTAACAATAGCAATATTAGGTTCTACTTTGACTTGCTCAGGAGGTGTATAAGGTCTAATATTGCTTTTACGAACAACAGTTGAAGCTTTAGCATGATCCTTTACTCTAACAGGGAAAGGTGGTTTCTCAACATAAGAGGTAGGAACAATAGGATCATTATAAGTGACAGTCTTTTCTTCAACTTCAATAGATGCAGCTACTTTTACTTCTATGGGAGGATGATATTTAAACCATTTATCCTTAGGGAGATCAACATAAGTAGCAAAAGATTCACAGAAAGAAGCTACTATCTCAGAGTCAAGTCCATATTTAGTGCTAAACTTACAGAAAATATCGGTGTCCATGAAAGATTTAACACAATCAAACTTAGGTATCATACCTGAGTCCTTACCTTTGTCGAGGTCCCAATCTTCAGAATTGCATTTAATTCTATCCAATAAATTCCATCTAAATTCAATAGGCTTCATCATAAAAGAGCCAGCACAAGAAGTATTGAGCATGGTGCGATTGTTATCAGAAAGCCGAGCATAAAAACTTTGCATAATCACTTCCTTTGCGAGCTCATGATTGGGGCATGAATATAACATTGATTTAAGCCTCCCCCAAGCTTGAGCAAAGCTTTCTCCTTCGTGAGGCCAAAAATTATATATATAATTGTGATCACGATGAACAAGATGCATAGGGTAATACTTTTGATGAAATTCCAATTTCACTCTTTTATAGTTCCATAATCTCGTATCATCACATAGCCTATACCATGTCAATGTGTCTCCCTCCAAAGATAAAGGGAAAGACTTCTTCTTAACAACATCATCGGGTATACCTGCAAGCTTAAATAGTCCACAAATATCATCCACATAGCGTAGATGCTCGTCAGGATGCTTTGTTCCATCTCCTGCAAAAGTATTAGCCAGCAGTTTTTCCATCATACCCGAAGGAAATTCAAAAGGAGTTTCATTTTAAATAGGTTCAGTAGGTTGAGGAGCAACTCTTTGCTCAATTGGACGGGGTGAAGATACCCCGAACAAGCCCCTCAGAGAATCACTTTCCATAGTAACAAGTAACATAAAATTTCAGCACACTATATAAATTTTTCCTTACCAAATTCCACTTACCAAAGGCGCTACACTCCCCGGCAACGGCGCCAGAAAAGAGTCTTGATGACCCACAAGTATAGGGGATCTATCGTAGTCCTTTCGATAAGTAAGAGTGTCGAACCCAACGAGGAGTAGAAGGAAATGATAAGCAGTTTTCAGCAAGGTATTCTCTGCAAGTACTGAAATAAGCGGTAACAGATAGTTTTGTGATAAGATAAATTGTAACGAGTAACAAGTAACAAAAGTAAATAAAGTGCAGCAAGGTGGCCCAATCCTTTTTGTAGCAAAGGACAAGACGGAACAAACTCTTATAATAGGAAAAGCGCTCCCGAGGACACATGGGAATATCGTCAAGCTAGTTTTCATCACGTTCATATGATTCGCGTTCGGTACTTTGATAATTTGATATGTGGGTGGACCTGTGCTTGGGTGTTGTTCTTACTTGAACAAACATCTCACTTATGATTAACCTCTATTGCAAGCATCCGCAACTACAACAAAAGTATTAAGGTAAACCTAACCATAGCATGAAACATATGGATCCAAATCAGCCCCTTACGAAGCAACGCATAAACTAGGGTTTAGGCTTCTGTCACTCTAGCAACCCATCATCTACTTATTACTTCCCAGTGCCTTCCTCTAGGCCCAAATAATGGTGAAGTGTTATGTAGTCGACATTCACATAACACCACTAGAGGTTAGACAACATGCATCTTATCAAAATATCGAACGAATACCAAATTCACATGACTACTAATAGCAAGACTTCTCCCTTGTCCTCAGGAACAAACGTAACTACTCACAAAGCATATTCATGTTCATAATCATAGGGGTAATGATATGCATAAAGGATCTGAACATATGATCTTCCACCAAGTAAACCAACTAGCATCAACTACAAGGAGTAATCAACACTACTAGCAACCTACTAGCACCAATCCCGGACTTAGAGACAAGAATTGGATACAAGAGATGAACTAGGGTTTGGAGATGAGATGGTGCTGGTGAAGATGTTGATGGAGATTGCCCTCTCCCGATGAGAGGAGCGTTGGTGATGATGATGATGATGATGATTTGCCCCTCCCGGAGGGAAGTGTCCCCGGGAGAACAGCTCTGCCGGAGCCCTAGATTGGTTCCGCCAAGGTTCCGCCTTGTGGCGGCGGACTCTCGTCCCGAAAGGTTGCTTATGTTTTTTCTCATCGAAAGACTTCATATAGGAGAAGATGGACGTCGGAGAGCCACCGGGGGCCCAAGAGGTAGAGGCGCGCCTGGGGGGCGCGCCCCCCCC
The DNA here is from genome assembly GCA_021605205.1 of Aegilops longissima. Taxonomy (NCBI): domain Eukaryota; kingdom Viridiplantae; phylum Streptophyta; class Magnoliopsida; order Poales; family Poaceae; genus Aegilops; species Aegilops longissima. Next base: position 553,317,854 of record CM038681.1, on the reverse strand, counting down.
TCGTGAGCAGGTGTGGGGCCCTGGCCTTCATCTTTGGCGACGATTTTCTTTATTTATTTTAAGGTATTCCGTGGAGTTTCAGGACTTTTGGAGTTGCGAAATAGGTCATCAATATTTGCTCCTTTTCCAAATTTCGAATTCCACCGCGGCATTCTCCTTCTTCATGTAAACCTTGTAAAATAGGAGAGAATAGCCATAAGTATTGTGACATAACGTGAAATAACAGCCCATAATGCGATAAATATCGATATAAAAGCATGATGCAAAATGGACGTATCACTGCGCTTTCAGGGTCCGTGGAAAGAAAATCCTGGGACGACACGAGCGCCTCCTGCGTCAAGGGGCCAGAAGAAATCGATAGAAGTAAATCGTCATTCTCGGATGGCACTCCTCCATGCTAGAAGCATCTTGCAATGCATCAACGGAATCAAGCCCTCCAGGCGGGAAATTTTCCGGCGGCAAATCTTCAAAATCAAAAAGATTTTCATTCCCAGCAATACCAACACCAGACGGTTTGGCATCAAGTATGCTAGCAGCACCAACATCCTCATCAGCAACTTTGGTACCAACATCGCACCCACTACTCAATGGAACACCATGAGCATCATATCCACCACTAACGACAGCCTCACGCTCAACAGCAGTGATCTGAAGAAATAAAAATTCAAAAAAAGTGAATAATATGAGCAAAACTAACAATAAAAAATAAGCTAGCGAGAGGTGCACAGAAAAACAAAACCTTAGAAGCATTCACAGAAACATCATCGATCTTGTTGTTGCTAACATTCAAAGCAACATCACCAACGGGCGAACAAGGCTCATCGCCAACAACAGGTCCCTGATTTCATATGTAATGAACCAAAAAAACAATGCTATTATTAGCAACAATAAACACAAGGAATTAAACCATAGTAACAAAAAAGGTAGGTATCACCTGCAAAACCCTTAACGGTGTGGAATAGAAAAATGAACAAGCAAGGCACATTGGTGCGCATGAAAATTCAAGAAATGTGAATAAACACATTAAAAATAAAAATAACCTTGCACTTATCAGTAGATCGATCATTAACTCCACGGTCGCAGCCTCAACATTATGACTGGTCTCCTGCATCAAAACCAAAAATTAATAAACAAATGAAGATCAGGAAGTTCAACTACAATACTGACAGCAGAACAACATAGTAAAAACATACAAACACCGAGGACTGGCTCACATCAACAACAGGGTGCTCCAAGCCAACATCGTTCTTATGGTGATCGAAACATTAACCTCAAGACCATCATCAACCTCACATCGGGTGGCAACAGCCTCATCCTGCTCAATATGCATGGAAGAAAAATTAATAAACAGATGAAGATGAGAAAGTTCAACTACAATACTGACAGAAGAACAACATAGTAAAAATTGCAAACACCGAGGACTCACTCACATCAACAACAGCCCGCTCCAAGCCAACATCATTCGTTTCGTGATCAGGAACATTAGCCTCAGTACCATCACCAGCCCTGCTGTCGGTGCCAGCAGCCTCATCCTGCTCAATCTGCCTGATAACAACTTTTGCACTTTCTTCATATGGCTTGCAGCGAGAGTCTTGCATAGTTTTGAAACACTTCATGTTGTTCAACAGATGAACCGAGCTCTGAACTAGATCAGCAGCACCGTCACGCATATCACCAATAAAAATTATCTCCATCTCAATATAGTCCACTGCTTCCTCAGCGTTAAATTGATGACCTTCAGGAAGGATACCATTGATATAGCTCAGACGCTCAACTGTCGTTGGTACCTTTTGCAGCTCAGAACACACATTACTTAAAATATGCTCAGCGCGCTCCAACACAGAAACAACAACATCAATACCAAAACCCTGCCTCTGTGAAGTACTAGCATTACTAGGGCCAGGGGGACATAACCAGCACCCTCAACACCACGACCATCTCTCAACTCATCGTGCAGAGATGAAGACTTGGGAACCTGAGACGACGGCATCTCCAGGACTGGCCGTTTACACTGTCGGGAAAAAACAACCTCCACTTGAATTTTCCACTACAAACAAGGGGAAAAATAGTTAATTAATCAATGAAACACAGAGGAAAAAATAAAACATGATATTAACAGATGAGTAAAATGCATCACAAGTCCTAAAACTATCATAGGTGTGTCAGTTTAGTCCTATAACTTTCAAACTGCACTTTTGGGTCCTAAAACTATCGGAAGTATGTCAGTTTAGTCCTATAACTTCGAAACTGCACTTTTGGGTCCTAAAACTATTGGAGGTCTGTCATTTTTAGTCCCATAACTTCAAAATTGCAGTTTTGGGTCTCAAAACTATGTATGTTTGTTCATCCGAGGTCCTAATCTTGCATGGCCACCATCCATGGTGCATTTTTCAAATGAGCCCTTTGTATGTGTTTATATCCCCCAAAGTGGTACATACGCTTCCACGTTGTAGTGTGTCTGCAACATGCATGCCCACCACCGCATGGCCATGAGCTGCACTGTAGCCTCCCCGAGAGGTTTAGGCGTGACCGTCGGGAGACCCCAAGCTAGTCGGCATGAAGGGCGACATCCCTCTCCCTCGGCGAGGCATGCCGGGAGATCCGAGCCAATTGGGATGGAGTCGCCATCCCACCTCTCTCTCTCTCTCTCTTTGTTTGATGATATCGTCGTTGCCCCGACACCCTTGCCGTAGAGTTGCCCCGACAATTTAATTAGATCCTAATCATGCAATGTTTGAGGGTTTGATCTAATGCATAAAACTGGGTAGTAAAAAGGTATGATCAAAGTGTTACTTGCCTTGCTGATGATCCGGGAAATTAGAGATTCGAAGTAGCACGCGGCGCACTCCGGGTACTCTATCGCAAACAAACAAGCATACAATAAGTACTCATCTAATGCACGGGTAAAACTCAAATAAGAAATCTAACCAGAAAGTTCAACTTAAGAACTCTGGTTTGCAAAAAGAATCAAATCAAACGAAGCAACGAAAATCAACGGCGAAAGAAACAAACTTCGTTTACTAATCTGGACCTAAGTCAAATTTTACAGAAGTAAAAACTTGTTTGAGTTGGTTAAACAGAAAGAGGGTTTCGAGATGAAACTCTAGGCGCTTAAATCGCCTGATTCCGATAAATGAGCAAAAAGTTATACTAAAACGAAATTCGGATCAGAAATCGCGATCAGAAATAATCGCGGAAAATCTGAGAAAAACAAAAACGGTCGAACAGGCTAACGAATGAACGTTCGCTGTCTGCGAAAAAACGAAAACTGTTCGTTAAAACGAACGTACGGAAGAACGTCCACTAAATAAACTAAACCGAAAAAAACCGATCTATTCTAAAAAACAGATCTAGGGTTTTATTTAAAAAAACTGAACAAAAAACCAAACGGAAAACCGAACGGTTTTCTTGAGGAAAACCGCTGGCGGCGGGGCGGTGGTCAACCTCGGCGGGCGGCAGCGGCTCCGGCAGGCGGCTCAAGGCGGCGGCTCTGGCGGCGGGCGGTGGGGTCGGTGGGACGGGCGGGTGGTCCGGCTGGTCGGCGGCAAGCTGCTCGGCGTCAAGCAAGTGAGACGAGGCGGCTTGGGCTAATGGGCTCGGGCGGCGCCTTACAAAGGCCCGGTGGTGAGTCTGCCAACACGGCCCAAAGTCGGTTCGCGTTTTTTTAAAAACATTACACGCAGAAAAATAAATAAAAGAAATACTAAACGGTCTCCAAAAATCCCGAAATAAATTTTCCCCGACTTCTAAAATCAAGTCGTACAGGATGAACATTTATTTGGGGCCTAAATGCAATTTTGAAAAACACATTTTTTTCCTAAATTCAAATAAAACAGTGATAAAATCCAAAATAAAATCTTATTTGATTTTTTTATTAAATCCTCAATATTCCTTTATTTTGGGAAAGTCATTTTATTCCCTCTCTCTTATTTTTATAATTGGAATAATTGAAGATAAAATAAATAAAAACAAATGATATTATTTTCAAAATTTGAGAAAACTCAAATATGAAATTAACGAAATCTCCAACTCTCTCCGTGGGTCCTTGAGTTGCGTAGATTTTCTAGGATCAAATCAAAATGCAATAAAATATGATATGCAATGATGATCTAGTGTATAATATTCCAAATTGAAAATTTGGGATGTTACATGGTGTCTCAAAAATAACATTCACAAGATCTTGAAAGCGTTCTGATTTTTCAGAATCGTGAGGCACCGGCACTCCAACATCTGCAACAACATCATAATTAGCAAAAAATTACATGAACAAGCAATCAGTTCAACTATATGAACACTACAAGTGCAGCCAATAAAACAATATGAACCCACCACTGGCGCAACAAACTTCAGAATGAAAACTCTTTCAACATCATACCAGTTCTTCACTGACTACTACAACCTATTCAAATGCGAGGACAACAGTTCTGTAGCGACCAGACCTCAAACAGTCTGACCTCTATGCATCAGTGTCATCCCTGGATCAGTAATGCTGACACGCACAGTACTTGAAGGATTTATAACAGAGTAGCAATCACACACCTATTACACTGAATGTCTCAAAAGAGAATTTATTACAATAAATATAGCTTAAGGCCATCTAATAACGATAACAGAGGAAGGCTTGGAAGATAAGCGAGTTCATCAACTCCAACGGCATCACTGAGTATAGAACCACGACCTAAGGCACCTTACTCGTCGTCTAAAAAGTCTGCAACATGAACGTGGTAGCCCGAAAACAGGTCAGCACATGGAATATGCTGGCAATGTAACACATAGAGAGTAATATGAAAGAGTAATGCTATATTACATGCATATATGGCTGGTGAAAAGCTCTATGGTTACAGTTTTGCGTAAAGCCAATTTTTCCCTACTACAAAGGAATAAATTTTATTTAACTATCATGGTGGTTGTTAAACATTGAGAATGGTTGACAGCATTCTCAATCCCAATTAAGCATCATCAATTAAAAACCCAACAACATTAATTAGAGTAACATGATGAGATTCACATGATAATCCAAGTACTAGATACTCAAGATGTCCATAACCGGGGACACGACTAACCATGATTAGTTTTTATACACTCTGTAGAGGTTTGCGCACTTTTCCCCACAAGGCTAGATCTCCTCCGTTGGGATTCTCGCACTACATTGTGTTTGAGAAACGGATGACCGAGACATAGTCCTTCAGAAGCGCTAGCACCTTACGAACGGGTAGACAGTTACACCTACATCCCTCTACATCTGCTAGTCTACCACTGTAAGAGTTGGCAAGACCTAATCAACTATGCTAGAGCCCATAGTAGCTTGTGGCTGCACATAGAAGTTTCTAGCATGAATAATCTAATGATCTCTTTAAGCCTGGGTGGCGGTCCAAAAGAAACAGTAATCTGGAATACCAGTACCTCAATCCACCCGGATGTGTGTTTGTTGCCACCTTAAATAAACCATTAAATAACAATCTCACATCATCATGGATACACTCACCCAATCCACGCCTACTAGCATAGCATGGCATAATAAGCAAACGTAGAAGTAACTCCCAAGGGTTTGATAATAAAACAGGTAATAGGCACTACCTCATCTACTTCCCAAAACCCACGATTTAATTAGATCCTAATCATGCAATGTTTGAGGATTGATCTAATTCATAAAAATTGGGTATGAAAAGGGATATGATCAAAGTGTTACTTGTCGTGACGCCCCGATTCAATCGTACACTAATCATACATGCAAACGTTATGATCAAGATCGTGGACTCACGGAAGATATCACAACACAACTCTAAAAATAAAATAAGTCATACAAGCATCATAATACAAGCCGTGGGCCTCGAGGGCTCGAATACAAGTGCTCGATCATAGACGAAGTCAGCGGAAGCAACAATATCTGAGTACGGACATAAGTTGAACAAGTTGCCATAAGATGGCTAGCACAAACCGGGATACAGATCGAAGAGGCGCAGCCTCCTGCTCGGGATCCTCCTAACTACTCTTAGTCGCCGCCGCATGGCTGCACGTAGTAGTAGGCACCTCCGGGGTAGTAGTCGCCATTGACGGTGGCGTCGACTCGGCTCCATCGTCTCGTCGCAGCAACCGGGTATAGAAAAGGGGAAAAGGAGAACAAGGCAACCGTGAGTACTCATCCAAAGTACTGCAAGCAAGGAGCTACACCGCATATGCATGGATATATGTGTAAAGGGCCATATCGAGGACCGAATCGCAGAATGCCGAATAAGAGGGGATAGCTAGTCTTATCGAAGACTATGCTTCGGTCACCTTCGTCTTGCAATGTAGAAGAGGGTAGGTTGAAGTCCTCCAAGTAACATCACATAGCAATAATCCTACCCGCGATCCCTCCTCGTATCCCCGAGAGAGAGCGACCACCGTTGTATCCGCACTTGGAAGGGTGTGTTTTATTAAGTATCCGGTTCTAGTTGTCATAAGGTCAAGGTACAACTCCAAGTCGTCCTGCTATCAAGATCACGGCTATTCAATAGATTAACTTCCTGCAGGGTGCACCACATAACCCAACACGCTTGATCCCATTTGGCCGACACACTTTTACGGGTCATGCCCGCCGCTGAAGATCAACACGTCGCAGCCCCACCTAGGCTCAACAGAGAGGTCAAGATGCCGGTCTAAACCTAAGTGCACAGGGTCAGGCCCATCGCCTTAGCACACCAAGACGCTATGCGACGCTGTGACGGAAGCAGACCTAGCCTACAAAGCGTTCGATCCAATCCGCGCGCAGCGCCACTCGATCGCCGACGTCACAAAGTGCTTCGGCCGATACCACGACGCCGAAAGTGCCCATATCTTTCCCACGTAGTTGGTTAGTGCGTATAGGCCCGTGAGCGGACTCGGATCAAATACCAAGATCTCGTTAAGCGTGTTAAGTATCCGCGAACGCCGAACAGGCCAGCCCACCCCTCTCCTAGGCGGTCTCAACCTGCCCTGCCGCTCCGCCACAAAGATCCATCCAGAGGGCCGTCGGGACAAAGGTCCTTTCAGCCCCAATCCGTGAATCACTTATGGTGCTCCACAAGCCGAATTCGACTTTAGTCACCACATGTATCATGTATAAGAGCAGATATACCGTGATCACCTCCCGAGTGATCACGGCCCGATAGTATAGCACAAAGCAGACGGACAAGAATGTAGGGCCACGATGGAATACTAGCATCCTATACTAAGCGGTAGAATTGCGTAAAGGTAACAACAAAGAGTAGCAAGGACAAAGCTATGCATCGGGATAGGTATAACGGAAAGCAAGAACATGCTACACTACTCTAATGCAAGCAGTATAGAGTAGAATAGGCGATATCTGGTGATCAAGGGGGGGGGCTTGCCTGGTTGCTCTGGCAAGAGAGAGGGGTCGTCGGTGATGTAGTCGACCACAAGGGCATCAACATCGTCACGGGGTCTACCGGATAGAAGAGGGGGGAGAAACAGTAAATACATAGCAAGCAAGTGCATAACAGGACAACAAGCAGAGCTAGACGTGCTCTAACGCGGTATGAGGTGATACCGGTGAAGGAAACATCCGGAAAGTATTCCTTGTTTGGCGTTTTGCATAGGAGCCGAGGGGGAAAGTTGCGAGTTCGATAGGTTAGGGGTGTGGCGATTTAACGGGTTGCGATCCTAATCGCCTCGCTGCTCGAGCAACTTTCATGTTGAAAATATTTTAATCCGAGTTGCGGATTAAAGGATATGATTTTCTAAAGATTTTATTAATTTCGAGATTTAATTAATTATTTAATTAATTCAAAATGATTTAATGACATCAAGATGATGTCATGTCGACATCGGCGAGTCAATGAGTTGATCGTCAACCTACCAATGGGTCCCAGCGTCGCTGACACATTTTAATTAAACAATTTAGTTATCCTAATTAATATGAATTAGGGGTGGGCCCCATCGTCATCGACTACTAAATTAACTAATTAATGTATCAGTTAATTAGGTAACTAATGTGTAATTAGTTTAATTAGTAGGTTAATTTAATTAATCACAATTAATTAAGTTAATTATTTCTTAAATTAATTATTTCTATTTTTATTTATTATTTTTTAATACGTTACGGTGTGGGCCCTATCTCGCATAGGCCCATAGGGGTCTATCGGGTCGGGCGCTGGTGCGGATGTCACCCGAGCGGTCTTTAAGCGGGCGCCATCGGGCGCACAAAGAGGCGACGGGACGGGCGCGTAAAAGCGCCGGAGCGAAGCGTGAGGCGGGCGCGGGAGCAAGGGCGCGCCTCGAAAGCGAGGCGGCGCGGTTCAGCGACGCAGCTTGGGCAGAGGCGCGACTCAATGGTGGTGTCAACCACGGCAGCGAGGTCTGGCCCGCCGAGGGGCGACGGCGGGCGCGTGAGCGGAGTCGGCGCCGCACGCGTGGGCTCGGAGCGGGGACGCGGTAGTGCGAGACCAGAGAGCGAGGCACAGCGCGCTGGAGTAGAGCTCCAGCCGCGGCTACGGCGAGCACAGGACGACAACGGCGATGCACGGGGCATGCGCACAGGGACAGGGGAAAGAGGTGAGAGGCGACAAGCGCCACATCGTTGCGAGTGGAAGGCTCGGGAGGCCGTGGTGGTTGGAGGGCGGCGGATTCCGCGATGGCGGCGGCATCGACGACGCCAACGAAGCGGGCGCGGCGTCGAGGGCGCCAGTCGACGAGGAGGAGCTGCGAGGAGGTCGGAGGGGCGGCGACGAGGAGGCGCCGCGAGACGGGCGGCGGGCGGCGTTATGGTGGTGGCGACGTAGGGCGGCGAGGCACCGGGCGATGGCGCTGGGTCGACGGAGCCTGATCCTCCCTTCCCGATCCAGATCAGGTCGGGAAGAGGAGCGAGGGGGAAGGCGAGCGAGAGACGGGCGGCGGCTCCCAGATCGAGCGGGGGGGCGAGAGAGTGGGGATCGATCTCGATCCAGGGAATCGGGGAGGAGTGGAGCGTGGGGGGTGGTGGTGGATTAGGGTTCGGTCGGGTGGGGATAAGGGGACTGGGGTGGGCGGCTGGCGGCTGTCGGCTGCCGGGCCGAGGCCCGATGGGGGGTTTGTTCCTTCTATCCTTTTGTGTTTTAGTCTTTCCCCTTTTTTGTATTTTCTTTCTTTTATTTATTTTCTTTCTGTTTTAATTAGTTTAGGCCATTTAGTATTTTGAAAAATTGTGTTTGCTTTATTATAATTACCCTCGCATTTAACTGCACACTCCGAACATTTTAGTTTAATTTTTGAAAATTTTTGTTGTTTGCCAAATTTTTAAATTGAATTGAATCGGTTTGAACTAATGCGAGATTAGCCACGAATCGAGGTGACGTGGCATCATTAGCGAGGATTATCAGAGCGTAACTATCCCAAGGCCACACTTGCCTTGCTGATGACCCGCGAAACCTAGCGATTCAAAGTAGCAAGCGGCGCACTCCGGGTACTCTATCGCAAACAAACAACAATACATTAAGTCTCATCTAATGCACAGGTAAAAACTCAAATAAAATATCTAACCCGAAAGTTCAACTTCAGAACTCCGGTTTGCAAAAAGAATCAAAACGAAGGAGGCAACGAAAGTCAAACGGCGAAAGAAACAAGCTTCGTTTACTAATCTGGACCTAAGTCAAATTTTACAGAAGGGAAAACTTGTCTGAATTGATTATTCGAAAAGAGGGTTTCGAGACGAAACTCTAGGCGCTTGAATCGCCGGATTTCGATAAACGAGCGAAAAGTTATAATAAAACGAAAATCGGATCGTAAATCGCGATCCGAATAATCGCGAAAATCCGAGAAAAGAAAACGGACGGACAAAGCAACGAATCGAACGCTCGCTATCTCGTGAAAAAATAGAAATCGTTCGTTAAAACGAACAAACGAACGGGCGTTCGCTAAATAATTAAACCGGAAAAAAACCGATCTAGGGTTTTTAAAAAAAACGAACGAAAAACCGGACGGTTTTCTTGAAGAAAACCGCTGGCGGCGAGGTGGCGGCTACCTCCGGCGAGGGGTCGGCGACAATGGGCGGCCGACGGCGAGCTTCTTGGCGAGGCGGCGAGGGCAGCAGGGTGCGGTGGCGCAGGCGGTGGGGTTCGGGCGGCGGCGGCGAACACGGCGGTGACGCGGGACTCGGCACAAGGCCATACATGCGTGGGGGGGGGGGGGGGGGGCGCTAGGGTTTGGGGGCAGGCGGCTCGGCTGGCTGGGTCGGCCTCCCGGCTTATAGGTTTGGTCGGGCCTAGTGTCCCAGGCGGACACGGCCCGGTTAGGTCGGTTCGTTTTTTTTAAACATTACGCGAAGAAAAACAAATTAAAGAAATACTAAACGGACTCGAAAATTCCCGAAATAAATTTTCTCCGGCTTCAAAAATCAAGCCGGACAAGATGAACATTTATTTGGGGCCTAAGTGCAATTTTGAAAAACAGGCATTTTTCCTAAATTCAAATAAAATAGCGATAAACTCCAAATAAAAATCTTATTTGATTTTTTTATTAAACCTTCAATATTTCTTTATTTTGGGAAAGTCATTTTATTCCCTTTCTCATATTTTGATAATAGAAATAATTAAAGATAAAATAAATAAAATCAAATGATCCTATTTTCAGAATTTGAGAAAACTCAAATATGAAAATAACGAAATCTCCAACTATCTCCGTGGGTCCTTGAGTTGCGTGAAATTTCTAGGATCGAGCCAAAATGCAATAAAATATGATATGCAAATGATGTCCTATGTATAACATTCCAAATTGAAAATTTGGGATGTTACAAACCTACCCCCCTTAAGATGAATCTCGCCCTCGAGATTCGGGTTGGCTAGAAAATAGGTGAGGGTGGTCCTTCAGCAGGTCTTCTTCTCGCTCCCAGGTGGCTTCATCCTTGGTGTGGTGGATCCAGTGGACTTTGCAAAACTTGATAACCTTGTCATGGGTGACTCGGTTTGGCATACTCGAGAATTTTGACCGGTTTCTCCTCGTAGGTCAAATCATTACCCAACTGAATCGCTTCCAGTGGCACAGTATCCCTCAGCGGTATGTCACCCATCTCTGCGTGGCACTTCTTCAATTGGGAAACATGGAACATGTCGTGAACTCCTGACAATCCTTCGGGCAATTCCAACTTGTAAGCAACTTCTCCCATGCGCTCCAAAACTATGTATGGTCCCACAAAACGTGGCGCTAATTTTCCTTTAAATCCAAAGCGCTTAACGCCTCGGAGTGGAGATACTCGAAGATAGACTCTATCTCCGACTTTGAAAACTGTCTCCTTGCGTTTAGAATCCGCATAGCTCTTCTTCCTAGACTGGGCTACCTTGAGCCTATCGCGAATCAACTTCACCTTCTATTCAGACTCCTTAATCAAATCTGGTCCAAACAACTGGCGGTCTCCAACTTCATCCCACAACAGCGGGGTTCTGCACCTCCTTCCGTACAAGGTTCCGAAAGGGGCCATCTTCAAACTGGATTGATAATTGTTGTTGTAAGAGAACTCTGCATACGGAAAATTGTCGTCCCAACTAGATCCATAATCTAGTGCACAAGCTCTCAAAGATATCCTCCAAAATCTGATTGACTCTCTCGCCTCATCCCATCCGCTCATGGATGAAAAGCTGTTCTGAACTCTAGCCTGGTACCCAAAGTTTCATGCAACTGATTCCAGAACTTTGAGGTAAACTGGGTTCCTCTATCTGAGACGATGCTCCTCGGAACTCCACGCAGACATATGATCCTGGTCATGTATATCTTAGCCAACTTGGCACTGGTGTATGTGGTCTTCACTGGAATGAAATGAGCCACCTTCGTCAAGCGATCAACTACAACCCAAATCGAGTCATAGCCTGAACGAGTCCTGGGCAATCCCGTGATAAATTCCATGCCTAATTTCCCCACTTCCATTCGGGTATCGGCAGTGGCTATAACAATCCTGCTGGCTTCTGATGCTCTGCCTTCACTCTCTGACATACATCACAAACTGCTACAAACTCCGCAATATCCTTCTTCATTCCGGTCCACCAGAAAGTGTCCTTCAAATCCAAATACATCTTGGTATTTCCTGGGTGAATCGAGTACGGCGAGTCGCGGGCCTCTTGCAAAATTAACTTCCTGATCTTCGAATCATTAGGCACGTAAACGCGGTCCTCAAACCATAAGGTATCGTGTTCATCCTCACGAAATCCTTTAGCTTTTCCCTTGCTCATTTTCTCCTTTATTAAGGCAACCTCCTTGTCAGTCGTCTGAGCTTCTCTGATCTTATCCATCAAAGTAGATTGAATCTCCAATGCTGCTACATAGCCTCTCGGAACTATCTCTAAACATAGCTCCCGAAGATCCTCGGCTAACTCCTTTGGTAAACCTCCGATCATTAGTGTGTGACATGGCTCTTGCGGCTCAACGCATCTGCTACTACGTTAGCCATTCCGGGGTGATAATGCAATCTCAAATCATAATCCTTGATGAGCTCCAACCATCTCCTTTGCCTGAGATTCAACTCCTTCTGCGTGAAGATGTATTTCAAATTCTTGTGATCCGTGTACACCTCACAATGGTTTCCAATGATAAAATGTCTCCAAGTCTTCAATGCGTGTACTACGGCTGCTAACTCCAAATCATGTGTAGCATAATTCAACTCATGGGGCTTAAGTTGTCGTGAAGCATATGAAATGACTCTTCCCTCCTGCATAAGTACTGCTCCAAGTCCTCGACGTGAAGCGTCGCAATACACCTCATAATCCTTGCCCTGATCTGGCAGAATCAACACTAGTGATGTAACCAAATGTTTCTTCAACTCTTGGAAACTAGCCTCACATTCTTCAGTCCAATTGAACTTGGTATCCTTATGTAATAACTCCGTCATAGGCTTCGCAATCTTCGAGAAATTCTCAATGAATCTCCGGTAGTATCCTGCCAGTCCAAGGAAACTCCGGATCTCTCCAATTGTCTTGGTGCTTCCTAGTTTGTCACAATGACAACTTTGGTGGGATCTACTGCTATACCTTCTCCAGATATAACGTGTCCGAGGAATCCAACTTCCTTCAACCAAAACTCACATTTGCTGAACTTGGCATATAACTGATGTTCTCTGAGCCTCTCAAGTACTAAACACAAATGCTCCTTATGCTCTTCTTCATTCTTTGAATAAACCAAAATATCATCAATGAACACCACGACGAACTTATCCAAAAACTCCATAAACACCTTGTTCAGCATGTTCATGAAATAGGCAGGTGCGTTAGTCAGCCCAAATGACATAATGGTATACTCATACAGTCCATACCTGGTGGTAAAAGCCGTCTTGGGTATATCCTGCTCCCGAATCTTTAACTGGTGGTATCGTGATCGCAAATCGATCTTGTAAAATACCTTAGCTCCTTGCAATTGGTCAAACAAGTCGTTGATCATCGGCAACGGGTACTTATTCTTAATGGTCAGTTCATTCAATCCATGATAATCAACAACCATTCTCAATGATCCATCCTACTTTTCCACTAGAAGTACTGACGATCCCCAAGGTGAAGAACTTGGGCGAATAAAACCTTTATCCAGTAACTCCTTAATCTGCTTCTTAATTTCTTCCAAATCTTGTGCGGGCATCCGGTACGGTCTCTTAGATATTGGCCCTGTGCTTGGCAACAGCTCAATCAGAAACTCAATGTCTCTATCCGGTGGCATGCCCGCAGAACTCCTCTCGAACACGTCCCGTAATCCTTCACCACGGGTACTTCCTCCCGCACAACTCCCCGATAAGGAATTCACTTGTGTCCTCTTCGGCTCATGCCGTGACACATACTTGATTCTTCTTCCTTCTGGGGTGGTAAGAAAAATCGACTTACTGGCGCAATCAATGTTTCCTCCATACATCGATAGCCAATCCATACCTAGAATCACGTCCAAACCATGCGATTCCCGAATGATTAAATCCGTGGGGAAAACATGCCTACCTATGCTCAAAGGCACTTGAAAACATCCTCGACTAGCCATATACTCTACTCCTAGTGAGCTTACTAGCACAGGTGTTCTAAGAACCTTAGTGGGCAGTTTGTACTTATCCACAAATCCCCGTGATATGTATGAATGTGATGCACCTGTATCAAAAGAACGATTGCAGTAAATGTCTTAACCAAAAACTTACCTATTACTGCATCTGGCTGAGCTTCAACCTCCTCCACGTTAACGTGGTTCACCTGTCCCCTGTTGAAAGGGTTCGGCTTCTTCCCTGAGCTTCCATTGCCATTTCCATTCTGGGCTTTAGGACATTCATTGGCATAATGTCCGGTCTTCTGACACTTAAAGCAAGTGACTTGGCTCAGGTCTCTCTTGGCTGGAGTTGACGGGTTGGTGCGGTTTTGTCCGTTGCTTCCTCCATTCCCGTTACAATTCTTGGAACCATTATGATTGTGCGAGCTACCTACTCCATGAGTATGCTGAAATTGTCCTCCCGGTTTCGGGGTAAAGCGTAGCTTTTGCTGAGCTCCAGAATTGTACTTCCTTGACCATACTTCCGCTTGCATGTTTTCAATCTGTTCTTGCTTCCTTCAATCATAAGAGCACGATCTACTAACTCCTGGTAGTTGTTGAAAGTTGCTACCATCAACTGCATGCTCAGCTCATCATTTAGTCCTTCCAGGAACTTCTCTTGCTTAGCTGCATCTGTAGCAACATCATCTGGGGCATAACGTGCTAGCTTACTAAAGTCCTCCACATACTGGCCTATAGTGCGTCCTCCTTGGCGTAAGTTGCGAAACTCACGCTTCTTCATGGTCATAGCTCCTGCTGAAACGTGGGCAGTACGGAAAGCTTGCTGAAACTGATCCCATGTGACAGTGTCAATAGGGTGTGTGGCTGTGTAATTCTCCCACCATGATGCTGCGGGTCCATCAAGCTGATGTGCGGCAAAATGCACTCTCTCTCGTGATCTGTGCATCCTGCAGCGGCCAGCTCCCTTCCAACCTTGCGGAGCCAATCATCTGCAACAATCGGCTGGGTGCTACTGGAAAACACCAGCGGATTTAGCCTCAAGAAACGAGTCAAATGGTCAACAGGTGGTGGTGGTGGTGGGTTGTTGTTGTTGTTGTTTCCTTGATTCTGTACTAGTGCGTGCATCAAAGCATTTTGCTGCTGAATCAACTGAGTGATCTCTGGTGGGAAAACAAATCCGGTGTCGCGTCTCGGAGGCATCTGAGGGTGTTAGAGAAAGATGAGAATGTAGAATAGAATGAGGTCTAGTGAGAAAACACTACCCATATGCAAATGAGACAAAATGCAAACAAATATCACTCCAATCAATTCAAACAAGGAATACAATGGTCTATCTATCGTGACAAAAGTACTCGGACTATACTAGATACAATGGGGAAGATACTACTACTGTTATGGTGGTCAACTAGAAAAACTGCTCCAATGAAGACTCCATGATATCAGCTCCAGCTTCATCAACATAGTCATCATCGCTGTCGTCGGGGTCCGAGTCGGTGTCGTCGATGATGATATAGTTATTCGGGCAAGTGGAATCGTCATCTTCTCTTCCTGGTGCGGGGTCTCCCATGAAAACTCCTAGCTTAGTGGTTAAGTCGTCATTCTTCTCCACTAGCACTTCAATTTCTTCCATGTAGTCTTCACGTGTAGCCTTGAGTTCTTCCTCTAGCTCTGTGATCTTGGTCAAGGCCTTCTGTAGATCCATCATGCCTGCGCACATCTGGTTCTCCTGACGTTGGATGTGCCGGTTTAACTCCTGGATAAAAGTTGTGATTGATTTATCCTTCCTGATGCTGATCATCTCCCATTGCTCATCTTGGCGCCCACAAATCTGGTAGATAGTATCCTTGAGATCATTGCGGTAAACTTCTCCAATACATCCCATGGTGATGTGGGCTGCCATGCTCTTTCCTAGATTCCAGGTTGGTGCATCAAAGGAAAACTCTATGGGCTCTGTTACTGGTGCGAACGTCCTTCCTGGAATTTGAACTTGAATCATCTAGCGCACCTCTTCGGGTAAAGTGGCGTTGTAGGTCCCGGTGAAGCTTGGTACTCCCATGTTCAGGTATCTAGTGACTTCCTTCAAGTGACGTCCAAAGGATGTATCATCATCTGGTTTCATGAACTTGTTCCTTGCATCCGCCATCCTAAAAGAGTAGAAAAGATGAGGAGTCAGAAATGAGAAGAAAGAGTAGTGATCTAGGACTTTAGCTTAGTGGTCATGTCCGACAGTCAGCATGTGCTCTGATACCATCTTGTAGCGACCAGAACTCAAACAGTCTGACCTCTGTGCATTAGTGTCATCCCTGGATCAGTAATGCTGACATGCACAATACTTGAAGGATTTATAACAGAGTAGCAATCACACACTTATTACATCGAATGTCTCAAAAGAGAACTTATTACAATAAATATGGCTTAAGGCCATCTAATAACGATAACAACGGAAGGCTTGGAAGATAAGCGAGTCCATCAACTCCAACGGCATCACTGAGTATAGAACCACGACCTAAGGCACCTTACTCGTCGTCTGAAAAGTCGGCAACATGAATGTTGCAGCCCGAAAACGGGTCAGCACATGGAATATGCTGGCAATGTAACACATAGAGAGTAATATGAAAGAGTAATGCTATACTACATGCATATATGGCTGGTGGAAAGCTCTATGGTTACAGTTTTGTGTAAAGCCAATTTTTCCCTACTACAAAGGAATAAATTTTATTTAACTATCATGGTGGTTGTTAAACATTGAGAATGGTTGACAGCATTCTCAATCCCAATTAAGCATCATCAATTAAAAACCCAACAACATTAATTAGAGTAACATGATGAGATTCACATGATAATCCAAGTACTAGATACTCAAGATGTCCATAACCGGGGACACGGCTAACCAAGATTAGTTTTTATACACTCTGCAGAGGTTTGCGCACATTTCCCCACAAGACTCGATCTCCTCCGTTGGGATTCTCGCACTACATTGTGTTTGAGAAACGGATGACCGAGACATAGTCTTTCAGAAGCGCTAGCACCTTATGAACGGGTAGACAGTTACACCTACATCCCTCTAAATCTGCTAGTCTACCACTGTAAGAGTTCGCAAGACCTAATCAACTATGCTAGAGCCCATAGTAGCTTGTGGCTGCACACAGAAGTTTCTAGCATGAATAATCTCATGATCCCTTTGAGCCTAGGTGGCGGTCCAAAAAGAAACAGGCAATCCTGGAATACCCAGGTACCTCAATCCAGCCAGATGTGTGTTTAAGTTGCCACCTTAAATAAACCATTAAATAACAATCTCACATCTGTCATGGATACACTCACCCAATCCACATCTACTAGCATAGCATGGCATAATAAGCAAACGTAGAAGTAACTCCCAAGGGTTTGATAATAAAACAGGTAATAGGCACTACCTCATCTACTTCTCGAAACCCACAATTTAATTAGATCCTGATCATGCAATGTTTGAGGATTGATCTAATGCATAAAAACTGGGTATGAAAAGGGATATGATCAAAGTGTTACTTGCCTTGCTGATGATCCGCGAAACCTAGCGATTCAAAGTAGCAAGCGGCGCACTCCGGGTACTCTATCGCAAACAAACAACCATACATTAAGTACTCATCTAATGCACAGGTAAAAAATCAAATAAAAGATCTAACCATAAGGTTCAACTTAAGAACTCCGGTTTGCAAAAAGAATCAAAACGAAGGAAGCAACGAAAGTCAAACGGTGAAAGAAACAAGCTTCATTTACTAATCTGGACCTAAGTCAAATTTTACAGAAGGGAAAACTTGTTTGAATTCATTATCCGGAAAGAGGGTTTCGAGGCGAAACTCCAGGCGCTTGAATCGCCGGATTCCGATAAACGAGCGAAAAGTTATACTAAAACGAAAATCGGATCGTAAATCGCGATTCCGAATAATCGCGAAAATCCGAGAAAAAGAAAACGGACGAAACAAAGCTAACGAATCTAACGCTCGCTATCTCAAAAAACGGAAATCATTCGTTAAAACGAACGAACGAACGAAGCGTTAAGCTAAATAATTATACCGAAAAAAAAACCGATCTAGGGTTTTTAAACCAACGGTTTTCGAAGAAAACGCCGGCGGCGTAGGCGGCGGCTACCTCGGCGAGGGGTCGGCGACGGCGGCGGTCGGGCGGCGGCGCGGCGGCGGCGGCGTAGGGGCGGCGGGTGGAGGGGTGTGGCGGTGTTGGGCGGGCGGGGGGCGGGCGGCGGCGCGAACGCGCGGCGGCGTGGGGCTCCGGCAAGGCGGGCGGCGGCGGCATGGCGGGCGGCAAGCGGCGGCGGGCAACGCGGCGGGCGACGGCAAGGGTTGCAAGGGTTTAGGGGCGGGGGCTCGGCTGGGCTATGGGTCGGCCTCCCGGCTTATAAGGCCGGCCGGGCCTAGAGTCCCAGGCGGACACGGCCCGGTTAGGTCGGTTCGTTTTTTTAAACATTACACACAGAAACAAATAAAAGAAATACTAAACAGACTCCAAAATTCCCGAAATAAATTTTCCCCAGCTTCTAAAATCAAGCCGGACAAGATGAACATTTATTTGGGGCCTAAATGCAATTTTTGAAAAACACACATTTTTCCTAAATTCAAATAAAATAGCGATAAACTCCAAATAAAAATCTTATTTGATTTTTTATTAAACCTTCAATATTTCTTTATTTTGGGAAAGTCATTTTATTCCGTCTCTCATATTTTGTTAATAGAAATAATTGAAGATAAAATAAATAAAATCAAATGATCCTATTTTCAGAATTTGAGAAAACTCAAATATGAAAATAACGAAATCTCCAACTCTCTCCGCGGGTTCTTGAGTTGCGTGAAATTTCTAGGATCGAGCCAAAATGCAATAAAATATGATATGCAAATGATGTCCTATGTATAACATTTCAAATTGAAAATTTGGGATGTTACAAGTTCAAACTACAGATGGTGATCAGTACTACAACATGTCTGCAGGTCACATCAACCGCCAAAACTATACACACCACACAATCCAGGGCAAATCTAATAGCTATCAAAATACATACAACTTACAAAGTCGATACGACCACACCTATACAACATAAAAACCAGATCTGTTAAAACATCATCCAAATTATAGGGAAAATCACCTGCATTCAACTTGTCCGGACTAGATGATGTACCCATTGAGATCTACACACCTAAAATCTGCCGAACCAGATCTACAAGACACATGAACAAAAATTAGGGCTCTGGCCTATTTCAGAAACGAAGCACGCCATACAAAGCAAAACTCTTACAAGCAAAGACAAAATCCACCATGGAATCGAGTATCACTGTCGCCACCCACTCGTTCAAGAGCAAAGGAACCCTAGCGAATCTAGCCTGAAACAGCAAGAGAGCAAGAGCTAAGAAATAGAGGGAAAATCTGTACATAAGAGGATGCAAGGGAAGTCAATCGCAGACCAAAAGGAGCAAACAGAGCACCCAGACCTCCACCCCTGGGGTTCAACCCGCCGGCCGACGCTCTAGCGGCGAAACAAGAGAAGCAACTTCTTTGCGAGAAGAGGGGAACGAAGAAGGAATCGATTTGGAGACGGGAGCGGAGCGGAATGGGGGAGAGCAGAGGTTAAAAGGTAAGTGGGAGAAAACAAACAGCTAAAGTACAAATAATAACTCACAACAGTACAACAAAAATTATCAAAAAGTACAAATGAAATAATAATTCATAACGGTGCTGGTTTTTCACCAAAAAATAAAGATAAGATAACGGGGGGAAATCATGTACTACTATGCCCCTCGGTGCGGTGCGGTGCGGTGCAGTGGGGTGCGGGGAACAATTCATGTTATGGAGATGTGTCAGTACTACTATGCCCCTCGGTGCGGTGCGATGCGGGAGCAAGTCCATACGAGGATGATGTGTCAGTACAACTATGCCCCTCGGCGCGATACGGTGCGGGGGCAAGTCATATTCTGGATTCGCCTCCGCATGCGATGCCGCACGCCGCAGCCTTCACCGCTACGGCTCGCTCTGGCCCGCCTCGCTGGATGTGGGCCGACGCCCCCCCCCGGCTCGGCCTCGCTAATAATGCGGCAAAGGCGATTGTTTGACAAAGCGCAGGCGGTTATTCTGCTTCCCCACACACACCCACACACCCCCTAAAGATAGATAATGGGGGCAAGTCCATACAAGGAAGATGTGCCAGTACAACTATGCATCTAGAGCAGTGCGGTTATTCTGTTTCCCCCCACACGCACCCACACACCCCTAAGATAGATAATGAGGGAAAGTCATGTTACGGACTCGCCTCCGATGCAACGCCAAGCACGCCGCGTCGTCGTCACACGGCTGTTCTGGCTCGGCCTCGCGGATGGGGAGGGGTCCCACCCTCCTCCCCTGCTCGGCTCGCGCTAACGCTGCAAAGGCGCTGCTTGACAAAGCGCAAAGGCGTTATTCTGTTCCCCACACGCACTCCACACACCCCCTAAAGATAGATAATGGGCGCAAGTCCATACAAAGAAGATGTGTCAAGACAACTATGAACCGAGAGGCAAGTCGGTTATTCTGCTTCCCCACACGCACTCCACACACCCCTAAGATAGATAATGGGGACAATCATAAGTTGGACTCGCCTCAAGATGCGCCGCACAAGCACGCCGCGCTGCCTTCTACGGCTCATTCTGGCTCGGCTCGCCGGATGGGGAGGGGGTCCTCCCGGCTCGCCTCGCGCTAACGCGTAGTGCGCTGCTTGACAAAGCGCGGTGCGGTTATTCTGCCCCCCACATGCACCCACACACCCCTAAAGATAGATAATGGGGCAAGTCCATACAAGGAAGATATGTCAAGACAACTATGAACCGAGGGGCTGTGCGGTTATTCTGCCCCCCCATGCACCCACACCCCCTAAAGATAGATAATGGGGCAAGTCCATACAAGGAAGATGTGTCAAGACAACTATGCACCGAGGGGCAAGGCGGTTATTCTGTTCCCCCCCACACGCACTCCACACACCCCTAAGATAGATAATGGGGAAAGTCATGTTACGGACTCGCCTCCTATGCGCCAAGCACGCCGCGCGGCCGCCTCTCTCCACGGCTCATTCTGGCTCGGCTCGCTGGGATGGGGAGGGGGTCCCACACACCCCCTTCTCGGCCTCGTGCTAACGCGGCAAGACGCTGCTTGACAGGCGCGATGCGGTTATTCTGCTCCCCCCACACGCACCCACACACCCCCTAAAGATAGATAATGGGGGCAAGTTCATACAAGGAAGATGTGTCAGTACAACTATGCACCGAGGGGCAGTGCGGTTATTCTGTCCCCCCCCCCCCCGCCACACACACACACGCACCCACACACCCCCAAAAGATAGATAATGGGGGCAAGTCCATACAAGGAAGATGTGTCAGTACAACTATGCACCGAGGCGCACTGCGGTTATTCTGTTTCCGCCCCACACGCACCAACACACCCCTATGATAGATAATAGGGGCAAGTCATGTTATGGACTCGCCTTTGCATGCAACGCCGTGGCATGCCGCGTCGTCACTACGGCTTTCGTTCTGGCTCGGCTCGCCGGGATGGGGAGAGGGGTCCCACCCACCTCCCCGGCTCGGCCTCGCTAAAACGGCAAGGCGCTTCGCTTGATAGGCGCAGGCGGTTATTCTGTCCCCCCACACGCACTCCACACACCCCTAAAGATAGATAATGGGGCAAGTCCATACAAGGAAGATGTGCCAAGACAACTATGCATCTAGAGCAAAGGTGCGGTTATTCTGCTTCCCCACACACCCACACACCCCTAAGATAGATAATGAGGGAAAGTCATAAACATGGACTCGCCTCAAGATGCAACGCCACACGCCGCCGCCGTCGCCTGCCACGGCTCGCTCTGCAACAAGGAAGATGTGTCAAGACAACTATGCACCGAGGGGCAAGTCGCGTTATTCTGTCACCCCGCCCTCCGCCCACACGCACCCACACACCCCTAAAGATAGATAATGGGGGCAAGTCCATACATGGAAGATGTGTCAGTACAACTATGCACCGACGGGCAGTGCGGTTATTCTACCACCCCCCCCCCACCCCACACACACGCACCCACACACCCCTAAGATAGATAATGGGGCAAGTCATGTTCGGACTCGCCTCAAGATGCACGCCAAGGCACGCCGCGCGTCGCTGCTATGGCTCGATCTGGCTCGGCCTCGCCGGGATGGGGAGGGGGTCGACCCCCTCCCCGGCTCGGCCTCGCTTAACGCGATCAGGCGCTTTTGACAAAGCAGCAGCACTGCTTGACAAAGCGCAGTCGGTTATTCTGCCCCCCCCACACACACACACGCACCCACACACCCCTAAGATAGATAATGGGGCAAGTCCATACACTAAGATGTGTCAAGACAACTATGCACCGAGGGAAGTGCGGTTATTTTGTTCCCCTCCCCCCACACATACACGCACCCACACACCCCTAAAGATAGATAATGGGGCAAGTCCATACAAGGAAGATGTGTCAAGACAACTATGCACCGAGGGCGGTCGGTTATTCTGCCCCCCCCACACGCACTCCACACACCCCTAAGATAGATAGTGGGGGCAAGTCATGTTCTGGAATTGCCTCCGCATGCGACGCCATGCACGCCAAGGCCGTCGCCGTCGCACGGCTCGTTCTGTCTCGGCCTCGCCGGATGGGGAGGGGTACCGACCCCCACCCCGGCTCGGCCTTGCGCTTAACGCTGGCAAAGGCGCTCGCTTGACAAAGCGAAGTGTGGTTATTCTGTTTTGATTGAAAAGGTATCAGTCCAAGTTACTGGTGGAGTCAAGTACTAGATTCAAACAAGACCAAAAAAAAGTAAAAATTGACCGCCCAAGGATCATAAAGTATCAGTCCAATTTACTGGTGGAGTCAAGTACTAGATTCAAACAACAACAAAAAAGAAAAAAATTGACGCCCAAGGATCATAAAGTATCAGTCCAAGTTACTGGTGGAGTCAAGTACTAGATTCAAACAACAACAAAAAAATTGACCGCCCAAGGACAGGCGCAGGCCCTGACGCTGCTAGATACTTGAACTCGAGCCCATAGGCAAATCCCTAGTAGTCCGCATAATGCAGGGCCCACCGATTAGGGCCCACATGTCAAGAGAGAGAGCGAGCGCCGTGTATAAAAGCTCTGGTAAGTTTTCAGAGGAGTTCGACTGGTGAGCCTCGGTTGCGCTTATAAACAGGTCTAGAACCCCCTCGACTAGCGAGGTGGGACTAGACCCATAACGCATGCGCACGCCGCGCTGCACAGCCGCGCGGATGAGCTATCTAGGCCGAAAACAACGACTCAGGCAGATGGCCCAACACAGTACTTCGCCCCATTACAAAATTCCAGCCGATCACACATGACAAAAAGTGCAGATTTTTTTTAAAAACCTCACAAGAAATAAGTTCAAAAACAAATAATGTAAAAAGTTCAAACACATCGTAATTGTAAGAACTAAAAAAATAGAAATACATATATTCTTTTGGAAAATTAAACGTAGAAAATTGTAAATAAAAATTTCAGAAACAAAATTATAAAAAGTTCAACTAGTACAATTCATAAGGTTCAAGTAAAAAAATAATGTGCAACAAAGATAAAAATCTTTTAATTGTAAAAATACTAGAAATATCATTATTTCACTATAAA
Organism: Aegilops longissima; assembly: GCA_021605205.1. NCBI lineage: Eukaryota > Viridiplantae > Streptophyta > Magnoliopsida > Poales > Poaceae > Aegilops > Aegilops longissima. The sequence continues at coordinate 553,294,247 of CM038681.1, read as the reverse complement.
AAATGTGATCCAAAATTCATCTAAAAAGTAAGAAAAATCTTATACAACAAACAAATTTGATTGGTATTTGACAACCTAAAATAGTTCAGTACTATCATTAGCAGAATGTAAGTTCATCAATCTCAAACCCAAAAAAAGGGGTTCTACAAACATCATCAGCGTATAGTTCCTTCTGCGAGATATGTACATGAAAATATACCAGTCAAAACAAAGGATGCCCATCACTTCAACTATAGAATTGTTCCAGTACTAATATAAAGAATATATAAATAAAGCAGTTATACTTGAGCAAAACAGATAGGAAAAGCATTACATAAGTTGTTCCAAACCATCTAATAATACAATAGAATTCAACCATCTCACATGCAGAAGTTTTAAAGAAAAAATACTGCAACATAATCAACCACACACAAATCTCACAACCGGCATCATTTGCCACATTTAAACCTACAACACATAAATTCTGAATGTCAGAGAGTCATCTTCCCTGGAGAACATAACCATAACCACATCACCATCCTCAAATCCGGACTCTGCCACAAACTCCTTCCACCCAGTAGTTAGGTTGATGCAACCATCAAAGTCAATGTGGTAGGCAACTTCCATCAACTGATACCCATTTTTGTCTGAAGTCTCCATCTTCAGAACACCGGAACTAGGAGCAACAATCCTGATCCTGGGTGACATTTTCTGCAAATGGGCATGGGAGTACAAAACAAAAGTGAACATTTGACATAACTGAATTTTGACACAGATATATGAACGATTTGCATAACAAACTGAAAAGAAAAAATCTGAACCAAAACAATAATACATAACTGACTAGTCATGTGAACTGACTAAACTGAAGAAATATACATATCAACACACCTACAGTAAAAACACCTGACAAAAAACAGATCAAGGATTATACAAAAATGGATAAAAAACTGTTTAGTAATGAACAAATACACACGTAAATACCTCACGTTAAATTCGACAAAACCAAATAAAAAATATAGACAAACTATTCATAACACTAAACTACGGATCCAGTCCATGGATTCAAAGAGAATGTCGGCGTTACGGGAACGGGGTCCCCAGACTTGCTCGCCACGGCCCGCGGCGTGGCTCAAGTGGGGCCCAGCTGCCCACCATCACCGAAGCTCAAGACCCTCATGACGGGCCAAGATTGCTGGGCGGACGACAGAACCATCCTCGTGAACAGCCTCACAGTGTGCTCATGAGGAGGCGGAGAGATCAAGGTGGTACCTCACAAGGGTGCCCCGTGACGCAAGCCATGACGATCGGCCGGGCGAAGCGCCGGCCCGCACAAAGGTCCCTCATTTCCCTTTGGTGCAAAGGAGGCAAGCACAGCCAAGGCATCGTGCAAAGGTTACCGCTTGTGCAACAAGACCAAGACGAGCAGAGCGGCAGAAGGAGGTCATCGTGGAGCCCAGTGACGCGCCACCGCCGAGCCTTTGGCGGCCAAGACCAACTTTAGTCGATAAGTGTACTAGATGTTCCCTTCAAATGGCCAATTGTTGGCGCCCTTCCCGCCATTATTTGGGAAGAGGCCTGTGGCCTCCTCTATAAGCAGAGCTAGCCACCACAGAGTAGAGGCCTCTGGAAGAGACCCAACAGAGAGAGCCCTAGCAGGGAGAGAGAGAGGCGATCGAACTCACCCAAGCAGTTCATCGCACCAGCCCAAGAACACCCCTCGCGAGGCTGTTCTTCCTTTGTACTGTTCATCATCAGCCTCTGAGGCAATCCACCACACCACACACTGGAGTAGGGTATTACACCGCACCGGTGGCCCGAACCAGTATAAACCCCGTGTCTCTGTGTTGTTCATCATTCGTAGTCTAGATCCCTCGCTAACCATTCACGCATGAGCTGGTAGGGGAAAGATCTCCGCGCGCACCCCAGTGTTCGAACCTCAAGGGTCTGCCGGAACCCGAAATCCGACAGAGACCTACAAAAAAGTAGAAAACAAAACGAATAGAAACACATACCCATGATTCCTTCAAGTCACCAACCGTCAGGCGACAAACATATGGCGCACGAAACTCATGGTTGTTGTACAGTAGACAAGAAAGTTGCCCACGGCGTTGAGTCTTGGTGAGCTCCAAACCAGATTCGTACACACAGCCGTCAGTTATGCGCGCCATCTTTGCCAGGCATCCGCATGAACAATCCTCCATGGAACACACAAGAACAGGGAAGAAAACAATGAAGACAAGAGGGGGGAACCTAGATCTAATTCTGGAGGAAGGAAAAAAAGGACGGGGAGACTGAGCTACACACCACACATAGATGGATAGAATTTATAGCTAGGGAGACTCACAGATTATAAAAATAATAAATAGGCAGGTGGGTAGCCAGCTGGTAGGAAATAGTTATTATACAAGCCATGCAACATCTGACCGCAAATCAGTTCAACTTTTGACAAACAAGCAGTTCAAAAGTGCACATGTCAAAACATATGCAGATAAAACAACACATTCAGAGATAAAACAGTTCAATTCATTTAGTCATTCAAACATCTGCTCCCTCACATCAAAAATCTTAAAAACATAATCTTCACTACTTCAGTCATAACGATCGAAGAAACGATGCCATTTGGCCCTGGTGGATGGATGTGGAGCCGTGGCTGCTCTCGCCCTAGCCCAACTGATGATCTGAATATGGTTCCTTCCTCTGCCCTCTGGGAAAAGAAACTCCAATTCATTGGAGTTGCAAGTATCCATCACCTCGCGCGCAAGGCGTCTGTTGAACTCTGCCTCCAGTTCCTCCTCGGCAGCACGTCGTGCCATCTGCCTGCGCCTGCGCCTCCTCCTCCTCCTCCTCTGCCCCGCTACTGCAGCCCTTACATCGACGGCATCCCCCTCCTCCTCTATGACCTCTCCCAACTCAGGATCCATCTCGCTATTCCTTGCTTGCAGCTGGTAGAATGAAAGTGAGAGAGGGCTCGGGCTTTATAATCAAAGTGCAGAAGTATCGGTAGGCAGCCAGTTCCGATGTCAACGCACAGTAAGACAACTTTGACACACAGTAGTCCAACTACACATACATCAGCAATTCAAACAAACACTGAAAAACACGCAACTTAATTACACAGTTTGACTAGATTACAAGAAAAATCAGAGCCTACAGTCAGCTGCCATACACCACCTCCGCCAACGACAAAATAACATGGGAATCCAGGGTAGAAACAACTCAAAAGAAGCAAAATTGACAACGCAAATCTTTTCATACAATCCTCATATCTCTCCCTGCAACACCAATTCGAAAGTAAAACAACAGAAAAAGAAGAACACATTTACATGGCGGACGTGGAAAATGACCAAGAACACCAAAACTTGTAATCAGAAATTACAAATGAAATTAATATCCAAAAACTCTAACATACCGATAATTCTCACATCCAAAACAACAAACAGGACGTAAATTGAGGACTACAAACACCACCGTAAACACCAACGCCCAGAACACGTCCGCCGCCAAATACCCACGCAGTCACCTCCGGTGACTACAGATCGCAAAACACGACCAGGTGAGCGCGCGCACGTGCGGAACCCCTTACATGTCTCCTCTAGCAACGAATAGCCCGCAGCATCGCGCCGGAGAACGCCCGGAAGCTCCACGTTGCATCCCCTGTTTCCGCCCGTCGTACACGTAGGAAGATTAGTTCAAGAGGAAAACTACGCTCGGTCAACACAGAAACCACGTCGCTTCAAGAAGGGTAATAGATAATATTCATTACGCGTAATGTAATAGCCAGATATATATATATATATATATATATATATATATATATATATATTGTCATATGATTTCTTATCCTAAAGTAACAATCTATTCACAATGTAAAGTATGAATCAGAAACTTCATTGAGAACTAACAAACTATGATCTCGGTCATTGAAGCAATTGCAATTTATCATAACATCAAAAAGAGTCAATATAAGAGCTTTTCAGCAGTCCACATACTCAACTATCATTTAGTGTTTAATAATTGCTAGCACTCACGCAATACTTATGGGTATGAAGTTTTAATCGGACACAGAGAAAGATAGGGGCTTATAGTGTTGCCTCCCAACCTTTTACCTCAAGGGTAATGTCAACAATAATAGTTCATGCTAACTTACATCCAATTGGATATATATATATCGGGATCTTTCCAACACAATGTGCTTTCCAAAGGATAAAATGTAAAAGACAACCATGACTCTTACATAAGGTATAAGACAAGAGTAAAAAATAGGCCCTTTGCTGAGGGAAGCAGAGGTTGTCATGTGCTTTTATGGTTGGATGCACAAAATCTTAATGCAAAAGAACGTCACTTTATATTGTCACTTGTGATATGGACCTTTATTATGCAGTCCGTTGCTTTTATTTCTTCCACATCACAAGATCGTATAAAGCTTATTTTCTCCACAGTAATAAATCATACATATTTAGAGAGCAATTTTTATTGCATGCAACAATGACAACTTACTTGAAGGATCTTACTCAATCCAAAGGTAGGTATGGTGGACTCTCATGGCAAAACCGGGTTTAGGGATATTTGGAAGCACAAGTAGTATCTCTACTTGGTGCAAAGAATTTGGCTAGCATGAGGGTAAAAGGCAAGCTCAACATGTTGGATGATCCATGACAATATACTTTATTTCGGATATAATAAAACATAACCCATTACGTTATCTTCCTTGTCCAACATCAACTGTTTAGCATGTCATATTTTAATGAGTGGTCACAATCATAAAAGATGTCCAAGATAGTATATTTATATGTGAAAACCTCTCTTTCTTTATTACTTCCTATTAATTGCAAAGATGACCAAAACTATGTTTGTCAACTCTCAACAACTTTTATTCATCATACTCTTTATATGTTAAGTCAGTACTTTCCATAAAATCAATATGATCACTTTATTTCTTTTTATTCTTTCTTTTCCTTTTATTCCCTCATGATCATAGCAAGATAATCAAGCCCTTGACTCAAAACTAATCTTTATTATATATAGCTCATGGACTCGATTACGTAGAAGGATCATAAAGCAAAACTCAAAACTGAATCATACTAAAACTTTATTCTACTAGATCAAGATATTACCAAAAGGATCGAACTAATAAAACCGGTAAAGGTAAGAGTGTGATGGTGATACGATACCGGGGCACCTCCCCCAAGCTTGGCAGTTGCCAAGGGTAGTGCCCATACCCATGTGTTTATGTCTCTTTCTTCAGAGGTGGTGAGATGATATTCTTGGCGATGATGCCCCTCAGGATACGATTCTCCTCCTTGAGCTTATTGACTTGCTGCTTGAGGTCTGTCGGATTTCGGGTTCCGGCAGACCCTTGAGGTTCGAACATTGGGGTGCGCGTGGAGATCTCTCCCCTACCAGCTCACGCGTGTATGGATTGCAATAGATCTCAACTAGGAACGAAGAACAACGCAAGGGACACGAGGTTTATACTAGTTCGGGCCACCATTGTGGTGTAATACCCTAATATAGTATGTGGTGTGGTGGATTGCCTCAGGGGGCTGATGATGAACAGTACAAAGAAAGAACAGCCTCGCGAGGGGCTGTTCTTGACCGGGTGCAATGAACTGCTTGGGTGAGTTCAGTCGCCTCTCTCTCTCTCTCTCTCTCTCTCTCTCTCTCTCTCTCTCTCTGCGTGATCTCGATCCTCTCGTCCGTCCCCTCTCTTTGTGGTGGCTAGTCCTATTTATAGAGGGAGGCCTTGGGCCTCTTCCCAAATAATGAGCGGGAAGGGCGCCAACAATTGGCCGTTTTGAAGGCGGACATCTTGTACACTTATCCTGACTAAAGTTGGCCTTCGGCTGCCAAAGGCTCTGACGGTGACGCCGTCCTGGGCTCCACGATGACCTCCATCCTGCCGTTCTGCTGGTCTTGGTCGTGTTGCACCGAAGCAGTAACCTTTGCCTGATGCCTTGGCATGTGCTTGCCTCCTTTGCACCAAAGGGGAAATGAGGACACTACATGGGCAGGCGCTCTCCTGGCCTCGATCGTCATGGCTTGCGTCACAGGGTACCCTCATGAGGTACCCTGCCTTGATCTCTCCGCCTCCTCGCGAACCTGCCTGACGAGGCTGCTCCTGAGGATGGTTCCAACCATCCGCCCCGCAAGGCTTGGCCCCTCGCGAGAGCTTGAGCTGATGAAGTTGGGCCGCGCTGGGCCCCCACTTGAGCCACGCTGCAGGCCGCAGGCAGGCAAGTCCGGGGACCCCCGTTCCCAAAACACCGACAGTAGCCCCCGGGCCCAAGGCGCGCCCGGACTTGGCTTAGCCGAGAAGCGAAGGGGCAAGTGCGAAGAGCCGCGGGCCCCAACAGCCTGCGGCCTTGGGCGCCGCGTGGCGATTGGCTGGTCGTGGGCGTCTCCACTTCCCCACAAATGCCTCGGCAACCGCATGAATTGACAAGTCCCTGCATGTAGAAATGGGTCATGATTACCCGCAATCATGGAGGACGGCGGTTGGCCTCCTTAGGCTATAAGTACGGAATGGCACGAGCCCTTCCAGTCCATCTCCTCTTGCTGCTCTTTTTCCTCCATGGCTCCGTCGAAGAGGTTCTCGGTCGCGGAGAAGGGAAAGGCCCGCTAGGTAGGGCCTCATTCTCCCCCGGACAAGCGCGGTCGAGGCCGTCCTCGCAAGCATCCTATGGCTCCCGCAGCGGCTTCCCGTGGCCGTGGAGGCGATCTCCTGCGCGGCGACGGGCGCCAGGTTGTCGATGGGGGGCGCGCTGCGACCATGCGGCCTCCTAGGCCGCGCTTCCACTCGGCGGAGGTGCCGCCAGAGTTTGTCGTGTGGTCGGTGGAGCCGACCAGCACGTGGCTCCAGCTTCCCCGCTTCCTTTTAGGTGAACTTCCGGCCGGCGCCCCGGGCGGCCTCTGGCTTCAGGCGGACGGTTGTTGCAGCCGGGCCTCCTGGGCTTCGTTGGAGGTCTCCGTCGCTGGGAGTGTGGCCCTGACCCGCGGCTGGCAAACGTTTTCCCGCGCGCGTGGCCTAAGCCGGCGGTGCACCCTGCACTTCAAGTTTGACGGCGATGCCACCCTCTACGTGAGGGTGTTTGGAGAAGATGGTTGCCGCGCTGGGTGCTGCCCCGAAGACGATGACCGCGGCCGTGGACCCAGCCCCAGCGATGATCGGGATGAAGATGACAGCGCGCGCGCGTGGTCGGCGGCGCTCGGGGCTCGTCGAGCTTCGGCGGCTCTCCTTCGGACAACAGCTCCTCCAGCGGTGGCCGCGACCAGCCTCCGTGCCGTCACGCCCGCCTAGAGGGAGGTAGCGGGTCAGCCCGCCGTCACGCCCCGGTGAAGCGCGAGAGGGAGTCTGCCTGAGTTCCGGAGGCAGGACGGGCCTTCGCCGCGAGTTGGTGCCGAGCGAGTCGTGCCTATTTTGTTTTTATCCTTTTCCTGCGCAAAGAGACAGTAGTGAAGGGCCCCGCGGGGGCGTGCTTGAACTGTGGCTGTTAATTATCGTGTTGTTTCCGCTATTTCTGTGTATGCTTTTGTGCCGCACGTCGTTCGGGGAGAAATTACTTAGTTCGGGGGGACCTGTCGTGGTCTTCGCTTCCCGAGGCTGAGGCCTCGTCGAACGCTTCCCGTCCTGCAAAGATTAATCAGGAGGGGTAGCTTCCGGCCTCAGTTGGGGAGGCGATCGACCCAGGTCCTGTGTTCGCGTCGCGGTGCCCGTGGGGCACGGACTGGGAGGGGTGCTCCCGTAGTGGACCCAGCTAGGAAAGCCTCAAACGATGAGGGCAGAAAACACTCGTGAGGGTGCCCGCGCCGCTCCCTCGCGAGACTTGCGCGAGAGAAATCAAGCTAGGAAAGCGAAAAAGACAAAGAGTCACAAGCCAAAGATGGCAACAACTTCGATAAAACTTCAAATAGGAATGAACAAGCCAACTGCAGAAAGAAATGAAAAAGCCGCGTCCGGCACCTAATCTAGTCTTCGACGTCTTCTCACTAGCGCGGAGCTAAGTGCTGCCACTAGGCATGGGAGGGAGCCCCAGGGCCTGAGGCCGGCGCTCCTGAGACTCCGGGGCGTGTACAACCCCAACTCATTATTACGTGAGAGTGCCGTGGGCGGCGAGCTTCACAGGCATTGGCCTTCTTCACAGGCGCCGGGCCTTTCTTGGGGAAATGAACTTCACAGGCATTTGCCTTCTTCACAGGCCTCGGGCCTTTCTCAGGAAAATAAGCTTCACAGGCGTTTGCCTTCTTCACAGGCTCCGGGCCTTTCTCAGGAAAATGAGCTTCACAGGCGTTTGCCTTCTTCACAAGCTTCGGGCCTTTCTCAGGAAAATGAGCTTCACAGGCGTTTGCCTTCTACACAGGCTCCGGGCCTTTCTCGGGAAAATGAGCTTCACAAGCGTTTGCCTTCTTCACAGGCTCCAGGCTTTTCTCAGGAAAATGAGCTTCACAGGCGTTTGCCTTCTTCATAGGCTCCGGGCCTTTCTTCAGGGGTAGAACTTCCGGAGATGCTGGATGTTCCACGCGTTCGGGATGGGCACCCCCTCCTGAGTCTCCAAGCATGCAGAGTCGGGCCTGGAAACATGAACAACTTTGAACGGGCCCTTCCACATGGGAGAGAGCTTATGCAACCCTTCCCCGGAGAGGACCCATCTGAGCACGAGGTCTCCTACCTCCAGAGTCCTGGGGCGGATGTTGCGGTAGTGGTATCACCGCAGCGCCTGTTGATACCTTGCCGCTCGCAGCGCGGCATCTCGGCGATGCTCCTCTCCCAGCATGAGATCTGTCCCCCGCATGGCGTCCTGCTGCGCCTCGTCGAACGCCAGGACCCGTGTGGAGTGACGCCTGACCTCGTGAGGGAGGACGTCTTCTGCTCCATAAACGAGGAAGAAGGGGGTATCGCCAGTCGACTTGGCCGCGGTCGTGCGGATGGACCACAACACGGACTAGAGCTCGTCGTGCCAGCCCCTGCCGCAGGCCTCCAGCTTCTTCTTGAAGGTCCAGGTCTTGAGGCCCTTAAGGACCTCCGCGTTGGCTCGCTCGGCCTGGCCGTTGCTCCGAGTGTGCACCACCGAGGCGTAGCATATCTGCGTTCCAAGGTTAGCACAATACGTTTTGAAGAGATTACTGGTGAACTGCAAACCGTTGTCGGTGATGATGCGGTTAGGCACCCCAAACCGGCTCACGAGGCCCCCGATGAACTTGATCTGCAGAGCTGCTGGGATGGTGCGAGCAGCTTCCACCTCATCCACTTGGTGAATTTGTCCACGGCGACGTAGAGGTAGCGATAGCCCCTGGCGCCCGAGGGAACGGGCCTGTAATGTCCAGCCCCAAACTGTGAATGGCCATGAGAGGGTATAGTTTGCAGACCTCCCGCCGGCTGATTGATCTGCTTGGCATGAAATTGGCAGCCTCGCAAGCCTTTACCAGCTCAATCTGCGTCCGAGCGTTGTGGGCGATGAACCCGCATGCGAACGCCTGCCAACGAGGGTTCGCGACGATGAGTGGTGCCCACGCTCTCCGCCGTGTATGTCTTCCAAGAACTCCTTCCCTTGCTCTCTGGGAATGCAGCGAGGGACATGTCATTCGCCGCCTTGTAAAGCTCTCCATCCCCGATGCAAGAGGGCCGTGGCTTGCCGCACCACACGCCCCGCCTCCTCCTCCTTCTCCGCAGGGTCCCCAGATAAGTAGCTCTTGAGCTCTGTGATCCAGCACCCCTCCTGAGGTTCCAATGCCAGGAGCAGGCATGCTCCTGATGCCGGGCCGCAGGCCGGGGCTCCCAAGTCAGGCGGCTGGGGGAGCTCCTCCTGAGGTTGCGCTGCGCTTGATAGTGGTGATGCCGCTGATGGCCTGAAGAGTCGTTCTTCGAAGATGCCAGGGTCCTGAGGCAGCCGCCTGGACGCCCTCTTGGCGATGTCATCTGCCTCTTGATTGGTGCCGCGTGGCACACGCTGCAGCTCCAGTCCCCAGAACTGTTTCTCCATCCTGCGAACCTCCGCGAGGTAGGCTTCCATGTGCTCGTCCTTCGGCTCGTATATCTTGTTGGAGAAGTTGACGAGGAGTTGTGAATCGCCTTTGATGATGAGGCGCTTTACCCCCAAAGCGATTGCGGCTCTCAGGCCGGCTATCAGGCCTTCATATTCCGCTATGTTGTTGGAGACCTTTTCCCCATGCTGGAAACAGAGCTGCACGGCGTAATAGAGCTTGTCCTGAGTAGGGGATACGAGCACTGCACCGGCCCCTGCGCCATGTCGGGAGAATGCCCCGTCGAAGCACATGACCCAGCCGTCTGGTGCCTCGCTCCCCGAAGAAAGTGATCAGTCTTTGCCTGCTTCGAGGCCGGGTGCTTCCGTCCATTCTGCCACAAAATCTGATAATGCGGCCCCCTTGATGACTCGGGTCGTGCTGAATTCCAGCTGAAACACTTGTAGTTCGATGTTCTACTCGACGACTCTCCCAGCTGAGTTGGGGCTCCTGAGCACCCTCTCCAGAGGGTATGCTGAGACGACCTTGATGGGATGACCTTGGAAGTAGTGCCGCAGCTTGCGTGAGGCTACCAACAGCGCTAGGAGGAGTTTTTGGGGCATGGGCTACCGCGCCCTTGCATCCCGTAACACCGTGCTGACGAAGTACACTGGTGTTCGACGAGAGTAGGAGTGCTGACGAGGCCCGCGCCCTTCGGAGGGTCTGACGCCTCCTGAGGCGACGGAGCCCCCAGTGCCTGGCAGCCTGACGCGGCCTCTTCGGCCCTAGGGGCATCTTCCTGCTGAGGCAGGTTTCTGTCTGCCAAGGCCGTAACCTTCGCGAGGCCTTCTTGGTCTTGTGCCGCCACGGCCGGGGCCGAGGCCGGGCGTGACGCAGCCTTGGTCTGGCCCTCTTCCCGAACCGCCACTAGGGCTGCGCTGGCGGAGTAGGGTGTGGCAGCGAGGTAGAGCACCAGGGGCTCAAGTGGGCGTGGCGCGATCATCACAGGAGGGCTATTAGGTACCTCTTGAGTTCTTGGAATGCCTTGTCGGCCTCTTCAGTCCATTCAAAGGGGCCCTTCTTCTTCATCAGCTTGAAGAATGGCAGTGCTTGTTCCCCCAGCTTGGAGATGAAACGTCCTAGCGCGGTCACGCGCCCAGTGAGTTTCTGCATTTCTCTGAGGGTCTTTGGCGGGCTCATGTCTTCGACTGCTTTGAACTTTTCCGGTTTTGCCTCGATGCCCCTATGGGACACGAGGAATCCCAGGAGCTTGCCCGAGGGGACTCCAAATACGCACTTCTCTGGGTTGAGCCGCAGATCCACTTTATCAAGGCTCGTGAAGGTTTCTTCCAAGTCCTGTATCAGGGTTTTTGCCTCTCGAGACTTCACCACAATGTCATCGACGTATGCCTCAGCATTCCTCCCGAGCTGTGGGCCCAGGGCGATGTGCATCAGCCGCTGAAAGGTCGCTACCTGTGTTATGGAACCCAAACGGCATGCAGTATAGCAGACACCCGCACGGGTCGAAAGCCGTTTTTCCACGCCTTCCACCACCATCTTGATTTGGTGATAGCCTGAGAAGGCATCCAGGAAGCACAACAGGTCACACTCAGCGGTGGAGTCGACGATCTGGTCGATGCGAGGAAGCGGAAATGGGTCCTGTGGGTAGGCCTTGTTGAGGTTGGTGAAGTCGACACACATACGTTCCTTTCCCCTTTCTTCGCACGACAACCGGGTTGGCCAGCCAATCTGGTAGCGGACTCGCAAATAACCCCGCTGCCTCTAGCTTGCAGGTCTCTTGACGATGAAAGCTTTTTTCTCGTGGATCGTCGCCGCTTTCCGCTTCACGGGCGCACATTGGGGCACATGTTGAGGTGGTGCTCAATAACGCCTCGGGACCCTCGCCAACCGATCAGGTCCCCATGCGAACACCTTCTTGTTTATGCGCGCAGGAACTTCACCAAGGCCTCCTCCTGCTGGGGTTCGAGGTTTGCACCTATGGTGAAGGTTGCGCTGCGGACCCGCCCTCGCTGACCGGTACCTGCTTGGTTTCCGCCTTTGTTTTGAGTGAATAGCTGCTTCTTCTTGACGGCGCAGCCCCTTGGGCTCGGGGCGGCAAGATTATGGGTCAGACCGCCGCAGCCGCCTTTGAAAACAAACTCGGCGCCGCAGCGGTGCATCTCCGTGTTTCGACACGGTAAGGACGCCGCTGCTCCCGGCATCTTCATGAGGTTGTACGCCGGGTGAGTTGCTGCCATGAACCGGGCCAAGGTCGGGTAGCCGAGGATGGCGTTGTAGGGGAGGCCGATGGGGGCGATGTCGAAGTCAATCAGCTCCGTGCGGTAGTTGTCACAGGTGCCGAAGGTCAACAGGAGGCGGATTTGTCCCAACGAGGCGGTGGAACCGGCTCCGACTCCCGAAAAAGGCCTGCTGGGCTGGAGCCGCTCTGGCGGCACATGGAGGAGGCTGAAGGCCTCCACAGAGAGCACGTTGAGGCCGGCTCCGCCGTCGATGAGGGTCCTGGTGACTGCCACTTCACAGATGGTGGGGGTGCACAGCATTGGAAGCATGCCCGACCCGGCTGGGTTGGCGGGGTGATCGTCCGAGTTGAAGAGCAGGTCGGCCTCGGGCGCCACCCAGCCCGACGGGGCTCCCTGGTGCTTGGAGGAGGCGGCGATCTGGCGGGTGAACAATTTGACGTGGCGGCTCGAAGGTGGCGCCAGCGAGCCGCCTAGGAGAGCTGCGACGACCGGGGGCGCCGGCCCGGCGCGATGGGCGAGGTAGAAGTCGCGCAGCTCTCCCCAACAGGATTGCTGCTCGTTCCCCGCCGGCCCAGTGGCGGCAGGCAACGGGTAACGACGAGGGCGTCTGCCGACGGGAGCCGTCTGGGCGACTCGAGCGGCGCGAGCAGCCCGGCGCTCGGCGAGAGCTCGGCGAGCGTCAGCCATGGACACGACGGAAGATCACACACGACCAGCGGAAGAAAGTCCGGCGCACCCCTACCTGGCGCGCCAATGTCGGATTTCGGGTTCCGGCAGACCCTTGAGGTTCGAACACTGGGGTGCGCGCGGAGATCTCTCCCCTACCAGCTCATGCGTGTATGGATTGCGATGGATCTCAACTAGGAACGAAGAACAACACAAGGGACATGAGGTTTATACTAGTTCGGGCCACTATTGTGGTGTAATACCCTACTCTAGTTTGTGGTGTGGTGGATTGCCTCAGGGGGCTGATGATGAACAGTACAAAGGAAGAAAAGCCTCGCGAGGGGCTGTTCTTGAGCGGGTGTGATGAACTGCTTGGGTGAGTTCAGTCGCCTCTCTCTGGCGCCATTGCCGGGGAGGCTTACGCAAAAGTCAACATACCAAGTGCCCATCACAATCCCTATCTCTCGCATTACATTATTTTCCATTTGCCTCTTGTTTTCCTCTCCCCCACTTCACCCTTGCCATTTTATTCGCCCTTCCTCCGTTCAATCTTGTGTTACCATGTGCCTTCTTTTTGCTTGCATCTTCGCTTGCTAAAAATCTATAGATCCTGATCCGCTTGCCAATCTTTTTAAGAGATCCAATTATGATGAACCAATTCCTAGTGATTTGGATGTACTAGATTATCTTTATAAGGTTTTGCCTAAAATCCGTGAAGTGACTCACGATAGATCTTTGAATAAAAAGCATGATTGCAATGATTTTATTATAAATTCTTTTGATGTCAATTGTGCTAATAATATGCAAAACCCTAAGCTTGGGGATGCTAGTTTTGCTATGTCTACTACTTGTTGCAATGATCACGATTGGGGTGATTCTTCTTATGATCTTGAAAATTTATTTTAGCCCCATGATAAATATGAGATTGATAATATTGTTTGCAATAATATTGAAAGTGGGTTTGGAAGAGTGTCAACTTTGGATCCCACATATTTGGAGAAAATTCAATCTTATGAAATTTTTGATAAAAGTGGGCTTGGAGAAATCATGACTTTAGTTAATGATAATCCCACTATTTTGGAAGAGTGTCAACTTTGCATACATGTGGATCATGTTAAGAATATATTATGTGGTAGCTATTTTGTTGAATTTTCTTATGATCTTACATGTAATTATTATGAGAGAGGAAAATATGGTTATAGAAACTTTCATGCTATTAAATTACCTCTCGCTATTTTGAGATTGCTATTGTCTCTTTCCGCTTCCTTGCATATGCTAGTTTTTTCTTGCCTTGATTTGTTTGCCTATAAGATGCCTATGCATAGGAAGTATGCTAGACTTAGATGTGGTTGTCACATGTTTTATGATGCTCTCTTTGTGCTTCAATAATTGTCTTTCTTGTGAGCATCATTGAAATCTCAATGCCTGGCTAAAAAGGCTTTAAAGAAAAGCGCTTGTTGGGAGACAACCCAATTTTTTTCCTTGCTGCTTAGTAATAAATAATCCATCTAGCCTCTGTTTAGATGTGGTTTTATCTTTTAATTAGTGTTTGTGCCAAGTTGGACCTATTGGATTTTCTTGGATGATAGTTATTTGATCTTGCTGTAATTACCAGAATCTTTGTGCTCAGTGCCCGAATTGTTAAAAATCACCAGAACGTGATAAAATACTGATTATAATTGCTGCTGATCAATAAACAAATTGTCTAGGTCGTCTAATTTTGGTAGAATTTTTTGGGTTCCAGAAGTTTGCGTTAGTTACAGATTACTACAGACTGTTCTGTTTTTGACAGATTCTGTTTTGCGTGTGTTGTTTGCTTATTTTGATGAATCTATGGCTAGTAAAATAGTTTATAATCCATAGAGAAGTTGGAATATAGTAGGTTTAACACCAATACAAATAAATAATGAGTTCATTACAGTACCTTAAAGTAGTCTTCTGTTTTCTTTCTCTAACGGAGCTCACGAGATTTCTATTGAGTTTTGTGTTGTGAAGTTTTCAAGTTTTGGGTGAATTCTTTTGATGGATTATGGAACAAGGAGTGGCATGAGCCTAAGCTTGGGGATGCCCATGGCACCCCCAAGATAATCCAAGGACACCAAAAAGTCAAAGCTTGGGGATGCCCCGGAAGGCATCCTCTCTTTCATCCACTTCCATCGGTAATTTACTTGGAGCTATATTTTTATTCACCAACATGATATGTGTTTTGCTTGGAGCGTCTTGTATTATTTGAGTCTTTGCTTGTTATTTTACCACAATCATCCTTGCTGTACACACCTTTTGAGAGAGCCATACATAATTTGGAATTTGTTAGAATTCTCTATGTGCTTCACTTATATCTTTTGAGCTTGATAGTTTGCTCATAATGCTTCACTTATATCTTTTGAGCGTGATAATTTTTGCTCTAGTGCTTCACTTAGATCTTTTAGAGCACGGTGGTGGATTTGTTTTAAAGAAACTTGATCTCTCATGCTTCACTTAGATTATTTTGAGAGTTGTTAATAGCATGGTAATTTGCTTAATGTTAATATACTTGGTGTTCAAGATATGGAAACTTTCTTTTGAGTGCGTTGAATACTAAGATAAGTTTGATGCTTGATAATTGTTTTGAGATATGAAGGTGATAATATTAGAGTCATGCTAGTTGAGTAGTTGTGAATTTAAAGAATACTTGTGTTGAAGTTTGTGATTCCCGTAGCATGCACGTATGGTGAACCGTTATGTGATGAACTTGGT
This sequence comes from Aegilops longissima, assembly GCA_021605205.1. Classification (NCBI taxonomy): domain Eukaryota; kingdom Viridiplantae; phylum Streptophyta; class Magnoliopsida; order Poales; family Poaceae; genus Aegilops; species Aegilops longissima. The sequence continues at coordinate 553,278,645 of CM038681.1, read as the reverse complement.
GCATGATTTATTTATTGATTGTCTTCCTTATGAGTGGCGATCGGGGACGAGCGATGGACTTTTCCTACCAATCTATCCCCCTAGGAGAATGCGCGTAGTACTTTGCTTTGATAACTTCTAGATTTTTGCAATAAGTATATGAGTTCTTTATGACTAATGTTGAGTCCATGGATCATACGCACTTTTTCCCATCCTTTCACCATTGCTAGCCTCTCTAATACCGCGCACTTTTCGCCGGTATCATACACCCACCATATATCTTTCCTCAAAACAGCCACCATACCTATCTATTATGGCATTTCCCTGTTCCGTTTATTATGACACGCTCCATCATTGTCATATTGCTAGCATGATCATGTAGTTGATATTGTATTTGTGGCAAAGCCACCGTTCATAATTCTTTCATACATGTCACTCATGTTTCATTACATAACCCAGTACACCGCCGGAGGCATTCATATAGAGTCATATTTTGTTCTAAGTATCGAGTTGTAATTGTTAAGTTGTAAGAAAAATAAAAGTGTGATGATCATCATTATTAGAGCATTGTCCCAAGTGAGGAAAGGATGATGGAGACTATGATTCCCCCACAAGTCGGGATGAGACTCCGGACGAAAAATAAAAAAAAATAAAAAAAAAGAGGCCATAAAAAAGGGAAAGGCCCAAATAAAAAAAATGAGAGAAAAAGAGAGAAGGGACAATGTTACTATCCTTTTACCACACTTGTGCTTCAAAGTAGCACCATGATCTTCATGATAGAGAGTCTCTCATTTTTTCACTTTCATATACTAGTGGAAATTTTTCATTGTAGAACTTGGCTTGCATATTCCAATGATGGGCTTCCTCAAATGCCCTAGGTCTTCATGAGCAAGCGAGTTGGATGCACACCCACTTAGTTTCTTTTGTTGAGCTTTCATATACTTATAGCTCTAGTGCATCCGTTGCATGGCAATCCCTACTCGCTCACATTGATATCTATTGATGGGCATCTCCATAGCCCTTCGATATGCCTAGTCGATGTGAGACTATCTTCCCTCTTTTTGTCTTCTCCACAACCACCATTCTATTCCACATATAGTGCTATATCCATGGCTCACGCTCATGTATTACGTGAAGATTGAAAAAGTTTTGAAAATGTTAAAGTATGAAACAATTGCTTGGCTTGTCATCAGGGTTGTGCATGATTTAAATACTTTGTGTGGGGAAGATGGAGCATAGCCAGAGCATATGATTTTGTAGGGATAACTTTCTTTGGCCATGTTATTTTGAGAAGACATAATTGCTTAGTTAGTATGCTTGAAGTATTATTATTTTTATGTCAATATGAACTTTTGTCTTGAATCTTTCGGATCTGAATATTCATATCACAATTAAGAAGATTTACATTGAAATTATGCCAAAGTATCACTCCGCATCAAAAATTCTCTTTTTATCATTTACCTACTCGAGGATGAGCAGGAACTAAGCTTGGGGATGCCTGTTACGTCTCCAACGTATCTATAATTTTTGATTGCTCCATGCTACTTTATCTATTGTTTTGGACTATAATGGGCTTTATTTTCCACTTCTATATTATTTTTGGGACTAACCTATTAACCGGAGGCCCAGCCCATAATTGCTATTTTTTTTGCGTATTTCAGTGTTTCGAAGAAACGGAATATCAAACGGAGTCCAAACGGAATGAAACCTTTGGGAACGTGATTTTCTCACCGAACGTGATCCAGAGACTTGGACCCTACTCCAAGGAGTGCAGGCGGTCACGAGGTGGGGGCGCCCCCCCCACAGGCGCGCCCCGCCTCGTGGGCCCCTTACGCCCACCGACGTACTTCTTCCTCCTATATATACCTACGCACTTCAACATATCGGGACGGAGCCAAAACCTAATTCCACCGCCAGAACTTCCAGATCCACGAGATCCCATCTTGGGGCCTGTTCCGAGCTCACGAGGGGGCATCCACCATGGAGGGCTTCTACATCAACACCATAGCCCTCCGATGAAGTGTGAGTAGTTTACTTCAGACCTTCGGTCCATAGCTAGTAGCTAGATGGCTTCTTCTCTCTTTTGGATATCAATACAATGTTCTCCCCTCTCTCGTGGAGATCTATTCGATGTAATCTTCTTTTTGCGGTGTGTTTGTTGAGACCGATGAATTGTGGGTTTATGATCCAGCTTATCTATGGAAAATATTTGATTCTTCTCTGAATTCTTTTATGTATGATTAAGTTATCTTTGCAAGTCTCTTCAATTATCCGCTTGGTTTGGCCAACTAGATTGGTAGTTCTTGCAATGGGAGAAGTGCTTAGCTTTGGGTTCAATCTTGCGTGACCTTACCCAAGGATGTAAAGGGTTGCAAGGCACGTATTGTATTGTTGCCATCGAGGATAACAAGATGGGGTATTTATCATATTGCATGAATTTATTCCTCTACATCATGTCATCTTGCTTAAGGCGTTACTCTGTTATTAACTTAATACTCTAGATGCATGCTGGATAGCGGTCGATGAGTGGAGAAATAGTAGTAGATGCAGAATCGTTTCAGTCTACTTGTCACAGACGTGATGCCTATATACATGATCATTGTCTGGATAACCTCATAACTATGCTCAATTCTGTCAATTGCTCAACAGTAATTTGTTCACCCACCGTAGAATACTTATGCTCTTGAGAGAAGCCACTAGTGAAACCTATGGCCCCCGGTTCTATTCTCATCATATCAATCTCCATCACTTCATTTACTTGCTTTGCTTTTACTTTTCACTTTGCATCTTTATACCAAAAACACCAAAAATATTATCTCTATCATATCTCACTCTCGTAAGTGACCGTGAAGGGATTGACAACAGCTAAGCATTGGTTGCGAGTAGCTATCGTTTTGTGCAGGTACGAGGGACTTGCGCGTGGTCTCCTACCGGATTGATACCTTGGTTCTCAAAAACTGAGGGAAATACTTACGCTACTGTGCTGCATCATCCTCTCCTCTTCGGGGAAATCCAACGCAAGCTCGAGACGTAGCACTCTCTCTCTCTCTCTCTCTCTCTCTCTCTCTGTGTGTGTGTATGTGTGTGTGTGTGTGATCTCGACCCTCTCGTCCGTCCCCTCTCTTTGTGGTGGCTAGTCCTATTTATAGAGGGAGGCCCTGGGCCTCTACCCAAATAATGAGTGGGAAGGGCGCCAACAATTGGCCGTTTTGAAGGGCGACATCTAGTACACTTATCCTGACTAAAGTTAGTCTTCGGCTACCAAAGGCTCTGACGGTGACGCCGTCCTGGGCTCCACGATGACCTCCATCCTGCCGTTCTGCTGGTCTTGGTCTTGTTGCACCGAAGCAGTAACCTTTGCCTGATGCCTTGGCCTCTGCTTGCCTCCTTTGCACCAAAGGGGAAATGAGGACACTGCGCGGGCAGGCGCCCGCCTGGCCTCGATCGTCATGGCTTGCGTCACAGGGCACCCTCGTGAGGTACCCTGCCTTTATCTCGCCGCCTCCTCGCGAGCCTGCCTGACAAGGCTGCTCCTGAGGATGGTTCCTGTCGTCCGCCCCGCGAGGCTTGGCCCCTCGCGAGGGTCTTGAGCTTCAGCTGATGAAGCTGGGCCGCGCTGGGCCCCCACTTGAGCCACGCCGCAGGCCGCAGGCAGGCAAGTCTGGGGACCCCCATTCCCAGAACGCCGACAAGGTCCATTATTTCCTTACGGAGCTTACCCGTGATGGCTAAGGCTCCTTTCACCCAAGGATGTTGCATAGCTGCGGGAGAACAAGTAACACTCTTTTTCATATTTTCATAAGAGAGAAATCTAACATTGGAAGGACTGACCGAATTTTGAATAGTTGAGCTCTGTAGTTCCCCCATCGTGAATCCGGCCCAGAAACGTCCTCCTCCATGGCATATATCCTTTTCAAGTCGTCTTCCATCTCTTCCTCCGTTGATGGCCCAAAGTCATAGGCATCGCTATTTGCTCCTGGACCCGGTGTCGGATGAGACACCCGACTCTCCCCGACTGACTCTTGAGAAGATATCTTGCTCTAATCTCCGGCAGAAACAGCTCGAAACAAAAACAAAGAATATTTGCATGGTACGATGGTCAAAACCTTCGGGAGATTATATAATGAATTTTTACCGACCAAAAGAAGTATCGTACAAGAAAACGGACTCCGGATTGCACACGAGGTGCCCACGAGGCAGGGGGCGCGCCCAGGGGGTAGGGTGCGCCCTCTAGGGCGCGCCCTCCACCCTTGTGGACACTGATACGTCTCCAACGTATCTATAATTTTTGATTGCTCCATGCTATATTATCTATTGTTTATGGACAATATTGGGCTTTATTATCCACTTTTATATTATTTTTGGGACTAACCTATTAACCGGAGGCCCAGTCCAGAATTGTTGTTTTTTTGCCTATTTTAGTGTTTCAAAGAAAAGGAATATCAATCGGAGTCCAATTGACCTGAAACTCCACGGAACTTATTTTTGGACCAGAAGAAGCCCACGGAGTACCGGAGTTGCACCAGGGGAGTCCCGGGCTGCCCACGAGGGTGGGGGGCGCGCCTAGCCCCCCTAGGGCGCGCCCCCTGCCTCGTGGACAGCCCGGAGGTCCACCGACGTACTTCTTCCGCCTATATAACTCCATATACCCTAAAACTTCAGGGACAAAATAGATCAGGAGTTCTGCCGCCGCAAGCCTCTGAGCCACCAAAACCAATCGGGACCTGTTCCGCACCTCGCCGAGGGGGGAACCTCACCGTGGCCATCTTCATCATCCCGGCTCTCCATGACTAGGAGGGAGTAGTTCACCCTCGGGCTGAGGGTATGTACCAAGAGCTATGTGTTTGATCTCTCTCTCTCTCTCTCTTGTGTTCTTGATTTGGCACAATCTTGATGTATCGCGAGCTTTGCTATTATAGTTGGATCTTATGTTGCTTATCCCCCTCTACTCTCTTGTAATGGATTGAGTTTTCCCTTTGAAGTAATCTTATCGGATTGAGTCTTTAATGATTTGAGAACACTTGATGTATGTCTTGTCATGCGTATCTATGGTGACAATGGCATATCACGTGATTCACTTGATGTATGTTTTGGTGATCAACTCGCGGGTTCCGCCCATGAACCTATGCATAGGGGTTAGCACACGTTTTCATCTTGATTCTTCGGTAGAAACTTTGGGGCAATCTTTGAGGTTCTATGTGTTGGTTGAATAGATGAATCTGAGATTGTGATGCATATCGTATAATCATACCCACAGATACTTGAGGTGACATTGGAGTATCTAGGTGACATTAGGGTTTTGGTTGATTTGTGTCTTAAGGTGTTATTCTAGTACGAACTCTAGGGCTGTTTGTGAAACTTATAGGAATAGCCCAACGGATTGACTGGAAAGAATAACTTTGAGGTGGTTTCGTACCCAACCATAATCTCTTCGTTTGTTCTCCACTATTAGTGACTTATCTTTGTTGCATGTTGAGGGATAGTTATATGATCCAATTATGTTATTATTGTTGAAAGAACTTGCACTAGCGAAAGTATGAACCCTAGGCCTTGTTTCCTAGCATTGCAATACTGTTTACGCTCACTTTTACCATTAGTTACCTTGCTGTTTTTATATTTTCAGATTACAAAAACCTATATCTACTATCCATATTGCACTTGTATCACCATCTCTTCGCCGAACTAGTGCACCTATAAAATTTACCATTGTATTGGGTGTGTTGGGGACACAAGAGACTCTTTGTTATTTGGTTGCAAGGTTGTTTGAGAGAGACCATCTTCATCCTATGTCTCCCATGGATTGATAAACCTTAGGTCATCCACTTGAGGGAAATTTGCTACTGTCCTACAAACCTCTGCACTTGGAGGCCCAACGTCTACAAGAAGAAGGTTGCGTAGTAGACATCAAGCTCTTTTCCGGCGCCGTTGCCGGGGAGGCTAGGTAAGCAGCACTCACACCCCGTCAATCAAGCTCTTTTCTGGCGCTGTTGCCGGGGAGGTGAGTGCTTGAAGGTATATCTTTAGATCTTGCAATCGAATCTTTTTGTTTCTTGTTTTAGCACTAGTTTAGTCTATAAAAAAATTACAACAAATGGAATTGAGTTTACCTCATACGCTTCATCTTTTTAATATCTTTCGTGAGTATGATGGAAAGGAAAATTGTGCTCAAGTACTAGAAGAAGAATTACATAGAATGCTTGGCATAAAATATGTGAATGATGAGCATGATTGCAATGTTGTTAGTATGAATTCCTTTAATATCCATGATGCTAATGATATGCAAAGCCACAAGCTTGGGGAAGCTATGTTTGATGAAGATGATATTTTTTGTCCCCCAAGCTTGGGGAAGCTATGTTTGATGCCTCCTATCTATGATGATTATTGTGATGACACGTATGCTATAAAGAATAATGATAACCATGAAACTTGTCATCTTGATCTTAATTTTCAATCACATGATAGTTATTTTGTTGAGTTTGCTCCCACTACTATTGATGAGAAGAATTTTGCTTATGTGGAGAGTAGTAAAATTTCTATGCTTGTAGATCATGAAAAGAATGCTTTAGGTGCTGGTTATATTGTTGAGTTCATTCATGACGCTACTGAAAATTATTATGAGGGAGAAATATATGCTTGTAGGAATTGCAATAATATCAAGTTTCCTCTCTATGTGCTTAAAATCTTGAAGTTATGCTTGTTTTACCTTCCTATGCAAGTTGATTATTGTTCCCATAAGTTGTTTTCTCACAAAATCCCTATGCATAGGAAGTGGGTTAGACTTAAATGTGCTAGTGATATTCTTCATGATGCTCTCTTTATGTTTCAATTCTTATCTTTTATGTGAGCATCATTGAAATCATCATGCCTAGCTAGGGGCGTTAAACGATAGCGCTTGTTGGGAGGCAACCCAATTTTATTTTTGTTTATTGCTTTTTGGTTCTATTTAGGTAAATAATCCATCTAGATTCTGTTTATATGTGGTTTTTTGTTTTAATTAGTGTTTGTGCCAAGTAGAACCTTTGGGAAGACTTGGGTGAAGTCTTTATGATCATGCTGTAAAAAACAGAAACTTTAGCGCTCAAGAGATTAGCTTAAACTTTTTACTGGAGAGTGCTATTTAGTTGATTCTTTTTTAAGATGATTACTAGACAAATTCCTCAGGTCCACCAATTTATTTTAGAATTTTTGTAGTTCCAGAAGTTTGCGTTAGTTACAGATTACTACAGACTGTTCTGTTTTTGACAGATTCTGTTTTTCGTGTGTTGTTTGCTTATTTTGATGACTCTATGGCTAGTAAAAATAGTTTATAAACCATAGAGAAGTTGGAATAAAGTAGGTTTAACACAAATATAAATAAATAATGAGTTTATTACAGTACCTTGAAGTGGTGTTTTGTTTTCTTTCGCTAACGGAGCTCACGAGATTTTCTGTTAAGTTTTGTGTTGTGAAGTTTTCAAGTTTTGGGTAAAGATTCGATGGACTATGGAATAAGGAGTGGCAAGAGCCTAATCTTGGGTATGCCCAAGGCACCCCAAGGTAATATTCAAGGACAACCAAGAGCCTAAGGTTTGGGATGCCCCGGATGGCATCCCCTCTTTCGTCTTCGTTCATCGGTAACTTTACTTGGAGCTATATTTTTATTCACCACATGATATGTGTTTTGCTTGGAGCGTCATTTTATTTTGTTAGTATTTTCTTGCTGTTACTTAGAATAATTTTTTGCATCTCTAGTTTCAATAAAAATGTCAAGGATAGCTTTTACCAAGCTTATTTTGCAAGTATACATGTTGCTGTTTCAAAACAGAAAGTTTACCGCTGTTGCATAAATTCCCTAGAAAAGTCAGAATGTGATAAAATGTTGAACACTTTTGCATATTAGGCTATGATAAAATTACTACAGTGGGAATTTTCTTTCATAATTTTTGAAGTTAGGGAAGTATGATAAATCTTGCATTCTTTACAGACTGTACTGTTTTGGCAGATTGCTGTTATGTTTGCATTGTTTGCATATGTTTGCTTGTTTAATGATTCTATTTGAGGATAGGAGTATTAAATATGCAGAGGCATTTAGTATGCAATGTTGAATAATAATTTTAGTGATTTTCTACAGTATAGTATGATAAAGTTTTTGCATTGGTTTATACTAACTTATCTCACGAGTCCTTGTTGAGTTTTGTGTGGATGAAGCTTTTGAGATTTAGGGAGACCGTGATATGAGAGGAATTAAGGAGACACAAAAGCTCAAGCTTGGGGATGCCCAAGGCATCCCAAGAGAATATTTCAAGAAGTCTCAAGCGTCTAAGCTTGGTGATGCCCCGCTAGGCATCCCACCTTTCTTCTTCAACAATTATCGGTTAGTATCGGTTGAGCCTAAGTTTTTGCTTCTTCACATGATGAGTGCTATCCTTGAAATGTCGTTTTATTTAGCTTTGCTTGCTATTTGAATAAAATACCAAGATCCTAAATTCTTAAATGTTAGAGAGTCTTCACATAGTTGTATAATTATTCGACTACTCATTGATCTTCACTTATATATTTCGAAGTAGTTTGTCATTTGCTCTAGTGCTTCACTTATATCTTTCAGAGCACGATGGTGGATTTGTTTTATAGAAATTACTGATCTCTCATGCTTCACTTAGATTATTTTGAGAGTCTTAAATAGCATGGTAATTCGCTTAAATAATCTTAATATGCTAGGCATACAAGATTTGTAAGAATTGTTATGAGTGTGTTGAATACTAAGAGAAGTTTGATGCTTGACGATTTTTTTGAGATATGGAGGTAGTGATATTAAAGTTGTGCTAGTTGAGTATTTGTGAATTTGAGAAATACTTGTGTTGAAGTTTGCAAGTCCCGTAGCATGCACGTATGGTAAACATTATGTAACAAATTTGAAACATGAGGTGTTCTTTGATTGTCCTCCTTATGAGTGGCGGTCGAGGACGAGCGATGGTCTTTTCCTACCAATCTATCCCCCTAGGAGTATGCGCGTAGTGCTTGGTTTTTGATGACTTGTAGATGTTTGCAATAAGTATGTGAGTTCTTTATGACTAATGTTGAGTCCATGGATTATATGCACTCTCACCCTTCCATCATTGCTAGCCTCTTCGGTACCATGCATTGCCCTTTCTCACATTGAGAGTTGGTGCAAACTTCGCCGGTGCATCCAAACCCCGTGATAAGATACGCTCTTTCACACATAAACCTCCCTATATCTTCCTCAAAACAGCCACCATACCTACCTATTATGGCATTTCCATAACCATTCCGAGATATATTGCCATGCAACTTTCCACCATTCCGTTTATCATGACACATTCATCATTATCATATTGCTTAGCATGATCATGTAGTTGACATAGTATTTGTGGCAAAGCCACCGCTCATAATTCTTTCATACATGTCACTCTTGATTCATTGCATATCCCGTACATCACGGAGGCATTCATATAGAGTCATACTTTGTTCTAGTATCGAGTTGTAATCATTGAGTTGTAAACAAATAGAAGTGTGATGATCATCATTTTCTAGAGCATTGTCCCAAGTGAGGTAAAAAAAGAAAGGCCATAAAAAAGCGAAGGCCCAAAAATAGAAAAAAAAAGAGAAAGGCCATAAAAAGGAGAAGGCCCAAAAAATGAGAGAAAAAGAGAGAAGGGACAATGTTACTATCCTTTTACCACACTTGTGCTTCAAAGTAACAACATAATCTTCATGATAGAGAGTCTCTTGTTTTGTCACTTTCATATACTAGTGGGAATTTTTCATTATAGAACTTGGCTTGTATATTCCAAAAATGGGCCTCCTCAAGTGCCCTAGGTCTTCGTGAGCAAGCAAGTTGGATGCACACCCACTTAGTTTCTTTTGTTGAGCTTTCATACATTTATAGCTCTAGTGCATCCGTTGCATGGCAATCCCTACTCCTTTCATTAACATCAATCGATGGGCATCTCCATAGCCCATTGATTAGCCTCATTGATGTGAGACTTTCTCCTTTTTTTTTCTCCACATAACCCCCATCATCATATTCTATTCCACCCATAGTGTTATATCCATGGCTCACGCTCATGTATTGCGTGAAAGTTTATAAAGTTTGAGATTATTAAAGTATGAAACAATTGCTTGGCTTGTCATCGGGGTTGTGCATGATGAGAGCATTCTTGTGTGACGAAAATGGAGCATGACTAAACTATATGATTTTGTAGGGATGAACTTTCTTTGGCCATGTTATTTTGAGAAGACATAATTGCTTAGTTAGTATGCTTGAAGTATTATTATTTTTATGTCAATATGAACTTTTGTCTTGAATCTTTCGGATCTGAATATTCATACCACAATTAAGAAGAATTATAATGAAATTATGCCAACTAGCATTCCACATCAAAAATTATCTTTTATATCATTTACCTACTCGAGGACGAGTAGGAATTAGACACCTCGTGTCCTTCCCGTACTACTTATTATTTTCCTATTTTCTTAAATATTCCAAAACGGAGAAAAATTGCCATTAGAACTGTTTTGGAGTCGGTTTACTTACCGTACCATATACCTATTCCTTTTCGGAGTCTGAAACGTTCTGGAAGGTGTCCCTTATGTATTCCTCCGGGGTTACGGTTTCAATAACATTAGTTTCCACATTTATAGGATTACGTGAGATATAATGTTTGATTCTTTGACTGTTCACCACCTTCGGATTCGTGCCTTCGAAGTTATTGATTTTTATGGCACCGGAACGATAGACCCCCTCGATAATGTAAGGCCCTTCCCATTTAGAGAGAAGTTCTCCTGCAAAAAATCTTAAACGAGAGTTGAATAGCAAAACATAATCACCTACGTTAAACTCACGCATTTGTATCCTTTTGTCATGCCATCTTTTAACTTTTTCTTTAAACATTTTGGCATTCTCATAGGCCTGGGTTCTCCATTCATCAAGTGAGCTAATGTCAAATAGTCTCTTCTCACTGGCAAGTTTGAAATCATAAATGAGCTCTTTAATGGCCCAATATGCCATATGTTCTAGTTCGAGAGGTAAGTGACATGCTTTTCCATAAACCATTTTATACAGAGACATACCCATAGGATTTTTATATGCAGTTATATAGGCCCATAATGCATCATCAAGTTTCTTGGACCAATTCTTTCTAGATCTATTAACAGTCTTTTGCAAAATTAATTTGAGCTCTCTATTACTAAGTTCTACTTGACCACTAGATTGTGGATGGTACGGAGATGCAATTCTATGATTAACATTATACTTAGCAAGCATTTTACGAAAAGGACCATGAATAAAGTGCGAGCCACCATCAGTCATTAAATATCTAGGGACTCCAAACCTCGGAAAAATAACTTCTTTAAGCATCTTAATAGAGGTGTTATGATTAGCACTACTAGTTGGAATAGCTTCTACCTACTTAGTAACGTAATCAACAGCAACTAAAATATGTGTATACCCATTAGAAGATGGAAACGGTCCCATATAATCAAAGCCCCAAACGTCAAATGGTTCAATGACAAGTGAATAATTCATCGGCATTTCTTGATGTCTACTAATATTACCAATTCTTTGACATTCATCGTAAGACAACACAAACTTACGGGCATCTTAAAAAAGAGTAGGCCAATAAAAACCGGATTGCAATACCTTATGCGCAGTTCTATCTCCAGCGTGGTGTCCTCCATAAGCCTCGGAGTGACACTTGCGTAGGATCTGTTCCTGTTCATGCTTAGGTACACAACGTCTAATAACACCATCTTCTCCTTCTTTATAAAGGTGTGGGTCATCCCAGAAGTAATGTCTTAAATAGAAAAACTTTTTCTTTTGCTGGTATGTGAAACTAGGTGGTATAAATTTAGCAACAATGTAATTAGCATAATTAGCATACCATGGAGCAGTACGAGAAGCATTTATGACAGCTAATTGTTCATTAGGGAAGCTATCATCAATAGGTAGTGCGTCATCAAGAACATTATCTAACCTAGATAAGTTGTCTGCAACGGGGTTCTCAGCTCCCTTCCTATCAATAATATGCAAATCAAAATTCTTGCAGCGTGAGAACCCATCTAATAAGTCTAGGTTTAGCATCTTTCTTTTCCATAAGGTATTTAATAGCAGCGTGATTAGTGTAAATAGTTACTTTAGAATCAACAATATAAGGTCGGAACTTATCACAAGCAAATACAATTGCTAAAAATTATTTTTCAGTAGTAGCATAATTTCTCTGGGCACTGTCTAGAGTTTTATTGGCATATTGAATAACATTTAATCTCTTATCAACTCTTTGTCCCAGAACAGCACCTACAGCATAATCATTAGCATCACACATAATTTCAAAGGGTAAATTCCAATCTGGTGGCTGAACAATAAGTGCAGAAATCAAGGCTTTCTTAAGTACTACAAATGCTTCTACACAATCATCATCAAAGATAAAAGGAACATCTTTTTGTAAGAGATTAGTTAGAGGCCTAGAATTTTTTGAGAAGTCCTTAATGAACCTCCTATAAAAACCAGCATGACCAAGGAAACTTCTTATACCTTTAATGTCCTTAGGACACGGCATCTTTTCAATAGCACCAACTTTAGCTTTATCAACTTCAACACCTCTTTCGGAAATTTTATGCCCCAAGATAATACCTTCATTAACCATAAAGTGGCACTTCTCCCAATTCAAGACAAGATTAGTTTCTTCACATCTCTGCACAACTTGATCAAGGTTGCTCAAGAAATCATCAAAAGAAGTTCCATATACGGAGAAATCATCCATGAAAACCTCAACAATCTTTTCACAAAAATCAGAGAATATAGCCATCATGCATCTTGGAAAGGTAGCAGGTGCATTGCATAAACCAAAAGGCATACGTCTATAAGCAAAGGTACCGAAAGGGCGAGTAAAAGTGGTCTTGTCTTGATCCTCTTTTGACGCATGTATTTGAGAGAAACCAGATTAACCATCTAGAAAGCAAAAACGCGTATGTTTAGATAATATTTCTAGCATTTGATCAATAAAAGGTAAAGGGTAATGATCCTTTTTAGTAGCTTTATTTAGTTTGCGGAAATCAATTATCTTTCTATAACCTGTAACGATTCTTTGTGGGATCAATTCATCTTTATCATTAGGGACAACAGTAATGCCTCCCTTCTTAGGGACACAATGGACAGGACTTACCCACTGACTATCAGCAACGGGATAAATTATACCTACCTCCAGATGCATCGTTGGTGATCAACAACCAGTTTAGCGTGTTCCTCCAATTTTATTTTTGTGCTAACATAGAGTGGGACTAATGCCCTTAAGATCATCAAGAGTATATCCAATAGCAGCATGGTGCTTCTTCAAAGTTTTCAATAATTTCTTTTCTTCATGCTCTAAAAGGTTAGCACTAATAATGACAGGATATATCTTTTTCTCATCAAGATAAGCATATTTAAGAGTATCAGGTAATGGTTTAAGCTCAAACACGGGATCACCCTTGGGTGGAGGAGGATCCCCTAGGATTTTGACAGGCAAGTTGTGTTTCAAAATAGGTCCCTATTTAAAGAATACTTCATCTTTACTAGGCCATTCTTTATCATGGGGTTGTCTACGGAATTTAGCAAAATTAAACTCATGAGACATATCCCCCAAACCAATAGTAACAACATCCTTTTTGCAGTCTATCCTAGCATTAACAGTGTTCAAGAACGGTCGACCAAATATAATGGGACAAAAGTTATCTTGCGGGGAACGAAGAACAAGAAAATCAGCAGGATATTTAACTTTCCCACACAAGACTTCAACATATCTAACTGTAGCGACCCGACCTCAGACAGTCAAGTCTCTATGCTTAAGTGTCATCCCTGGGTCGGTATGCTGACACACACAGTACTCGAGGATTTATAACAGAGGTAAATCACATGTATAAAGTAACGTAAATACTATTACCTCATTCCAAATAGCAGAAGTAACAACAGGGTTGTTGATTCCCATCAACACCAACGGCAAAGTTGAGTGTAGGCATCGTAACTCTAATGTATCACTTACTCGTCGTAAGAATCCTGCAACATGAGACGTTGCAGCCATGTAGGTCAGTACATTGAATGTACTAGCAAATTCACACCATAGGATAATGATGAATAATAACTATCACTACATGCATATTTGGCTAGTGGGAAAGCTCTAAGTTTATTTTTGCATAAAGCCAATTTTTCCCTACAACAGAGGAATATATTTTTATCTAACTACAAAGTTTGTTGAAATTATTGAGAAGGTTCCTCCAACTCAGTCCGAAATTAATAATAATCAACCCAACAAATTAATAAAGTGGAGTGATGAGATCAACATGATAATTCAAGAGCCAGATACTCAAGATGTCCATAAACGGGGACACGGCTAATCATGATTAGTTTGTACACTCTGCAGAGGTTTGCGCACTTTTCCCCACAAGACTCGATCTCCTCCGTTGGATTTCTCGCACTACATGGTGTTTGAGAAACGGATGACCGAGACACAGTCTTTTAGAAGCATTAACTCTTTACTCTGGGCAGACAGTACCAACCTACATACCCTACATCTGCTAGCCTACCACTAGAAGAGGTCATGCAACATACTCAACTATGCTAGAGCCCATAATAGCTTGTGGCTGCACACGGAAGTTTCTAGCATGAATAATCTTATGATCCCTTTGAGCCTGGGTGGCATTCCATAGGGTGATCACACGGGTACTCCAGGATACCCTTGGGAAAGCACTGGGTTCTCCAGGTGCCCGGGCAAACCACTGGGTGCTCCAGGGTGCCCCAACCAATCCACCCAGATGTGTATTTAAGTAGCCACCTTAAGTTAACCATTAATTAACAATCTCACATCTGTCATGGTAACACTCAAACCCAATCCACGTCTACGAGCATAGCATAGCAGTATGAGCATAACGTAGTAACACCTTGGGTTTGAATGCAAGACAATAGGTTCCTACCTCATCAACTACTTCCCAATACCCACATGTTATCAATCATACTCATGCAATGTTTGAGGGATAAGACTAATGCATAAAAACTGGGTAATGAAGGGATATGATCAAAGTGTGAACTTGCCTTGTACCGTTGATGAAGATGATTCGCACTCATAACTCCTGATAGTTCTACTGGTCACACTCTGGTCAATCTATCGTGAGCAAGCAATAGTAACCACACATAAGCAAACATGCAAAAGAATCGAGGAAAAGAATCGGAAAACTTTGAAAACAGGCAATTAACTCTTGCAACAGAAAACAATTTCTAAGTACAAAAATTGGGTGTATTTGGTCTTATCAGAAAGTTTAGGTCAAGAGCTTCGATTTGCAAAAATAATCAATTAAATCAGAGTTACAAAACTCGAGTTACGATCAAACAAAGTTTAAATACAAATCTGTTTGAATTCAAATTTTAAAACTTTCAAAAATATGTTTAAGTTGTTTTACTGGTTAGAGGAGATCATAACGAAGAAGTGGGCATTGGTTTTGTTGAATTTGGGCAAACGAGTAAAAAGTAGTGATCGTTTGAAGACCAGGGGCTAATATGTAAATAAAATATTCATGGATGGGTCCCTGGCCGAAAATAAATTGAAAAGAAAATAAAAAACTATCGGATGAATGTACACTACAGAGAGTTAAAGAACGAACTCGTTCACTGCAGAAGCTAACATAGCGAACGTTTACTAACTAAATTAACCTAGACAATAAACCGATCTAATAAGTAAAACCAATCTAATAAATAAAAACCAGACGAGTTAGCGGTTTTGTACCGGTTCGGAAAATGACCGGCGGCGGCGGCGAGGAACTGCGGCGAGGGCAGGGCAGCGACGAGCGGTGGCTACGGTGACTCGAGGTGGCGGGCGGCAGCAGCGACGAGCGGCGTCATGGCTGGGAGGAGCGCCGCGAGCGCGGCGGGCGGAGGCGGCGGCGCGGCGCGCGTGGAGGCGATGAAGTGCGGCGGCGCGGCGGTGAGTTGCGTGGTGGCGGCCGCGCATTGGGAGGAGAGAAGGGGTCGAGGGGAGGGGGCAGCGGCGGCTTGGAGAAGGGGCTGAAGAGGCGGCGGCGCGAGTCTGGATCGGGGACGGCTCCCATGGCGGCGCGGCGGCATACGATGGGCGGAGACTGACGCACGGTCGGGTGCGCACGTGGTCGCTGGGCAGGGCCTCGGCCAAGTTCGGCGGCCCGGGAAGTTTTTTTTTATAAAACATTCTTTTACAGACAACAAAAAATAGAATAAACCATATAAAATAAAAATATAATATAGGCATATAATACATCAAAAATTTCAGAAAAAGATTTTCTATGACATGAACATTATTCTAGCATCAAATAAAAATCCTCAAAAATTCAAATAAATCAAACATTGCTACTGCTACAATAAAACCTCAAAAAATCATTTTAAAAATACCAAAATGATTTCAAATTTATTTCTCTCAATTTTCTAATGTAGGGAATCATTTACCCTAATTTCCATATATTTTATTTTTGAAGAAAAATAATTTGAATAAAACCAAATAACTCCAAATTGAAAAATAATTTCAAAAGGGACTTTAAATTTGAATTCTTTTAAACTTCCAACTCATATTTCATATGTTTTGAAGAAGTCATTTTATCTTCTCTCATGAAAATCATTGAGTTGCTTAAAGTTCCTGAATTGGAAAATATTTCAAAATATAATTCAAAACTTTTCGAAACCCCTTTCATTTATTTAAATGGAAGAAGTCATGTCATCTTCTCTCCAGGGTTTTGTGGTGAAAAGAATTTGAATTCATGGAGATCATAAATGCAAAATGAAAGTTTGGGAAAGTCCTTTCCCTCTCATTTAACTTTCAAAAGTTTGAAATTTCACTTACTTTCAGTCAATCAACCACACAACAATCAAACAAACAATCAAAACTATCTATTTAATATAACATTCCAAAATTTAGAATTTTCGGATGTTACACTAACAATCCCCACAGGTGTAATAGTATCTCTATTGGCAAGCTTAATTGTAACATCAATTTCTTCTATCTCAGCAGGTGCAATATCATGCATAATTTCTTTGTATAAGGAATGAGGTATTGCACTAGCACTAGCACCCATATCACATAACCCATGATAGCAATGATCTCCTATTTTAACAGAAATAACAGGCATGCCTACAACATGTCTATGTTTATTTTTAGTATCAGGTCTAGCAATTCTAGCAGCTTCATCACAGAAGTAAATAACATGCCCATCAATATTATCGGCCAAGGGATCTTTAACCATAGCAATACTAGGTTCAACTTTAATTTTCTCAGGGGTGTAGGTGTTCTAGTATTACTCTTGCGAACCACAGTTGAAGCTTTAGCATGATCCTTTATTCTAATAGGAAAAGGTGGCTTCTCAATACAAGAAGTAGGAACAACAGGATTAACATTATAAGTGTAATCTTTTCTTCAACTTTAATAGGTGCAACTACTTTTACTTCAATGGGAGAATTATATTTAAACCACTTCTCCTTAGGGAGATCAACATGAGTAGCAAAGGATTCACAAAAAGAAGCTACTATATCAGAGTCAATTCCATATTTAGTGCTAAATTCACGAAAAACATCGGTATCCATAAAAGATTTAACACAATCAAACTTGGGTGTTATACCTGACTCCTTACCTTCATCGAGATCCCAATCTTCAGAGTTGCGTTTAATTCTTTCCAATAAATCCCATTTGAATTCAATAGTCTTCATCATAAAAGAGCCAATACAAGAAGTATCGAGCATGGAGCGATTATTGAGAGAAAGCCGAGCATAAAATTTTTGAATAATAATTTCTCTTGAGAGCCCATGATTGGGGCATGAATATAACATTGACTTAAGCATCCCCCAAGCTTGCGATGCTTTCTCCTTTGCAAGGCCAAAAATTATATATATAATTACGATCACGATGAACAAGATGCATAGGATAAAACTTTTGATGAAATTCCAATTTCAATCGGTTGTAGTTCCATGATCCCAATCATCACATAGCCTAAACCATGTCAATGCCTTTCCCTTCAGAGATAAAGGGAAGACCTTCTTCTTGATAACATCCTCGGGATACCTGCAAGCTTAAATAATCCACAAACTTCATCCACATAGATTAGGTGTAAATCGGGAAGCAATGTTCCATCTCCTGTAAAAGGATTAGCTTGCAGTTTATCTATCATACCCGAAGGAATTTCAAAGTAAACATTTTTAGTAGGTTCAGTAGGTTGAGGAGCAACTCTTTGCTCTACTGTTCGGGGTGAAGATACCCCGAACAAGCACCTCAAAGGATTATGTTCCATAGTAACAAGTGACAGTAAATTTCAGCACACTATATAAATTTTTCCTTACCAAATTCCACTTACCAAAGGCGCTTCACTCCCCGGCAGCGGCGCCAGAAAAGAGTCTTGATGACCCACAAGTATAGGGGATCTATCGTAGTCCTTTTGATAAGTATGAGTGTTGAACCCAACGAGGAGTAGAAGGAAATGACAAACGGTTTTTGTAAGGTATTCTCTGGAAGCACTGAAATTATTGGTAACAGATAGTTTTGTGAAAAGGTAATTTGTAACGGGTAACAAGTAAAAAAAGTAAACAAGGTGCAGCAAGGTGGCCCAATCCTTTTTGTAGCAAAGGACAAGCCTGAACAAACTCTTATATAAAGGAAAATGCTCCCGAGGACACATGGGAATTATCGTCAAGCTAGTTTTCATCACGCTCATATGATTCGCGTTCGTTACTTTGATAATTTGATATGTGGGTGGACCGGTGCTTGGGTACTGCCCTTTCTTGCACAAGCATCCCACATGTGATTAATCCCTATTGCAAGCATCCGCAACTACAAAATAAGTATTAAGGTAAACCTAACCATAGCATGAAACATGTCGATCCAAATCAACCCCTTACGAAGCAACGCATAAACTAGGGTTTAAACTTCTGTCACTCTAGCAACCCATCATCTACTTATTACTTCCCAATGCCTTCCTCTAGGCCCAAACAATGGTGAAGTGTCATGTAGTCGATGTTCACATAACACAAATAGAGGAAAGACAACATACATCTCATCAAAATATCAAATGAATGCCAAATTCACATGACTACTTATAGCAAGATTTCTCCCATGTCCTCAGGAACAAACGTAACTACTCACAAATCATATTCATGTTCATAATCAGAAGGGTGTTAATATGCATAAAGGATCTGAACATATGATCTTCCACCAAATAAATCAACTAGCATCAACTACAAGGAGTAATCAACACTACTAGCAACCCACAGGTACCAATCTGAGGTTTTGGGACAAAGATTGGATACAAAAGATGAACTAGAGTTTTAGAGGAGATGGTGCTAGTGAAGATGTTGATGGAGATTGACCCCCTCCCACTAAGAGGATAGATGGTGATGACGATGGTGATGATTTCCCCCTCCCGGAGGGATGTTTCCCCGGCAGAACAGCTCCGCCGGAGCCTTAGATTAGTTCTGCCAAGGTTCCGCCTCGTGGCGGCGGTGCTTCGTCCTGAAAGCTTCCTCCTGATTTTTACTCGGACAAAAGACTTCATATAGCAGAAGATGGGCATCGGAGGCCTGCCAGCGCCCACGAGGCGGGCGCCAGGGGGTAGGTCGCCCCCACCCTCGTGGATGGTGGGTGGCCCCCTCTGGTTGATTCTTTCGCCAGTATTTTTTATTAATTCCAAAACGTGCATCCGTGAAGTTTTAGGACTTTTGGAGTTGTGCAGAATAGACCTCTAATATTTGCTCCTTTTCCAGCCCAGAATTCCAGCGTCGGCATTCTCCCTCTTCATGTAAACATTGTAAAATAAGAGAGAATAGGCATAAGTATTATGACATAACGTGTAATAACAGCCCATAATGCGATAGATATCAATATAAAAGCATGATGCAAAATGGACGTATCAACTTCCCCAAGCTTAGACCTCGCTTGTCCTCAAGCGGAAGCCGATAACGAAAAATATGTCCACATGTTTAGAGATAGAGGTCTCGATAAAATAAGATACGGACATGAGGGCATCATGATCATTCTTATAACAACAATATATATATATATATATATATATATATATATATATATATATATATATATATATATGTCATATGATTTCTTATGCTAAAGTAACAATCTATTCACAATGTAAAGTATGAATCAGAAAATTCATTGAGAACTAACAAACTATGATTTCGGTCATTGAAGCAATTGCAATTTATCATTACATCAGAAAGAGTCAATATAAGAGCTTTTCAGCAAGTCTACATACTCAACTATCATTTAGTCTTTCATAATTGCTAACACTCACGCAATACTCATGGGTATGAAGTTTTAATCGGACATAGAGAAAGATAGGGGCTTATAGTGTTGCCTCCCAACCTTTTACCTCAAGGGTAATGTCAACAATAATAGTTCATGCTAACTTACATCCAATTGGATATATATATATATATATATATATATATATATATATATATATATATATATATATAGGATCTTTCCAACACAATGTGCTTGCCAAAGGATAAAATGTAAAAAAGGAAAGGTGAAGATGACCATGACTCTTACATAAGGTATAAGACAAGAGTAAAAGATAGGCCCTTCGCAGAGGGAAGGCAGAGGTTGTCATGTGCTTTTATGGTTGGATGCACAAAATCTTAATGCAAAAGAACGTCACTTTATATTGCCACTTGTGATATGGACCTTTATTATGCAGTCCGTCGCTTTTATTTCTTCCACATCACAAGATCATATAAAGCTTATTTTCTCCACACTAATAAATCATACATATTTAGAGAGCAATTTTTATTGCATGCAACAATGACAACTTACTTGAAGGATCTTACTCAATCCATAGGTAGGTATGGTGGACTCTCATGGCAAAACCGGGTTTAAGGATATTTGGAAGCACAAGTAGTATCTCTACTTGGTGCAAAGAATTTGGATAGCATGAGGGGGAAAGGCAAGCTCAACATGTTGGATGATCCATGACAATATACTTTATTTCGGATATAAGAAAACATAACCCATTACGTTGTCTTCCTTGTCCAACATCAACTCTTTAGCATGTCATATTTCAATGAGTGCTCACAATCATAAAAGATGTCCAAGATAGTATATTTATATGTGAAAACCTCTCTCTCTTTATTACTTCCTATTAATTGCAAAGATGACCAAAACTATGTTTGTCAACTCTCAACAACTTTTATTCATCATACTCTTTATATGTGAAGTCGACATCCCACTAGCCAAATGTTTGCTCTGTTTCTATGATAGAAATGACCGGCGGGGGGGTCTGTGGGGATCAGAGGGAGTATATTGTACGTTCATAAGCGAAATGAACGTATTGTACCCACCCTAGTCCTCTTTCAATCGATCTCCGGACCCCGAGATGAAATCGAGAGAGAACGAGTGGGTGCATGTGTGATACGTAAGGCGGATTCAAAATTTTGAACCGGTGATCATAGCATCCAAAAATCATATATAAAGGGTATTCAATGTTCGTTTCTCTCTTGAACATAGAATATACTCCCTCCGATCCTTTCTTGTAGTTTACATATAAGTTTTATGTGTAGTCAAAGTATCTATACTTTGATCAAACTTACAGAAAAAAGTACCAACATTCAACAACGCCCTATAAATATTGTTAGATTCATATGTACTCCTAGATTTGTATTCAAACAGACATGGTTTCCACTTTGTTTTCAACCACGTGAATGTGCTTGTTCTCGCGCATGCTCTTCCTACTAGGATTTCACCACGTATAGACAGTCCAATTGTGACTTTTTTAAGCTCCCTATCTGGCGAGTATCTTTGGACCCCAAAGAGTTGTATAAGTTGGAAAATGGAGATTTGCCTGTGGCATTGGCCGTTGGGCAGCTAGCTATTGCATTTGAGGGCTCCACAGAAAGAACCCGCAGGTACTATTACGACATGTAACTTCGAATCCAGTTTGTTAGTCATTTGCATCTCGGTTAACAAAAATAATCTTGAATCCCTCCATTCATAGATCAATCAGCTAAAGTTGTTAAAACAATAGTACTAGTGGAGTACTGACAACATTTGTAGTAGAGTATGCAGTGCTCATAGTACTCCCTCCTTCCATTTATATAGGGCCTATGTGGAGGAGAGAGATGTGAAAAAGTAAAGGGAGTGAGCTCTCATGCAAGAGCCTAGCTATATACACATTCCTAGTTAAATACAATAAATATGAAGAAAGAGATAGAGAGGAGATGGAAAAAAGTACTTATACAATATCCAACCTTATTTTTTTTGCGGGAAATAGCCCACACTACTGTATGAGTGCATATAGATGATGCCTATAGATGACATGGCAGTTCCTTATAGCCATCGGCTGGCTATATTATTAACCATGCTCTAATGCGTTTTTCAAAACCGCCTTTGACTATTGACAAGATTAATTGTCATGAGATGTATAATGTGAAAATTATATCACTGGAAGCTCCTTTCATACGAATTTGACCGTATGCTTTGTGTAAGTTGCATGTCATATATTATTACTCTAATATTTGGTCAAAGTTAGCCTCGAAAAACGTATTAGGCCCTGTAGATGGAAGGAGGGAGTAGTAGTGGAAGTGGATCCTCTGACGTAGGTATCCCTGCCTTACCCTCCCTTTCGTTCACTTACTAGCGGACCCCATGCTTGCTAAGCCCCACATGTCAGTTACTCAATGGGTTCGGCCACGTCAGGGGATCCTCATCCATAGTATACTCCCTCTATTTTTAGTTACTCCGCATAAAACGGAGGGAGTGGTAGTATAAATGACTCGGGCGGGGGAGGGGGAGGGACGTCAGTTTGCTCTCAACTGTGGTCCCACAAGCGAGCGAAAACGCATGACGAAGCGCGTTCCATTCGGTGAGCGATGTGGAGGGTCCACAGTGCCGGGGTGCAACGTGAACGCGACAAGAGCGATGTACAGTCAAAACCGATTGACTGGTCGTCACCAGAACCACTATTCACACCAGAACCTTCGCTGCTCGGCATACGCCAGCCACTGCCCCAAAACCACACCTCCTCTCTAGCCCATCCCCCCACCTTTCGATCCCCTAGCGCATCAAGCGTCCCCTAGTTCAACAGAAAGCCATGGTGCGCCGCAAGATCATGTACTACAAGATGCTGACGCCGGAGCGCCGCGTAGAAATCGCGGCGGCGGTCGGTGCCACAGACCTCCGTTCCCAAGCTCGCTTTGCGGTGGGCCAATCCCAAGTTCTCTAGAGCCAAGCTACGAGGAGGAGGAAGCCGATCCAATGTTCATGGCGGAGGTCGCGGCGCAGAAGGCCCCCGATGGGTACGAGACGATGGACGTCGACTTCATGCCGGCGTCCGGGTCCCCCATGGTGCAGGCAAACCAACAGTTCAACCTGGTGATACCAAAGCAGGACCGGGATGCAGATGCTCAACTCGACGTGGAGTGCGCGCATGCCGCTGCCATCGAGGCTCTCCTACAGGCGGAACTGGATGTCATGGATGTGAAACGGGCGGTGGAGGCTCAACTTGAGGCGGAGTGAGAGGATACCGCTGCCATCGAGGCCGTCCTGCAGGCGGAACTGGACGTCCTCGACTTGAACCGGGCGGCGGAGGCTCAACTCGACACGGAGCATGCGAATACCGCTGCCATCAAGGCCCTCCTGCAGGCGGAACCGGACGTCCTCGACTTGAACCGGGTGGCGGAGGCTCAACTCGACGCGGAGCGCGCGGATGCCGCTGCCATCGAGGCCCTCCTGCAGGCAGAATCGGACGTCCTCGACTTGAACCAGGCGGTGGTCTCGTCCGTGCAGAGCGCCCGCGCGCTCCGCGTGAACGAGTAGCTGGAGGCCGAGGACAACCATGGTGCAGAGACACACGTCGGCAGCTATGGCTTGTTCATGCCGCCAGCCAAAGACGACGAGGCCATCTCGTTCCGCGAGCAGTGATAGTTTTTCTTTATGTTGTTGTTTTTAGGGATCTTTTGCTGCGTAAAAACATATATTGTTATGCAAGTCGCTTGTGTAACATCCCAAATTTTGGAATGTTAATATAATTAATTGAATTGTTTGTTTGTTTGCTTGAGTGAATTAAACTTGAGTGAAATTTGAACCTTTTCAAAAACTTTTGAAAGAGAGGGAATAAAATGACTTTCCCCTTCTCCGGTAAATTCAAATTCATCCTATTAAAATCAATGAGAGAAGATGACATGACTTCTTCAACTATAAAGAATTTGAACGGAGTTTTGCAATTTAATTCTTTCAAATATTTGCACTTGCTTCTCTATTTTTCTTCCCGAGAAATACCCGAAAAATAAATTCTTGCAAGCAAGAAAGAGCGGAGGAAAATGACCCTCCAAAATCAGGGGCATTTTGAAAATATTTGAGCCAAGAAAACCAAAGTTTTTATTTAAAAATTATTTGCAAAAAGAAATAAAGCCTTTAGGGATTTTCTGAAAACATTTTTTTAAGTTTTTATTTTGGCCGTGGAATAATGCTCATCATCTACATTTTATTTTTTGATAATTTTAGTATATAAAAACTCTTGATTCGAATTGATTTGATTTCCTTTTTATTGTTTTAGTTTCCTAATTTTAAAAATAGGAATGGAATCGTTTTATTAGGAAAAAACCTGGCCCATTAAGCACTTTCCTATTCTAGCCCAACAAGAGATCATCTCCTTCCTCCGTTTCCTCTCACGTTCTGAAGCTTTCCATGTCCATGGAGACAGAAATCTCCACCTTCCCGATCTCCTCGTCTTTCCATCCCAGCGCCTCCCGAGACCGCCTATAAAACCCCTCCTCTCCTCGTTCCATTTTTCCCATCACCACGCCTCCCTGCCCGTAGCCTTCTCGCCACCGTCCTCCTTTTCCTGCCTAGAACGCCACCAGGAGCTCTCCTGAACCTCCCCATCGCCCAGCGTCACCTCCCAAGCGCCGACCCCTCCTCCGCCACCCCACCCTCGCCGGCGACCTCGCCCCCGAGCAGCCTCCACATCGCCGTCTCCTTCCTGCCATCTCTACCTCACGTACAGGTAACTCCGTTTTCGTTTTTCAGATTTATTTCCGTAACAGATTTAGTTCCGTTCTTGTTTAGCTTATAACTTTTGATCTAGAAGTCCAATGATGCTGATTCTTTTTGCGTTAGATCAAAATTTTCTTGTAGTTTCCAAAAATATATAATTTGTCTATGTTTGGATTTATAAAAATTGAGTTAGATCAGATTTGAATTAAAGCTTGTTTTGCTTATTCCGGGAGTTTAAAAATAGATTTTTATTTAATTCTTTTTGCTCCTAGTTGCTTAATGAAATATTTTCTGTTTAGTTAACATAAAAAATGATTAGGTGATGTTAAGAAAATTTTGTTATATAAAACTATTTTTTGTTGTTATTTGAAGTAGGAAAACTTTGAGTTGTTTTTCTTTAAGTTTTCCTTTGGGTTTTGCTTTTGTTGGTTTTGGTGTGTTACTTTGTTATGTTATTGTGTTAAGTGATGTTATGCTATGTGCTTATTATAGTTATTGTTTGCCTCGGTAGAATTTCCGAGTGCTAAGATTGCTACTCTGAAACCCTAGTTTTCAAGATCGTCAACAAGGCAAGTTCACTTTGACCATGCTTTCATACCTATGTTTTATTGCATTTAGTGGCACCTTTGCAACCACCCTCAGTAGTGTTATTGAATCCTTGTAGTTGAGTAGTATGCATGAGGTAGGAACCCATCACCCTGTTACCAAGCCGGGACGTTATTTATTTTAATGCTACGCTATAGTAGACGGGGTTGGTATGAGTGCTCGGAGTGGTGTGAGAATGGAGGATCTCGTCAATGACGACAACTCCATGATGGAATCTGCAAGGACTGCATCTTCAAGGCCTCAAGACTTCAAGACTCGAGACAAGAATTCAATACACACTCTTGGGTGAAGGATGGTTGACGGGCACCTGGAGAAACCAGTGGTTGGCGGGATGCATGGAGAAGCGCCATGACATCTTGCGAAAGCTTCACCCAGACTCAAAGAGACGGAAGAATACTTCACGCCGAAGCTTACCCGTGCAACCGCAAGTCATTATGGGCTCTGGCTTGGTTGACCTTAGTGGTGACTCTGGCTGGGACGGTGCTAGCAGATGTAGAACTACGGTAGGATTGGATGGGTACCGGACAGTGGTCAGAGGAACTCTTTGGAAGACCATGTTTCGGTCATCTTGTTCTCAAACACTCTGAAGTGCGAGAACGTAAAAAGAGGGATCGAATCTTGCGGGTAAAGTGTACAAACCTCTGCAGAGGTTATAACCTAATCGATTAGCCGTGTCCCCGGTTACGGACAATTTGAGCCTCTGGACTTGGATCTATCTCGGAACTCTCAACACCGGATTGATAACTTAATTGTGGGCAACATATGATGAATTTTGGGCTATGAGACATCGGTTGGCGGAACCATGTCATGATAGAAAACTCCATAGTACAGACTCCATTTATGCCTTTGATGTAGGTAAAATAAAATCAGCTTTTATGCAAACAAAACTCAGATCTGAGCCATAAAGCCATACTGCATATAGTATAGGTTATCATCTGTTTTCTCATATTGTGATCTTGCGGTACATTCAATGTACTGACCTACACGGCTGCAACGTATCATGTTGCGATACTTTCCTCGACGAGTAAGAGTTACGATACAGGTTACGGTCTACACTCAACCTGCCGATGGCGTTGATGGGACTCCACACCCGTTTGATTGTTTCCGCTGAGTATTATGAGGTATATATCATTTTACATTATTTATACATGTGATTGCACTTTGATATATACATCGATGTATTTGTGTGTGCAAAGATACTGATCCAGGGATGGCACAGCAACACAGAGGCTTGACCGTCTGAGGTCGGGTCGCTACAGCTTGACTTTCATCATTTGGGTCAGTCTACCATTTCAGGCTGTTGGATGAATATCCTACGTCTCCTAACCCTTCTTCCTCACCTCTTGTTCTTCCCCAACAGACCACTGCACGGGCCGTACGGATCCTACCCAACATGCGGTTGGATAAACATACTGTATGAACGAAAATTATGTGTCAGCGGTAGGATGGCTGGGTTTGGTTTGTTCACATGTGGTAGCACGTGTCAGTGAGGGTGTGTTCCCTTGGTTGGGTTTACGGCGTGCAGGAGCGACTGTGTGAGGGTGCAGAGCGACCGTGTGAGGGTGCGGTTCGACCGCGACAGCCGTGCGCAAGTGTACCTCCTTTTCATTTTGAAAACTTTAGGCAAGCTTGACAAAAATGTGTGGTGAAGTATGGCAATGCAAGGCCTAGACCCAAACCGGATAAGTATGTACGTACTAGGAGTATTGGTGTTAATGAAGAAAGGCGGGGTTTTCCTTCGCGGGATTAATCGATACAAATCCTCATTTGACATGTCAATTAATGCGTATTTTTTTCTCCAAAGCCCAAAGAGCTAACCATCTCACTCCTCATCGCTTGATTAATGCAGCGCCATGCAAACCAACCTTCTCACTTCCGCCTGCATGCAAGGGTATATTAATGTCCTTGGTTGCTAGTACGAGGCAAACCCCATAAATTTTGCCTCGATTAGTGTTAGTGGCCTTTTGCAAATTGTAATTTTGATATACTGGCCTTGTGTACAAAAAAATGGAGGTAGTAACTATTTGACTTCCTTCTCCATTGCAGTGACGTCGACAATATCTCGAACATTGTGGTTTGATGAAGTGCATTTGACGGAGAACACCGTTGAGGGAGACAACCGGACACAAGTGCCGCCTGCAAGCCGAGACAACCGCCTTATTTGCATCCAGGAAGTCCGTTGAACCAAAGGACACGTAAATTTACTAGTACTACTAGTACTCCATAATAGCGTTGTCCGTCTAGCTTAGTGCGGTGAGGTGGTTTATCGAAGAAGACGATGGAGAAGCAGAGTCAGCAAAGAGTGAAATGATGGTTGCTTCGTCCGTGCTTTGTGATTTGACTCCTCAATGTTTTTTGATTTGTGATATAAGGGACAGGGGAGTAGACTCTGTGCTCTAAACTGTACATGCGTCCAAGCACGGGAGCAAGAGGAGAGACATTGCATTTTTCTATTCCTTCAATCAATCAATCAATCAGGGAGCTTTGGTTCCATCTTTTTGGCATTGGCAGCACCGTCCACAAAGGTTCCCATCGATGCCAAAAGCTATTTTCACATTTGGCTACACATTGTGGATGCCCTTAACTGTACCACTTGGTTTTGCTCCTGTGTGCTATCTATACAAATCTCAATTATATTGGTCTAAAAAATTATAGAATCATGATTAGTAAAAAGGATGTGATTTTGCCGCGTGGATGGCGGGGGAGGTTTCTTATTTTTAGAGGACGTTGACCTGGCGGTTTGCTAACATGCGGTCCCACGTGTCAGTGCTTTACCAAGCCGATCCGCGTCCCACATGAGGCAGAACAACGCCAGAAGCAACACGTGGTTAACTTGAAGAAGATCTTATAAAAAAAACACTTGAAGTAGATGAGGGAGAAGCAGATTCAGCAACGAGTGAAATGATGGTTGCTTCATCCCTCCAACTTCTTGATTTAGCATTATTACTTCGTCCCTCCAACTTAACTGCGGGAAAGGTGCAGCTTTGTGATTTGACGCCTCATTGTTCATTACTACGCCGGCGCCATGACTGGGGTGCTTCACCCCTGCTGCTCTGCACTGTATTTCGGTATGGCACGTGGACCCGGTAGCATGATGTCCCACATGTCGACGAATGGGACTAGAACATTTATGAAAGTGAGCGCTCCAATCTTACAACGGAGGAGTACACGACACGGCGGCCCCGTGAGCTGTCACTTGTACTGTATAGTACTATAGTTTTGCTGTTTCGCACGATCCATCGATACAAACCCGATTAAACAGGAAATGGTGGGATTTTTTCCGTGCAGTAGATGATACTGGCCATACATTTCAAAGGCAATTTTAATGTATGCAAACTGAATAAGGAAGTAACAATATGATATCTAGTAAAACTAAAAACACATATGATTTATTGTGTTAGAGTGTAGTAGTAGTGTTGTATTGCATAGTTGTTAGATGTAACATGCGAGAACGCGTAGAGATGTATTTTGGGAGGGCCTACAGAGACGAAAGCATAATACGGTCACCGAACTTCAGAATACGCTCATTACGGTCACTATATACGTTTTGCGGTGATTATACGGTCACTTGCTCACCGTTCAGCATCGAATTGCACTCTGTTGACCGGCCAAATAGTCTACATGGCACCATGTTGACTAGTTAAACTGACTAAGTTCCTTTTGGGTCCCACATGTCAGTTCACATAGGAAAAAGGTCAGATAAACACAAATTTACCCAGGCGCGAGAAGACTCCAACACGTGCGCGGGAATCACATGGTTGTGTATGTGTCTGTCAGGGCCTGATGTGTGCGCATGCACGTGTAGGTTGAGCACTTGAGCGTGAGAGTGTGTGTTGGTCGTGTGGTGTGTGCATGCATGCGTGCGTGTGTGCATGTCAGTGTTGCGTGCGTGCATGGCTGCATGTGTACGTGTGAGTGTTGCGTGCGTGCGTGGCTGCATGTGTTCGTGTGAGTGTTGCATGCATGCAGTTCGTGTGCATGCGTGCGTATGTGTATAATCACCACACCAGCTCCTGTGTGTTAAAACAGACGGCTCAGCATACCAATACAAGACCACCTTGTCCGTTGTGCCCGCGGTCATGACTTCGAACCACCGTCCAATTTTTTTTTTTGCCGTTTGTTTTCCTTCTTACTAGCAAGATGCCCGTGCGTTGCACGTAACATCAAGATGCATTTGTATGACTAGTTTATCTTGTGAGAGAAAAGGATGAACGCGGGAAGGCCTTATTTGCAAATGTGGAGAGGTGTGTGGGTACCTTTTTGCAAAATTTCCATAGTTTCCTTCCTATCCGTCAGATATAAATCGGACGGCCTATGTTGCAGGATGGCAAGCACATCATCATCACCAACTCTGTTTTTTATAAGTGTAGAAGAGTAGATACAACCCGACAGGTGGGCCCAATGATAGTGATATAATGTGATGCAACACTAGAGATGCAACGTGGAGTGTTTAACTCGTCAACTAGTCGTGTCTTGAGCAAATACAGAGCTGTACGGTGAGCCCGTGACTGTATAATAACCACAAAACATAAATGGTAACTGTAATGAGTGGATTCTGATGTCCAATGTATGTATCATGCTTTCGCTCCAAATACAATGATCATCACTGTATATATCGTGAGAGAAAGATGAAACATGCGTGAATGTGATGGGGGCTTACTTTTAGAGGACTTGGAGATAGTTTGTGTGCGTATGTGAAAGGGGAATAGAGGGGGTGTATGCGATGGGGAGAGATATGCTCTTCGTTTCTCTTCATTATGGCTAACTTTATATATAGTATAAAAATATGAAAATTCACAGCACGGAATAAATATCATTGTGGGCACCATGCAATGCAAATTAAGGTTCATGCTCCTCCATATAACTTTGTAATGTTGTATATATGTAGAAATTCTAAAATAATTTTTTGGCCACACTTTATTCAAAAGGAATGTTTTATGCGAAATAAACGTGAAGATAGGGCTTTTTACATCAATGGGGTACGTGATGTATTTGGCAGGTCCTAGACAGGTATGTGTGTGTATTACGTATTCGAGAGAGGCATGGATAGAGGGGCCGGCGGGGGAGGGGGCGTGGGAGAGTTAGCACGAGAATAGAGAGAGGTCTAGAGAGAGAGAGAGAGTAATATGATGTCACGGCGAGAGATTCCCTTGAGTGTGTATATGCAAGGGGGAAGGGTATAGAGGCACGAGGAGATATTTTGTGTGGTGTCTGTGTTGGTATGTGTGGGTGTGAGAAGATAACGAGACCTGGGGGCAGAGGGGAGGCCCTTGGTTCGGTTCCGTCTTGCGCCACATTGGTCGGCCTGTGACGCATTTAGGGAGACCCATGGAGATGACTTGTCGTACAAGACAACGATAGCAGAATTGTGAAGGACTCTGTGTCCAGTGACAAAGCCGGCTAGGATTTGTAACCCTGGGTTATCGGACTAAGGTAACTCCTTATCTCTGATATTACTATTCATCCAACCTAACTTTAAGGGGTATCCTACAGAATGCTCTTCTAGAATCATACTCGTCGATTAGGAAGAGAGGTGTGAGACAATGCGTGAGAGACAAGCCTAAAGATAATGTGTGTACATGAGACACGTAGGCAGGTCTATGTATATAGAAAGGGTCGATGGGGATTGTGCGTGTGTATGCTTGTGAGAGGAAGAGTGCTTGTGATAAAGGTTAGTGAAAACAGTCGTAAATGGTTACGAGAGGGAGTGAGGGTTATATCGAGAGCATGTCTGCGAGAAAGACACCTCGGGAGAGAGTGTGTGAGCATGTGTGAGAGACCACCGATGGAGAGTGAAACTACATGTAAAAGACTGATGTACACATTGATTAAAGATATAAATTGTATCCAAATATTAGGATGGGATCATGATATTTGCAATTCGTGTAAGGAAAGGTCGTTGATCCATCAGACATCTAGATTCTATCGAATTTGAGCATGTCTATGTTATTATTCGACATAATTGATCCACATAGGTAGTATTTTGAACTCCAGACAATGCATCGCTTTAGTAATCGAATATAAACGTGAGTATAGTTCATGTTGTGTGTGTAAAGCACATTATACATACGAAAGTTACACAATGAACATTATAAATAGCTAGCTATGAACTAGCATACATTTGAATTCAACTTAAGATGGTTTTAAAAAATTGAATTCACCATGAAGTCCATTCAATTATTTGAATTCGATATCATGGCATTTGTAAATCATACCTAAGTTATGAGGGCACCAATCTTTGCTCTGATTTTGTACATAATAGCATATATAGTCATGTACAAAATAGATTCAAATTTAGCTCCTCCATTCCAAAATAATCGTAGTTATAGGATTTTCAAGTGTCAAAATTTCAAAAAGAAGCGGATAATTTATTGAGGTTTTCAAACATACAAGGTCAAATTTAACGTTGTCTATTTAGGTCAATCCTCAAAGTTCAAGAGTACTCTAAACGTGAATGCTTCTGTTTCAAAATTTCGAACGAAGCGCCAAAAGAGCATCTACTCGCCTGAAACCGCGTGAGACCAATGTTATGTAGTAGAAGGAAATTACTTTTCTAACTCCGACCCGTGAAACCTACCGGCCCGACGTCCAAAGGTCTAAACCGGGGTAGTTTGTAGCTTCATCTAGACGCCACGCAACCGCCTCCGAAAAACATTCATACACAATGGCCACCTAAGCACACATGCGCGCGGCCGAAATCGCTCCCGCCCACTTTTTGGAACACCTGGGATTACCATCCTACCCCAATCCGCAGTAGGTCCGAAATTTAAGAGGGGGTAAAGTTTGTACTTTCCCCAAAATTCAAACAAGCGCATCCCATCTGTTCAAAAAAGCCAAAAACAAGCGTGTCCCATACCGAAACATGTTTCTCCCTTAGCTCCCCCCGCCCCCCGTCCGATTCCCCATTCGTACTCCATGGGCGCCAAAACTACCTCTCCACCAGCCACGAAACCCCGGCGTCCTCCGTCCGCCACCCCATCCTACCCATCAACCACCGCCCTCCTCCATCACACCTGAGCCGATACCCCGACGTCGTCGTCCACCGCAACCTCAACCGCAACACCCTCCACGGCTAGTAGTTGAAGCCGTGGCCGAGCCGTCCGTACTCGAGCCAGTTCAACCATGCCGTCCTGTGCCTCACCGCTACCGCTCCAACTTCGCCACTGTCCACCACACCAGAGTTGTTCCTGCTATGCCGTCCTTCGCCACCCCGGATCTGCTTCCCCTCCGCCGACGTACGGCCATGGCAACACAGTCAACAATTTGGCCATGGGTTCGTCCAAGCCTGCACCCTCCTCCAAAACATCGCTTTCCCCGGCAAAAAGAAGAAGATCGGCGCGACATGTGGAGGCGACCACACCGGCAACCGAAAATGGTACTCCTCTTCCCTTATTCGTGCAAATCTTACGTGTCTGCTTGCACGGTATTCATCCCACAGAAGACACTAGTTGACCGCTTCTTCTTGATACTAGATGTTCCTAGTTACTCGCGATGCACAAGGTTTCTCCTCTTATACTATTTCACTTTAGCTAGAGGTCCATCGCACCCCTGGATTTCAATTCTTGCTCACTTGATTCCCAATTAACGGAAGCATTCCCCGGTCTAACAGGCGCTTGTCCGCCTATTACGCCGGGGAAGCAGCGCCTCGATGTTTATCTTAGGGGCGTGTGGGGCCTAGAGCTGATGGTGCCCGATCTAGGGGTCGGCCGGGATTAAAGGGATGGACTGGGGGCGCTGCCAAGCACGACGGTGGTGTGAGGTCGAGGGGAGTGCGGGGCGGCGAAGGCAGGGGTCTGGGCCGGTGGTCGCTGGCGGTTCGAGAAAGATCGTCAACAGTGACTGGCAGGAGGTAGACGAAGGCCATCTGCCCGTTCCTTATAGATCATATGGTTCATAAAAAATGGACTGACCTATTTATTTTCAGTCGACTGTTATCCTGATAGGACCACATGTTGTGGTGTGATGGAGGAGTACCTGCATTTCCTGTGCTCATATATTACAAAATCATACAGAGTAGAATCTAATTTTGTTTGCCATGCAATGTTGTAGAGCTATCATATGTCTCCTGTCATTTATTTTTCAGCCACCTGATATCTGCTACTTTTACAGTGCACTAATTCTGCACACACTTCACCCATACTCTCACTATTGTGTTTTTATGCAAGGGTATTTCAGACCCTGCCTTGACAGAAGTTGCTCCAGCATGGTACACGGCTAGGCTAGACACGTTTGAAGACTTTAAATGCTGTAGTGTCAGCAGATGGAGACGGGGAATGTAGCTTTGTAGTTGATGATCTCGCTTGCCGTGAACCACCATCCCAGGTGCTTTCTTTAACTTCACGGTGTCATATGTGGTTGCATGTTGCATATGGTGTCTAGCTTGTATTCGAAAGGCCGAAGTCGGTCTTTATCAAGATAAGGAAAGGTATTTTTTACATGAACCACCATCCCTGGAGCACCAGAAGACAAATAGCTAGTCAGGGCACTGGTTGAGCCAGTGACAAGCCCAGCACAGACATGCATCACCTGGAAGCCAACTAAAAAGCCACGATGGTGGCGAAGCAGCCCGCCTCCCACCAGGCTCTCAGGTCCTAGATGATCGTGCTCACCACTCCAGCCGGATGTCTAGCTTGTATTGTTTCCAATTTGGTTAAATTGCATCTGCTTAGCTTACACACTATACCTTTGAATATGACATATGCCTTCCTGTTTTTGGTACATACTAGTACATCTGTATATTAACCATGTTCTTACATCAAACTAATGTTCTTGTGTATCCCTCATCAATCACTTATGATGAGGTAGTCAGGCAAGTGGACTACTGTGAGAAAAGATCATCATTTAAAGATTGCAGTGTTAGCCTCCCCACATGATTATCAAGAAACAACAAGGCTAGATGAAGATAGTGAACGTAGCTCTATAGTTGTTTACCGCATTTCCCATACACTAGCATCGCAGGTGCTTGCTCTAACTTGGCACCGTGATATGTGTTTGCATGTTGCATATGGTGTCTAGATTGTAATTCTTCCAATCTGGTTAAATGTCATGTGCTATTCTGCTTAGTTTATACATTATACCTGTTACTGTGACATGCCTTCTTGTTTTTAGTACATAGTACATCTGTCTATTAAGCATGTCCTTACATAAAACTAATTTTTTTGTATCCCGCATAAATCAATATGACAAGACACCTTTAGTATATGCAGTGTGATATTAGTTGCATCTTTCATACGATTTATAGCATGCGCTGCTTCTAATTTGTTGAAATGCCATTTATGATGGGACGCTTTTAACTTGGCAGAGTCATATTGGTTGCATCTTTCATGTGGTGTCTAGCTCGCATTGCTTCTTATTTGTTGAAATTGTTTCTGCTTAGTTTACACAAACAGTTGTGAATATGCCATGCCGTCCTGTTTTTCGTATTTTTTCATCCTGGAATCATGTGTTTGCCTTACATCAAAGTAGTGATTGTCAGTATCATGCACGAATGAGTTCTGAAGAGTGAAT
The DNA here is from genome assembly GCA_021605205.1 of Aegilops longissima. NCBI lineage: Eukaryota > Viridiplantae > Streptophyta > Magnoliopsida > Poales > Poaceae > Aegilops > Aegilops longissima. The sequence goes on along the minus strand of CM038681.1, from coordinate 553,243,573 downwards.
TTTATTGCATTTTCTTGTCGGTTTTACTTGACAATTCAAAATAAATAAAGCGGAAGGAAGTTAGCAAGGTAGCGGATGGTGGTGCTCCTTCCAAACTGAGGGCCTCTACAAATTCTACTCCTCCATCCCCCAAGATGATTTCCAAGACAACACATGCATAGACACTCAACGTAGCTGTGTTGATGATGAGCACGTCTCCCCAAGTGCACCATCACAGGTGCTCCCTCTAACTTGGCACTGTTATATGTGGTTGCATGTTATGTATGATGTCTATTGTATTGCTTCTAATTTTGTTGAATTTCATCTGCTTACTTTACACATTATACTTGTGAATAAGACACATGTTCCTGTTTCTAGAACATACAATATCTGTCTATCACACCATGTTCTTACATCAAAGTACTACTGTTGTGTAACCTGCAACAGTCACTTATCATAAGACACGTTTGACTTGGGAGTGTGATATAGGTTACATCTCGCATTCTTTTCTAGCTTGTACTACTTTTAATTAAGTGAAATGGCACTTATGACGAGACAGTTTTAACTCGGTAAAGTGATATTTGTTGCATCTTTCATATGGTGTCTAGCTTTCATTGCTTCTAATTTGTTGAAATGCCTTCTCCTTAGTTTACACATCATAAGTTGTGAATATGCAATGCTGTGAATATGCAATGGCACTAATGACGAGAGACCTTTAAATTGGTAGTGTGATGTTGTTTGCATCTTGCATATGATTTATTTCTTATACTGCTTCACATTTGTTTAAACAACATTTATGATGAGACACTGTTAACTTGGCAAAGCGATATTTGTAGCATCTTTCTTATGGTGTCTACCTTCCATTGCATTGCTTCTAATTTAGTGAAATGTCTTCTGCTTAGTTTACACATCATAGTTCTGGTTATCTCATGTCGTCCTGTTTTTCGTACATATTGCATCCTCCTATCATGTGGTTGTCTAACATCAAAGTTCAGTTCATCTGTATCACGCATCAATTTGTTCTGAAGAACTAAATCATTATTTGTTTTTCTTGTCGGCTTGACTTAACAAGGCACAGAGAAAGAGGAAGCAACACAGAACGTCAGGAAAAGGGAAGCGGAAGAATCCTGCAGATTCCGCTGGTACTGATGGTGCAATAGAAGGTCAAAGTCCAGCCGAAAATTGTACCGACAGGGTATCCCGTGCTACACGAGCTGCAGAACAAGCCAAACAGAAACAAATAGCTACCACCAAACAAGCAGAGACAACCCTAGTTGTTGCAACACCTTCCACAGTACCACCAGCTGCACGATTTACTCGTTGGTCAACTCAGCTAGTAGCACGTTCCCAAGCTCCCTTTCCACCTAACACTACTTTCGAAGCACTCTTGACACAATATAAGTTGGCAAGATCAGATGAAGTTTGTGAGCTTCAACGACAAGAAGGTAGTTGCTGGAGTCAAGTTACAGTTGCATGCTTCTTTATATGTAGCCTCACAGTTTGATGTACACTAACACTTCCTATGTTTGTTGTTGGACTAGCACCTAGGCGCAATAGGAAACAAACATCAGGGATAATGCTCGATAGGTTAACTAAATCTAGAGGAGGAAGAATGGAGATCCGTTTTGAGGCAGGTTTAAAAAGGCCACGTGATGCTACATAGTCAGCCAAGTTAGTATCAGAGGTAGCTGTTGCTATTAGGTGTCATGTACGTATCCTCCCAACAAGGATTCAGTATAGGAATGAAAAAGGTGAAACCCAGTTCAACACCTTCCTCGACCATTTATTTGTAAGTATGTTTATGTATGGAAACTAGTAATATCGTCTTGCTCTGTCCAATACTTTCTAGGTTGCTGATAATGAGACTCCCATAATTTTGAACAGATGAGGTTCAAGTTGGATAGCCAAGATGATGCAACCAGAAAATCTTGCACCCATGTTTTCAAGTCTGCAACAGTATCGGTATAACTTGAGGAAAACTCACGTTGAAGGCAAGGCTAACAGTGAACTTCAACAAACATCTCCAGTGGAAAATATATCGGATGAAGACTGGAGAGGCCTCGTTAAACACTGGTCCGATCTGAAGTATCAGGTACATTATATGTATGTGATCAGATCACATGTTGAAGTCCTATTTACGCATGTGCCACACAAATCTATCTTCTTGTAGGTGAATTGTTCAAAAAACAAGGCCAACCGTACGAAAGTGAAATTCCAACAGACGACAGGATCTCGTAGCTATATTGCACACTGTGAGGCTCTTGTAATTAGCTGTTGTTTTAGACTTTTCGCTATACCATATTATCAGATCTATATTGACTAGTTCCAAATGTAGAGGAAAGCCCGCAAGGACCAAAAAGTACCTGAACCAAATGTTGTGGAAATCTTCAAGGATTGTCACACCAGCAAGACGAAGGGCATGACTACACCAGTCAAAGCCGTTGTTGTAAGTCCTTAATCCTCATGCCTTTTAACAACTACTTACTCTGACACGTGCCTTGAACTGCATGGTTTGCATCCAATGTCTATTACTCTTTTCAATTTTATACACAATTGTATTAGCGTATCATTGCACCTTACAAGGTTTAAAATAGAGGAGTGATGTTCCTTTGATCTTGACCTGTAATCTAGTTATGTGCTGGACTTGCCCACATAACGTTACAATTGCCTGTTTGTTTGTTCTCAGTTGTTTTGTGATAGGAATGATGTCATATTATGCTTACCGTATTATAAACTTTGTCTCTTTATCCTTAGTTGTCAATACAATGTGAAGAAATAGAAAATACATTAGCCATGGTACATGGTCATATGTTTGGAACCTGGTTTTATTATGTGCTTTGCAGTAAAATACAACTAATATTTTACATGGGTTCACCAGAATAAGTATGTATATAGACCAAAGCTATTTTGTTTGGTTTTGCTGCCTCCTTAATATCTTCTGTTGTGGTACTACTAATGTAAAAACTCAACTTTTCAGCATGCTATGGAAAAAATGGTGGAACCGCCACCTTCTGAAGGTGGCGAGGCAACTATAACCGAAATGTCAGCTCTTGCTGCAGTGGGTCAGTACCTGTCCACTAATAGTGCCAAAAGCACATTCCTGCGTGATACTGGGTTGGTTGTTAAGGCAATCTCGTCCAAACTGCCGCATGATCAAGATATGCAAGCTCAAAACAATGTTATATCTGCGCTCCAGACACAAGTTTGTCCCTAATAGAGACCCTTTGTGAAACAAGGACAGACACTGTTTGATGTCGTCAAGATATGCATGGTTTTGAAACCAGACTATCAGACATTTGCTATGTTGTTCAGGAGCCTAGGAGAAATGAAGGCGAAGGTTATGGTGCTCCATCGGACAATACAGCATGAAAACGTAACAGTCAGGTCAAATGAACTGAGCTTCTAAACTTCTGGTGGTGCATTTATCCGCCGATCGTTAACTTTATGCCAACCTTCCTTTTGTTTTATAGTTGTAATTTGTTTTGTTGCGATACAAAATTTGTTCTTAATGTGCAGCCACCGGCTGCAGAAAATAGCAAGCCATTTTTGTATAGTGTAGGTTGTTCCCTATATTTGCACTGGTGGCAATCTTTGATGCCCAGTGGATGTAATCTGTGCAATCGCCTTAATAGCCTAGCGTTAGTTTCGGGCTTATTTATTTCCTAGTCTTCTTTTTCCCTGGTTTGCTAGTGGCCGCAACAACCATGGGCCATATACGAACCGTGGTAACCATGACCATGCTACAGGCCGTAGGATCCATGGGCCTCCTACGGGCCGTCTTTAAATGGGCCTCCAACACGGCCGTAGAATCGGTGGGCCTCGGGCTGTCAGATAAATGGGTCTACATGGGCCGTAAACGGGCGTAATTGGTATCGGCCCAGTACGGTAATGGGCCGTTAATAGGCCGGAGGACAGCAAAGGCTTTATTCTGTCACAGGCATAACAGGTCGTTAATGGGCCAGAATATAGGACAGGCTGGAAACGGCGCAACGGGTTAACAAGCCAGGAACGGGCCGACTCTTCCACGGGCCGAATTTGGCCCATTAGGGGAACAGGCCCGTAACAGGCCGGAAGTAATCGAGGGCCGGAAAGGAGCCCAAGAACGTATGGGCTGTCGGTAGGCCAAAAGCTAACACAGGCTGGAAACGGCCCATGTGAATCATGGGCCGTTAACGGGTACAAAGAAATTTACTGTTCATTTTGGGCTAGAGTCACCGTGGGCCTTTAAAGGGCCTAAAGATACGAAGGCTTCATATGGGCCGAAAGACGTCGTGGGCCATACATGGGTCGAAAGTGAAACGGGCTGGTGTTATATTCGACGGCCCAGATGACGTTGTTGGGCCGATTTAGGGTACGCCCTAACGGGCCATGAGTTAACGGGCCGTAAAATGGGCTATTTGCAAAGAGACCGTTAACATGCTTTTCATGGGCCAGCCCGCTAACTTTTGACCAAGTCAAACAGGCCGGCCTTTGTAAGCTAAATGGGTCGGTGGTGGGCCGTCGCACGTGTCGACATATCATAGGCGCCTATCTGACCCACTGACGAGCTGACACGTGCTTCCTCCGACCAATCAGAATTTTACACGTGAAAATTTCCCATTGGTCCGGGCTGTTAACGGGTTATCGGATCCAAAACCGGACCCGATAGCTTAATGGTGTTCCGTTACGGTGGATGCCACATGTCGGTCACCCTTGACGAAAGCACTTCTATGACGCATGATTTATCATCATGGAAGTGGACACTTCCGTGATGATAATTTTGGTAATGTCATGGAACACTTCTACGATAGCACAGGTATGACTATCTTGATTCTGTCATAAAATTGTCATGGATGTACATGCATGCCAAAAATGTGACCTACTATGACAAACACGTATCATCACGGAAGTGTATTTTTTTGTAGTGAATTTTTTACTGCCTCTAGGGAATATTTCCTTCAGTCTCCACTTGCACTAGAGTCAATAATCTATTTCACATCGCCATGTGATTTAACATCAATAGTTCACATCGTCATGTGATTTAACACTCTATAGTTCACATCGCCATGTGACCAATACCCAAAAGGTTTACTAGAGTCAATAGTCTAGTTCACATCGCCATGTGATTAACACCCAAAGAGTACTAAGGTGTGATCATGTTTTGCTTGTGAGAGAAGTTTAGTCAACGGGTCTGCCACATTCAGATCCGTATGTATTTTGCAAATTTCCATGTCTACAATGCTCTGCACGGAGCTACTCTAGCTTAATGCTCCCACTTTCAATATGTATCCAGATCGAGACTCGGAGTCATCCAGATCGGTGTCAAAGCTTGCATCGACGTAACTCTTTACGACGAACTCTTTATCACCTCCATAACTGAGAAATATTTCCTTAGTCGTCTAAGGATAATTTTGTCCGCTGTCCAGTGATCTACTACTAGATCACTATTGTACTCCCTTGCCAAACTCAGGGCAGGGTATACAATAGGTCTGGTATACAGCATGGCATACTTTATAGAATCTATGGCTGAGGCATAGGGAATGACTTTCATTCTCTCTCAATCTTTTGTTGTGGTCGGGCTTTGAGTCTTACTCAACTTCACACCTTGCAAACATAGGCAAGAACTCCTTCTTTGACTATTCCATTTTCAACCACTTCAAAAACTTGTCAAGGTATGTACTCATTGAAAAAACTTATCAAGCGTCTTGATCTATCTCTATAGATCTTGATGCTCAATATGTATGCAACTTCACCGAGGTCTTTCTTTGAAAAACCCCTTTCAGACACTCCTTTATGCTTTCCATAAAATTCTACATCATTTCCGATCAACAATATGTCATTCACATATACTTATCAGAAAGGCTGTAGTGCTCCAACTCACTTTCTTGTAAATACAGGCTTCACAGCAAGTCTATATAAAACTATATGCTTTGATCAACTCATCAAAGCATATATTCCAACACCAGAGATGCTTGCACCAGTCCATAGATGGATCGCTGGAGCTTGCACATTTTGTTAGCACCTTTAGGATTGACAAAACCTTCTTGTTCCATCATATACAACTCTTTTTTAAGATATCCATTAAGGAATGCAATTTTGACATCCATTTGCCAAATTTCATAAAATGTGGCAATTGCTAACATGATTCAGACAAACTTAAGCATCGCTACGATTGAGAAAATCTCATTGTAGTCAACACCTTGAACTTGTCGAAAACTTTTTTTTCGACAATTCGAGCTTTGTAGATAGTAACACTACTATCTGAAGGAAATGTGCCCTAGAAGCAATAATAAAGTTGTTATTTACATTTCCTTATATCATGATAAATGTTTATTATTCATGCTAGAATTGTATTAACTGGAAACTTAGTACATGTGTGAATACATAGACAAACAGAGTGTCCCTAGTATGCCTCTACTTGACGAGCTTGTTTATCAAAGATGGTTATGTTTCCTAGCCATAGACATGTGTTGTCATTTGATGAATGAGATCACATCATTAGAGAATGATGTGATGGACAAGACCCATCCGCTAGCTTAGCACTATGATCGCTTAGTTTGTTGCTATTGCTTTCATCATGACTTATACATGTTCCTCTGACTATGAAATTATGCAACTCCCGTATACCGGAGGAACACCTAGTGTGCTATCAAACGTCACAACGTAATTGGGTGATTATAAAAATGCTCTACAGCTGTCTCCGATGGTGTTTGTTGAGTTGGCTTAGATCAAGATTAGGATTTGTCACTCCGATTGTCGGAGAGGTATCTCTGGGCCCTCTCAGTAATGCACATCACTATTGGTTGACAATGATGCTTCGATGGAGATCAAGGTGTCAAGCCGGTGACGATGGTGATCATGACGGTGCTTTGGAGATGGAGATCAAAGGCACAAGATGATGATGGCCATATCATATCACTTATTTTGATTGCATGTGATGTTTATCTTTTATGCATCTTATTTTTCTTAGTACGGCGGTAGCATTATAAGATGACCTTTCACTAAATTTCAACGTACAAGTGTTCTCCCTGAGTATGCACTGTTGCGACAGTTCGTCGTGCCGAGACACCACGTGATGATCGGGTGTGATAAGCTCTACATTCACATACAACGGGTGCAAGCCAGTTTTGCACATGCAGAATACTCGGGTTAAAGTTGACGAGCCTAGCATATGTAGATATGGCCTCGTAACACTGAGACTGAAAGGTCGAGCATGAATCATATAGTAGATATGATCAACATAGTGATGTTCACCATTGAAAACTACTCCATCTCACATGATGATCGGACATGGTTTAGTTTATATGGATCACATGATCACTTAGATGATTAGAGAGATGTCTATCTAAGTGGGAATTCTTAAGTAATATGATTAATTGAACTTTAATTTATCATGAACTTAGTACCTGATAGTATTTTGCATGTCTATGTTTTTGTAGATAAATGGCCTGTGCTACTGTTCCGTTGAATTACAATGCGTTCCTAAAGAAAGCTAAGTTGAAAGATGATGGTAGCAACTACACGGACTGGGTCCGTAACTTGAGGATTATCCTCATTGCTGCACAGAAGAATTACGTCCTGGAAGCACCGCTAGGTGCAAGACCCGCTGCAGGAGCAATGCTGGACGTTATGAACGCTTGGAAGAGCAAAGCTGATGACTACTCGATAGTTCAGTGTGCCATGCTCTACGGCCTAGAACCGGAACTTCAACGATGTTTTGAACGTCATGGAGCATATGAGATGTTCCAGGAGTTGAAGTTAATATTTCCAGCAAATGCCCGGATTGAGAGATATGAAGTCTCCAATAAGTTCTACAGCTGCAAAATGGAGGAGAATAGCTCTGTCAGTGAACATATACTCAAAATTTCTGGGTACCACAATCACTTGACTCAACTGGGAGTTAATCTTCCGGTTGATAGTGTCATTGACAGAGTTCTTCAATCACTGCCACCAAGCTACAAAAGCTTCATGGTGAACTAAAATATGCCATGGATGGATGAGACGATTATCGAGCTCTTCGCGATGCTAAAGGCTGCGGAGGTAGAAATCAAGAAGGAGCATCAAGTGTTTATGGTCAACAAGACCACTAGTTTCAAGAAAAAGGGCAAAGGGAAGAAGGGGAACTTCAAGAAGAATGGCAAACAAGTTGCTTCTCAAGTGAAGAAGCGCAAGTTTGGACCTAAGCCTGAGACTGAGTGCTTCTACTGCAAAGGGACTGGTCACTGGAAGCGGAACTGCCCCAAGTATTTGGCGGATAAGAAGGATGGCAAAGTGAAAGGTATATTTGATATACATGTTATTGATGTGTACCTTACTAATGCACATAGTAGCGCCTGGGTATTTTTATACTGGTTCTGTTGCTCATATTTGCAACTCGAAACAGGGGCTACGGATTAAGCGGAGCTTGGCTAAGGATGAGGTGACGATGCGCGTGGGAAATGGTTCAGAATTCGATGTGATCCCCGTCAGCACGCTACCTCTACATCTACCTTCAGGATTAGTTTTAGTCCTGAATAATTTTTATTTGGTGCCAGCATTAAGCATGAACATTATATCTAGATCTTGTTTGATGCGAGACGGTTATTCATTTAAATCAGAGAAAAATGTTGTTCTATTTGTGGCACTGTTGTTTAGGTCCTATTGGTGTAAAGTGCATGAAGAAACTCCATCCTGATGCTTGTGAACCATGCCTCATGGGCAAGATGACCAAGACTCCGTTCTCCAGAACAATGGAGCGAGCAACAGACTTGTTGGAAATAATACAGACTGATGTATGCGGTCCGATGAGTGTTGAGGCTCGTGGCGTGTATCGTTATTTTCTGACATTCCCAGATGATTTGAGCAGATATGGGTATATCTACTTGATGAAACATATGTCTGAAACATTTGAAAAGTTCAAAGAATTTCAGAGTGAAGTGGAAAATCATCGTAACAAAAGAATAAAGTTTCTACGATCTGATCGTGGAGGTGAATATTTGAGTAACGAGTTTGGTCTTAATTTGAAACAATGTGGAATAGTTTCGCAACTCACGCCACCCAGAACACCACAACGTAATTGTGTGTCCGAACATCGTAACCACACTTTATTAGATATGGTGCGATCTATGATGTCTCTTACTGATTTACCGCTATCGTTTTGGGGTTATGCTTTCGAGACGGCTGCATTCACGTTAAATAGGGTACCATCTAAATCCGTTGAGACGACACCATATGAACTGTGGTTTGGCAAGAAACCCAAGTTGTCGTTTCTTAAATTTTGGGGTTGCGATGCTTATGTGAAAAAGCTTCAACTTAATAAGTGATGTCTACTAGGCAACCTTCTTCTTGTAGACGTTGTTGGGCCTCCAAGTGCAGAGGTTTGTAGGACAGTAGAAAATTTCCCTCAAGTGGATGACCTAAGGTTTATCAATCCGTGGGAGGCGTAGGATGAAGATGGTCTCTCTCAAGCAACCCTGCAACCAAATAACAAAGAGTCTCTTGTGTCCCCAACACACCCAATACAATGGTAGATTGTACAGGTGCACTAGTTCAGCGAAGAGATGGTGATACAAGTGCAAAATGGATGGTAGATATAGGTTTTTGTAATCTGAAAATATAAAAAAAAGCAAGGTAGCAAGTGGTAAAAGTGAGCGTAAACGGTATTGCAATGTGTTGAAACAAGACCTAGGGTTCATACTTTCACTAGTGCAAGTTCTCTCAACAATAATAACATAATTGGATCATATAACTATCCCTCAACATGCAACAAAGAGTCACTCCAAAGTCACTAATAGCGGAGAACAAACGAAGAGATTATGGTAGGGTACGAAACCACCTCAAAGTTATTCTTTCCAATCAATCCGTTGGGCTATTCCTATAAGTGTCACAAACAGCCCTAGAGTTCGTACTAGAATAACACCTGAAGACACAAATCAACCAAAACCCTAATGTCACCTAGATACTCCAATGTCACCTCAAGTATCCGTGGGTATGATTATACGATATGCATCACACAATCTCAGATTCATCTATTCAACCAACACATAGAACCTCAAAGAGTGCCCCAAAGTTTCTACCGGAGAATCAAGACGAAAATGTGTGCCAACCCCTATGCATAGGTTCATGGGCGGAACCTGCAAGTTGATCACCAAAACATACATCAAGTGAATCACGTGATATCCCATTGTCACCACAGATACGCATGCAAGACATACATCAAGTGTTCTCAAATCATTAAAGACTCAATCCGATAAAATTACTTCAAAGGGAAAACTCAATCCATTACAAGAGAGTAGAGGGGAGAAGCAACATAAGATCCAACTATAATAGCAAAGCTCGTGATACATCAAGATAATGCCAAATCAAGAACACGAGAGAGAGAGAGAGAGAGAGAGAGAGAGAGATCAAACACATAGCTATTGGTACATACCCTCAGCCCCGAGGGTGAACTACTCCCTCCTCGTCATGAAGATCGTCGGGATGATGAATATGGCCACCGGTGAGGGTTCCCCCCTCCGGCAGGGTGCCGGAACAAGGTCCCGATTGTTTTTTGGTGGCCACAGAGGCTTGCGGCGGCGGAACTTCCGATCTATTATGTTCTCCGAAGTTTTTAGGGTATATGGGTATATATAGGAGGAAGAAGTACGTCAGGGGAGCCACAAGGGGCCCACGAGGGTGGAGGGCACGCCTGGGGGGGAGGGCGCACCCCCTACCTCGTGGCTCCCTCGTTTCTTTCCTGACGTGCACTCCAAGTTTTTCCGGTAGCTTTCCTTCCAAAAATAACTTCTCCAGTTGGTTTCATTCCATTTCGACTCCGTTTGATATTCCTTTTCTTCGAAACACTGAAACAAGGGAAAAAACAGGAACTGGCACTGGGCTCTGGTTCAATAGCTTAGTCCCAAAAATAATATAAAAGTGCATAGTAAAGCCCATAAAACATCCAGGATGGATAATATAATAGCATGAATACTTCATAAATTATAGATACGTTGGAGACGCATCAGCATCCCCAAGCTTAATTCCTGCTCATCCTCGAGTAGGTAAATGATAAAAGAAATAATTTATTAAGTGTGAATGCTAGCAGGTGCATAAGTTTGATCAATGATAATTTCAATCACCTTTTCTAGCATCATTATATGTCATAACAGTAGTTCAACTCATAGAACTTTTCATGATCAAGTAACAAGCTATTCACATGTTAAAGTATGGATCATAAACTTTCTTGAAAACTAACAAACCGTGTTATTAGTCATCAAACAATTACAATTCATCTTATTTTCAGGAAGAGTCTATGTCAGAGCTTTGATATAGCAAACTCCACATACTCAACTATCATTTAGTATTCCATGATTGCTACCACTCAAAGCATATTCTTAGAACAAATAGTATTCATCGAACACAGAGAAAGATAGGGGCTTAATGTTTCACCTCCCAACCTTTTACCTCAAGGGTAATGTCAATAGTAATAATTCATGCTCAAACATATTTGAATGGCCATATATGCTTATATCTTTCCATCACATGATGCTTGCCAACTAAAGAGTAGGTTGGAATGAGAAGGAAATACTACTGACTCTTGCATAAAAGTAAAAGATAGGCCCTTCGCAGAGGGAAGCAGGGATTTGCAGAGGTGCCAGAGCTTGAAGCAAAAACAGAGATGAAAATAATTTTGAGAGGTATGCTTTCATTGTCAACATAACGACCAAGAGTTCCCAATATCTTCCATACTACATACATTATAGGCGGTTCCCAAACATAAAGTTAAATATTTTTACTCCCCCTCCACCAACAATCATCAATCCATGGCTTGCCCGAAACAACGGGTGCCTCCAAATAACATCAAACCTGGGGGAGTTTTGTTTGCAATTATTTTTGATTTGATTTTGATCTTTTGATCATGGGACTGGGCATCCCAGTTACCAGCCATTTTCTCGTGAATGATGAGCGGAGTCCACTCATCATGAGAATAACCCACCTAGCATGGAAGATACTGCTAACCCGTAGTCGCTACATGAGCGATTCTGGCATACAAAACAGATTATTATTTGAAGGTTTAGAGTTTCGCGCATGCAAATTTACTTGGAATGGCAGGTAAATACCGCATATAGGTAGATATGGTGGACACTCATGGAAGAAACTTGGTTCAAGGAGTTTGGATGCACAAGCAGTATTCCTGCTTAGTACAGATATTTTGGCTAGCAAAGGATTCTAAATAGCAAGCACCACATGTTAGAGGATCCAAAACAATATAACTTATACAAATATACCCAAGCATAACTCATCATGTTGTCTTCCTTGTCCAACTTCAACTAATTTTCTCAGGTTTGAAAATAATTAATGGGGATCACAATCATAGAAGATGTCCAAGATAGTATATTTATATGTGAAATCTCTCTTCCTTCAATGTTCTTTCATGAATCGTTCAAGTGACCAATACAATGTTTGCTAACCTTCAGTAAATTTACCACCTCTACTTCTTATATGTGAAGGCATTACTCCCCATGGGAAAGGCATATGAAACATATATAATTTCAGATTTATGACATTCAAATCATTCAACCATTTACTCATAGGATATAAGTGAAGCACGCGAGTAAATGACAAACTACTCCAAAAAGATATAAGTGAAGATCAATGAGTAGTTAAATAATTATGTAGCTATGTGAAGACTCTCTCTCATTTAAGAATTTCAGATCTTGGTATTTTATTCAAACAGCAAGCAAAACAAAAGAAAATAAAATGACGCTCCAAGCAAAACACATATCATGTGGTGAATAAAAATATAGCTCCAAGTAAAGTTACCGATGAACGAAGATGAAAGAGGGGATGCCTTCCGGGGCATCCCCAAGCTTAGGCTTTTGGTTGTCCTTGAATATTACCTTGGGGTGCCTTGGGCATCCCCAAGATTAGGCTCTTACCACTCCTTATTCCATAGTCCATCGAATCTTTACCCAAAACTTGAAAACTTCACAACACAAAACTTAAAGAAAACTCGTAAGCTCCGTTAGCAAAAGAAAACAAAACACCACTTCAAGGTACTGCAATGAACTCATTCTTTATTTATATTGGTGTTAAACCTACTGTATTCCAACTTCTCCATGGTTTATAAACTATTTTACTAGCCATAGATTCATCAAAATAAGCAAACAACACATAGAAAACAGAATCTGTCAAAAACAGAACAGTTTGTAGTAATCTGTACCAAACGTATACTTATGAACTCCAAAAATTCTAAAATAAATTGGTGGACCTGAGGAATTTTTCTAGTAATCATCTGCAAAAAGAATCAACTAAATAGCACTCTCCAGTAAAAAGTTTTAGCTAATCTCGTGAGCGTTAAAGTTTCTGTTTTTTTACAGCATGATCATAAAGACTTCACCCAAGTCTTCCCAAAGGTTCTACTTGGCACAAACACTAAGTAAAACACAAAACCACATCTAAACAGAAGCTAGATGGATTATTTATTACTAAACAGAACCAAAAAGCAAGAAACTAAAATAAAATTGGGTTGCCTCACAACAAGCGCTAACGTTTAACGCCCCTAGCTCGGCATGATGATTTCAATGATGCTCACATAAAAGATAAGAATTGAAACATAAAGAGAGCATCATGAAGAATATGATTAGCAAATTTAAGTCTAACCCACTTCCTATGCATATGGATTTTGTGAGCAAACAACTTATGGGAACAATAATCAACTAGCATAGGAAGGCAAAACAAGTATAACTTCAAAACCTTAAGCACATAGAGAGGAAACTTGATATTATTGCAATTCCTACAAGCATATATTCCTCCCTCATAATAATTTTCAGTAGCATCATGAATGAATTCAACAATATAAACAGAACCTAAAGCATTCTTTTCATGATCTACTTGCATAGAAATTTTATTACTCTCCACATAAGCAAAATTCTTCTCATTCGGAATAGTAGTGGGAGAAAACTCAACAAAACAACTATCATGTGATTGAAAATTAAGATCAAGATGACAAGTTTCATGGTTATGATTATTCTTTGAAGCATACGTGTCATCACAATAATCATCATAGATAGGAGGCATGCTTTCATCATAGTAAATTTGCTCATCAAAGCTTGGGGGACAAAAAATATCATCTTCATCAAACATAGCTTCCCCAAGCTTGTGGCTTTGCATATCATTAGCATCATGGATATTCAAGCAGTTCATACTAACAACATTGCAATCATGCTCATCATTCAAAGATTTAGTGCCAAACATTTTAATGCATTCTTCTTCTAGCACTTTGGCACAATTTTCCTTTCCATCATACTCATGAAAGATATCAAAAAGATGAAGCGTATGATGCAAAATCAATTCCATTTTTTGTAGTTTTCCTTTATAAACTAAACTAGTGATAAAACAAGAAACAAAAAGATTCGATTGCAAGATCTAAAGATATACCTTCAAGCACTCACCTCCCCGGCAACGGCGCCAGAAACTGCTTGATGTCTACTACGCAACCTTCTTCTTGTAGACATTGTTGGGCCTCCAAGTGCAGAGGTTTGTAGGACAGTAGCAAATTTCCCTCAAGTGGATGACCTAAGGTTTATCAATCCGTGGGAGGCGTAGGATGAAGATGGTATCTCTCAAGCAACCCAGCAACCAAATAACAAAGAGTCTCTTGTGTCCCCAACACACCCAATACAATGGTAAATTGTATAGGTGCACTAGTTTGGCGAAGAGATGGTGATACAAGTGCAAAATGGATGGTAGATATAGGTTTTTGTAATCTTAAAATATAAAAACAGCAAGGTAGCAAGTGGTAAAAGTGAGCATAAACGGTATTGCAATGTGTTGAAACAAGGCCTAGGGTTCATACTTTCACTAGTGCAAGTTCTCTCAACAATAATAACATAATTGGATCATATAACTATCCCTCAACATGCAACAAAGAGTCACTTCAAAGTCACTAATAGCAGAGAACAAACGAAGAGATTATGGTAGGGTACGAAACCACCTCAAAGTTATTCTTTCCAATCAATCTGTTGGGCTATTCCTATAAGTGTCACAAACAGCCCTAGAGTTCGTACTAGAATAACACCTTAAGACACAAATCAACCAAAACCCTAATGTCACCTAGATACTCCAATGTCACCTCAAGTATCTGTGGGTATGATTATACGATATGCATCACACAATCTTAGATCCATCTATTCAACCAACACATAGAACCTCAAAGAGTGCCCCAAAGTTTGAGGTGCCTCGCCCTCCATCCTGCGCAAGAGGCGTGGATCAGGAGGTGCCTCCGCCACCTCCTCCCCAAGAAGCCGCCCTGGCTCCAAGGCACGCGGCCCCAGGACGAGACCCACCGTGTCCGACACCTGCGCAGCAAGAAAGGAGATGCCAAGAGATCCCTCGTCCCCAAGACGGTGCCCGCGTGCTCCCAGCACCGGTGCGCCATGGCCGCATCCCTGCGCCACCACGTCAAGACCCCGCGCTGCTCCAATCGGCGGTGTGCGGGAATCCCCAGGAGCAAGCCCAGCCTCAGCAGAGGGCTCTGGTGGCCACCGCAGGCTGCCGCGCCTTCACCCCCGAGCTACGCAGTGTTGCCTGGTCAGGCAAGTTCAAGCCTGACCTGCCTCCCCGCTACGACAGCACTGCAGATCCTGTGGAGTTCCTACAGCTTTATGAGCTGGGCATCGAAGCTGCCAACGGGGACGAAAAGGTCATGGCGAATTGGTTTCCCATGGCACTCAAGGACGATGCCCGCACCTGGCTCCTGAACCTGGCTCCTGGCACGATCTCCTCCTGGGGAGAGATGTGCACCCGCTTCATCGCCAACTTCCAGGGCACTCGCGACCGTCCGTCGGCCGCGGGTGACCTCCGCTGCATCAAGCAGCAGCCTGAAGAGACCTTGCAGAAGTACATCCAGCGCTTCAACAACGCTCGCCTCAAGATCCCCAGGGTGACTGAGGAGGCCATCATTTCGCCGTTCTCTGATGGCGTTCGCGACGTCAAGATGAAGGAGGAGCTGGCGATCCATGAAGATTTGTGTACGTCTCTGGAGTTGTTCAACCTGGCGACCAAGTGCACAAGGGCTGAGGAAGGGCGCCTCTCCCTTCTCGAGCTCCCAGCAGCGGACCCAGAAGAGAAGAAAGCCAAGGCCAAGGATGTGAAGCACAAGGGAGCAGCTGTACTCGCAGCGGAGCCGGACACCAAGCGCGGCAGGGATCAGCCGGAGTCGTCCAAGGGCAGCCGGTACTGTGTGTACCACGATCTCCACACCCACAACACCAACGAATGCCAAGAGCTCAGGGCCGTGCGAGAAGGCCGCGTCGGTCGACGCCCCGAGCGCAACGATCGGGGCTACGGCCGAGGCGAAGCAAGAGGTGGAGGACGATGGGATGACTGTGGCCCTCGCCATGGGTGGCGTGACCGACCTCGCGAGGACCGCTGGCAGGACCAGCCTCGCGAGGAAGCCTGGAGAGATCAGCCTCACGAGGACCGCCCGCAAAGCAACTTAGGCCTTCCTCCTCTGCCACCACCACCAAGAAGGAATGAAGACGATCATCAGGACGAGGGGGCTGGGGGCTTCCAAGAGCCACGTGCAATCGCTTGCATCCTAGGCGGTGCTCAGGCCCCAGCCTCACAGCGCATCTTAAAGCAGTTTGCTCGCGAAGTGAATGCAGTCCTCCCCAAGCTTGAGGCCACACACCCTCTCAGGTGGTCTGCGTGCACCATCACGTTCAGCTCAGCGGATCAGCTCAAGTGCGGGGCGACGGCCGGTGTCCTCCCAATGCTCTGTTCTCTAGTAATCAGCAATGGGCAAGTCACCAGGACCCTCATCGACGGCAGCGCAGGACTGAACGTCATGTCCGTCGAGACGTTCAACAATCTCCAAGTGCCATATGATCAGCTTCAGCCAACCAAGCCTTTCTCATAAGTCACCGATGGTTCCACTGTCCCGATAGGGCAGGTCTGCCTTCCTGTCACCTTTTGACAGTGCAGCAACTAACGCACCGAACTCATCAACTTCGACGTCGCTCACATTCGCTTGCCATACAATGCCATCCACGGGTACCCAGCCCTGGCCAAGTTCATGGCAGTGACTCACCATGGCTATAACATCCTCAAGATGCCAGGAAGCGGTGGGGTCATCATGGTCCCCTGTGAAGAGAAGGATGCGGTGTGCTCCCTCAAGCGCGCCTTCCAGGCCGCGTCGATCGAGGACCCGGACAGCAAGAGTGGAAACCTCCCTGGAGCAGCTCCCAAGAAGAAGAAGACATCACCTGGCTCAAGGCCTCAGGAGGCAGACGCCTCTGGAGGCGCCGCGTCTGGACATGCGCCCGTCCAAGGGGCGCCACCCTCCATCACGTAGGAAGGCGCACCCGGCGCCCTCCTTGGGCAGGGCTCGGGGGCTCTCTCCTGGGGAGCCACCGACTTTGCCAAGGTCACGAGGGAGGCGCTTGGGCACCACTTGGAGGCGTGCTTCGCGGCATGCTTCCCTCAGGAAGGCGTAAGGAAAGAGGGGCCCAACCCTCAGGAGTTTATCACCAAGGCCATTCAGGATGTGGAGGAATCCAGAGTCATGCACGGCAACCGTCGTCTGCCCGGCGTAGCTCCCCATCCAGACGAGGATGGTGGGCTGCGTGTCTGCATCGACTACCCAGGGCTCAATCGAGTCGCTTCTCAGGAGTGCTTCTGGCCTTTGCACGTTGGGCGTTGCATGGGTCCGCCGCACAACTTCATTCGCATGCCCTTCGGATTGCCAAACGTGGTTGCAGCCCACCAGTGCCTGATGAGGAGCATTCTGGAAGCTCAGGTGGCCAAGCATCGCGCGTTCCCGGAAGAGATGGAGATGGACCTCAATGGGCCGCCCAGACCTCCTGTGCCTCCTGAAGCTCGGAGTCCCGAGGGCTCGTGAGGATCGGGTCCTTCACCCCGCATCATCAGCTACTCCGACTCTCGCCCTGCCACAGCATCAGGTGACTTCTTTTCAGTTTTCGTTTCAGCTGGGAGCGCCCTCAGGGCTGCATCATTCCCAGGTCGCGTGGGTCCGTCCCTGCGACATGTATCCGTTTTGCCTATATCTTCTGCTTATCTTGTTGGGGGCGCCCCTCGGGCTGCATCATCCCCAAGCTGCTCGGGCCTGACCCAGTGGCGTTTGCTTTCCCTGCATCTACCTAAATTGATTTGCTCCTTCATGATTAACCTGCTTGGGATAATCGCTCGCTCGATTGACACCTACCTTTGGAGCCGCTCGCTCTGGCACGGCGCTTGCGCATGGGTCCGTCCCTGCAACACCGACAAATCTGAGCGGCAGAGCTCTGGCCGCGGCAGCCCCGCATAGCGCCACCTCACCAGGCCCTCAGTGCCCCAATCACTCCCTCGGAGCAACCAATGGCTGCCTGGCAACCATAGCGGCAGACCTTGTTTTCTCTCATGATTCGTGTGCAGGAACCGCTTCAGGAGTAGCACGGGGGCGTCGCGAGCTCTCTCTCCCTCTCTCTCCCGCACGATCCGCTCGCGCGTTAAAAGGGGGGCGCCTGAGCATCGCGACTCATGGGCTCTTACTGGCTCTCCAGCCCTCACCCCCTGGCCTTGAACCACGGCATCGCGACCTGTCATACGAGCGACGGCTGAGCTCGCTCGAGGGCCGGGGCCTGAGGATGTAGAGCATGAAGGAAAGTGCGGGGAAGAGGGGAGAAGCTCATGAAGGCCTGACCCAGCAACACCCCAGCTGCCGGCACGCAGGCCCGGCACCTCGCCGAAGGACTACTCCGAACCTATGAGATAAGTCACACAAAATCTAAATCAACTCAACACCAAACCCTCGCCTATTGCAGTTCTGTCGCGGCAACGTTGCCTGCCTTTCTCGACCAGCGGAGGCTGCTTGAGCGCTAAAGGGGACCTCCTGAGCATCGCGACTCAGGGGCTCTTATTGGACCTTGGGCCGCTCACCTCCCGGCTTTAACCACGGCATCGCGACCTGGCATACCAGCAACGGCTGAAGCCTGCCTGGGGACCGGGACCTGTCAGCGTAGAGCAACAAGCCCTCGTGTGGAAAGAAAGGGGGAGCTGAGCCGAGGCAGAACACGCATCTCGCATCGATTCATGACAAAGGATGTACAATTCACAAAAGACATGGCAGGCGCCTTACATGCCCCCATGGGGTGTCATTTTGATTCCTTGTAGGGAACAAGAGGTGCTAATCCTAAGGAGCATTAACTACGCGCGCCTCCGCAGGAGATGCCATCATCAACAGTGGGCCACTAGGAGCCGGCACCAACCCCATCCAGATCAGAGCCGCCGACGGCCTGACGCGGCTGCCCTGCTCCGAGCGCGACGCGAGCTTGGGGGCTCGTAGCTGTCGTTTCTCGTCTCCGGAGTCGCATGGAGCTCGGCGAAGTCGCTGGACCCTCTGGCTCATCCGCTGCTGCCTGAGGAGCTGCTAGGGAGGCGGTTGGCCGGCCTGGCCCACGCCACGCCGGTGCCCCGGCTGCCTTTCTCGGGGCAGCACTCCAGCCGGCGGCCTTCCATGTCGAAAACCTTGAAGAACATGAAGGAGGCGCCATCGTATTCAAGATGAATTATGAGGGCGCCCCTTGTCTGGCAGACCCGGGCGATTTCGCGCCAGCCCCGGGTCATGAAGACCTTGCCCGGAGCGACGACCGCGACCTCCGCTCCGGTCGCAAGGGTGCTGCAGCCAGAGCTCCAGAGACCCACTCGGCGGCATCTCGAAGGCGAAGGAGGGAGGAAGACGAATCCAAGATTGCGGAGGCATGGCGGCGTGAAGCACGAATTCGTGGGATGAGCCCTCGGTGTGGATGCCAGGGGTGACAACGCGAACTGCCGTGACTTGCCGGCGACGCCTGTGCCGCTGGCGATGTCGTTCGGCGGCTTCTTCTACAGGGTCCAAGTCGGGCGTACAAGGGCAGCGGAAACCCAGGCGGCGGCCGCTTGTACCAGGGCCATGACGACCCCTGCCAGGCAACCACGTCGCGGCGGACGGGGATAGGTCGCTTCTTCGGCGGAAGCGGGTCAGGGCCCTCTTGGGGGGCCTTCCCCTTCTCTTCTGCGGAAAACCGGCGGATCGGCGCCATGGGCGTAAGGTGGAGCAAGGGAGAGGAAGAAGAAGAAGGAGAGGAGCGGGAAGAGATGGACTACGGGGGCTCTCGCCCGTCCGTACTTATAGTCCGGAGGAGGCCAACCGTCGGCCACCACGACCTCAGGTAATCATGACCCATTTTTGCATGCAGGGACTTGTCAAGTCAAGCAGTTGCCGAGGCAGCATGGGGAAGCAAAGACGCTCACGTCCAATCAACCACCACGCGGCGCCCAAGGCCGCAGGCTGATGGGGCCCACGGCGCTCCGCACTTGCCCCTTTGCTTCTCCGCTAAGCCAAGTCCAAGCGCGCCTTGGGCCCGGGGGCTACTATCGGCGTTCTGGGAACGGGGGTCCCCAGACTTGTCTGCCTGCGGCCTGCGGCATGGCTCAAGTGGTGGCCCAGTACGGCCCATCTTCATCAACACAAGACTCAAGACCCTCGCGAGGGGCCAAGCCTCGCGGGGAGGACGACGCAAGGCTTCCTCAAGGACGGCCTCACCAGGCAGGCTCGCGAGGAGGCGGAGAGATCAAGGCAGGGCACCTCACGAGGTCCTCGTGACGCAAGCCATGACGATCGAGGCCAGGCGGGCGCCGGCCTGCGTAGTGTCCTTGTTTCCTCTTTGGTGCAAAGGGGGCAAGCATAGACGTGGAGTACCGAGGCATCAGGCAAAGGTTGCCATTTCGGTGCAACGAGACCAAGACCAGCGGAGCGGCAGGATGGAGGTCACCGTGGAGCCCAAGACGGCGTCATCACCAGTGCTTTTGGCAGCCGAAGACCAACTTTAGTCAGGATAACTTGTACTAGATGTTCCCCTTCGAAATGGCCGTTGTTGGCGCCCTTCCCGCTCAATATTTGGGGAGAGGCCCAGGGCCTCTATAAATAGAACTAGCCACCACAGAGTAGAGAGAGATCAGATAGAGCCCTAGCCAAGAGAGAGATAGAGAGGCGATCAAACTCACCCAAGCAGTTCATCGCACCAGCTCAAGAACACCTCTCGCGAGGCTGTTCTTCCCTTGTATTGTTCATCATCAGCCCCTTAGGCAATCCACCACACCACACACTATAGTAGGATATTACACCACGATGGTGGCCCAAACCAGTATAAATCTCGTGTCCCTTGTGTTGTTCATCGTTTCCAGCTTAGATCTCATGAGGCGATCGGACGTAGATCGGTAGGGGAGAGATCTTTGTGCGCACCCCAGTGTTCGAACCTTAAGGGTCTGCCGAAACCCATAATCCGACAATTATTCATGCTATAATTGTATTAACCGGAAACTTAGTACATGTGTGAATACATAGACAAACAGAGTGTCCCTAGTATGCCTCTACTTGACTAGCTTGCTTATCAAAGATGGTTATGTTTTCTAGCCATAGACATGTGTTGTCATTTGATGAACGGGATCACATCATTAGAGAATGATGTGATGGACAAGGCCCATCCGTTAGCTTAGCACTATGATCGTTTAGTTTGTTGTTATTTCTTTCATCATGACTTATACATGTTCCTCTAACTATGAGATTATGCAACTCCCGTATACCGGAGGAACACTTAGTGTGCTATCAAACTTCACAAGTAACTGGGTGATTATAAAGATGCTCTACAGGTGTCTCCGATGGTGTTTGTTGAGTTGGCATAGATCGAGATTAGGATTTGTCACTTCGATTGTCGGAGAGGTATCTCTGGGCCCTCTCAGTAATGCACATCACTATAAGCCTTGCAAGCAATGTGAATAATGAGTTAGTTGCGGGATGATGCATTACGGAACGAGTAAAGAAACTTGCCTGTTACGAGATTGAACTAGGTATGGTGATACCGACGATCGAATCTCGGGCAAGTAACATACCGATGACAAAGGGAACAACGTATGTTGTTGTGCAGTTTGACCGATAAAGATCTTTGTAGAATATGTAGGAGCCAATATGAGCATCCAGGTTCCGCTATTGGTTATTGACCTGAGAGGTGTCTCGGTCATGTCTACATAGTTCTCGAACCCATAGGGTCCGCATGCTTAACGTTCGATGACGATTGGTAGTATGAGTTTATGTGATTTGATGTATCGAAGTTTGTTCGGAGTCCCGGATGTGATCACAGACATGACGAGGAGTCTCGAAATGGTCGAGACATAAAGATTGACATATTGGACCATGTTGTTCGTACACCAGAAGTGTTCCGGAGAGTTTCAGATAAAACCGAGTCTTTGGAGGTTACTGAACACCACCCCCCGCTGGAAGTTATGGGCCTTAGTGGGCCTTAGGGGAGAGAGAGAGGGCTGCAGCTAGGAGGTGGCGCCCCCCCCCCAAGGGGAGTCCAAATAGGACTAGGGGAGGGGGCGCGCCCCCTCTTTCCCTCTCACTCTCCCTCTCCTTCCTTCTTCTCCTAGTTGGACTAGGAAAGGGGGGAACCTATTCCTACTTGGAGTAGGATTCCCCCCTTGGGTGCGCCCCTTGTGGCCGGCCGGCCTCCTCCTCCCCTCTTTTATATACGGGGGAGGGGGCACCCCATAGACACACAAGTTGATCATTAACCGTGTGCGGTGCCCCCCTCCACAGTTTTACACCTCGGTCATATCGTCGTAATGCTTAGGCGAAGCCCTGCACAGGTAACTTCATCATCACCATCACCACGCCGTCATGCTGATGGAACTCTCCCTCGGCCTCAGCTGGATCTAGAGTTCGAGGGACGTCACTGAGTTGAACGTGTGCAGATCGCGGAGGTATCGTGCGTCCGGTACTTGGATCGGTTGGATCGCAAAGACGTTCGACTACATCAACCGTGTTACTAAACACTTCCGCTTTCGGTCTACGAGGGTATGTGGACACGCTCTCCCCGCTCGTTGCTATGCTACTCCTAGATAGATCTTGCGTGATCGTAGGATTTTTTTTTTGAAATACTACATTCGCCAACACTATCAGTGTTCGTCTTCCTCTTGAAGATCCATTTATTCTCAATGGCTTGCCGATCATCGGGCAAGTCCACCAAAGTCCACACTTTATTCTCATACATGGATCCCATCTCAGGTTTCATGGCCTCAAGCCATTTCGCGGAATTTCGGCTCATCATCGCTTCCTCATAGTTCGTAGGTTCGTCATGGTCAAGTAACATGACCTCCAGAAAAGGATTACCGTACCACTCTGGTGCCGATCTTACTGTGGTTGACCTACGAGGTTCGGTACTAACTTGATCCGAAGTTTCATGATCATCATGATTATCTTCCTCACTAATTGGTGTAGGAATCACTGGAACTGATTTCTGTGATGAACTACTTTCCAATTCAGGAGAAGGTACAATTACCTTATCAAGTTCTACTTTCCTCCCACTCACTTCTTTTGAGAGAAACTCCTTCTCTAGAAAGGATCCATTCTTAGCAACAAAGATCTTGCCTTCGGATCTGTGATAAAAGGTGTACCCAACATTTTGGGTACCCTATGAAGACGCACTTATCCGATTTGGGTTTGAGCTTATCAGGTTGAAACTTTTTCACATAAGCATCACAACCCCATACTTTAAGAAACGACAGCTTAGGTTTCTTGCCAAACCATAGTTCATATGGTGTCATCTCATCAGATTTAGATAGTGCCCTTTTTAACGTGAATGCAGTTGTCTCTAATGCATAACCCCAAAACGATAGTGGTGTTCCAGGTGGCGTGAGTTGCGAGACTATTCCACATTTTTTCAAATGAAGACCAAACTCGTAACTCAAATATTCGTCTCCATGATCAGATCATAGAAACTTTATTTTCTTGTTACGATGATTTTCCACTTCACTATGAAATTCTTTGAACTTTTCAAATGTTTCAGACTTATGTTTCATCAAGTAGATATACCATATCTTCTCAAATCATCTGTGAAGGTCAGAAAATAACAATACCCGCCGCAAGCCTCGACACTCATCGGACAGCATACATCAGTATTTATTATTTCCAATAAGTCTGTTGCTCACTCCATTGTTCCGGAGAACGGAGTCTTAGTCATCTTGCCCATGATGCATGGTTCGCATGCATCAAGTGATTCCAAAAGCCCATCAGCAAGGAGTTCCTTCATGCGCTTTACACCAATATTACCTAAACGACAGTGCCACAAATAAGTTGCACTATTATTATTAACTTTGCATCTTTTGGCTTCAATATTATGACTATGTGTATCACTACGATCGAGATTTAATAAACCGTTAATATTGATTGTATGACCATAGAAGGTTTTATTCATGTAAATAGAACAAAAATTATTCTCTGACTTAAATGAATAACCGTATTGCAATAAACATGACCCAATCATATTCATGCTCAACGCAAACATCAAATAACATTTATTTTAGGTTCAACACTAATCCCGAAGATAAAGGGAGTGTGCGATGGTGATCTTATCAACATTGGAATCACTTCCAACACACATCATCACCTCGCCCATAACTAGTCTCTGTTTATTTTGCATCTCCCATTTCAAGTTACTACTCTTAGCAACTGAACCAGTATCAAATACCGATGGGTTGCTATAAACACTAGTAAAGTATACATCAATAACATGTATATCAAATATACCTTTGTTCACTTTTCCATCCTTCTTATCTGCCAAGTATCTAGGGCAGTTGCACTTCTAGTGACCATCTCTTTTGCAGTAGAAGCACTCGGTTTTGGGCTTGGGTCTAGCTTTGGGCTTCTTCATGGGAGTGGCAACTTGCTTGCCATTCTTCTTGAAGTTTCCTTTCTTTCCCTTTGCCCTTTTCTTGAAACTAGAGGTATTGTAAACCATCAACACTTGATGCTCTTTCTTGATTTCTACCTTCACTGATTTCAACATCGCGAAGGACTTGGGAATCATTTTCGTCATCCCTTGCATATTATAGTTCATCACGAAGCTCCAGTAACTTAGTGATAGTGACTAGAGAACTCTGTCAATCACGATCTTATCTGGAAGATTAACTCCCACTTGATTCAAGCAATTGTGGTACTCGGACATTTTGAGCACATGCTCACTAGTTGAGGTATTCTCCTCCATCTTGTAGGCTAAGTACTTTGTCAGAGGTCTCATACCTCTCGACTCGGGCATGAGTCTGAAATACCAATTCCAGCTCTTGGAACATCTCATATGCTCCGGGGAATTCAAAACATTTTTGAAATCCCGGTTCTAAGCCGTAAAGCATGGTGCACTAAACTATCAAGTAGTCATCATACCGAGCTTTGTCAAACGTTCATAACGTCTATATCTGCTCCTGCAATAGGTCTGTCACCTAGCGATGCATCAAGGACATAATTCTTCTGTGCAGCAATGAGGATAATCCTCAAACCACGGACCAGGTCCACATCATTGCTACTATCATCTTTCAACTTATTTTTCTCTAGGAACATATCAAAAATAAACGGGGAGCTACATCGCGAGCCATTGATCTACAACATAGTTATGCAAATAATATCAGGACTAAGTTCATGATAAATTAAAGTTCAATTAATCATATTACTTAATAACTCCCACTTAGATAGACATCCCTCTAATCATCTAAGTGATCACGTGATCCATATCAACTAAACCACGTCCGATCATCACGTGAGATGGAGTAGTTTTCAATGGTGAACATCACTATGTTGATCATATCTACTATATGATTCACGCTCGACCTTTCAGTCTCAGTGTCCCGAGGCCATATCTGCATATGCTAGGCTCGTCAAGTTTAACCCGAGTATTCTGCGTGTGCAAAACTAGCTTGCACCCGTTGTATGTGAACGTAGAGCTTATCACACCCGATCATCACGTGGTGTCTCAGCACGAAAAACAGTCGCAACAGTGCATACTCAGGGAGAACATTTATACCTTGAAATTTAGTAAGGGCTCATCTTATAAAGCTACCGTCGTAATGAGAAAAATAAGATGCATAAAAGATAAACATCACATGCAATCAATATAAGTGATATGATATGGCCATCATCATCTTGTGCCTTTGACCTCCATCTCCAAGGCACCGTCATGATCACCATCATCACCGGCTTGACACATTGATCTCCATCGAAGCATCGTTGTTGTGTCTCCAAGTATTGCTTCTACGACTATCGCTACCGCTTAGTGATAAAATAAAGCAATTACATGGTGATTGCATTTCATACAATAAAGCAACAACCATATGGCTCCTGCCAGTTGCCGATAACTGTTACAAAACATGATCATCTCATACAACAATTTATATATCATCACGTCTTGACCATATCACATCATAGCATACCCTGCAAAAACAAGTTAGGCATCTTCTACTTGTTGTTGCAAATTTTACGTGGCTGCTACAGGTTTAGCAATAACCGTTCTTACCTACGCATCAAAAACCACAATGATTTTTCGTTAAGTGTGTTGTTTTAACCTTCAACAAGGACCGGGCGTAGTCACACTCGATTCAACTAAAGTTGGAGAAATAGACACCCACTAGCCACCTGTGTGCGAAGCACGGCGGTAGAACCAGTCTCATGAACGCGGTCATGTAATGTCGGTCTAGGCCGCTTCATCCAACAATACCACCGAATCAAAGCATGACATGCTAGTAAGCAGTATGACTATTATCGCCCACAACTCTTTGTGTTCTACTCATGCATATAACATCTACGCATAGACCTGGCTTTGATGCCACTGTTGGGGAACGCAGTATTTCAAACAAAATTTCTACGATCACGCAAGATCTATCTAGGAGATGCATAACAATGAGCGGGGAGAGTGTGTCCACGTACCCTCGTAGACCGAAAACGGAAGCGTTAAGTAACACGGTTGATGTAGTCGAACGTCTTCACGATCCAACCGGTCAAGTACCAAACACGCGACACCTCCACAATCGGCACACGTTCAGCTCGGTGACGTCCCTCGAACTCTTGATCCAGCTGAGGTCAAGGGAGAGTTTCGTCAGCACGACGGTGTGATGACGGTGATGATGAAGTTACCGACGCAGGGCTTCGCCTAAGCACTACAACGATATGACCGAGGTGGAAATCTATGGAGGGGGCACCGCACACGGCTAAACAATCAACTTGTGTGTCTATGGGGTGCCCCCTCCCCGTATATAAAGGAGGGGGTCGGCCGGCCTCATGGTGCGCCCCCAAGGGGGGGAATCCTACTCCTAATAGGAGTAGGTTTCCCCCCTTTCCTAGTCCAACTAGGAGGGGGAAGGAAGGGAAGAGGGAGAGAAAGGAAAGGGGGGCCGCACCCCCTCCCAATTCAAATTGGGCTTGGGGGGCGCGCCCCACCTCTTGGCCGCCTCCTCCTCTCTTCCACTAAAGCCCATGTAGGCCCATTAAGCCCCCGAGGGGTTCCGGTAACCCCCCGGTACTCCGGAAAATGCCCAAACTTATCCGAAACCTTTCCGGTGTCCAAACATAGCCTTCCAGTATATCAATCTTTATTTCTCGACCATTTCGAGACTCCTCGTCATGTCTGTGGTCACATCCGGAACTCTGAACAACCTTCGGTACATCAGAACACATAAACTCATAATATCGATCGTCATTGAACGTTAAGCGTGCGGGCCCTACGGGTTCGAGAACTATGTAGACATGACCGAGACTCATCTTCCGTCAACAACCAATAGCGGAACCTAGATGCTCATATTGGCTCCCACATATTCTACGAAGATCTTTACGTGTCAAACCGCATAACAACATACGTTGTTCCCTTTGTCATAAGTATGTTACTTGCCCGAGATTCGATCGTCGGTATCATCATACCTAGTTCAATCTCGTTACTGGAAAGTCTCTTTACTCGTTCTGTAATGCATCATCCCGCAACTAACTCATTAGTCACATTGTTTGCAAGGCTTATAGTGATGAGCATTACCGAGAGGGCCCAAAGATACCTCTCCGATACACGGAGTGACAAATCCTAATCTCGATCTATGCCAACTCAACAAACACCAAAGGAGACACCTGTAGAACATCTTTATAATCACCCAGTTACGTTGTGACGTTTGTGACGCCACCGATTCAATCGTACACTAATCATGCATGCAAACGTGTATGATCAAGATCAGTGACTCACGGGAAGATATCACAACACAACTCTAAAACATAAATAAGTCATACGAGCATCATAATACAAGCCAGGGGCCTCGAGGGATCGAATACAAGTGCTCGATCATACACGAGTCAGCGGAAGCAACAATATCTGAGTACAGACATAAGTTAAACAAGTTGCCATAAGATGGCTAGCACAAACTGGGATACAGATCGAAAGAGGCGCAAGCCTCCTGCCTGGGATCCTCCTAACTACTCCTGGTCGTCGTCAGCGGGCTGCACATAGTAGTAGGCACCTCCAGTGTAATAGGAGTCGTTGTCGACGGTGGCATCTGGCTCCTGGACTCCAACATCTGATTGTGACAACCAAAAGAAAGGAAAGGGGGAAAAAGGGGAGAGAAAGCAACCGTGAGTACTCATCCAAAGTACTCACAAGCAAGGAGCTACACTACATATGCATGGGTATATGTGTAAAGGGCCATATCGGTGGACTGAACTGCAGAATGCCAGAATAAGAGGGGGATAGCTAACCCTATCGAAGACTACGCTTCTGGCCATCTCCATCTTGCAGCATGTAGAAGAGAGTAGATGGAAGTCCTCCAAGTAGCATCGCATAGCATAATCCTACCCGGCAATCCCCGCCACGTCGCCCTGTTAGAGAGCATTCGCCGGGTCGTATCTGGCACTTGGAAGGGTGTGTTTTATTAAGTATCCAGTTCTAGTTGTCATAAGGTCAAGGTACAACTCCAAGTCGTCATGTTACCGAAGATCACGGCTATTCGAATAGATTAACTTCCCTGCAGGGGTGCACCACATAACCCAACACGCTTGATCCCATTTGGCCGGACACACTTTCCTGGGTCATGTCCGGCCTCGAAAGATCAACACGTCGCAGCCCCACCTAGACCAACAGAGAGGTCAGCACACCGGTCTAAACCTAAGTGTCGGTGTCAAAACCGGCGGATCTCGGGTAGGGGGTCCCGATCTGTGCATCAAGGCTGATGGTAACAGGAAGCAAGGGACACAGATGTTTACCCAGGTTCGGGCCCTCTCGATGGAGGTAAAACCCTACTTCCTGCTTGATTAATATTGATGATATGGGTAGTACAAGAGTAGATCTACCACGAGATCGTAGAGGCTAAACCCTAAGAGCTAGCCTATGATGGTATGATTGTAATTGTGATCGGCCTTCTAAGGACCAACCTCTCCGGTTTATATAGACACCGGAGAGGGCTAAGGTTTACATGGAGTCGGTTACAAGGAAGGAAATATAATATCCGGATCGCCAAGCTTGCCTTCCGTGCCAAGGAAAGTCCCATCTGGACACGGGTCGAAGTCTTGAGTCTCGTGTCTTCACGCTTCAATAGTCCGGACATTGTACACAGTCCGGCAGTCCGGATAACCCCTAATCCAGGACTCCCTCAGTAGCCCCTGAACCAGGCTTCAATGACGATGAGTCCGGCACGCAGTATTGTCTTCAACATTGCAAGGCGGGCTCCTTCTTCGAATACTCCAAAGTACCTGTTATGATGAATAGTGTCCGGCCTCCAATCAATGTTGTGCTCCTCGGCTTCGGTGCCTCAGTAATGACCATCTCCACGTGTCGAGCGAATGCGAGGAGTCGAGGCATTATTGCATTTGCCACCCTCGATCCTCCGGGCTAACTGTCTATTTGAAGGGACAGGGATTCTCAGATCCAAACCTCACTCTCCCTCCCAGAGCCAGCATCCAACAGAGCGCTCCGTGAAAAGCCATTCCAACATGGCCGGCCATCGCAGCTCTTCTGCTTGCCCTTCTCGTTCCAAGTCGGGGGATTGGGGAGAGTGTTCAGTTCCTCATAGCCATTTGATAAAGTTACAAAACCAAGGGTTTCTCCCACCGGCGTGCATGGTCCCCGTCCGAGCTGGAATATCCACTTATGACGGAGGAGACCAAGTTGAGGGATCTCCTAACCCATCTCCGGAGGAGCGTATATGTCTGATCCCTCATCTGCTGAGGGGCGTCAGGATCCCTATCCACCCATTTCTTCACGGGCTCCTGGAGTTCTACGGCCTCCAGTTACACGATCTTACCCCTGCCTCTATTCTGCACATAGCGGGGTATGTTGCCCTTTGCGAGCTGTTTTTAGGCTGCGAACCACACTTCGGATTATGGAGGAAGCTGTTATGCCTCGTCCCCGCACCTGTGGGGAGTCCCTATGTCAAGTGGGCGGGGCCGAAGTATGGCGCATTGCCGAGACCGGATACCTGTCCGGCACTCCTGAGAAGGCACCAGAAAACTGGCCTTCAGAGTGGTTCTATATAAACGACGTCCCCCTTCCGGATCCAGTCCGGACAGGTCTCCGCAAGTTCAGCAACGCCCCGCCGAGGGCACACCTAAGCTGGCACCCCTCGGGCCCTCAAGAAGATGACACAAGGGAAATATTCCTCCTGATGGACAGGATAAAGTTACTGGCCAAATCCGGACTGACGATAGTTGAGGTTATAGCGATATGCATAAGACGGGGAGTGCAGCCGCTCCAATATCGGGGGAAGCCCATGTGGCATTTCAACGGGGAAGACGACGCCACCCGCTGCGGCCGTAAGGGTCCGGACTCCGCTGCCGCTCTGGCAAGGATATTGTCCAATTTGTACAAAGGGGAAGAGGAGGAATTCCTTCGCATAAAAACGCGGGACGGATTCTCCATGTACAACCCCCTAGCGTGGGTAAGTTGCCATTCATTTTCCCTGCTTTACTTACTCTAGCGTTCTTCTGCTAAGATTACTTGCATCAATGCTTCTGAGCAGGAACTAAGGAGGGTCGTAGAAGGAATCTTCAGCCCCTCCCGCAACGAAGGACCTGGAAGGGCCCTAGATCCGGGACTTAAAGTGGATCCGGATATCACTTGTGGAGCTTGTCAGCGGGTATTCTATTAGGCGAGCTGATGGCGCCCTCGGTGGCCATAACGGCCGACTACTGGACTGCTCCCGCTTGCGATGTAAGCCGAACTAAAAACCCTATCCTTGAAGAGGACTCCCCAGTATTATAATTTACCTTTGAGGCGTCGTTCTATTTGCGAAACGCGGCGGGAGTGAGGCCGAGCCCCTAGGGACTCGTCAACCACAGGCGTCCGATCGGGCAGGTTCAAGAGGAAGGCGGTGAGGTTGACACACCGCTACAGAGGTAAAGCAATAACCCGTCATGTAATTATAGAATTTAAAATATGACAGCGCCCTTTGTGTCTAGAAGGAAGAGGAATAATCGGACTATATCCGGAGACCCTACCAATCACGCCTCCACCAGCCGGGTTCCAGAACCGGCTTGAAGCGAGGCGGTTCTGGGCCAGCACCGCATAGCTCTCCAACAGAGAGTGTGGATATGCTCTCAGCCACGAATTCCGAAGTAGAGAGCGGCATGAATCACAGGCGCCGACGGGCCGTACTTCGGAACAACATCTTTTCCGAAGAGGCATTTAATGCCTTCAATTCGTGAGACACATACATCCGAGCTGCTCAAGGCGGGCTTGCCCGAGCGACGGACCAGTATACCAAAGATATACGGGTAAGAAAATTTGATAAGCATGTGTAGCAGTAGCCCCTGAGACTTGAAACGGTTGAAACAACTATTTTAAGGATCAATTTATGCACAGGTCCTTATAGATAAGAATGAGCAATTGTCTCGGGAGCTGGAGGAATGCAAGGCCGAACTGAGGGCCGTTGTTGCCAGGTTGGAGGAACCCCAAAGGCCCTCATCTGGTAACAATCGTCACAATTGTACAAAGATGCACCAGTTAGTAAATGGCTAATATGACAAGTCTAACAGAAAATTCTGCAGACAATCCCGGGGTGAATCCGGAGGGCGTAAGAGAGGACGCATCGCATCTCAAAAGGCAGATGGAGGCTGGCGAGCGCATTCTTACGCGAGTTAGGCAGGAGAAGAACGATCTTCAAGATGCCAAAGTCCAGCTAGACGTGGAGTTAAAAGATCTCCGCGCTCAGCTGGCGGACTCCGTGAAGGAGAACAAAAGGCTTCGACGTGGCATTTATGTAAGTGCCTAGACGAACTGTAGTATAGTTCGGCGAGGAAGTGTATTGAAAGAATTCTGCTTGCAGGAATGTTAACGGGTCGCCCTGAGGAGGAAATGCCCTCATCTGCAAGTGATTTACTGCAAGGCCTTTCGCAACTGCACGAGCGAGCTCGGCAAGTGATGCAGGGTGTTGCTCAGGCTTTGTGGCCATCAAGCCTACTGCCGAATGACATGGGGGAACTTGCGGACCTGCTACAAGGAGCCCGGTGACGCTTCCGTCTATGGAAGATATCAGCATGCCGGCAAGGAACAAGAGAAGCCTGGGCAATGGTGAAGACGCGCTACACCAAGCTGGACCCGAACCATATGGACGAAGTGGGACCGGCGGGGCCCGATGGGAAAGAAATTCCCGTAAGTCTGGTGTATGACCAGGTAGCGTTAGCCGCTAAGTATTCTCAACAGGATTGTAAGCTAGATAGCCTGTTGGACGGTATAGAAGAGGAATGTAATCAGTCCAACTGACTGTGTAATTTAACGGGCTTAAGTAGCCCCTAGCCGGATTAAAATCATTTGTCATGGCGGACCTTTTCGCTTCAGCCCCCGGATCCTACAGTCCGGGGTGTGTCCAAATACCCACTCGGTTATACAAAACCGGGGTATGCATGGAAACAAGGCGTAGGGGTCATAAGTGCTTGAACAGACAAGTACCCAACTAGTTATGTTATATTACATGGATAGTAAGAAACATCTTCCGTGGAGAATAGTTCCGTTAGGGTTCCTTTCCTGATGCGCATGCGACGATGCACATGTCCTGACTGCGAGCGATGGCGCATGATACAAGACTTCGGGATTTATGTTATAATAAAAGAATACATCTTTTGTTCACCGACCGAATATTCTCTTAAGGAAGCTAGCTTTCGGCTTCACCCAGTCTAAGGTACACATCCGGCGGAACCGGCAGTAACAATCGCAGAGGTGCTCCCCTTATGCCCTAGCCGAATTAACGGGAACGTAGGGCATAAACACGAGAGCTAGGCAACCCAGCTTGGCAACATCTTAAGTCATATCAATGCATATAATGGTGAAGAAAAGGCACATATGGAAAAAGAATGCATATGTGATGGGCAGAAAGCCATGTGAGTAATCATTTTTAGCTTCCGTATAGGAAGCCCCCAGGTATTGCTTACACACTTAGTGCGGCCGGAGTGATCCGGAAATCCGCACTGTATTGAATACTTTGTGTGAAGAGAGAAAAAGGTCGAGAAAGGGAAAAGGGATGGGGCATAATTAAAAGGGAGGGGTTAGGAGACGAACACTGTGTTCGGCGCTAGGCGTAGAATCTCCGTAGTCTGGCCGTGTTCCATGGGTTCAGCTCGAGTCTGTTATCGGATGCATTACGTAAGAGGTACGCTCCTCCGGTGAGAACTTTGTCAATGACGAAGGGACCCTCCCACTTGGGTTTGAGTTTGTAATTCTTCTTCTCCGGTAGTCGTAGAACGAGCTCGCCAATATTGTAAGTTTTGGCCCGCACTTCTCTGGTTTGGTATCGTCGAGCCTGCTGCTGATAGAATGCGGAACGGGCTTTTGTGACATCGCGCTCCTCCTCCAGGGCATCCAAGTTAACCTGCCGATCTAACTCGGCTTCCTTCTCTTCGTACATGCGTACGTGTGGCGAATCATGTATTATGTCGCCAGGTAATACTGCTTCCGCGCCGTACACCATAAAAAATGGTGTATATCCGGTGGTGCAATTTGGCGTGGTCTGTAGCCCCCAGAGTACGGAGTCGAGCTCCTCCACCCAGTGCATATCCGACTCTGTCAAGGATCGCACTAGTCTGGGTTTGATGCCGCTCATGATGAGACCATTTGCCCGCTCTACCTGGCCGTTTGTTTGGGTATGGTAGACGGAAGCGTAATCGAGCTTAATGCCCATTTTGCGCACTCAAGTTTTCACTTCGTCATTGTGAAATTTGAGCCATTATCGATGATGATGCTGTGGGGGACACCGTATCGGTGTACGACCCCGGATATGAATTCTATTACTGGTCCGGATTCAGCCGTTTTGACTGGTTTAGCTTCTATCCATTTGGTGAATTTGTCCACCATGACCAATAAGTATTTTTTCTTATGGCTTCCCCTTTAAGAG
Organism: Aegilops longissima; assembly: GCA_021605205.1. Classification (NCBI taxonomy): domain Eukaryota; kingdom Viridiplantae; phylum Streptophyta; class Magnoliopsida; order Poales; family Poaceae; genus Aegilops; species Aegilops longissima. Next base: position 553,209,442 of record CM038681.1, on the reverse strand, counting down.
GTCCGACCATATCCAGCCCCTGCACCGCAAAGGGCCAAGTTATGGGGATTGTTTGGAGAGCGGTAGGGGGCATATGACTCTGATTGGCAAAGAGCTGGCAAACGACGCAATGTTGGACAAGGTCTTGTGCGTCTGCTCGGGCCGTCGGCCAATAAAAACCTGTACAGAAGGCCTTGCTGACTAATGCCCGAGCCGCGGCGTGGTGCCCGCCCAGGCTGGCATGGATTTCAGCCAAGAGTTGCCGCCCTTCCTCTTCGGAGATTCATCTTTGGGGTACTCCGGTAGCGCTTTTCTTGTAGAGTTCCCCTTCGTAGACTTTGTAAGCTTTAGAACGCTGGACAATGCAGCGTGCTTCATTTTGGTCTTCGGGGAGCTCCTGCCTATTTAGGTAGGCCAAGAAGGGCTGGTCCACGGGGCGATTACAGCCATGATTTTGTGGGTCGAGGACGTTATTTCAGGGGTAGAACCTTCGACTATCTCTGATGGTTCGGAATCTGGGGGTGTATTCGGATCCGTGCTAGTATTGCCGGACTCCCCTTCCCATACTACGGATGGCTTGAACAGCCGTTCCAAGAACATGTTAGGTGGGACAGGGTCGCGTTTAGCGCCGATGCGAGTGAGGACATCCGCCGCTGATTGTTTTCTCGAGCCACATGGTGGAATTCGAGCCCCTCGAACCGAGCTGACATTTTGAGGACGGCATTACGGTAGGCCGCCATTTTCGGGTCCTTGGCATCAAAATCTCCGTTTATCTGTGATATTGTGAAGTTTGAGTCCCCGCACACTTCTAGGCGTTGAATGCCCATAGAGACTGCCATCCGAAGACCGTGCAACAGAGCCTCGTATTGGGATGTATTGTTGGAGTCTGTGTATAATATTTGGAGGACGTACTGGACCGTGTCTCCGGTGGGAGACGTTAGGACTACACCTGCTCCCAGTCCGGCCAGCATTTTAGAGCCGTCGAAGTGCATGATCCAGTTTGAGTATGCGCCGTACTCTTTAGGGAGTTCGGCTTCTGTCCATTCGGCGACGAAGTCAGCCAACACTTGCGACTTGATGGCCCGCCATGGTTTGTACGTTATGTCAAATGGAAGGAGCTCAATGGCCCATTTGGCAATCCGGCCCGTAGCATCGCGGTTATTTATTATGTCATTGAGTGGTACTTCGGAGGCCACCGTAATCGAACACTCTTGAAAGTAGTGTCGTAGCTTCCGGGATGCCATGAACACCGCGTATGCTATTTTTTGATAGTGTGGGTATCGGGGTTTGCATGGGGTTAGGACCGTGGACACGTAGTAGACCGGCTTCTGGAGCGGGTATTTGTATCCCTCGGCCTCTCGTTCAACGACGAGCACTGCGCTTATGACTTCATGCGTTGCAGTTATGTACAACAGCATAGGTTCACCGATATTTGGCGCTGTTAGTACTGGATTACTGGCCAATAAGGTCTTTATTTCATCCAGTCCGGCCACGGCTGCATCCGTCCATACGAAGTATTCGGTGCGCCGAAGAAGGAGGTAAAGCGGTAGTGCCTTTTCTCCTAACCTGGAGATAAAGCGGCTGAGAGCAGCCACGCATCCGGCTAGTTTTTGGATGTGCTTGAGGTCTGTTGGTATAGCCAACTGTGACAGAGCTTGGATATTTGCCGGATTCGCTTCAATTCCTCTGTTGGAAACGATGAAGCCGAGTAGCTTCCCCGAGGGGACGCCAAAAACGCATTTTTCCGGATTCAGCTTGATGTCGTATGTCCGGAGATTGTCGAATGTAAGCCTCAAGTCATCTATTAGGGTTTCGACGTGTCTTGTTTTTATGACCACGTCGTCCACGTATGCCTCCACTGTTTTGCCGATTTGCTTTTCCAGGCATGTTTGAATCATGCGTTGGTAGGTTGCACCGGCGTTCTTGAGCCCGAAAGGCATAGTGTTGAAGTAGAAAGGGCCATATGGCGTTATGAAAGCTGTTGCAGCTTGGTCAGACTCTACCATCTTTATTTGATGGTATCCAGAGTATGCGTCGAGGAAACACAGCGAGTCATGTCCTGCTGTGGCATCAATGATTTGATCGATGCGAGGGAGGGGAAAGGGATCCTTGGGGCAAGCCTTGTTGAGGTCTTTAAAGTCGACACATAGGCGCCAGGATTTGTCCTTCTTTGGTACCATTACCAGGTTTGCCAGCCAAACCGGATGCTTGATATCTCTGATGAATCCGGCCTCGAGTAGTTTGGCTAGTTCTTCCCCCATGGCCTGCCGTTTGGGCTCTGAAAACCGTCTTAGAGTTTGCTTGACCGGTTTGTATCCTTTTAGTATATTGAGGCTGTGTTCGGCCAATCTGCGTGGGATGCCTGGCATGTCCGATGGGTGCCAGGCGAAGATGTCCCAATTCTCGCATAAGAAGTCTCGCAGTGCAGCGTCCATCGCAGGGCTCAGCTGTGTCCCAATGGAAGCTGCCTTCATGGGGTCTGTTGGATGGACTTGGAATTTGATTATCTCGTCTGCGGGTTTAAATGAGGTGGACTTGGGTCGCTTGTCGAGTATCACGTCGTCCCTGTCCACGGTGGCCCGCAGTGTTGTTAATTCTTCGGCTGCTAGGGCCTCGGATAATGCCTCCAGGGCTAGTGCTGCGGTTTTGTTTTCGGCGCGAAGTGCGACATCCGGATCACTGGCTAGAGTGATGATTCCATTGGGCCCGGGCATTTTAAGCTTCATGTACCCGTAATGGGGTATAGCTTGAAAGCTTGCAAACGCGTCCCGCCCTAAAAGGACGTGGTATCCGCTGCTGAAAGGGGCCACTTGGAATGTGATTTCTTCGGACCTATAATTCTCTGGGGTGCCGAATACCACGTCAAGTGTGATTTTTCCCGCACACCGTGCTTCTCGACTAGGGATAATTCCCCTGAAGGTTGTGCCGCTTTGTTCAATGCGGCCTTTGTCAATTCCCATCTTGTTGAGTGTCTCTTCATAGATCAGATTTAATCCGCTTCCACCATCCATGAGCACTTTGGTGAGCCGAAATCCGTCCATGATTGGGCTAAGAACCAGGGCGGCTGGTGCCTGGACAGTCCGGGATCGAGGTTCGTCACTGGCATTAAAAGTTATAGCAGTGTCGTTCCAAGGGTTTATTTTTTCCACATGGTAAATTTCAGCGGAGCTTCGACGAGCTCGCTTGCGCCTATTGTTCGAGGCAAAAGTCTCGAAGACTGTTAGTACCGTATTGTGTTCGCTGGCAGGATGTTGTTCCGCTTTATGGCCCATAAGAAGATCCTCGCCACGTTTTGCCACCTGCCGGAGTATCCAACATGCCTTAAGGCTATGAGTAGGTGTTGTATCCGAAGTACTGTGGATCTTACATGGCCCGTCGAGCCATTCTTCCAATACGGATCTCTGCCCTGGAGTGGGCTTTGGTTTCTTGGGGGTTGGGTCGGACGACTTACGAGAGTTCGTCCGTTTAATTCGGACAAAGGTTTTGGCGAGAGCAGTACTATCCCAAAATTCTGTTTGGGTCTTCCAAGCGCTCTCCATCGCACAGTACTTCCATACTATGGTTGCCAAGTCCGTGAAGCGTACTATGTCGCGGTGGCTTATAGCATTGAGGAGTCCTTCGTCCGTGCAGTTTTTGCAGAAAAGTGAGACCATATTCTCTTCGCGGCAGTCCTTGACCTTGTTAAGCGCAAGGAGGAATCTGGCCCAGTAGCAATGTATGGATTCCTGGGGCTCTTGCCTGATGCGGGAGAGATAGTTTAGGTCCGGGCAGGTGTTGTCAGCAGAATCCGGATTTTGATCCGATCTGACGCCCAAGGGCGTGGGCGGTCCCGAGCTCAACAGCTCAGAATCCGGAGTGCCCAATTTCTTCGGCCCAATGCCCGATTCTAAGTCCGGGACCCGGGTCAGGTTTTCCTTTGAGCAGGTCTTTGGCTCAAGGAGTTCGGTGATCCGAACACAACTTGTTCTCAAAGTTGAGGGGCAATCCGTGTGTGGTTCCTCCACTATTGCTATCTCATGGGTGGCTGGCGGGGACCTGATGTCCCTTTGGTCGGATTTAAGCCCAATCCGGTCGTAGTCTATAGCGACTCCCAGAGCGGCGATGCGATCCAAGAGTTCGTTAAGGGAGGAGAGCTCCATTGGATCCATCTGTTCGGAAAGTTCCGAACTGACGCGAAGGTTATGATTGATGACCCGAGAGGTCATCGTCGGCGCCACCGCCGATGGGGCGGCCATGATAAAGCCGCCGAGCCGGAGCGTCTGGCCTATAGCCAGAGCCACCTCCGAGGTAATGTCGTCCTTAACAATGAGACGAGCCATCGAGCCTTGTGGCGACGCCACAGAGGAACTCTTAATGAAAGCACCAATGTCGGTGTCAAAAACGGATCTCGGGTAGGGGGTCCCGATCTGTGCGTCAAGGTTGATGGTAACAGGAAGCAAGGGACACAGATGTTTACCCAGGTTTGGGCCCTCTCGATGGAGGTAAAACCCTACTTCCTGCTTGATTAATATTGATGATATGGGTAGTACAAGAGTAGATCTACCACGAGATCATAGAGGCTAAACCGTAAGAGCTAGCCTATGATAGTATGATTGTAATTGTGATCGGCCTTCTAAGGACCAACCTTTCCGGTTTATATAGACACCGAAGAGGGCTAGGGTTTACATGGAGTCGGTTACAAGGAAGGAAATATAATATCCGGATCGCCAAGCTTGCCTTCCACGCCAAGGAAAGTCCCATCCGGACACGGGTCGAAGTCTTGAGTCTCGTATCTTCACGCTTCAATAGTCCGGACGTTGTACACAGTCCGGCAGTCCGGATACCCCCTAATCCAGGACTCCCTCACTAAGCGCACAGGGGTCTGGGCCCATCGCCCTTAGCACACCTGCACGTTGGGAACGCGGCCAGAAGCAGACCTAGCCTAGCAGGCGTTCCAGTCCAATCCGGCGTGCGCCGCCGCTGACGTCATGAAGGCTTCGGCTGATACCACGACGCCGAGTGCCCATATCTTTCCCACGTAGTTAGTTAGTGCGATAGACCAAATGGCCGACTCAGATCAAATACCAAGATCTCGTTACATGTTAATGATGTAATCATGACACCGACCAGGGCCAGCCCACCTCTCACCTAGGTAGCCTCAACCTGCCTGCCGCTCCGCCACAAGATCCACTCGCAAGGTGCTCCTACGAGTCGAATTCGACTTTAGTCACCCCATGTATCATGTATAAAGTATATAGTATATACCTGTGATCACCTCCCGAGTGATCACGGCCCGATAGTATAGCACAGAGACGGACAAGAATGTAGGGCCATCGATGGAATACTAGCATCCTATACTAAGCATTTAGGATTGCGTAAAGGTAACAACAGAGTAGCAAGGTCGCAATGCATTAGGATAGGATTAACGGAAAGCAAGAATATGCTACACTACTCTAATGCAAGCAGTATAGAGAAGAATAGGCGATATCCGTGATCGTGGGGCTTGCTCGAAGCTCACAGTACAGAAGAAGGGTCGTTGTGACGAATCGTACTCGGTGGCATCAGCGCTGGTCTCGGGATCTACCGGAGAAGAAGAGGGGGAAGAAACAGTAAATACGGAGCAAACAAAGCATAACAAAACATAACGAGGTAATACGCAACGTGGGTATGCCCTAACGCGGTAGTAGGTGATACCGACGAAGGGGGAAAACATCCGGGAAAGTCCCCACGGTGTTTTGCGTTTCCAGACAGATGAACCGGAGGGGGAAAGTTGCGTGTTCGATATGTTAGGTATGTGTGGCGGACAAACGGGCTGTGTATGCGGATTCGTCTCGTCGTTCTGAGCAACTTTCATATACAAAGTATTTTCATCGGAGCTACAGATTATTTTATATTAATTTTTAGAGATTTAATCCATTTTCCCAAATTATTTGTATTTCAAAATTAATAGACAAAATGCTATGGGTACCCAGCCCTATGTACACAGAATGTACACAAAGGCTAACATGTGGGCCAGTTGACCCAGTTGACCAGTCAAACTTTGACTGGTCAACAGGAGGGTGAGGCCTCCTTGTCATTGACTGATTAAATTAGTGAGGTAGTTAATTACTTAACTCTATTAAATTAATTAATTATATTTAGTTATTTTGAAATTCTTTTTTTGTTCTAACAGGCGGCGGGCCCCACTAGTCATACTCACAAGGGGGTTAGCACTTAATCTAATCTGGGGGGTTATCCCCACTAATCCAACAAGGGACCGGCTGGGCTCGTGCGGGCACGCAGCGCCGGCGGCCTCGCTAGGCCGCGATAGGGGACGGGGAGCAAGGAGTGACCCCGGACGGCGGCGACCTCGGTGCGCAGGATGGCGGCACTAGGATGCGCGACGGGCTATAGCAGGCGCCAGCAGCCGGTGACGAGCGGAGGCGGGCGATCGAAGCGTGGCGAGCAGCAGGAGGTGCGGGGGCGGCTGGATGGCATGGGTCGCGCGTGCGGAGGCGCCTAGGAGCTGTGGGCGTGCGCTGGGGTGAGCACGGAGATGGGCGTGGTCAGGGCCGCGGGCGAGCACGCGCGGAGCGAGCTTTGGCCATGGCGGCGCAGCGCGGGGACGGCCACAACGGCGACAAATCAAAGCAGGGAGAGAGGGGATCCGGGAGAGGAGCTCACAGCGAGCTCGGGGGCGCGGTCGAGAAGGCCGAAGGTTGCTGGGATGATGCGGATCGAATGACGGTGTCGGACGGCCATGGCGGAGGAAGAAGGCGCGAGCATCGCGGGTGATGCTCCCCGGCCTTGATCCGGTAGAGTAGAAGATACAGACGACCGCGATGGAGCTGCCGCATAAGCTCCAAGCCGGCGGGGACCGCGGTGGCCATGGCTAAGACGACGACCATGGCGGCTGGGTACTCGGGCGCGTCCAAATCGAAGATGGTGAGCGAGAGAGCGAGGGGAATGGAGCTAGGGTTCGTGTACGGGGTGGGGAGGGTCTTATACAGCTTGGTGGCATGCGGGATGGGCGACGCGTGCGGTAGCCGCGCCATGGACAACGCACAGGCGTCCACCACGCTCCTGTGAGCAGTAGGAAGGAGAGAACAGGGGGGTTTTGCTAGGTTGGGCTGCATTGCCCATTTTGCCAGATGGGCCAAGTGCCCAGTAGCTTAGTTTTTTATGTTTTACATTTTGTTTACTGTTTTCTTTTATAGCTATTGTTTTGTATTTAGTTTAGATATTAAATGATTTTAGTTATAGTCTAAACTTCCCACATAATTACCTGCTGACATTTTTGGTGTTGTCCAAAAAGTTTGAGGTTATTTGGAAATGTTGGAAAATAGGTTTATATCTAAATGGGCATAATAAGTGTTGCTTGTCCAATTAAATTATGCCTAGGGCAATTTAAAAATCCATTTAAGGTTGGTTCCTACATGTTAGATACTTAGTGAATATTTGCAAACCCTAGAACATTTTTATTTGACAGTTTGAAGAAATAATAATTTGACTTGTTATTTGAAATTTGAATTTGAGGTCGGTTTGGAACAATGTGAGGATTAGCAAAATTTAAGTATGATGATGTGGCACCATTAACAGGAGTTTACTGTAGCATGACACCCGGGGTGTTACAACGTTTGATAGCACACTAAGTGTTCCTCCGGTATTCGGGAGTTGCATAATCTCATAGTCATAGGAACATGTATAAGTCATGAAGAAAGCAATGGCAATAAACTAAACGATCATAATGCTAAGCTAACGGATGGGTCTTGTCCATCACATCATTCTCCTAATGATGTGATCACGTTCATCAAATGACAACACATGTCTATGGTCAGGAAACATAACCATCTTTGATTAACGAGCTAGTCAAGTAGAGGCATACTAGGGACACTCTATTTTGTCGATGTATTCACACATGTACTAAGTTTCCGGTTAATACAATTCTAGCATGAATAATAAACATTTATCATGATATAAGAAAATATAAATAACAACTTTATTATTGCCTCTAGGGCATATTTCCTTCATCTACTATCCATACTACACTCGTATCACCATCTCTACGCCGAACTAGTGCACATATACAATTTATCATTGTATTGGGTGTGTTGGGGACAAAAAAGTTTCTTGTATTTTATTGTAGGGTTGTTTGAGAGAGAACATCTTCATCCTACACTTCCCACAGATTTATAAATCTTAGGTCATCCACTTGAGGGAAATTTGTTGTTGTCCTATAAAACTATGCGCTTGGAGGCCCAACAGAGTATACAAGAAGAAAAGTTGCATATTAGACATCATGGCGGCACGATGTCCACCAAGCGCCACAATGGATCACCTTATTCCTCTCTCTCCCACACACAATGCAAGGTGTCACAATTCCACTATGCGGTGTCCTTGGAGGCGGCAACTGGAACCTTCAGAAACAAGGTCGGGGCAATCTCCACAACTCAATTGGAGGCTCCCAACAACACTACGAGGATTTGCCACAATGGATTGTGGCTCCGAAGTGGCCTCTTCCGTATGCGTACCCAAACACCCTAGAGTAACAAGATCCACAAGAAAAAGTAGGGGGTCAAATTTCTTTCGTGTAAGTGTAGACTTAGATCGTCTCCCTCAAATCCTAGAAGATCAACAAGTTTAAGTGGCTAGGGAGGGAGATCGGGCAAAAATAAGCTTTGGGCAACAACGGAGGAGAGATCGAGGGGCAAGAGGTGGGTCAAAGGAGGAAAAAAACCTCCTTTATATAGCCCCCCTCCCCCAATCCAACTATTATCCATATCTTTGCACTTAACGGTACTTCTACTCCAGAGAGCGGTACTGCCACTTGGTCCCTCCAAACAATACTGCAATAACATAAGAGGTACCACCGCTTAGAACCGTGGTAGTATATGATATTAAAAATAGCCGGTATTGTTGTTGCAGTACTGCCCTGATACCGCGGGAAAAATAGTGGGGAATTATCCCACCGCGGTAGTTCGTCCACAACTTGGCCCGGTAGTTCCTCTCCAATAGGGGAGCGGTACTTCCGTCCAAGGGGTGGTACTACCGGCCCACTTGTAGAGTTACAGTACACATGCCCCAAGAGGGTAATACAACGGTAGTGTTGGCTAAAATATATAGCCGGTACTTTCGCTCTAGTATCACTGCCAAAACAGTAGGGAATCGCCCCACTGCAGTACTAGGTGTGGTACTTGGCCCGGTAGTGCCCCTCTACTAGAGGAGCGGTAGTAGGTGCGGTACTTGGCCCGGTAGTGCCCCTCCACCAGGGGAGCAGTACTACCAGCCTAGCATGTGGTACTATCAACCTGGAGTGACAGCATATGTACTGCTCCCACTTGGGAAGCGAAACTACCGCCTGTTACTGTGGCACTACCAGGTAGCAATCATCATGCACATTGGAAGAAGTTGAGGCTCCACTCAAAAACATAGGAAGGTAATGTGGGTGCAACTTTGGTCTCGTGTATGTGTTTGATTCTACCCATACCTTCCAATGTAAACCCCCTCTTAATAGTCAGATTTCCTACAACCCAAAGAAATTAAATCGGCGTCTCCACGTTTTCCTTATAGAGGGAAACCTAACTGTCTTGTGCCACCTCTGAATATGCATGTGTAGCTCAAGCACACGGTTAGTCCGCAAATTGCATTGTCATCAACATCAATATCATTTAGGGAGGAAAATGCCCTTTTCAATTAGTCTGTGTAGATATGGGCCTCTGTGCAACTCAATAAACTTGTGGGAATGTTATTCGCGGCCTACACCAATACATTAGGGTTATGAAGCCAATCTTGGTAACCTCAAGGAAAGAAAGAACACCTTTTCGCTGAGCCGGACTACCTTGACAAGAAAGCAAACTTATCAGACTCCTCTGTGCCAGAGTGGGCTAGGCGCTACTAGTTGGATGACTGAATATAATTCATCCTTAGATTAGATGCAAGGAACTTTACTGGCGACTATGGGACCGTCGACAATGTCTGACAGAGGAGCACTCTAACACCTCCTTCCATGCCATGGCTAATGGCACACAACATTCATGCGCCATTCACCTGTCGTGGGACAATAATTGGGTACTATCTAAGTCGCTGGTGTTCCAACAACACATATAATAGTTCCATCGAACCTTGTCGGGGTCATGCAATCGAGGAGGGGGCTTGATCACACATAATTCATGGGAATCCAAAAGGAGGGTGTGGGACTCGCTCAATGTAGCGATACCACCCATTTCTCTACCACTGAGGTTGAGGAAGCGATCAAGGCAACCAGCGCTAGTATGGCTTTAGGGGTAGATAGGTTATTGTTGTTGAAATCTTTTATTCAGAGTTTTGGCTTCTCCTCGAGGAACATGAGTTCTAGCTTTGGAAGGTATTTTTGAGAGGTGCAGTGGATATAAAAGAAAGACGTTGAACTTTGATATTCTTAATTCTATTCGTATGGTCCCTGAGGCGGACTAGATTAGGCATTATTGACCTATTGTACTGATGAACATGATTTATGATTTCGTTGCCAAAGTATTTCTGTCACCAGTTTCTTAATGAGTGGTGCATCCAAACCAGTTTGCCTTTACCCGAGGTGTGAGCATCCTTTATGGGATCATCGTGCTTCATGAGGTCATTCACAAGTTTAATTTCTCTAGGAAGGATGACAAGATGGGATTCAAAAAAACATTTGGGAGTGCGCGGGGGTGGCCCATTGTCCTTGTTTATTTTTTAGTTTGGTGGTGGAGATTGTGCCTGCTATCCGGATGGAGGCAAGGGAGAGGGGCATATTCACATTGTGGTTATACACTTGGTCCATGGAGACTATTTGATCTTCAATATGCTAAAGGTACGCTCATCTCCATCTGCAATGACCCTATGGACATTATGAACCTTAAATTCCTTTGCGCCATCCAAATACACATATTGCAGAATCATGGTTTCAGAACTAAATGTATGGTGTAGCATGCGACATCTTAATCTTGCATTTACCCTATTCATAATTATACATTTCAATCAAGAGAGGCCTAAGAGGATTAGATTTGATCTAACTCTTGAAATAATCGACATTACTGCTTTAGCTCAAATCTCTTTGTATTATTTTTTGTTGATTCTCCCCTCTCTTGGCGTCATGGCCACAGGTAACATTTACTCCCCCCGTTCACAAGTATATATAAACTACTCCCTCCGTTCTGATTTACTCGTCGTGGTTTTAGTTCAAATTTGCATGAAAATTGAATGTGTAAACAAACACACTACGATGTGCCTATATGCATCTGATTTAGATTATTTTTTTCGAACATCTTGTTGGCGCAGCGGGCTCGAGCACTCGACGAGGATCACCGAAGACACGATCGGAGGGGAGGAAGAAGAACACAGAAGATTTGCCGGCGCACGAACGCCCCCCCGCACCTACGGGTTTCTTTGTTTTTCTCCACGAGCACGAACTCGTTTTCCTCAGCGATTACACAGGGGGGAAGGGGGCTTTATACCCGAGCGCACGGACATGCCCGAGCCGCTCCACGACTCACCCTCCTCCCACTCGCCACGCCCCGCACGCTCTGGCTCGCGCCCGTCCATCGCGCTCTGACGTGATCGCCGCGGCCACTCCGCGCGCCCTACATGGCTCTCGCCCTGGTCCTTCGCTAACAGACCCCGCGCCCACGCGCTAACACACGCACACACGCACACCTACTCTTGGGAGCGCACACACGCACCCAAGTCCGCTCCGGCCCGAGCCCGACACGGCCACCGCGCACGCACACGCGTTCGCCGTGCCCGCAGCCTAGCCGAGGCTTATTAGCCCTACATTTCTCCCCCTAAGCCGAGGCTCAGAGGAGACCGGTGTCCTCGACGTCGGCGTTCACCAGCATCGCCTGCTCCGCCGCGGCGCCCTCCGCAGCTCCGGCAGTCGCGCTTGAAGTGGTCGCGCTCGCCGCACTTGTAGCAGCAGCCACGCATGTTCCTCCGTCCCCACGCCGCCACGCTGCGCGTCGCCGTCGCTGCCGCCTCGAGCCCCGCCGTGGCGCTGCTCTCGCGCCGCCATCTGCGCCGCGCAGTGTCTGTGAGCTGGCCGCCCCGGCGCCGCCATCGCTTTGCCCAGGCGCCGCGACGCTGCCAAAATGCGCGCAGCCGCCGAGCGCCTCGTCGTAGGTGAGCTCCTCCAACGCGCAGAATTGCTCGATGCCGGCGACGACGGGGAAGAGGCGGTCCGGGATAGTGTCCAGGAGCTTCTTCACCAGCTCCGTGTCCCCCAGCGTCTCCCCCAGCCCTGCGAACCGCGCCGCCACGCCTGCAAGCCTCCCGGCGTACGCATCCATCTCCTCGCTGTCCTCCATCTTGATCCGACGAGCTTCATTGCTGCGCAGCGCCGCTCCTCGCCACAAGATTGCTCGGCGCCGACGAAGCGCACCTTCAGAGAGTCCCATACCTCTCTGGCGGTGGCTTTCGTCGCCACCGAAAGGAGCACGTCCTCTGGCAGCCCCGACAGAAGCATCGCCCTCGCCGTCTTGCATTTCTTGGCGTTCACCGCCGCGTCACCCGCCGGCGCCACCGCCTCCCACAGCGTGTGGGCATCAAGGATCGACTGTGCCTTGATCGCCCACACGGTGTAGCCGTCCGGCGCGAGCACCGGCATCCCCATGGACACCGAACCGCCCGCGCTCCCTCCGCCGTGTGGAACCAGCGCCATTGTTGGAAATAAGAGCAAATTACTACGAGATTTAATCTGAATAAATAGGAAATAGATCATGACAGCAATAGCAGAGATTAAACTAATCATGCGAACTAGCATAGCAGATGAACAGATCACATCTAGGGCACATACTAGAAACATGAATTCTACCACGATCTCGAACAGGAAGGATAGAATCACATACAGTGCAGCAGGAGCAGCACCGCCGGCGTTGACGTTGTCGCCCATGTCGTCGAGGATGAGGTTGCCGAGGTCGGGGAAGAAGTCGCCGTTCGCGAAGTCGTCGCTGCCAGCCATCGCGCGAAAAGCGCCCCCCAAAACCTGATCGCCTCTCCGTACAGGATCACGAGAGCGGGGTTCGGAGGCCTGCTGTCCCTTCTCCCGGTGCACGCCGAAAGGAGGGATGGAGAAGACTTGCTTGGCGGCGCAATGATCTGGAGCGCTGGTGAGAAACCATACGAAGCGGCGGCGGCTAGGGTAGACGTCTGCCTGACTATATAGTGCGGGCCGGGTAGGTCGTGGGAGTAAACCCCACGTCCGAGTCGTCACGATTCAAAAGAATCGGAAACGGTTCAGTAATTAACGCGTCCGTTAATTATTAATTTTTCCCGAGCAGCAAAAATATAGACAACGTGCATAGCTCCGTCCTCGGCTCGGCTCAATCCCGCAACCCGCGGCGCGTCGTGACGAGGCGTGGCGAGGCGAGCGAGGAGGAGGAGCGCGCGTGTAGGTCTCCTCTTCTCATGCTCATACAAGTGGTAGAAGAGCTCACCTTATAAAGAGGTGCAACTCTCTCTCAACTTATGAGGTGGGACTAAACTTTAGCCTCACTCACTCCACTCACATGTGTGCATGAATGGGCCAAGAGAATTTCAGAATTTTAGTTGGGCTTTGGGCCAAAAGCCCACTAGCAAATTCTAACAATCCCCCACAAAGTCTCATTGGCACATTTCACCATTTATTTCCAAAACATTGTTTATATACCGGTGCTTAGTGGAGACTGTGAAGTTGAACTTCCACTTAGAGATTTATGCTACACTAGATCACAACTTGAATAGTGGACTATGCCTTGAACTACAAGTTTTCTGCGAGACTAGTTTCACACAAACTCTTGACCGATACTGGGCTGCCGCAAGGCTTCCCCGCGGGTGGAGCGTATACGTCATACTCCTAGGGCCTTTCATGAATTTATTAGAGAACACCCAATTCTCACAGATCGCGGCGTTAATAGTCAAATTCATATAGGTGTGTTCCTCGAAGATGTTCTGCAGACAACATCTCTGCTTACCTAATAAGCCACTTGGAACACATTAAGATAAGTATCAACCTGCCATGCAGATCAGAGAGTATTGCATCTTCACGGAGTGGGATAGTTAATATAGGATACTCTCCTCCCAAATGACCAACAGCTTGTCTCCCACTTCTACTTCACGGATCTCCGATCACATAGAGTGGGTTACCACTATGGACAACTCATGCGGTGGGTCTCGCACCCATCTCCATCGATGCATTATCTATCACATTACGTGATAGACCCTTTGTGAAGGGATCTGCCAAGTTTTTCGACGCTTGGATATAATCCAATGTAATAACTCCAAGTTCCTCGGTTTCGACAGATTTTAATCTCCCTTCACATGCCTTGAGGACTTCATATTGTCCTTAGAACTGTTTATCTTGACGATCACAGCTTGATTATCACAGTTCATCGAGATAGGGGTATTGGTTTTTCAACCATAGGTAAGTCCATCAATAGCTCACGGCCACTCGCTTCAACAAAGGGCGGTGTCTAATGTGTGAGTTCTGCTTCCATAGTTGACCTCGTTAAGATGGTCTCGCTTGCAAGACTTCCAGAAACAGCGCCACCACCAAGTGTAAAAACATAACCACTTGTGGCCTTAATCTCATCAAGATCGATATCCAGCTCGAGTCACTATAACCCTCCAAGTACTTTGGATACCCGGTGTAGTGAATCCCATAGCTCGCAGATGCCCTTCAAGTAGCGCATAACTCTCTCAAGCGCACGCCAATGATCATCTCCTGGTTTTGACACAAACCGACTCAGCTTGCTCACAGCAAAGGAGATGTCAGCCTCGTGGCACTCGCCAAATACATAAGCGAGCCAATAATCTGAGAATACCTCGCTTGATCTCTAGCAATCCGTCGATTCTTTCAAGCAACACACTAGCATCATATGGAGTTGGAGAAGGCGCAAATGCTATACCCAAAACGACTCAAGACCTTTTCCACATAGTGAGATCAAGCAGGTGTGATCCCACCATTCTCATCTCTCAACAGCTTGATGTTTAAGATAACATCAGCTACTCCTAGATCCTTCATCTCAAAACAGCGAGATAAGAAATCCTTAACCTCCTTGATTAAATCAAGTTTGGTTCCAAAGATCAATATGTCGTCGACATACGCACAAAGAATAACTCCTTCGCCCCCACCATAGCGATAGTACACGCACTTGTCACCATCGCTTACTACAAAGCCGCAGCAGCTTAATGTTCTTTCAAACTTCTCATGCCACTCCTTAGGAGCTTGCTTAAGGCCATATAAAGACTTTAACAACTTGCACACCTTTCCTTCCCGACTGGTACTACAAAACCATCTGGCTGATCCATGTAAATTTCCTCCTTCAACTCTCCATTGAGGAAAGCCGCCTTAACGTCCATTTGATGAATGAGAAGACCATGTGAGGCAGCCAGTGATAGTAGCACCAATTGTGGTCGATCTAGCCACGGTGAGTAAGTATCAAAGAAGTCTTCACCTTCTTTCTGGTATAACCCTTAGCCACAAGCCGTGCCTTGTACTTTTCAATCGCACCATCAGTCTAAGCTTCTTCTTGAACACCCACTTACATCCTACAGGTTTGCACCCATAAGGACGGTCAAGTGATCTCCCGTGTTCCGTTAGCTAAGATGGAATCCATCTCGCCATGAACAGCTTCCTTCCATGAGTCGAATCGAGATGCATAGGCTTCTGAAATAGTCCCGGTGTGTCATCCACAAGGTACACAATGAAATCATCACCAAAGGACTTTGCAGTCCTCTCTCTCTTACTCCTTATAGGAGTTTCATTGTCACCCTCAACTGGATTCTCAACGTGTTCCATCGCAATGGTGGGTTCAGAATTATAGTGAGTTCCTCACTAGATGGAATAGGTATCTCCTGATTTGATGAACTTGACATATCCTTCATAGGAAATATGTCCTCAAAGAAAGTTGCATCATTAGACTCCATAATCGTACCAACATGCATGTCGGATACCTCAGATTTTATTATCAAAAATCTATAGCCAATGCTATGAAAAGCATAGCCCGAAGAACACAATCCACGGTTTTTGGTCCAAGCTTGCGCTTCTTGGGAATTCAGATATTAACTTTTGCCAAACAACCCCAAGAACGTAGGTAAGAGAGTTTCAACCTTTTCCTTTCCCATTGCTCAAATGGAGTCATGGTCTTATGCTTTGTGGGAACTCGGTTTAGGACATGACACGCGGTCATTAGCGCCTCCCCCCACCATTCCTTGGAAAGACCCGATGTGTCTAACATGGCGTTAACCAAATCAGTTAGAGTTCGGTTCTTTCTTTCGGCCACCCCATTAGACTGAGGTGAGTAGGGAGGCGTCCTCTCATGGATTATACCATGTTCCGCACAAAACAGATCAAATTCATTAGAAAAATACTCTCCACCACGATCGGACCTAAGCCGTTAATTTTTCGATCAAGTTGGTTCTCTGCCTCAGCTTTATAGTTTTTGAAGAAAGTTAAAGCCTCATCTTTTGATTTCAGAAGATACACATAACAATATCTAGTGGAGTCATCAATCAACGTCATGAAATATCTCTTTCCACCTTTTGTCAACACGCCATTCATCTCACAAAGATCAGAACGTATAAGCTCTAGTGGTGCCAAGTCTCTTGCCTCTGCAGTCTTATGGGACTTGCGAGGTTTCTTAGCTTGCACACATACTTGGCACTTAGAGCCTTTGACAGCAGAGATTTTCGGAATTAAATTCAGATTGGCTAGCCGCGTCATGCAACCAAAATTAATGTGACAAAGTCGTGAATGCCAAATATCAGACTCATTGTTGTGGCAAACATTATTAATAACTTTAGTGCAAATATCTGACAAAGATAGGCGGAACAAGCCTCCGCACTCATAGACTTTTCCAACAAATTGTCCACACTTGGAAATTACAACTTTATTCGACTCAAAACCCAACTTAAAACCATCTCGACATAAACGGGAACCGCTAACGAGATTTTTATTGATGGACGGCACATGATGAACGTTCTTGACGCACGGTCTTCCCCAAGTAAACTTCAGATCGACCGCACCAACACCTCAAACGATGGCATGTGACCCGTTCCCCATCAAGACGGAGAAGTCCCTCGTGGCACGGTAAGAAGAAAACATGGAGGCGCCAAGACAAACATGTACATTGGCACGGTGTCAATTAACCAATCGAGGATTGAAATCTGAAAGGATGGTAGGAAAATACCGTACTCTGATTCCTTCATATCAAGATCACCGATGACAACATTAGCGGACTTGCCGCTCTTCTCATGTTCGCGCTCCTCAACTCGGTTAGGACACTTCGAGCCCAGTGATTAGGATCACCGCAGACATGGCAAAGTCCTTCCCTTCTTATGAGAATTCTTCTTGAAGTTGGTAGTATATGATGGCTTGTTCTTTGTATCAAACTTGCCTTTGCCCTGAGTTTTGTTCTTGTTGTTTTTGAACTTGTTGGGCTGGAAGTTCTTCTTCTGCACCATGTGGGCACTAGAAGCTCCCTCGAAGAACTCGAGCACGTGTGTCTTTTGCTCTCGCCTTCTCTTCAACATCAAGAGTACCAATGAGATCCGTGAACGGAAAACTCCTGCTCTTGTGTTTCAGGAAGTAGCAAAATTGTTCCACGAAGGTGGAAGCTTGCAATAATGCCTCCGCAACAAATTTGTCCGCAACACACACTTGAAGTGCTCAAGTTCTTTTGCGAAGCGATCAGATCTCATGAGCCTGCTGTACAACAGAGCGCTCATCATTCATCTTGTAGTCATAGAATTGCTCCATGACGTACAACTCGCTACCGGTGTCCGAGGCACCAAACTTGGCCTCGAGTGCAGCCCACATGTCCTTGCCGTTGTCAAACGACATATACGAATCCACAATGGAATCATCAAGAACACCCGAAGAGCGCCTTTAAAGAGAGTATCGATCTTCTCAAAAGCTTCCAAATTGTGTTGGATTAAGATCGCCTCGGGCTTGCCCTTAATGGCGTCATAGCAGCCCATGGTCTGAAACCAGAGACTGCTCTCGTCGCCACCTCTTATATTGCGCCCCGTAAAGGCAAACGGCTTCAGACAAGCAAGAAAACCACTCGGAGTAAATTGCCTATAATCAGGTTTTTGGATTGTTGAAAATAAGAGCAAATTACTACGAGATTTAATCCGAATAAATAGAAAATAGATCATGACAGCAATAGCAGAGATTAAACTAATCATGCGAACTAGCATAGCAGATGAACAGATCACATCTAGGGCACATGCTAGAAACATGAATTCTACCACGATCTCGAACAGGAAGGATAGAATCACATACGGTGCAGCGGGAGCAGCACCGGGCGTTGACGTTGTCGCCCATGTCGCCGAGGATGAGGTTGCCGAGGTCGGGAAGAAGTCGCTGTCATGAAGTCGTCGCTGCCAGCCAGCCGCGCGAGTGCGCCTCCCAAAAACCTGATCGCCTCTCTCCGTCATGTGATCACGAGAGGCGGGTTCCGGAGGCTCTCTGTCCCTTCTCCCGTGCACGCCGAAAGGAGGGATGGAGAAGACTTGCTTGGCGGCGCAATGATCTGGAGCGCCGGTGAGAAACCATACGAAGCGGCGGCGGCTAGGGTAGACGCCTGCTGACTATATAGTGCGGGTTGGGTAGGTCGTGGGAGTAAACCCCACGTCCGAGTCGTCACGATTCAAAAGAATCGGAAACGGTTCAGTAATTAACGCGTCCGTTAATTATTAATTAATGACTCACTAATTTTTCCCGAGCAGCAAAAATATAGACAACGTGCATAGCTCCGTCCTCGGCTCGGCTCAATCCCGCAACCCGCGGCAAGTCGTGACGAGGCGTGGCGTGGCGAGGCGAGCGTGTAGGTCTCCTCTTCTCATGCTCATACAAGTGGTAGAAAAGCTCACCTTATAAAGAGGTGCAACTCTCTCTCAACTTATGAGGTGGGACTAAACTTTAGCCTCACTCACTCCACTCACATGTGTGCATGAATGGGCCAAGAGAATTTCAGAATTTTAGTTGGGCTTTGGGCCAAAAGCCCACTAGCAAATTCTAACAGCCATCACCGCCGGCGAGCTCCCTCACCTGTCGCTCTGATGCCAATTGTTGGTGCAGCGGGCTCGAGCACTCGACGAGGATCACCGGAGACACGATCGGAGGGGAGGAAGAAGAACACAGAAGATTTGCCGGCGCACGAACGCCCCCTCGCACCTACGGGTTTCTTTGTTTTTCTCCACGAGCACGAACTCGTTTTCCTCCGCGATTACACAGGGGGGAAGGGGGCTTTATACCGCTCCACGACTCACCCTCCTCCCACTCGCCACGCCCCGCACGCTCTGGCTCGCGCCCGCCCATCGCGCTTTGACGCGATCGCCGCGGCCACTCTGCGCGCCCTACGTGGCTCTCGCCCTGGTCCTTCGCTAAGAGACCCCGCGCCCACGCGCTAACACACGCACACACACACACCTACTCTTGGGAGCGCACACACGCACCCAAGTCCGCTCCGGCCCCGAGCCCGACACGGCCACTGCGCACGCACACGCGCTCGCCGTGCCCGCAGCCTAGCCTAGGCTTATTAGCCCTACACATCTTATACTTGTGAACGGAGTGAGTACTATTTACTGCCATACGAATATCCTCCTTTTCTAACAAAAATTACTGCCATACGAAAAGGTCATCGCGTACAAGTGCGTACTACCTTCTTGTGTACAGTATTCGGTATGCACGGTACTGTATGCACGCACAGTAGCAGCAGACCATCAGTGCTGTCTACTAGCACGGTCCCTTGACGTGTCACCTAGATAGCTAGCCACACAGGTCAGTTCTGATCAGACTGCGCTCCACATCAGCCGGTGCACGGCTTGGCCCGGCCGGTGCTGCCCGAGACCGGCCGTCTGCAGGCGCGCCTAGCAGCTACGTACGTAGACACTGGACTACTGGAGGAAAAAGGTGTACCTGTACTGGCCTCGCCGCTGGCTGCAGCATGCAGGCTGACGAGCGGCGATCCAGAGTTCCAGACCTCCTCCGATTGCCGAAGGGACACACCCGCGGCTGCATCCGAGAAGCTGCGGGCGCTGATGATTGCTGAGCGGTGAAAATGAACAAAACTGGTCTTTTTCGGGTTTTTTATTTATTTATGCTATTAGTTGTGTCTCGCTACTCAATTTTGTCATTAGAAGTTACAACTACTTAAAAATGCCACCAATCCATGAGATACTTGCTCAAAAATGTAATTAAATATCTAGAAAATGCCATGTTTCGTTAGATGTTTGCTCAAAAATGCCATTAGACATTGTTATTTTCACGTCAAACCCGTTGACCATGTTATATGACAAAAATAAGTCTAGACTCACATGTCGATTCTCCCTATCTCACAATGATAAGTGTGGCCCCGTTTGTCAGGAGTAACTAAGCGAATAATTTTACAAGAAAATAAAAACGCTGTTGGGACCAAGTAGGCCCCACACTTTCTTGTAGTGAGATAGAGGGATAGCTGGCATGTTGGCCCATAGGTATTTATCTCATTATAACATGGCAAAAGAGATTTGAGTCACAATAACGGTGTCCAGTGGCATTTTTGAGCGGTTGAAATTCCTAGTGACAAAACTGAATAGTGGGACACAACCGGTGGCATAAATGATAAAACCCTCTTTTTTAAAACTTCAACATAAAATAACCCTGATTTGAAAATATTTCACAAACTGGTCCCTTTTTGCATAACTCCCCGGACTAGGGTGTCATGGTAGCGATGTGTAGCATGGCGTTTCGGGTTAGGACGTCATGCCAAATAGCACGGCGCCCTAGCCCGGGGCGTCATGCTATCTAGCATATGACGCCCTAGCCCCCGGTGAAAATAGACTAAACTTGCCCTTTTTTAAGACTTCAACACAAAATGTTCTCTATCTAAAAAAATCACAAGCTGGCCCCTTTTTGCATGACGCTCCGGGCTAGGGTGCCATGGTAGTGGCATGTAGCACGGCGTCGCGGGCTAGGGCGGCATGCCCAAATAGCATGGTGTCCTTGTCCGGGACGTCATGCAAAAGGCCAGTTTCTGAAATATTTTTAAATTGGGATCATTTTGTGAAGTTTTAGAGAAGGGCCAGTCTTGTTCATTTTACGCTAGCCCTGGGTGTTATGCGAAAGGATCAATTTCTGAAATATTTTCAAATTAAGGTCATTTTGTGTTGAAGTTTCAAAAAAGGGCCAGTTTCACCTATTTTCACTACTGAGCTTATGGGAACCCGAGAAGAAGTTTCGACTTTCGGGTGTTGTGAACTGCAGGTATGTTTGTATCGTTTTAAGTTGCTCGTCATGCTTGCCGATATCGTTATCGGTAGAATTATGTAAAAGAGGATATTTTTTTTTGGATAGGCTAAAGTAAACCGACTGAAAACTGTTTTGGGGTCAGCCCATTCATTTGGGTCGTCGGATGCAAAACCAACGGTCAGGTGCCCTTCTTCAACCTTCTACCTTCCCTATTCATTTTCTTCCCCAAGCCACCCCATGGACCACCCGCTGGGTCGCCAGCTGTCGCCGACCGCGGACGGAGGCGCTCCCGCGCCAGCCTCGCCGCCCTGCCCTCCCCTCAACCGCCCCCACCGCCGTCCACGGCCATCCCTCTAACCCCGACAATGAGCATTTTTTCTCGGCGAAGCTGCACCACCCCCACACCCCTAAGATATATAATGGGGTCGTCTGCCAGCTTAAGATCGATACAAGAGTCGTCTCGCACCCTAAGATAGACCAAGAGAACTTTCTCCAGTGAGTCGTCGGCTACTTCTTTCTTCCCTCTACCGGCCGCTTCTTCCTTCCGAAATCGACCGACTCAAAATGTGTTTTCAGGCTACTGACTTGCAACTAAATTGATTTTTTTTTTCATCAATATATCAAGTCTCTATCTTTACTACTCCCTCCATGCGCGACAATTAGGGGCTGTTTCGTTCTTGTCCTGGAGCAAACTTGTTTAGCCTGAAGCTTGCCTGAGATCTGTCTATACTCTGTTTGGTTGGTGCCTGGATACGTTGAAGCTAGCCTGGCCTGAGAATCCCAATGCGTCATTATCCTGTCTAGAAAGTAGGAGACCGTCATTAGCCTGGTCCAAGCAACCGAAGGGACGCTAGGGTGCTGCCTGGGAATCTAATCATGCATGTGCGAAGGAAAAGACAGCTAAATACATTGATATGGCATGCATTATTCACCACGCATGGTCCCAAGCCAAACAAGGCTTGCCTGGCCAGGCAAAAAGCTGCACTTTCCCAGGCCTGAGCCAGGCGAGCGAATTTGCCAGGCACGCTGTCTAGGACATCAACCAAACAACCTCTTAATATGCATGAGAGGGTTACTTAAATCTCTACTATGTCCCATCTTTTATTGACTTATCAAATAAAATTATACTCCAACAACCTGTGGGCAATAAAAGATTTTGTAAGCCGAAAAGTTCTTATCAAAGAAGCGATTTTTATTTAGGTAGGTAAATCATGAGTAAAATTTTATAAACATTTGTTTATATAATTACACTAATATGGACAGGTAAATCACATGTTAATATACTACTCCCTCTGTCCTAAAATATAAGAACGTTTTTTATACTACACTAGTATCAAAAACGTTCTTATATTATGGGACGGTGGGAGTAGAATATTTTTATCTCGTTGCAGCACATGGGCAATTATTTAGTTAATATAAAAATAAATTCAGTATCTCCAACAACCGATATGTGAACATTTTTATCATGGGCCTGATATAAATAAACATATTCAGGCTATGTAACAACGTCATATGTGCACATCGTTATTGGTGCGATAAACGCTGGATTTTTTTTGTCTCGTGCTTTCTTGATCTGGTGGCCGTAATCGCACTCACTCCCTCTAGTTCGACATCGATATGCTCCTCCAGGGGGCCACCTTCTCGAAGGATGCATATAATCTTGTTATGCATGAAGACAAGAGGACTACGGCGCGGCATCGATACACTCTTCCAAGGTTTCAATGAAGTAAGGATCTTTAGTTGGCTATTTTTTGGAGATAGGCCCTCTTTTTTTTTTGGAGATAGGCCCTCTCCTCGTGCCTTGGTGCAAGCATGTACTACCTATGTTCACAAATATAAGATGGTTTTACATATTTCAATATGGATTGTAACGAGTGGACAAAAACACCAAAATGTTCTACATACACCGATTCAGAAAAAAAAAAAGCTAAAACATCTTATAGTTGTGAACGAAGGAAGTAACTCTTGCCAGTTTGTTGTCACTCTTTGAGTAATGCACCGATATAGGGGGTCCCCTCTACCCACACAATTGTTACAAAACTAAGTCATCATCTCACCTCGAATCCACCTCGTCTCAATTGGTGCACCTGCATCCAGAACTACAGTTGATCCAACTGCAAGAGTGTCTTGCCTCCATCAGGGTCGTGTTCGTGCCAACACTATCTCTAGCTTGGACACAAAGCTCGCCTCTTGCAGTGCCATAGTGTCTCTGGCTCGCCTACCGATATGAACAAGAGGGAGTGTGCATCAAACTAAAAGAAATTATATTGCCCAGTTAATAAACACAATAGCTAAATGTAAGTTGACTGAACTTATAGTTTGCCTAAGTGGATTTTGTGGGAGAAAGAACAGTTGGAGGTGGAAAAAAGATGGAGGAAGAATAAACAATGACAGATATTGATCTTAATCAAAATGCCCAAGAAATCGATTTACCCAAAATAAATTTTCAGGCGACTTACATATAGCTGGACCATTCAAAACAATCACGCCATTATTAGCATAAGCATTGATTTTTTTTTTACAGAGGCCAGCTGACCTAGTTATGTTTTGCAATTGTACACCCAACTAATATACCATGTGAACTTAACTTTAGAAATGCATCATACGAGTTAGCTAGTTCTCCTTCGTCCAGAATTACTTATCGTGAAAATAAATGTATCTAGACGTATTTTAATTACATATATCTATTTTTATTCATTTCTACGATAAATAATTCGGGACAGAGGGAGTAGTACATATAATTCTGATCGCAAGTTAGTTAGAAGAACTCCTCAGAAACTTGATTGTTCGGCGTTTATGCTTGGTTGCGTTCCAGCTTGCACGTGCATAGCTAAGGTTACAACGCAAAGGAACTCCGTGGACCACTAGATCACATTCAGTGGGACACACTACAACACGGGTGTGAAAAGAAGGCATTTTGGCCAAGGCGTTTTTCTAAGTGCCTCAAAATCATGCTTAAGGAGGCGTTTTCACGAAGTGCCTCGGTTGTATGCACCTTTGGAGGCATTTTTACAGAACGCCTTAGAATGTAAGCAGCTTCGGAGGCGTTTGTACAAATTGCCTCAGATTCTCGGTAGCTTTGGAGGCGTTTTCTAGATTAGCCTGTAATGGATAGACATTTTGAGGCGATTCTGAAGAACGCCTGCTAATTGATCGCGGCGTTCCTAAAATATCGCCTTCAATCGTGCTCTGTGCTGTTTGCGGTTCTAGACATGCATGGCCATTATACATAAGTACTTGAGAAAATAAGGCGTGCCTCTGGAATGTCACAACGCGCTTGTGTAGTGGTTCAGCGCAGGTAATGCTACACTACAGGTCGTGGGTTCGATTCTCCTGTCGCTGCGATTTTTTTAAATCGCATGAGGTTCTTTCTTTAGTACTCCCTCCGTTTTTATTTAGTCCGCATATTAGCTTTGGTCAAAGTCAAGCTTTGTAAATTTTAACTAAGTTTAGTAACAAAAATATTAACATATGTAATAAAAAATCAATACCACTAGATTCATTATTGAATGTACTTTCACATCATATAGATTTGTTACGGTAAATGTTTATATATTTTTCTATAAACTTGGTCAAACTTTGCAAAGTTTGACTTCGGTCAAACCTAATATGCAGACTAAATAAAAACGGAGGGAGTACCATACTGCTCAGCGAACAAGAGATAGACCTGCTTAAAAGGAGCAAACCTGCACAGCGATTCACAAATAACAACTACTCATACTTGCTAATGAATGTGGTTCGGTACGAAGGATTCCCAAACTGGGCTTCTGAACTGCGCCTAACTACAACATCGTGGTGTGGTTCGGTACGAAGGATTCCCAAATTGGGCTTCTGAACTGCGCCTAACTACAACATCGTGGTAGAGATTGGACTGTGGGCTGGCTCTCTTTTTACAATTTGCCGGACAGAGCTTTACCATCGAAGGCACTTAAAAATGCCTGCTTATGTCTTTCCCTTCGTGACCATCCATAGCGTTTTTCAGAAGCGCCTCGTTAGACGATTGAAGGCATTATTTGAGCTTTTAAAGGCATTTTTCAATGCCTCCTATTTCCTACCGTGATGTAGTGACAGGATGCATGCACATGAGTTGGCCAGCGCCCCCACCTTGAAATATGCAAAATACACCCTGTGTTATGTTCTTAATTGAACGTAAGGTCTTTTCCTATACTAGTCTACCAGCTGCACTTTCGTTGACCGTTCAAAAAACGCCTCAGTTTCAATGTGCAAACACACACACACACGCACTCGAATCCAGAATTCCTCTCAAGTCTTGTTATTGTGCCATCTCCATAGTTTATTGTTATATTGATAAATTTCAACAAAATAAATTATCTTATATTGATAAACACACACAAAATAAATTATCTTATATTGTGCCATCTCCATAATCTTTTGTTATATTGTCCGACAAAGTAACCAAAAAATTCAGTGTGTGGTTATCAATATAAGAGAATTTATTTTGTTGAACTTCATCGATAATTGAAAATAGTACTTTAATAGATTATCATAATTGAAAATAATATAAAAAATCAAAAATACAAGAGAATTAGCATGAAAGTTGACAAACTTAACATACCAAACTAGTCTGTTATTGTTCATGGACATTTTTTTTTTATCTTTTGTATTACATTCAATTATCAAAATCTATAAAAGTACTATTTTTAATTTTTGGGGTTGGTCTTCACGAATTGCATGTCTGTTGTAGTCCGTACAATATAAAAATACTAATGCAACTAGACAAACGATCTAAATATGTTATCTTTGCTTTCACTAAAGCTAATTGAGTTTTTTAGAGAACATGTGAACAACCATTTGCATTAGCTTCTTTTTTTGCAGGTAACATTTGCATTTATCTTGAAGAGGAGCGGAATCTATTTGAGTGAATATTTTGTTTGGATAAAATGCACCATCTCACATAGAGGGGCGATTTGGCATCCGGGAGCATATGCTCCTGGTTTTAAAATGCGTTTTAAATGTATTTTGAAATGTCACAAAATTCGGATAAAATGTTTCGCACGCACATCTCGACATCCACGTTCTCGCAAAGTCATTTCGCTAACCGACAACTTTTGTGTCGCGTGTGAAAACAGCAAAATTCAGTGTGTTTAAAAAGGGCTTTTCATGAGACATCTTTTTATTTTATTTTACACAAGCCACAAAAATTGTCGGTTTTCCGCGAAACTTGGCACGCACACGTAGAATATTGAGATGATGCTTCAAAAAGTTTCTTCAGAATTCTGTGACATCTTGAAAAGCTTTTTCCCGTGGCAGGATTATGCGGCCATGTGCCAATGTGGAGAAAACTCCATCTCACATATGTTGTTAAATAAATAGTGGACAAGTCTGAGGAAATCTAGACATTTTTATCTTCTGATTGCTTCAAGCCTCACACCCAGTTAAGAGTATATCAAGGGTGTTTTTTTGAATATTTCCCGATGGAGGAGCTGCACATCACATGCACATTCATCGTGTCCCTCCCAGCATGATCTAACCAGTGGCGCACCCCTGCTCGTCCCCCCCTGGCTCCGCCCCTGGATCTAACGGTGCATGATAGAGTGGAGCACCGTATCACTTAAATGGCCGTATCACCAGATACTTTGCCGTGCATCCACATGCTTGACAAAACTGCAAAGAAACAAACGACAGTATTCTACACGACGGTGTTGCATTGCATTCCTAGCTAATGCCTGCCGAAGTCAGAAGCACATCGCACGTATATAGGCCCCAGCTAATCATATGCATGTTTACCTGTGCCAAAAGCCTAAGTAATCTAGACTAGGAGGCAGTACTGCTAGGAGGGACGCGCTGCATAGCTGGGGCATATTATTAGTTAGTTCATGTTTGAAGACAGAAACGGGGAGTATGAAATGCCAGCGGCCGGCTTCCATGTCGATCTTTTGATGAATTCACTATTAGCATATTTAATATGGATTACACGCTCGATCGGCTTACTACAAGAGGGAAGCACACAAAAAGTAGCACGGGCTATCGCCGTAGACTTTTTCTCGAAGGAATATAGATCATATACTTGATCCTCATCATCAACCCGCAGTTAGTACGCACTGCTAAATCCTGAAAATAGCTCATTATCTGGTAAGCAAACGAGGATGCATCACTTTTTTTTTCAGGGTTTGTATTAAAAATGACTGAAACGAGTGAATAAACACAGTAAAACATATCTATATATCCAAAAAGAGTTAAAACATCTTATATGGAACGGTGGAGTAATAGTGAACGGAGAGAGTATATGGTGCCGCCCTCTGCTGCTAATCCATCCACAAGCAAAACTGCGTACACCATCTAAGGTCTTGCATGAGAGAACGAGGCTATCATGTAGCCAAAGAAAACTTGCCGACCTCGACTGGAGAAGGGGCCGGCAAGTCATCCTTGGCTACACAAACAGGAGCACCTCATCCCCACATGCGAGACCTTGGATGATTTCTTCATCGTCACCCATAGGACGTGCTCTCACCTGACGGCTCTAGAGGGGGGGAGGAGGAAGACAAGCTAGCGCCCGATGGGCAACGGGAGATCGGCCGTATAGCCAGAGCAGATAGAAGGCGTGTGTCTACCTGTGTCCGTGCGTCTGAGGTTGAGCGAGCGCCTATAAATAAGCTGCCTGCAAAGCGAGCAACGAGTCCGGGAGCCTGTGGGAGAGACTCACGGGCCCTCGGACGCTCTGCGACACAGATCAGAAGAGAAGAGATGTGTATTTAATGAAGAGCGCCGTTCGATCGCCGCGCACAGGAGCGCAACACGTCCCCCCGGCCTGCTGCGCTGCATGGATGTGATCACATCGCCGAACCGACAGGTCTACTGGTTAAGCCCTAACTCCATCGCATGACCCCAAATGAACGTCCGATTTGACCGGATTTCGTCCCTTTAGGGCGACAATGGATTGACACATGTCCGCTTCTGTCCGTTGGGTCGTGCGTACGTCCAACGCGCGGCCGCGTTCCAAATCATGTATGTGTTGGACGTGATTAAAAAAACAGAAAAACTTAAATAAAATGCCTAAAAAATAAATAAACGCAAATAAAAAATATAATACATAAGTTAAGTTAGGGTTCATGACCACAAAATGGCCCAGTTTCACGGTTCACATTTCCACAATTAACATAAAAACAAAATAAAAAACGCCGCCCGCGCGCTCCTGCCGTGCCCGTCGCCTCTTCAGTGGCCGTCGGTGTCGTTGTCGTTGCTGACGAGGCCTACGTAGTCCGGCGGCGTCCAGAGGTGGGCCGGCAGTCCGTGGTACGCGGGGGCGGCTGGAAGGCAGGAGGTGCCTGCACCACCTCCTTCCGTGGCGACACGTCCCGCTCCGGTGACTGCGGCGGCGTGGGGCACCAGTTCACGCCCCCCACGGCATCGGCCATCTCTGGAGCCGTGCACGACCAGCTCCATTGCTGGCCCACCAGGCCCGGGTGGAACGCGGCCAACGGCTCCTCCTCCATCACCTCCTCGGCCGTCACTGAGTCCTGGACTAAGGGGTCCTCGGGCGTCCGGCCTGTTAGTTATGGGCCGGACTGATGGGCTGTGAAGATGCGAAGACCGAAGACTGCACCCGTGTCCGGATGGGACTCTCCTTGGCGTGGAAGGCAAGCTTGTCGATCAAATACGTAGATCCCTTTCTTTGTAACCGACCTGATGTAACCCTAGATCCCTCCGGTGTCTATATAAACCGGGGGGCTTAGTCCGGATGGAGATACTCATTACCATAGTCATACAGGCTAGACTTTTAGGGTTTAGCCATTACGATCTCGTGGTAGATCAACTCTTGTAATACTCATATTCATCAAGATCAATCAAGCAGGAAGTTGAAGGAAATATGCCCTAGAGGCAATAATAAAGTTATTATTTATTTCCTTATATCATGATAAATGTTTATTATTCATACTAGAATTGTATTAACCGGAAACATAATACATGTGTGAATACATAGACAAACAGATAGTCACTAGTATGCCTCTACAAGACTAGCTCATTGATCGAAGATGGTTATGTTTCCTAACCATAGACATGTGTTGTCATTTGATTAATGGGATCACATCATTAGGAGAATGATGTGATTGACATGACCCATTTCGTTAGCTTAGCACTTGATCGCTTAGTATGTTGCTTATGCTTTCTTCATGACTTATACAAAGTTCCTGCAACTATGAGATTATGCAACTCCGTTTACGGAGGAACACTTTGTGTGCTACCAAACGTCACAACGTAATCGGGTGATTATAAAGGTACTCTCAGGTGTCTCCAAAAGTATATGTTGAGTTGGCATGAATCGAGATTAGGTTTTGTCACTCCGATTGTCGGAGAGGTATCTCTGGCCTTCTCGGTAATACACATCACATAAGCCTTGCAAGCATTGCAACTAATGAGTTAGTTGTGACATGATGTATTACGGAACGAGTAAAGAGACTTACCGTAACGATATTGAACTAGGTATTGGATACCGACGATCGAATCTCGGGTAAGTAACATACCGATGACAAAGGAACAACGATATCGTTATGCGCTTTGACCGATAAAGATCTTCAGAGAATATGTAGGAACCAATATGGGCATCCAGGTTCCGCTATTGGTTATTGACCGAGAATGGTTCTAGGTCATGTCTACATAGTTCTCGAACCCGTAGGGTCCGCACGCTTAACGCTTCGATGACGAGTTCATTATGAGTTTATAAGTATTGATGTACGAAGGTAGTTCGAGTCCCGGATGTGATCACGGACATGACGAGGAGTCTCGAAATGGTCGAGACATAAAGATTGATATATTGGAAGCCTATGTTTGGACTTCGGAAAGGTTCCGATGAAAACAGGAATTTTCCGAACACCGGGGGGTTACTGGAACCCCCCGGGGGGTCTATGGGCCTTGATGGGCCGTAAGAGAGAAGAGGAAGGGCCGGCCAGGCAGGCCGCGCGCCCCCCTCCCTCTAGTCCGAATAGGACAGGAGAGGTGGGCGCGCCTTCCCTCTTCCCCTCCTCCAATCCTAATCCAACTAGGAGAGGGGGAGTCCTACTCGGTGGGAGTAGGACTCCTCGGCGCGCCTCCCCTAGGGCTGGCCGCACCCCTTGCTCCTTTATATACGAGGCGGGGGCACCCCATGACACACAAGTTGATCTACGGATCGTTCCTTAGCCGTGTGCGGTGCCCCTCCACCATATTCCACTTCGGTCATATCGTCGCGAGCTTAAGCGAAGCCCTCGCTACGGAGAAGTCATATCGTCGGAGCTTAGGCGAAGCCCTGCGTCGGTGGAGCATCATCATCGCCCCACGCCGTCGTCTTGACGGAACTCATCCCGACACTTTGCTGGATCGGAGTCCGGGATCGTCATCGAGCTGAGCGTGTGCGTAACTTCGGAGGTGCCGTCGTTCGGTGCTTGGATCGGTCGGATCGTGAAGACGTCGACTACATCAACCGCGTTGTTATAACGCTTCCGCTTCGGTCTCACGAGGGTACGTGGGCGGACACTCTTCCCTCTCGTTGTTATGCCATCACCATGGTCTTGCGTGTGCGTAGGAAATTTTTGAAATTACTCGTTACCCAACAAAGGCATCCGAGCCTGGTTTTATGCGTTGATGTCATATGCACGAGTAGAACACAAGTGAGTTGTGGGCGATATAAGTCATACCGCTTACCAAAGATGTCATACTTTGGTTCAGCGGTATTGTGAGATGAAGCGGCCCGGACCGACATTACGCGTACGCTTACGCGAGACTGGTTTCACCGCTGCGAGCACTAGTTGCTTAAAGGTGACCGGCGGGTGTCTGTCTCTCACTTTAGTTGAACCGAGTGTGGCTACGCCCGGTCCTTGCGAAGGTTAAAACAGCACCAACTTGACAAACTATCGTTGTGGTTTTGATGCGTAGGTAAGAACGGTTCTTGCTCAGCCCGTAGCAGCCACGTAAAACTTGCAACAACAAAGTAGAGGACGTCTAACTTGTTTTTGCAGGCATGTTGTGATGTGATGTGGTAAAGACGTGATGCTATATTTTATTGTATGAGATGATCATGTTTTGTAACCGAGTTATCGGCAATCGGCGAGAGCCATATGGTTGTTGCTTTATTGTATGAAATGCAAAGCCATGTAATTGCTTTACTTTATCACTAAGCATGGCGATAGTCGTAGAAGCAATAGTTGGCGAGGCGACAACGATGCTACGATGGAGATCAAGGTGTCGCGCGGTGACGATGATGATCATGGCGGTGCTTGGAGATGGAGATCACAAGCACAAGATGATGATGACCATATCATATCACTTATATTGATTGCATGTGATGTTTATCCTTTATGCATCTTATCTTGCTTTGATTGACGGTAGCATTATAAGATGATCTCTCACTAAAATTATCAAGAAGTGTTCTCCACGAGTATGCACCGTTGCTAAAAGTTCAGTAGTACCCGGACACCACGTGATGATCGGGTGTGATAAGTTCTCGTCCATCTACAACGGGTGCAAGCCAGTTTTGCACACGCAGAATACTCAGGTTAAACTTGACGAGCCTAGCATATGCAGATATGGCCTCGGAACACGGAGACCGAAGGTCGAACGTGAATCATATAGTAGATATGATCAACATAGTGATGTTCACCATTGAAACTACTCCATCTCACGTGATGATCGGACATGGTTTAGTTGATTTGGATCACGTAATCACTTAGATGACTAGAGAGATGTCTGTCTAAGTGGGAGGTTTTAATATGATTAATTAAACTTTAATTTATCATGAACTTAGTACCGATAGTATTTTTGCTTGTCTATGTTTCTTGTAGATAGATGGCTCGTCTTTGTTGTTCCGTTGAATTTTAATGCGTTCCTTGAGAAAGCAAAGTTGAAAGATGATGGTAGCAATTACGGACTGGGTCCGTAACTTGAGGATTATCCTCATTGCTGCATGTAAGAATTACGCCTGGAAGCACCGCTGGGTGCGAGCCTGCTGCAGGAGCAACGCCGAAGTTGTGAGCGTCTGGCGAGCAAAGCTGATGACCACTCTATAGTTCAGTGTGCCATGCTTTACGGCTTAGAACCGGTCTTCAACGACGTTTTGAATGTCATGGAGCATATGAGATGTTCCAGGAGTTGAAGTTAATATTTCAAGCAAATGCCCGGATTGAGAGATATGAAGTCTCCAATAAGTTCTATAGCTGCAAGATGGAGGAGAATAGTTACATCGGAGCACATACTCAAAATGTCCGGGTATAATAATCACTTAATTCAGCCGGGAGTTAATCTTCCGGATGATAGTGTCATTGATGTAATTCTCCAATCACGCCACCAAGCTACAAGAGCTTCGTGATGAACTATAATATGCAAGGGATGACTAAGACAATTCTGAGCTCTTCGCAATGCTAAAAGCATGGAGGTAGAAATCAAGAAAGAGCATCAAGTGTTGATGGTTAACAAGACCACTAGTTTCAAGAAAAGGGCAAAGGAAAGAAGAAGGAAACTTCAAAAGAACAGCAAGAAAGTTGCTGATCAAGAGAAGAAACCCAAGTCGGACCTAAGCCTGAAATCGAGTGTTTTTACCGCAAGCAAACCGACACCGGAAGCGGAACTGCCCCAAGTATTTGGCGGATAAGAAGGATGGCAAGGTGAACAAAGGTATATGTGATATACATGTTATTGATGTGTACCTTACTAGAGCTCGTAGTAGCACTGGTATTTGATACTGGTTCTGCTGCTAATATTTGCAACTCAAAGCAGGGGACTACGGAATAGACGAGCACCGCAAAGGACGAGGTGACGATCTGCGTGGGAAATGGTTCCAAAGTCAATGTGATCGCGATCGGCACGCTACCTCTACATCTACCTTCGGGATTAGTTTTAGACCTAAATAATTGTTATTTGGTGCCGCGTTGAGCATGAACATTATATCTGGATCTTGTTTGATGCGAGGCGGTTATTCATTTAAATCAGAGAATAATGGTTGTTCTATTTATATGAGTAATATCTTTTATGGTCATGCACCCTTGAAGAATGGTCTATTCTTGTTGAATCTCGACAGTAGTGATACACATATTCATAATGTCGAAGCCAAAAGATGCAGAGTTGATAATGATAGTGCAACTTATTTGTGGCACTCGCCGTTTAGGTCATATCGGTGTAAAACGCATGAAGAAACTCCATACAGATGGACTTTTGGAATCACTTGATTATGAATCACTTGGTACTTATGAACCGTGCCTCATGGGCAAGATGACTAAAACACCGTTCTCCGGTTGTATGGAGAGAGCAACAGACTTATTGGAAATCATACATACAGATGTATGTGGTCCGATGAATGTTGAAGCTCGTGGCGGATATCGTTATTTTCTCACCTTCACAGATGATTTAAGCGATACGGGTATATCTACTTGATGAAGCATAAATCTGAAACATTTGAAAAGTTCAAAGAATTTCAGAGTGAAGTTGAAAATCATCGTAACAAGAAAATAAAGTTTCTACGATCTGATCGTGGAGGAGAATATTTGAGTTACGAGTTTGGTCTACATTTGAAGCAATGCGAATAGTTTCGCAACTCACGCCACCGGAACACCACAGCGTAATGGTGTGTCCGAACGTCGAATCGTACTTTACTAGATATGGTGCGATCTATGATGTCTATTTCCGATTTACCGCTATCGCTTTGGGGTTATGCTTTAGAGACGGCCGCATTCACGTTAAATAGGACACCGTCAAAATCCGTTGAGACGACGCCTTATGAACTATGGTTTAGCAAGAAACCAAAGTTGTCGCTTCGAAAGTTTGGGGTTGCGATGCTTATGTGAAAAACTTCAACCTGATAAGCTTGAACCCAAATCGGAAAATGTGTCTTCATAGGATACCCAAAGGAGACAATTGGGTATACCTTCTATCACAGATCCGAAGGCAAGACATTCGTTGTTAAGAATGGATCCTTTCTAGAGAAGGAGTTTCTCTCGAAAGAAGTGAGTGGGAGGAAAGTGGAACTTGATGAGGTAATAGTACCAACTCCCTTATTGGAAAGTAGTTCATCACGTAAATCAGTTTCGTAACAACTACACCAGATTAGCGAGGAAGATAATGATAATGATCATGAAACTTCAGATCAAGTTGTCACCGAACTTCAGAGATCAACCAGAATAAAATCCGCACCAGTGGTACCGTAATCCTATTCTCGAAGTCATGCTACTAGATCATGGTGAACCTACGAACTATGAAGAAGCGATGGTGAGCCCAGATTCCACAAAATGGCTTGAAGCCATGAAATCTGAGATGGGATCCATGTATGAGAACAAAGTATGGACTTTGGTAGACTTGCCCGATGATCGGCAAGCTATTGAGAGTAAATGGATCTTTAAGAAGAAGACGACGCCGATGGTAATGTAACATCTACAAAGCTCGACTTGTTGCAAAAGGTTTTCGACAAGTTCAAGGGGTTGACTACGATGAGACTTTCTCACCCGTGGCGATGCTTAAGTCTGTCCGAATCATGTTAGCAATTGCCGATTTTATGATTATGAAATTTGGCAAATGGATGTAAAAACTGCATTCTTGAATGGATTTCTAGAAGAAGAGTTGTATATGATGCAACCAGAAGGTTTTGTTGATCCAAAGGGTGCTAACAAAGTGTGCAAGCTCAACGATCAATTTATGGTCCAGTGCAAGCCTCTCGGAGTTGGAATAAGCGCTTTGATAGTGTGATCAAAGCATATGGTTTTATCTGCACTTTTGGAGAAGCTGTATTTACAAGAAAGTGAGTGGGAGCTCAGTAGCATTTCGATATTATATGTGGACGACATATTGTTGATTGGAAATGATATAGAATTTCTGGATAGCATAAAAGGATACTTGAATAAAAGTTTTTCAATGAAAGACCTCGGTGAAGCTGCTTACATATTGGGCATCAAGATCTATAGAGATAGATCAAGACGCTTAATTGGACTTTCACAAAGCACATACCTTGATAAAGTTTTGAAGAAGTTCAAAATGGATCAGGCAAAGAAAGGTTTTTTACCTGTATTACAAGGTGTAAGATTGAGTCGACTCAATGCCCGACCACAGCAGAAGATAGAGAGAAATGAAAATGTTCCTATGCTTCAGCCATAGGCTCTATCATGTATGCAATGCTGTGTACCAGACTGACGTATGCTTAGCTGTAAGCTTGGCGGGAAGGTACCAAAGTAATCCAGAGTGGATCATCGGACAGCGGTCAAGAACATCCCGAAATACCGAAAAGGACTAAGGATATGTTTCTCGTATATGGAGGTGACAAAGAGCTAGTCGTAAATGGTTACGTCGATGCAAGCTTTGACACGATCCGGACGATTCTAAATCGCAAACCGGATCGTATTTTTATTAAGCGGTGGAGCTGTCGGTTGGTGCAGTTCTAAACAAAGCGTCGTGGCGGGATCTACATGTGAAGCGGAGTACATAGCTGCTTCGAAGCAGCAAATGAAGGAGTCTGGATGAAAGAGTTCATTTCCGATCTAGGTGTCATACCTAGTGCATCGGGACCAATGAAGATCTTCGTGACAATCTTGGTGCAATTGCCTTGGCAAAGGAATCCAGATTTCACAAGAGGACCAAGCATATCAAGAGACGCTTCAATTCCATTCGGGACCAAGTCCAAGTGGGAGACATAGAGATTTGCAAAATACATACGGATCTGAATGTTGCAGACCCGTTGACTAAGCCTCTTCCACGAGCAAAACATGATCAGCACCAAGACTCCATGGGTGTTAGAATCATTCTTGTGTAATCTAGATTATTGACTCTAGTGCAAGTGGGAGGCTGAAGGAAATATGCCCTAGAGGCAATAATAAAGTTATTATTTATTTCCTTATATCATGATAAATGTTTATTATTCATGCTAGAATTGTATTAACCGGAAACATAATACATGTGTGAATACATAGACAAACAGATAGTCACTAGTATGCCTCTACAAGACTAGCTCATTGATCGAAGATGGTTATGTTTCCTAACCATAGACATGTGTTGTCATTTGATTAATGGGATCACATCATTAGGATAATGATGTGATTGACATGACCCATTTCGTTAGCTTAGCACTTGATCGTTTAGTATGTTGCTTATGCTTTCTTCATGACTTATACAAAGTTCCTGCAACTATGAGATTATGCAACTCCCGTTTACCGGAGGAACACTTTGTGTGCTACCAAACGTCACAAGGTAACTGGGTGATTATAAAGGTACTCTACAGGTGTCTCCAAAAAGTATATGTTGAGTTGGCATGAATCGAGATTAGGTTTTGTCACTCCGATTGTCGGAGAGGTATCTCTGGGCCTTCTCGGTAATACACATCACATAAGCCTTGCAAGCATTGCAACTAATGAGTTAGTTGTGAGATGATGTATTACGGAACGAGTAAAGAGACTTACGATAGCGAGATTGAACTAGGTATTGGATACCGACGATCGAATCTCGGGTAAGTAACATACCGATGACAAAGGGAACAACGTATATCGTTATGCGGTTTGACCGATAAAGATCTTCGTAGAATATGTAGGAACCAATATGGGCATCCAGGTTCCGCTATTGGTTATTGACCGAGAATGGTTCTAGGTCCTATCTACATAGTTCTCGAACCCGTAGGGTCCGCACGCTTAACGTTTCTTTGACAGTTCATTATGAGTTTATAAGTATTGATGTACCGAAGGTAGTTCGGAGTCCCGGATGTGATCACAGACATGACGAGGAGTCTCGAAATGGTCGAGACATAAAGATTGATATATTGGAATCCTATGTTTGGACTTCGGAAAGGTTCCGGATGAAAACAGGAATTTTCCGGAACACCGGGGTTACTGAACCCCGGGGGTCTATGGGCCTTGATGGGCCAGTAGAGAGAAGAGGAAGGGCCGGCCAGGCAGGCCGCGCCCCTCCCCTCTAGTCCTAATAGGACAGGAGAGGGGGCGCGCGCTTCCCTCTTCCCCTCCTCCAATCCTAATCCAACTAGGAGAGGGGAGTCCTACTCCCTGGGAGTAGGACTCCTCGGCCGCCTCCCCTAGGGCTGGCCGCACCACCCCTTGCTCCTTTATATCACGGGGCAGGGGCACCCCATGACACACAAGTTGATCTACGGATCGTTCCTTAGCCGTGTCGGTGCCCCTCCACCATATTCCACTTCGGTCATATCGTCATGAGCTTAGGCGAAGCCCTGCGCGGAGAAGTCATATCGTCGCGGAGCTTAGGCGAAGCCTCGCGTCGGTGGAGCATCATCATCGCCACCACGCCGTCGTCTTGTGGAACTCATCCCCGACACTTTGCTGGATCGGAGTCCGGGATCGTCATCGAGCTGAACGTGTGCAACTCGGAGGTGCCGTCGTTCGGTGCTTGGATCGGTCGGATCGTGAAGACGTCTGACTACATCAACCGCGTTGTTATAACGCTTCCGCTTTCGGTCTACGAGGGTACGTGGACAGACACTCTTCCCTCTCGTTGCTATGCCATCACCATGGTCTTGCGTGTGCGTAGGAATTTTTTTTGAAATTACTACGTTCCCCAACAGAAGTAGGGTATTACCTCCATAGAGAGGGCCCGGACCTAGGTAAACATCGTGTCCCCTGTCTCCTGTTACCATCGACCTTAGACGCACAGTTCGGGACCCCCTACCCGAGATCCGCCTTTTGACACCGACATTGGTGCTTTCATTGAGAGTTCCACTGTGCCGTCGTCGAAAGGATTGATGGCTCGCCTTGTCGTCAAAGAAAATATCACCTCCGGAGGAACCCTGGCCCCAGGCCAAACCCTCCGGCTGGGCGGCTTCGTCATGACCGCCTGTTCGGCCCTTAAACCGACGATGACCTCTCGAGTCATCAAAAATCGCCTCCCCGTTGATCTCGAATACTCCAAACGGATGGATCCGACGGAGCTATTGTCTTTAAACGAACTCCTAGATCGCATTGCCGCCTTGGGAGTCGCTACAGACTACGATCGAATTGGGCTTAAACCCGACCAGAGAGAAATTAAAACTCCACCAATCACCCACCAGATAGCGTTAGTCGAGGAGCAAGACAACTCTTCCTCTATGTTGAGGATGAACTATGTTCGGATCTCCGATTTTGAAGAGCCGGACACCTACCGGCAGAAAGACGCGCCTTGTCCTCCGAACATAGAATCGGACGACTGGCCTAAAAGATCAATTGATATCCCGGAGCCCGAACTGTTAAGTCTGAAAGATCTTCAGACTCCGGTTCCAAAGTTGGGCCAGGGTTCGGATTTAAATCCACCCACCCACCCAGAGATAAACGCTCTCACGAACATACAACAGCAGTCTCAGGAAACGGTCCACCACTTCTGGGCCAGCTTCCTCCTTGTCAAAGACAAGATTAAAGATAGCCGCGATGAAGACGCGATCTCAGCATTCTACAACAATTGCACGGATGAAGGAATCCTCAACGCCATCAATCGTCGTCGCGTATTACACTTCGCTGACTTGGCAAACATAGTACGGAAGTACTGCGCAATGGAAAGCACCTGGAAAACTCAGGCAGCTCGTTGGGAACCACCGGCTTCAACTCAACCCCTCGCCAGGGCAAAAAGGACGCACCCTCATGGGGCGCCTGATCCAATAGTAAATAAATCAAAGCCCGTTACGGGGCGCGAAACTGTTCTTGAGGGATGGCTCGACAGGCCATGCAAGATACATACAACACGGGACACCATACCAACCCACAGCCTTAGAGCATGTTGGATACTCCGGCAAGTGGCCAAGAGCGGCGAAGATCTCCTCAACAGGAATACCCCAGAACAACAGCCCCCGGAAGACGATGACCTTAGAGTATTGATGGTTTTCGAGACCTTTACTTCAAAAAATCAGCGCAAAAGGGCACTCCGCGACCTCGCTGAAGTCTGCCAAGTCGTAGCAATAAACCCCTGGAATGACACGCCCATAACTTTCAATGCCGATGACGAACCAAAATTCAGGACAGTCCAGGCACTAGCCGCTTTGGTCCACAGTCCAATCGTGGATGGCTTCCGGCTCACCAAAGTGCTCATGGACGGCGGCAGTGGACTGAACATCATTTACGAGGACACACTCATGAAAATGGAAATAGATGGGAGCCACATTGAGAAAAGTAGCACGACCTTCCGAGGAATCATTCCTAGTCGGGAGGCGTGATGTGCGGGAAAAATCATGCTCGACGTGGTATTTGGCACGCCGGAGAATTATCGGTCCGAAGAAATAACCTTCCGAGTGGCCCCTTTCAACAGCGGATATCACGCCCTACTGGGGCGAGACGCGTTCAAACGGTTCCAAGCCATACCTCATTATGGGTACATGAAGCTCAAGATGCCCGGGCCCAACGGGACCATCACTCTCGCCAGTGATCTGGACATAGCACTGCGTGCCGAAAATAAAACCGCATCCCTGGCCCACGAGGCACTGTCTGAAGCCCTCACGGCCGAAGAGCTGACCGCACTACGCTCCATTGTGGATAGGGATGACGTAATCCTGGACAAGCGACCCAAATCCACCTCTTTCAAACCAGCAGACGAAATAATCAAATTTCAAGTCCACCCGGCGGACCCCAAGAAAACAGCATCCATCGGAGCACAACTTGACCCAACGGTCGATGCCGCGCTACGAGAGTTCCTGCGCGAGAACTGGGACATATTTGCCTGGCACCCTTCGGATATGCCAGGAATCCCACGCAGGCTGGCCGAACACATCCTTAATATCCTAAAGGGATATAAATCAGTCAAGCAAGCATTGCGGCGTTTTCCCGAAGCTAAACAACAAGCCATGGGAGAGGAGCTACCCAAGTTACTGGAGGCCGGATTCATCAGAGAAATAAAACACCCAGACTGGCTAGCAAACCTGGTGATGGTACCAAAGAAGGATAAATCTTGGCGCCTATGCATCGATTTCAAAGACCTCAACAAGGCCTGCCCTAAGGATCCCTTCCCCCTCCCTCGCATTGATCAGATTATCGATGCGACCGCAGGACATGAGTCACTGTGCTTTCTCGACGCGTACTCCGGATACCATCAAATTAAAATGAAGGAGTCTGATCAAGCCACAACGGCATTCATCACCCCATATGGACCTTTCTGCTTCAACACTATGCCTTTCGGGCTCAAAAACGCTGGCGCCACTTACCAACGCATGATTCAAACATGCTTGGAGAAACAGGTCGGCAAAACAGTTGAAGCATATGTGGATGATGTCGTCATCAAAACCAGGCACGTCGAGTTGTTGATAGACGATTTACGTCGTACATTCGACAACCTCCGTACATATGACATTAAGCTCAATCCGAAAAATGTGTTTTCGGCGTTCCCACTGGAAAACTGTTGGGCTTCATCGTTTCCAATAGAGGAATTGAGGCAAATCCAGCCAAAATCCGTGAACCAATGTTATTATACATATCGGCAACGCACCAGGTGGTGAGCGTCGTGCTCGTCGTCGAGCGAAAACAGGATGGACACAAATTTCCGCTTCAGAAGCCAGTATATTACGTCTCCACTGTTCTTACACCATGCAAATCTCGGTACCCTCGTTACCAAAAGATAGCATGCGCGGTCTTCATGGCATCCCGGAAGCTACGGCACTACTTTCAGGAGTGTTCGATCACGGTGGCTTCCGAAGTACCACTCAACATCATAAACAACCGCGACGCTATGGGCCGGGTTGCCAAATGGGCCATCGAGCTCCTCCCATTCGACATAACATATAAACCACGTCGAGCCATTAAATCTCAAGTATTGGCTGACTTCGTCGTCGAATGGACAGAGGCCGAACTCCCTAAAGAGTACGACACGTATTCCAACTGGGTCATGTATTTCGATGGCTCCAAAATGCTGGCAGGATTAGGAGTGGGTGTCGTCTTAACGTCCCCCACCGGAGACGTAGTTCAGTACATACTCCAAATATTATACATTGACTCCAACAACGCAGCCGAATACGAGGCCTTATTACATGGACTTCGGATAGCTGTCTCCATGGGAATACAACGCCTGGAAGTGCGCGGGGACTCAAACCTCGCAATATCTCAAATAAATGGAGATTTCGACGCTAAAGATCCAAAGATGGCAGCTTACCGTAATGCCGTTCTCAAAATGTCAGCGCGATTCGAGGGGCTCGAGTTCCATCATGTGGCTCGAGAAAGCAATCAAGCGGCGGACGTCCTTGATCGCATCGGCGCCAAGCGCGACCCCGTCCCACCTAATATCTTTCTGGAAAGGCTTTCCAAGCCTTCCGTGTTGTGGCAAGGGGAGAGTAGCAATACCAGTCCGGACCCGACCACATCCCCAGATTCCGAACACACTGACATCATCGGGGGCTCCGCCATCGAGATAACACCATCGGCCCACCTAATCATGGCAGTCATTGCCCCATGGACCGAACCCTTCTTGGCCTACTTTAATAGGTGAGAACTCCCCGAGGACCACAATGAGGCCCGCCGCATTGTCCGGCGTTCGAAGGCCTACAAGGTTCACGACGGAGAGCTCTACAAGAAAAGCGCTACTGGAGTCCTTCAAAGATGTATCTCCGAGGAAGAGGGACGGTAGCTCCTGGTTGAAATTCATGCCGGTCTCGGTGGTCACCACGCCGCAGCTCGGGCCCTCGTTAGCAAGGCCTTCCGTACAGGTTTTTATTGGCCGATGGCCCGAGCAGATGCACAGGACCTTGTCCAACGTAGCGTTGGATGCCAGCTTTTCGCCAATCAGAGCCATATGCCACCCACTGCTCTGCAAACAATCCCCATTACTTGGCCTTTTGCGGTCTGGGGGCTTGATATGGTCGGACCCCTTAAAGGAGGCAGCCATAAGAAAAAATATATGCTGGTCATGGTGGATAAATTCACCAAATGGATAGAGGCCAAACCAGTTAAAACGGCCGAAGCCGGACCAGTGATAGATTTTATATCCGGCGTTGTACACTGTTATGGTGTTCCGCACAACATCATCACCGATAACTGCTCCAACTTTACAGCCGACGAGGTGAAAAATTGGTGCGCCAATCTGGGCATTAAGCTCGATTACGCCTCCGTCTATTGATACGTCTCCATCGTATCTACTTTTCCAAACACTTTTGCCCTTGTTTTGGACTCTAACTTGTATGATTTGAATGGAACTAACCCGGACTGACGATGTTTTCAGCAGAATTGCCATGGTGTTGTTTTATGTGCAGAAAACAAAAGTTCTCGGAATGACCTGAAACTCCACGGAACACCTTAGAAAAAATAATAAAAAATCCTCGCCAAAGATGAAGACCAGGGGGCCCACACCATGCTCACGAGGGTGGGGGGCGCGCCGCCCTACCTCGTGGGCCCCCTGGTGGCCCTCCGACGCTAACTCCAACTCCATATATTGGCTTTCGGGGAGAA
This sequence comes from Aegilops longissima, assembly GCA_021605205.1. Classification (NCBI taxonomy): domain Eukaryota; kingdom Viridiplantae; phylum Streptophyta; class Magnoliopsida; order Poales; family Poaceae; genus Aegilops; species Aegilops longissima. Next base: position 553,166,968 of record CM038681.1, on the reverse strand, counting down.
AAAAATCAGAGAGAAGAAATCATCGCATTTTACGATACGGAGCCGCCGCCAAGCCCTAATCTCTCTCGGGAGGGCTGATCTGAGTCCGCTCGGGGCTCCGGAGAGGGGGATTCGTCGCCGTCGTCATCATCAACCATCCTCCATCACCAATTTCATGATGCTCACCGCCGTGCGTGAGTAATTGCATCGTAGGCTTGCTAGACGGTGATGGGTTGGATGATATTTATCATGTAATTGAGTTAGTTTTGTTAGGGTTTGATCCCTAGTATCCATTTTGTTCTGAGATTGATGTTGCTATGACTTTGCTATGCTTAATGCTTGTCACTAGGGCCCGAGTGCCATGATTTCAGATCTGAACCTATTATGTTTTCATGAATATATGTGTGTTCTTGATCCTATCTTGCAAGTCTATAGTCACCTACTATGTGTTATGATCCGGCAACCCCGAAGTGACAATAATCGGGACCACTCCCGGTGATGACCATAGTTTGAGGAGTTCATGTATTCACTATGTGCTAATGCTTTGTTCCGGTTCTCTATTAAAAGGAGGCCTTAATATCCCTTAGTTTCCAATAGGACCCCGCTGCCACGGGAGGGTAGGACAAAAGATGTCATGCAAGTTCTTTTCCATAAGCACGTATGACTATTTACGAATACATGCCTACATTACATTGATGAACTGGAGCTAGTTCTGTGTCACCCTATGTTATGACTGTTACATGACGAACCACATCCGGCATAATTATCCATCACTGATCCGGTGCCTATGAGTTTTCCATATACTGGTTTACGCTTATTTACTTTTCCGTTACTCTGTTATAATCACTACAAAATACCAAAAACATTACTTTTGATGTCTTTACTTTTGTTACCGTTACCACCACTATCATATTACTTTGCTACTAAACACTTTGCTGCAGATACTAAGTTTCGGTGTGGTTGAATTGACAACTCAGCTGCTAATACTTGAGAATATTCTTTGGCTCCCTTGTGTCGAATCAATAAATTTGGGTTGAATACTCTACCCTCGAAAACTGTTGCGAACCCCTATACTTGTGGGTTATCAAGACCTTTTTCTGGCGTCGTTGCCGGGGAGCATAGCTCTATTCTTTGAGTCACTTGGGATTTATAACTGCTGGACACTATGAAGAACTTGAAAGACGCTAAGACAAAAATTTATCCCTCAACTACGAGGGGAGGTAAGGAACTGCCATCTAGCTCTGCACTTGATTCACCTTCTGTTATGAGTAAGCTAGCGACACCTAAACCTGCTTCTGCTATTCGTTCCGATATGTCGCATGTTATTGATGATGCCACTTCTGCTATGCATGATACTTATGATGAAACTACTTCTATGCTTGATACTACTGTGCCCCTTGGTGAATTTCTAGATGAACAAATTTCTAGGTCTAGAGAAAGAGAAATTATTGAAACTGAACACGATGATGTTAGTAATGATGATAATATGCCTGCTATTCCTGAGGATATCTTTTTGATGTTGAATCTACAAAGAGCCATTCTTGCTTGCCGTGATAGACTTGAACTTAAGAGGTTGCTAGTTAAATGGAGTAAAGAATCTTTTAGAGATAGGATGAGACCCGACCCTTCTTTTGCTACTTCACCTATCTGTGTTCCCGATCAATATTATTATGATTTTTCTGTTGATCCAGATATAATTACTTTGGTTGAATCTGATCCTTTTTATGGCTATGAATCTGAAACTGTTGTGGCACATCTTCGTAAGTTAAATGATATAGCTGCCCTGTTTACTAATAATGAGAGATCGCGCTACCTTTATTTACTCAAAATATTTCCGTTCTCATTAAAGGGTGATGCTAAGATATGGTTTAATTCTCTTGATCCTGGTTGTGTGCAAAGTCCCTAGGATATGATTTATTACTTCTCTGCTAAATATTTCCCTGCTCATAAGAAACAAGCTGCTTTGAGGGATATATATAATTTTGTGCAAATTGAAGAAGAGAGTCTCCCACAAGCTTGGGGGAGGCTTCTCAAGTTACTTAATGCTTTGACTGATCATCCTCTTAAGAAACCTGAAATACTTGATATCTTTTATAATGGACTAACCGATGCTTCCAGAGATTACCTGGATAGTTGTGCTGGTTCTCTTTTCAGGGAAAGAACACCGGATGAAGCTAAAATTTTATTAAATAATATGTTGACAAATGAAAATAATTGGGCACCTCCAGAGCCAGCTCCAGAGCCAATTACTGAGCCTATTCCTAAACCAACTCCGAAGAAGAGAGATGTTCTATTTCTCAGTCCCGAAGATATGCAAGAGGCAAAGAAATCTATGAAATAAAAAGGTATTAAAGCTGAAGATGTTAAGAATTTACCTCCTATTGAAGAAATACATGGTCTTAGTTTACCACCTGTTGAAGAAGTATATGATCTCAATTACTTATTTAATGAAGAACCTCCCGATATCCCGACACAGGTAGTAAAGGTAAATTCTCTCTATAGATATGATAAAGCTGAAGTCCCTCCTACTAAAATTGCTAGTCAGTGCTTGGATGAGTTTGATGACTTTGTGTTTAAGCAAGATGACTTTAATGCTTATTTTGGTAGACAATTAAAACAGAATACCTTTATGATTAAACGCTTGAGTGATTATATGGCTAATATTATGTCAGGACCCTAATTCCAAGTCACATCAACCTAGCCGGTAACACCTCATATCACTTTGCGGCCTCACGCACGGTATTCCCACGGGTGTCGCCTTACCATGGCCTGGTACCATTTGCGCCTTTTGGCTCACGTATATGATAGTGTCGCTAGCATCCACATGACAGAGAACCCGGGCCGACATGTCTAGTCGTGAACCCAAAGCGGTGCTAACCCATGGGGACAGGCATACATGATTCACATCGAGCATGTCGGTCATCAACGTATGAATCCGGGCTGTAGCACTGGGCTAACAGGACTCCGGTAACCCGGACTGTAGCAGGCTAGGCAGGACTCCGGATGTCACCGCGTGACATTTCCCCGAAGGGACAGACACAGGAACGAAGTGAAACACATGCCGACCAGTCAAGTGTCCAGAGCAGTAGTGCTAGGCTAGCAGGACTCCGGTGAACCTGGCTGTAGCGGACTACTATCACTCAGGAAGCACTAGACTACATTTCCCCATATGAGAGGCTGCCAAGGATAAACAACTAGATTGTCGGATCCCACTCATATCAAGCATTTCAATCATACACACAATATGCCCGATATGAGTACATACAACATGGCATCACAACAAAACTCTACAACTCAAAGTACTTTATTTAAGAGGCTCCGAGGAGCCATACATAACATATTCATACAGATAGGGGTCACATGACCCAACTCTCAAGTCATACAAACATACAAGCACATGCGGAAGCAAACTAGTCTGAGTACAGACACTAAAAAGAAAGAAGGCTTGACGAAGCCCTTCTATCTACATTGGCCCTTCACAAGCCTTGGATCACCACCTGGGTGGCTAGTCACTCGTCGACGTTAAGGTCTACATAGAACCCATCGGAGGGGGCGGTGTTGTCGTCTGAAAACATTAATTAAGCAAACATGAGTACGGAGGTACTCAGCAAGTCTTACAACAGAATCCTACTATACATGCACATTCTCAAGAAGGTAGTGGAGTTATTGCAGCAAGCCAGCTTTGACTCTTGGCTAAGCTATCCTACGTGACATCACTTGGAAAACATTTGTCGCACACGAGTCCACTAAACACCATCACAATACTCCACCGTGGATCCTCTCTCGTCCACCTACGAGAGGGCCATCCGCGGCACTCACACTTATCTTGAGGCTTTTAATAGTATCCATTTACTTGTCTATGAAGTGTATAGGTGACCAAGTAGTCCTTTACCGCGGACGCGGCTATTCGAATAGTTTTATACCCTGCAGGGGTGTACTTCTTCACACACGCTCTCACCACTTATCGCCGTTACACGACGTGTACTCGGCAACCTTCAAGCGGAAGCCCAGCGAGGGTGTCGGCCACGACCTGACTAAACACACGAGTCCCTAGTCCAGGTTTATCGCCTATTCGGGTTCCATCCGCAGGGAGTCCGGCCGAGGTTTCCACTAACGGCCCCGAACGATGTGTGCAGGGTTCCCGAGACACCAAACGGGCGAATCGGTACACCGTGCCGTGCCTACCGCAACACAGCCCCCCTAAGGTCGGTCTGCGTCCCCCAAAGATGCTACAAACACCAGAAACTACTTTGCAACTCCCGGACATAGGACAAGAGTGGTTAATAAGTCGAGAGGGTCAATTAAGGATCCCAATGCGTGGTAGTAGCTGAGTCTTAAATCACACACACAGATCTCAGTTCTTAGGGACGGCTTCAATGAAACAACCCACCATGTACTCCTACATGGCCTCTCATCGATACCTTTACCAAATCGTGTTCAACACTTCACTCTTGTTACCAACACAACCTTTCACTCTAGTTCATCATCCCGATGAGCCAGACCTGACACAACTCTAAGCATAGCAAGCACAGCATGGTAGGAAACACAAATATGGCTCAATCAACTCCTACACATACTAGTGGGTTTCATCTAGTTACTGTGGCAATGACAGGTCATGCAAAGGAAGTGGGTTCAACTACCGCAACACACAACAGTTTGAATCGCGTTGTCTTAATGCAGAAACAAGAGCGTAGCGAGATCATGGGTTTGTATCGAATGATCAATGTGTTGCTTGCCTGATGTAGTGGTAGTAGGGTACGCCCTTCGATGGATATTCGGGGTTATCCTCGAGATGTAACCTACCACGAAAGACACACGAACATAATCAACACATGACGATATGCAACAATATGATGCATGCTATGACATGGCAATATGAATGTGTGTTGGCCTAATGCAAGCTAGAACAGAAAGGGATGAACTTATTTCAATCAAAGATTCAAATGTTAGCTCATTTAACATAGCCATATTAGTGCATTATCTTATTCTTCTTAAACAGCAAGGTTAACTTGTTCTGTCATGCATGAAACTATTACCAATGGATAGATTGAATTTTTCTGATCAAATTCATATATAAAACTTTGCATTTGGAGTTACAGATTAATTTCTATGAATTTTTGAAGTTTGCAACAATTTCTGGAATTTCCTGAATACAAATAAATCCAGAAATTAGTTATTGCGTCAGGGTGACATCAGTGGTCAAAGGGGGCGTCCAGGTCAACCTGACCAGTGGGTCCCGCATGTCAGTAGTTAATTAAACTAACTAATTTTAGTTAAAACTAAACTGGGTTAATTAGCAGAGGGGGGGCCCACTTGTCACAGACTCAGGGGAGTCAACCTGGGCCCCACCCTAGTCAAAGTCAAGGGTCAACACGTCGAAGTCTAGCCGCCGGCGAAGCCAGACGCGGCGGCGAGAGTGCATTTGTGCATTCCGGCGACCAAATGGGCGGCGGAGGCCATCTACGTGTAGCCGGGGACAAGCCGCAGCGTTTGGTGGCGGTGGTTGAGCTCGGGGTGGCCGGAAACATCGCCGGCGATGAGCTTGGCGGTCACCGGAGTCGGGTGAGGATGAGCCCGAGGCTACGGGGCACGGCAAGGCACGTGGTGAAGTGCGTTGGGTTCCTGGGAGTGCGGTCAGTGCGTCGGTGTGCTCGGAGTCGAGCCAACGTGGCTGTGGCCACGACGACGACGTGCGGTGGCGGCGGCGGGTGCGACCGAGCTCGGTGCAGTCGGTGCGGGGCTCGAGAGTGAGAACGAGAGGGATGGGAAGGTAGCTGGGCTCAGGGCGAGTACGTCGAAGCGGTCGGTGAGGTCGGGGACGAGCTGATGCGGTGGCGACGACGAAGGGGATCTCCGGCGGTGATCGACGAAGACGGGGTCGGTGCAGCGGCTCCGAGGCAAGCGAGCGCTCGGGGCTCGGCTTGCTCGAAGGAGGGGAGGGTGGCGAAGTGCCTGGACACGATGGCACGGCGCAAGGACGACGGAGGGCGCGGGTTTCATGGTGGCGCGGGCGCGACGGCGTCGGCCATGGTGCGGGCGAGCGAGGGAGAGGAGCTGGGGAGGAGAAAGGGTGTCTGCGAGCTCGGGGGAGGAGTGGATGACCGAGCCGAGGCGGCAGAACGGTGCGGGGAGGAGGCAGGGCGGCGAGCAGCTGCGCGGCACGCGCTGGTGCCGCCGTCGAGCACCTGGCTGCCTACCTGGCCAAGCCAAGCAGCTCGCTGGAGCGGTGGTTGGGCTGGGCCGGCAGGTGGGCTTGCCAGGTGGGCGCCAGGTAAGCCTTTTGCTTTCTGGTTTTCCTTTTTCTATTATTCTGTAAGTTTGTGGACTTATTAAAAATAGTTAGGCACTTCTAAAAATCCTGGAAATAATCAGAGGCTCTGTTTAGAATATCTCCAACAGCCCACACTTATTTTCAGAATTATTTGAGCATCCAAAATATTTACTAGCATTTAAATGCCCAAATGCAATTTACATATGATTTAATTCAATGACCTTCTGTTGACCTAGAAAATTGTGCACCAATTTTGCCAGAGGTTCTAACCCAAGACAAAGAGGGTGAACTTTTTAGAAGGGCAATTCAGGTTCATTGAAAATATTTTTAGTAAACCTTAGTTGAATTCAGGGGGGTTCTGGGGGTTCTGTCTTCCCCAATTCAAGTTTCTGATAAAAAGTAAACATGATGCAACACTCTAATGCATGGACTAGCTAGGATGTGAGATATTAGAGGTGAACTTAAACTTGTTAGCAAACATGCTTCTATGGTTACCACTCAAGTAGAACAAGTACTTAAAGCTCACAAAGAAGTGCTTGATGAAATGAATAGTAAGAAAAATGATTATGCTGTTAGAGTGGCTACTAGAACTGGTAGAATGACTCAGGAACCTTTGTATCCTGAAGGCCACCCTAAGAGAATCGAGCAAGATTCTCATAGAAATAATGTTGATATACCTAGTTCTTCTAAAAGGAAGAAAAAGAAAAATGATAGAACTGTGCAAACTTCTAGTGAACCTGTTGCTGAACCACCTGAGAATCCAAATGATATCTCTATGTCTGATGTTGAAACACAATCTGGTAATGAACATGAACCTAGTGGAAATGTTAATGATAATGTTCATGATGATGCTCAACCTAGTAATGATAATGATGTAGAAGTTGAACCTGTTGTTGATCTTGATAACCCACAATCAAAGAATCAACGTTATGATAAAAGAGACTTCGTTGCTAGGAAACATGGTAAAGAAAGAGAACCATGGGTTCGAAACCCATGCCTTTTCCTCCAAACCATCCAAGAAAAGGATGATGAGGATTTTGAGCGCTTTGCTGAAATGATTAGACCTATCTTTTTGCGTGTATGCGATTGACCGATATGCTCAAAATGAATCCTTATGCTAAATATATGAAAGATATTGTTACAAATAAAAGAAAGATACCGAAGCTGAAATTTCCACCATGCTTGCTAATTACACTTTTAAGGGTGGAATACCAAAGAAACTTGGAGATCCAGGAGTACCTACTATACCATGCTCCATTAAAAGAAATTATGTTAAAACTGCTTTATGTGATCTTGGAGCCGTGTTAGTGTTATGCCTCTCTTTATATCGTAGACTTGACTTGAATAAGTTGACACCTACTGAAATATCTTTGCAAATGGCTGATAAATCAACTGCTATACCTTGCCGGTATTTGTGAGGATGTGCTGTTGTGGTTGCAAACGTTACTATATTAATGGACTTTGTTATTCTTGATATTCCCGAGGATGATAGTATGTCTATTATTCTTGGAAGACCTTTCCTTAATACTGCAGGGGCTGTTATTGATTGCAACAAAGGCAATGTCACTTTTCATGTTAATGGTAATGAGCATACGGTACACTTTCCGAGGAAACAACCTCAAGTTTATAGTATCAACTCTATTGGAAAAATTCCATCGATTATATTTGGAGGTTTTGAATTTCCTCTCCCTACTGTCAAGAAGAAATATGATATACTTATTATTGGGGATGTCCATATCCCCATTGAGGTAACATAGTGTTATTCGAAATTTCTCTGGTTCCATGATTATCGGAATGAGTTTGTTAACAAGACTTGGTCAACCTTGTTAGTGGATTCTTTTTGATGAGCATGAGATGGATGAAACTAGAAGCACAACCTTCTGTACCTCCTTATATTTTCTGTTACTTAGTAGAAATAAAGTAAAATAGTATTTTTCTGTCTGTCTCCCGACTTATCCGTGCAATATAAAAATATCCCGAAAATAAAAGTCCTCAGAATGCCATGCCAATTTAATATGATTTTTTCGAGAATATTTGAGGATTTTTAGTGAAAAAATTACCGCGAGGGGAGCTGCCATCTGGCCACGAGGGTGGAGGGCGCCCTACCCCTGGCGCGCCCCTCCTCGTGGGCCCACGGTGGCCCTCCTCCACTTATCCTGCACCCATCTTCTTCCTCTCCTCACACAAACCCGAAAAACCAACTCAAGCTCGTGTTCCAGCCGCTTTTGCTGTGATTTTCGATCTCCTTGCTCAAAGCACCTCTCGCAAAACTGCTTGGGGAGATTGTTCCTTGAAATAATGAAGAGGCTTTTGAGGGGCTCGTCGAGCCGAAGCTCTAAGGAGAAACAAAAGGAAGAAGAACAGAAGCCCAAATTTAATTTGCCTCGTATCGCGGAGGTTCGGCCGTGTGAATGGCCTTCCGATGACTTCTTGAGGAGAGCCAGGATTTATGAGGATTTGTATCTATTGATTGAGAACGCCGGCCTCACCAACTTCCTCCGCGACCAACGTCATCAGTATCTCTTACTCACAAATACTTTTGTGCAGAACTTCTACTTTTTCCCTAAGAAATCACCTCCAACAGTAGAGTTCCATTTATATGACGTTGTTAAGGAGATGACATTAGCTGAATTTTGCGAGGTTTGCAAAATACCTTTTGAGGGCACCTTAGATGAACCACACCGTAATGAAGTGGAAGCTTTTATTAACACTATCACTGTGGGAGAAACCAGGAAGGTTTCTGATGCAAGAATCACTAGCATACATTTTCCTGTTTTACGTTACTTTGCCTTATTAGCTAGTCGTTGCTTGATTGGACACGGGAACTGTGGGAACCTTAGTATTCCTGATATTATTATTTTGTTCCATGGTTTATACCGCAATAACTCTGTTAGTATGGGTGGAATTGTTGCTAGACGGTTAAGTCTGAACCGTACTAAGGGCCCCGTCTTTGGAGGCATTTATGCTTCGCGCCTTGCTGAATATTTTGAAATACCTATTAGGCATGAGGAGAAAGAAGAAACAACGCTGCCCCATGCTTATTTAGATTATAAGAGTATGATAGCGCATGATTTTCTTGTTAAGAATCGCGAAGGGGAGCTTAAATATAAATTGTACTTTGATAAACATCACCCTGAGACTATTACTTTGCATGCTCCCTCTTTGTTTAACTTGTCTACAGGGCCTTACATTTTTCCGTGGGCAGCTGTTCAAGCCTATCGGAATCCTGCACCAGCCCCGGAACCGGAGCCACAAGATGAGCCTCCACGAATGTCTGTTTATTCTTGGGATCCCGAGGCGGTTGCCGTCGATGGCGATCGAGTCCTCTTCATCACATTATGATCCCAACTATTCTTCATCGCAGTATGACCCCAGCTACACCTACAGGTATCAGCCAGGCTATCCCTGGCAATAGACCAACTTAGGCCAAAAGCCTAAGCTTGGGGGAGTACGTATTTCTCACCGACATTACATTTATGCTCACACACACTCATTGCTAGATGTCGGTGCTCATACTCTTTCACTGTAATATCCATGCTAGTTTATTTTCTTTTCCTGCTTTCTTCTTGTGTGTTTAATAAACCTTAGAAAAAACAAAAAAAATAGTAGTAGTTTATTTCCTGCTGTAGTAGTAATAATTAAAAAGAAAACCCAAAAATATTTCATGTTCTCCTTTTGCTTGTTGGGAGCTTTCCCGTGTAAATAGTTTTTATTTTTCTTTTCTTTTCTTTGGGGGTCAGTAGGAGAAGACCATATTGAAAATGCTTAGTGGCTCTCATATGCATGATCGTTCATTTAACTTACAACTCATATTACTTGTCTTCTCTCTTGAGTTGAATGCTTGCAGATTCCAGCTTAGTCCAATGCACGTGCACTCTTATTATTATTTATACCGTTCGGTCGTGCAAGTGAAAGGCCATAATGATGATATATGATGTACTTATTGGGATGAGAAAAGCTGGTATGGACTCGACCTCTCGTGTTTTTGTAAATATGATGATTCATCGTTCCTGATTCAGCTATTATGAAGTAAACATATTTGCAATGACATTTAGAGATTATAGTTGCTTGTGCCATGCTTGATTAGCTATGAGTTATAATGGTTTACCTTGCGTGCCAACATGCTATTAAGATGATTATGATGCGGTATGATAGGATGGTATCCTCCTTTGAATGAATTGAGTGACTCGACTTGGCACATGTTCACGCATGTAGTTGAATCAAATCAACATAGCCTTCATGATATTTATGTTCATGGTGGATTATATCCTACTCATGCTTATATTCGGTGTAAATTAATTTTAATGCATGTTTACGATCGTTGTCGCTCTCTCGATTGGTCCTTGCCAGTCTTTTGCTAGCCTTCACCTACTAAGCGGGAATACTGCTTGTGCATCTGAACTCCTTAAACCCCAAAGTTGTTCCATATGAGTCCACCATACCTTCCTATATGTGGTATCTACCTGCCGTTCCAAGTAAATTTGTATGTGCCAAACTCCAAACCTTCAAATGAAATTATGTTTTGTATGCTCGAGCAGCTCATGTGCAACTAGAGCTGCCTATATCTTCCATGCTAGGTGGGTTATTCTCAAGAGGAGTGGACTCCGCTCCTCATTCATGAGAAAGGGCCGGTAACCGGGATGCCCAGTCCCATGATCCAAAAATATCAAAGCAAATCAAAATAATTAAACAAAACTCCCCTTGGGACCCGTTGAATGTTGGAGGGACTCGTTGTTTCGAGCAAGCCATGGATTGATGCCTGTGGAGGAGGGGGAGTATAAACCTTTACCATTATGTTTGGGAACTGCTTATAATGCATGTAGTATGGAAGATACAACCATCTAATAGTTGTTGCGTTGACAGTGAAACTATGCCGCTCAAAATATAATTTATCTCTATTTCAAAATCGAGCTCTGGCACCTCTACAAATCCCTGCTTCCCTCTGTGAAGGGCCTATCTATTTACTTTTATGTTGAGTCATCACCCTTTTTATTAAAAAGCACCCGCTGGAGAGCACGCTGTCGTTTGCATTCATTATAATTGGTTTATTTTGGGTATGACTTGACTGGATCTCTTTTACCATGAATTACAATGTTTAGTCAGTCCTTGATCTTTAAAGGTGCTCTGCATTTATGTTTTGTGGTCTCAGAAAGGGCTAGCGAGATACCATTTTGTTATATCATGTTATGATTATTTTGAGAAAGTGTTGCATCCGAGTTTTATTATTATGGCTCGCTAGCTGATTATATTACTGATATGAGTAATTGTGAGACCTACGTGTTATTGTGAGTATGGTTAGTTCATAATAATTGCTAAAACTTGAATGCTGGCTTTTCATGTTTACAACAACAAGAGCAAACAAAGTTTGTAAAAGTTTTTCTTTTTCTCTTTCAGTTTGTCAACTGAATTGCTTGAGGACAAGCAAGGGTTTAAGCTTGGGGAGTTGATCGTCTCCGTCAGATCTACTTTTCCAAACACTTTTGCCCTTGTTTTGGACTCTAACTTGTATGATTTGAATGGAACTAACCCGGATGGCGACGCTGTTTTCAGAGAATTGCCATGGTGTTGTTTTATGTGCGAAAAACAAAGTTCTCGGAATGACCTGAAACTCCACGGAACACCTTAGAAAAATAAAAAATCCTCACCAAAATGAAGACCAGGGGCCCACACCCTGCTCACAAGGGTGGGCGCGCCCTCCCACAGGCGCGCCTACCTCGTGGGCCCCTCAGTGGCCCTCCGACGCCAACTCCAACTCCATATATTGGCTTTCGGGGAGAGAAAAATCAGAGAGAAGAAATCATCGCGTTTTACGATACGGAGCCACCGCCAAGCTCTAATCTCTCTCGGGAGGCTGATCTGGAGTCCGTTCGGGGCTCCGGAGAGGGGGATTCGCCGCCGTCGTCATCATCAACCATCCTCCATCACCAATTTCATGATGCTCACCACCGTGCGTGAGTAATTCCATCGTAGGCTTGCTGGACGGTGATGGGTTGGATGAGATTTATCATGTAATTGAGTTAGCTTTGTTAGGGTTTGATCCCTATTATCCACTATGTTCTGAGATTGATGTTGCTATGACTTTGCTATGCTTAATGCTTGTCACTAGGGCCCGAGTGCCATGAATTCAGATCTGAACCTATTATGTTTTCATGAATATATGTGTGTTCTTGATCCTATCTTGCAAGTCTATAGTCACCTACTATGTGTTATGATCCGGCAACCCCGAAGTGACAATAATCGGGACCACTCCCGGTGATGACCATAGTTTGAGGAGTTCATGTATTCCCTATGTGCTAATGCTTTGTTCCGTTCTCTATTAAAAGGAGGCCTTAATATCCCTTAGTTTCCAATAGGACCCGCTGCCACGGGAGGGTAGGACAAAAGATGTCATGCAAGTTCTTTTCCATAAGCACGTATGACTATTCATGAATACATGCCTACATTACATTGATGAACTGGAGCTAGTTACTGTGTCACCCTATTTTATGATGTTACATGACGAACCACATCCAAATAATTATCCATCACCGATCCGGTGCCTCTGAGTTTTCCATATACTGGTTTATGCTTATTTACTTTTTCGTTACTTTGTTACAATCACTACAAAATACCAAAACATTACTTTTGCTGTCTTTACTTTTGTTACCATTACCACCACTATCATATTACTTTGCTACTAAACACTTTGCTGCAGATACTAAGTTTCCAGGTGTGGTTGAATTGACAACTCAGCTGCTAATACTTGAGAATATTCTTTGGCTCCCCTTGTGTCGAATCAATAAATTTGGGTTGAATATCTATCACCCGCAAACAAACGGCCAAGTCGAATGGGCTAACAGTCTTATTATGAGCGGCATCAAACCCAGACTAGTACGGTCTTTGAAAGAATCAGACAAGCACTGGTTTGAGGAGCTTGACTCTGTACTCTGGGGGCTGCAGACGACGCCCAACCGCACTACTGGATATACACCCTTTTCTATGGTGTACGGCTTAGAGGCTGTGTTACCCTGCGACATTATTCATGACTCACCTTGAGTGCGCATGTACGAAGAGAGAGAGAGGCCGAGCTTGACCGGGAGGACAGCTTAGATGCCCTGTAGGAGGAGCGCGATGTTGCAAAAGCCGGTTCCGCATTTTATCAACAACAGGCCCACAGATATCAAAGCAGAGAAGTACGGGCCAAGACTTATAATGTTGGCGAACTCGTTCTACGCTTGCCAAAGAAGAAAAAGGACAAACTCAAGCCCAATTGGGAGGGTCCCTTCATCATCGACAAATTCCTCATCGAAGGAGTGTACTGCCTGCGGGATGCGTCAGACAATCGCCTAGAGCCGAACCCCTGGAACACGGCCAGACTCTGAAGATTCTATGCCTAGCGCCAAACCCTTTGTTCATCTTCTTCCCCCTATTTGTTTCCATTACTTTTTCCTCTCTTTTCGCATTTTCCTTTTTTAGCTTTAAAGCTTTTTCTACGGTTAAACCGTACACCTTCGACATGTACATCCTCTAATATGTACGTCAATCATACCTGGGGGCTTCTTTGACAGAAGCTTATTATTGTTGTTCTTTTTTGAGCATCAAGCTCATCACATATGTGCATTTTCCCCGTATGCACCTTTTATTCGCCATTATATGCATCGATATGACTTAAGTTTTGGCCAAGCTTGGTTGCCTGGCTCCTGTGCTTATGCCCTACATTCCCGTTAGTTTGGCTAGGGCATAAAGGGAGCACCTCTGCGATTGTTACTGTCGGGTCATCCGGATGTGTACCTCAGACTGGGTGAAGCCGAAAGCTAGCATTCTTAAGGGAATATTCGGTCGGCGAACTAAAGATATTTTCACAGTCGTTAAAATACGAACCCCTAGACATTGCACATACTGTGATTTTCTCAATCGCAGTTCGGACATGCAAATTTACGCATGCACACCCAGCGAAAGGAACCCTTAACGGAACTATTCTCTCTGGAAGATGTTTCTTACAATCTTAACGTAATATAACATAACTAGCCGGATACAACTTGTCTGTTCAAGCAACTATGACCCCTATGCCTGGTTTCCACGCATACCCCGGTCTATTCGGCCGTATTGGTATTCGGAAACACGCTGCGCCTTCGGGTCCAGAGGTCGAAGCGAAAAGGTCTGCCATGACGATAGTTTTACAATTCAGCTAGAGTTACATATATCAAGGAAAATACACAGTCACTTGGACTCATAAATTTCCTCCTCTATGCCATCCAACAGGCTGTCTAACTTACAATCCTATTGGGAATACTTGGCAGCTACTACCACTTGGTCATACACCAAGTTAACAGGAACTTATTTTCCGTCTGACCCTAGAGGTCCGACCTGGGCCATGCGATTTGGATCAAGCTTGGTATACCGTGTTTTCACCATGGCCCAGGCTTCTCGTGCACCCTCCCGGCAGGCCGATGTCTTCCATAATCGGATACGCCGCCGCGCTCCCTTGAATAGCTCTACGAGCTCCTCCATACTTCCTGGAGGGGAGGCGGATGGCCATAAAGCCTTGGCAACACTCTGCATTGCCTGCCGAGCTTGCTCGTGCATTTGGGACAGCCCTTGCAGCAGATCGCTTGATGATCTGGATACCTCCTCTTCGGGATGGCCCGTCAGCATACCTACAAAACATAACTCTGTCAGATACTTTCATCTTCGAACTACTATAAGGTAAGTCCAGCACATACTGAATATGCCACCTCGCAGCCTTTTATTTTCCTTTACGGAGTCAGCCAGCTGGACCCGCACATCTTTTAGCTCTTCGCCCAGCTGGGTGTTTAAATCTTGGAGCTTGTTTTTCTCCTCCCTGGCTCGGGTCAGCACTCGCTCACCTGCAGCGTGTAGTCTTTTGGCCTCTTTCTCTTCTGCCAGTGTGGTTTTCAACTTCTCCTCCAGTTGATCTGACGATCTTGTCATGAGATAAGCAACAGTGTTAGCATAACCGGTACATAATTACTATTTCTCGATGGAGGGAAATATTACCAGAGGGCGCCTTCTTGAACCCTTCCAGTTCGGCGGTGACAGCATTCAGCTGTGTCTGGCACTTTTCTAGCTCTTCGGCTAGCAGGCCATTCTTTTCCGTAAGAACCTGGTCATACAATGATCCTTAAATCATTTGTACCAACTGCTTCAAGTCTCGGGGGCTACTGGTATATAATTATCACATTTGGACAAGGTAAACTTACCTGCATATCTTTCAAATATTGTCATGTGGCTCTGGCAAGCCCGTCTCGAGCAGTCCGGATGTATGCATCAGCCGGGTTGAAGGCGTTGAATCCTTTTGTTGAAAACACGGTGTCACGAAGAACGGCCCTCCGCCGCCGATGATTCATGGCGCTCTCCACCTCCGAGTTGGTGACGGATACATTATCTGAATCCTCGGCTGGAGGACAATCCGGCGTCACCCCGTATCAGCCCCCACCTTTACAGTAGGATCTGGATCCTGGCTGTAGGGAGTGTCACCGGTCGGACCCCCGGCCATAGCCCGACACGCCCTTTTCCTGATACAGGATAAACATAAAAGTCACAATTGGATGTGACTGCCGAAGAACATATTTGCAAATCCATACCTCTTCGATGAAGGTTTGGCCGTATCTTTGTTTGCCTTCCTCTTCGAAGGCTTGCCCGGCATGGGGGCCGCTCTTTTTGGAGATGCCCCTTGGGCGGCATGGTGCGTCGAATGCTTCCCCTTCTAAGCACATGACGGTGCGGTGGGTGAGGCAGAATGAGAGAACTCTTTTGGACAAGGTGTCTCCTGATTACTTACGTGGGAAGCTGGGAGAAGACCGGGGTAGTCGGCGATGATGGCCACTTCTGTACCATCATAGCTTGTTTGATAAAACACCCCATTTGTAGGACCTTGAAGTATGTCTAGAGGGGGGTGATTAGACTACTTGACCAATTAAAAACTTAGCCTTTTCCCAGTTTTAGAGTTTGGCAGATTTTAGCTATCTTAGGACAAGTCAAGCAATCATCACACAATTCAAGCAAGCATGCAAAGAGTGTATGAGCAGCGGAAATTAAAGCATGCAACTTGCAAGAAAGTAAAGGGAAGGGTTTGGAGGATTCAAAGGCAATTGGAGACACGGATGTTTTTGGCGTGGTTCCGATAGGTGGTGCTATCGTACCTCCACGTTGATGGAGACTTCAACCCACGAAGGGTAACGATTGCTTGAGTCCACGGAGGCTCCACCCACGAAGGGTCCACAGTAGCAACCTTGTCTATCCCACCATGGCCGTCGCCCACGAAGGACTTGCCTCACTAGCGGTAGATCTTCACGAAGTAGGCGATCTCCTTGCCCTTACAAACTCCTTGGTTCAACTCCACAATCTTGTCGGAGGCTCCCAAGTGACACCTATCCAATCTAGGAGACACCACTCTCCAAGAAGTAACAAATGGTGCGTTGATGATGAACTCCTTGCTCTTGTGCTTCAAATTATAGTCTCCCCAACACTCAACTCTCTCTCATAGGATTTGGATCTGGTGGAAAGAAGATTTGAGTGGGAAGCAACTTGGGGAAGGCTAGAGATCAAGATTCATATGGTAGGAATGGAATATCTTGGTCTCAACACATGAGTAGGTCGTTCTCTCTCAGAACTGGTAAGTTGGAAGTGTAGGTTTCTTCTGATGGCTCTCTCCACGAATGAAGAGGAGGTGGAGGGGTATATATAGCCTCCACACAAAATCTAACCGTTACACACAATTTACCAATCTCGGTGGGACCGAATCAACAAACTTGGTCAGACCGATTTTAGTAAACCTAGTGACCGTTAGGGTTTTCGGTGGGACTGACTTTCATCTCGGTAGGACCGATATGGTTAGGGTTAGGGCATAACTTAATCTCGGTGAGACCGATTACACAAACTCGGTGAGACCGATTTTGATAATTAGCTAACCAGAGAGTTGGTTAGGTAAACTCGGTGGGACCGATTCGCTCTTTCGGTGAGACCGAAATGTTACGAAAGGGAAACAGAAAGTTTACATCGCAATCTTGGTGGGACCGATCCGCTCTTTCGTTGAGACCGAAAAGTTACAAAAAGGAAACAGAGAGATTACAATCCCATCTCGGTGAGACCGAGATCCCTATCGGTAGAACTGATTTGCCTAGGGTTTGTGACAGTGGCTATGACTTTTGAAATCGGTGGCGCCGGATAGGAAGAATCGGTGAGACCGATTTTGGCTTTAGGTTTAGGTCATATGTGGATGTGAGAAAGTAGCTGAGGGTTTTGGAGCATATCACTAAGCACATGAAGCAAGAGGCTCATTAAGCAACAACTCATCCCTCCTTGATAGTATTGGCTTTTCCTATAGTCTCAATGTGATCTTGAATCACTAAAATATAAAATGAAGAGTCTTGAGCGTTTGAGCTTGAGCCAATCCTTTGTCATTAGTATTTTGAGGGATCCACTTTCATCATCCATGCCATGCCATTCACTGAAGCTTTTCTGAAATGTTCATCTTGGAATTGCATTAGCTCAATGAGCTATATGTTGTTATGAATTACCAAAACCACCTAGGGATAGTTGCACTTTCAATCTCCCCCTTTTTGGTAATTGATGACAACATATAGATCAAAGCTTCGACAAATGATAATATGATTGAAAAACATCGTCGCTTTGAGAAGTATGTGATAAGCAAGAGCTCCCCCTAAATTTGTGCATATTTTATGATTTGCTTTGGACTGCAAATGCACAAGGAATTAGGCTCATGGGTTACTCTTCCATGTCACATACATCTTGGTGGAGCGCTCAAAATGATACAGATTGAATACATGCACTCATCACCAAGCACAGTGAATGATCACATAGGATAGATAAGATAATATCATCAAACATGCATAAGTGTAGCTTATGATCAAACACATGATCATCAATGTCTCACAAACATAGTATCTCAAGCAATCAAAAGCAAACAAGTTTAAAAACCACCAAAACAAGAGAGAACAAAAGCAACAATCTCTCTCTCGAAGCCTATGTGACGCCCGGATAATTATGCTACAGTAATTCTCTGCTAATGATGCCACGTCACTTCGATTACTATCACTAATCTCGTGTTAGTTCGAAACCGATTCAAATTCAAATTTGATTAAAGGCAAATAATATAAGTTTTCAAACAATGAAACCAAAATGTTCAAGGTGGGTCAGGTAAATCATGCGTAAATACGATGGAGAAACCAAACCTTGATAAAATGTTTAAGGGCTCTAAACTAATTAAAACAGTAGTGAAAACAATTAAACAAATACCTAATGGATTTCATAAAATATTAAAATATTTTATTATGGGTTAAGAGTTGAAGTGACGGTAGTATATTTATAAATACAATTTTAGGTGCTAGTGTTAATTTTTATAAAACTGAAGTAAAGGGACTTAAAATTAAATAGAAAATAAAAAAGTAAAAAAAGAAACAACCCCCCATCGCTGGGCGAGCGGCCCACTGGCCACCACACCGTCCCACCGAGCCCACCGGCCTCCTTATCCCCCACTCCACGAAACCCTAGCCTCCCCGACCCACTTCCACCACTCGCTCCTCCCACTCTCCTCGATCTAGATCGGGGATCCACCCAGCGAACCGTCCCCCCGATCCCCGACGCCGGCGCCCACCCCCAGCATCGCCCCGACACCTCGTCGCCGTTCTCCTCGTCCTCATCCCCTACTCACCGGACGCCGTCGACGCTCGCCGGATCGGCCACCGCCCCATCGCCCTCGACTCCTCGTCACCGGAGCCACCTCGCCACCTCGTCGGACTGCCTTCCTCGCCGGACCGCGCCTCCCCGCCTCCTCGACGCTGCGTCGCCGGACCGCCCGCCTTCGTCCTCGCCCTCTCCATCAACGGCCTCCTCATCACCGCGCCCGTCGCCGGACCGCCTCCCCGTCTCCGTCGAACGTCTCCGTCCTCCTCCCCACGGGTCGCCCCCGAGCCTCGCCGCCCCTTCTCACGGCGAACGTGAGGCCCTCCCTCT
Source organism: Aegilops longissima (assembly GCA_021605205.1). NCBI lineage: Eukaryota > Viridiplantae > Streptophyta > Magnoliopsida > Poales > Poaceae > Aegilops > Aegilops longissima. The sequence goes on along the minus strand of CM038681.1, from coordinate 553,147,743 downwards.
CCCTCATCCCCATATCCTCCCACGCTTGTGCGCGCGTGCGCTCGGCCTGCCGCCGCCGCGCTAACGTGCTGTTGCCGCGCCCGGTCACCCCGGTCACCTCAGACGCGCTTCCACACACTCACCCCGCGCTCGTCTGGCGCTTCAGCCATCGGTTCACAAGGCCAGATTCACAGCCACCGGCCTTATGCCGGTCCGCCACCAGCAGCGCCCAGGTGCTCCTCCGTCGCCCGCCGTGGTCACTGCCATGGGGCCGCCACCAGCCATGGCCTCGCCTCCACAGTGCGTGCTCCCCGATCGCCGAGTGGCTGCACAGGCCCGCCCAAGGGCCCTCCTCACACCCTGTAAAAAAATAGAATAAAAAAAAATACTTAATTAATTAAATAAATAATTAACTTAATTAATGTTGCTTAATTAACCTATTAACTATTTAATTAGCCTAACTAAACTCATTAGTTAACTAGGCAATCAATGACAGAGGCCCCACCCACATTGACGATCAAAGTTTGATCGTCAACTGGTTCCCCGTCCCACTTGTCGACTGTGTACAATTTTTGTGTGCCTTTGTGCTGGGTACATCTAGCAATTTAACATTAATTTCGAATTAAAATAAATTAGAAAATGAATTAAAACTTTGAAAATTAATATAAAATAATCAGAACTTCGGATGGAAAAACTTTGTACATGAAAGTTGCTCGAGCAGCGAGACGAACCGGATCGCAGCCCGTTTGTCCACCACACACTCCTAACATATCAAACACGCAACTTTCCCCCTTCGGTTCATCTGTCCGAAAACACGGAACACCGGGGATACTTTCCCGGATGTTTCCCCCCTTAACCGGTACCACCTCATACCACGTTAGGACACGCCTAGCATCGTTACTTGTCATGTCATGCATCGATATGCATCTGTTTACATGGTATACATTGTTTCTTCCCCCTCTTCTCTCTGGTATACTACGAGACCGACGCTGCTGCTGCCCGACGACTACGGAGTTGACGACCCTCTCTCTTGCGAGCAAGGAAAGCCCCCCCTTGATCATCGATATCGCCTATTCTACTCTATCTTGCTTGAGTTAGAGTACTGTAGCATGTTACTACTTTCCGTTATACCTATCCTGATGCATAGCCTGTCCTTGCTACTACTGTTGTTACCTTTACCTGCAATCCGACATGCTTAGTATAGGATGCTAGTATTTTCATCTGTGGCCCTACATTCTTGTCCGTCTGCTGTGCTATACTATCGGGCTGTGATCACTCGGGAGGTGATCACGGGTACATACTATATACTTATACATGATACATGTGGATACTAAAGTCAGGTCGGCTGGTGGAGCACCCGCGAGTGGATCTTTGTGGCGGCGCGACAGGGCAGGTTGAGACCGCCTAGGAGAGAGGTGGGCCTGGCCCTGTTCGGCGTTCACGGATACTTAACATGCTTAACGAGATCTTGGTATTTGATCTGAGTTGGCTACGAGCCTATACGCACTAACTAACTACGTGGGAGAGATATGGGCACTCGGCGTCGTGGTATCAGCCGAAGCACTTCGTGACGTCAGCGACTGCGCGACGCACGCCGGATTGGACTAGAACGCCACTAGGCTAGGTGCTGCTCGCCGCACAAGACGCGTGCAGTGTGTGCTCGAGGCGATGGGCCCGCACCCTGCGCGCTTAGGTTTAGACCGCGTCTTGACCTCTCTCACAGCCTAGGTGGGGCTGCGGCGTGTTGATCTTCAGCGCCGGCATGACCCAGAAAGTGTGTCCGCCAAATGGGATCAGCGTGTTGGGTTATGTGGTGCACCCTGCAGGAAGTTAATCTATTGAATAGCCGTGATCTTGATAACAGGGCGACTTGGAGTTGTACCTTGACCTTATGACAACTAGAACCGGATACTTAATAAAACACACCCTTCCAAGTGCTAGATACAACGGTGGTCGCTCTCTCTCGTGGATACGAGGAGGGATCGCGGGTAGGATTATGCTATGTGATGTTACTTGGAGGACTTCAACCTACCCTCTTCTACCCTCTTCATCGCTCTCTTCTACATGTTGCAAGGCGGAGGCTGCGAGTGTTAGTCTTGATAAGACTAGCTATCCCCTCTTATTCGGCATTCTGCAGCTCACCACCGATATGGCCCTTCTGAGATATATCTATGCATATGTAGTGTAGATCCTTGCTTGCGAGTACTTTGGATGAGTACTCACGGTTGCCTTGTCCCCCTTTTCCCCTATCTCTACACGATTGCTGCAACTGCACGATGGAGCCGGGGCGGACGCCACCGTCGATGGCGACTACTACTACACCGGGGCGCCTACTACTACGTGCAGCCAGCGACGACGACCGTGAGTAGTTAGGAGGATCCTGCAGGAGGCCTGCGCCTCTTCGATCTCTATCCCAGTTGTGCTAGCCTTCTTAAGGCAAACTTGTTTAACTTATGTCGTACTCAGATATTGCTGCTTCACTGACTTCGTCTATGATCGAGCACTTGTATTCGAGCCCTCGATGCCCCTGGCTTGTATTATGATGCTTGTATGACTTATTTATGTTTTAGAGTTGTGTTGTGATATCTTCCGTGAGTCCTCGATCTTGATCGTATACATTTGCGTGCATGATTAGTGTACGATTGGATCGGGGCGTCTGAAGTTGGTATCGAGCCATTGCTGTAGAATCCCCTTCCACACTCCTTGGCCGAAGTCGAGTCTAGACTTTACAAAACTTTTACTAACTTGGCTGTGTGGCCCATGGGCCCACGTCGCCATTGGGTGGTATTAGGATCTTTTACTCCTCGATCTTTACTCTGGGACTCTGAGCTCTCTTCTATTCGGGTTAAATGATTTTGCTAAAAACAAAACTAACTTTAGGTCCTCGCAAGTACTTTCTCCTGGAGAGCCACTTGTGACCGATGACCGCCTGCTGCACCAGAAGATTCCAAAGATACTCTACGATGTGCTCTCGAGACTATGTGCCGTCGCTTTTGCCATTCACTTCCATCGATAAATCCCTTCGGATAGCTACTTACACCTATCGTCATATTGTCATCCCCAGTTGCTCTTGTTATTACAAGATGTCCTGAAATACTCTTCGATATTCCGAGAATTCTTTACGCTTACTGCCCTGTAGTTCCTTGCTGCATGAATACCCCTACGGATAATTACTCGCGCTTGCCGAGTATCCGTTCGTCCAAAGTTGTTCATGTGTTTCACAAAAATACTTTCAAATACTACTCGATCTTCCGAAAATCCTGAGCAGCCTATTGCTCTTGAAATTCTTGCTTGCTTGCATTATGGTTAATCCCATAAGTCTCGTAATCTTAATGGCATACCTTGTCATTATCATTTTGAGTCTATTGATTCAATATGTTGCGAATGATCGCAATCCTCAAATAGATCCTAGAATTCATCCTTCCGGCTCAGACGTCATTTTGAACATGAGCTGGTTCTCGACCAAACTATCTGTCGTCGATTGTGCCTCTGGTATATTCAATCGATCAATCCTTGATCAGAACGTCTGCTTCTGATCCTTTGTTTTGGAAATCATAATTCCTTTGCATTTAAGCTTTGAATTATTCAGATGATTCCATAACCTGTTGCATTTGCATTCCTTCCTCTTCTGGTTGAGTATCGATACTCATATCAGATCCTTTGTGGACCATCAAGTCCTTTGTTGGATTGTTATCCGACAGTGTCCTTCACATTTGATCACTTTGTGAGTTCTTCCCCTAATACATAATGCCTTTGTTAAGTTGTATCCTCTGCTTGGCCAACCATGCTCTGCTTTCTGGCTTGTGTTATTTACTCTTGAAACTTGTGGTATATGTTTCTAAGAAGCCCCTATGGGTTGAACATATGCCTTCTCTAGACCGTGTGAACCGAAAAGTTTTCACGAGTCATAATCTTCAGTGCTTCACCGATAAAATTTCAACACTGCAACTTCATCGAACGTGAGAAGTGAATGAAAGATTATGCATTGAGGAAGTGGGAGTCGACCTTGAACTTTGTGTTCATGCCCATGGACGCGATGTATATCCTATCATGGAAGCTTCTTGTAACAATAACTACTTCCTTGATAACTAACATATGGTATCTGTGAATTGATCCCTTGCAACCGTGGTTCCGACCATGATTGTTCTTCTTTGATCTCATTTCTCGGACAAGTTAAAACAATTGTCTTCTATGGATCAATACACCAGTCCAACCTTTACTTTGATCTCGTGTCGAGTATTACCCCCCTGGTATCTCGGGATTATCATGGAACTGCATAACTTTTTATGAGTTCTTCATCAAGTGCTACCTTCCCACTGATTCCGATTTTTCGCGGGCTCTGAGTTATTAAACACTCAAAGACACCGATAACTGAACCGAGTCCTCACTACGGTTCAACAGCTCTTCAGTAAGCTTCTATAAGTACGAGTTTGTACCCGATCACACCATTCCTAGCCTGTTTGGCTATATCATTGTCGTGATGATTTTAACTGTGCTACCCGGTCCTTCTTCTCGGAGCACAATTTTCGACGATGAACTAACCTTACGTCGGTCCTCATCGTCATATCATTTCGCCTTGAACAACAAGCTTGGTTTCGAGTTTGTGTCGTACCCTTGGTTCCAATAACCTTTCACTTCATCATTACTTGACTTGATGTCGTCACCGATCGATTACATCTTCATGAACTCTCGCGACAAAGGTGTCGTGATCATCAACATTCTGAGCTCATCTAGGATATCAATTAAATTCATGATGAGAAATACCATCCTTGCCCTCGATGAATTGTATTATCATCGACCACTTTATTGCCTTCCCACCAACACAAGATTGTTCATGTTTGGTGTTATACCTTGAGTTCCTTGCTATCCAGCAATTGTTCTTCTTTACCTTGGAGTATTACCATCCTTTATGTCAAGAATGTTCTGAGATTTGTTCCACCTCTTGAGAATTCTTGACATAGAAATACTTCTCACCATCACCATGCTTTCTTGGTCCCCATGTTAATTCCAACAAGTGAACGGTGTTGTTTGGATTCTTTCCTTCTAGCAACCCTTTTTTTAAAGTTAATGGTCGAAAGTTCATTCTTAGGCTATTGACTATTGGATCACCATTCTGACATTGGTCGTGCAACCCAACCCATATTTCGGGCGCACCTTTCAACCAATGTTTAATTGTGTATGTTTTCCTCGAGCATACTTCCTTATATCATTTGATCTGACCAATGTTATCTCCTTGTTCACTTAATTGTGGAAATCCATCTTTTGGGAATCTCGGTGAATTGCCGTTGAGTTCACCAGACACCTCCTTGTCCTCTCCTTGGGTTAATGATGGACTCTTGTTAAAGGAAATCACTTCATAGTTCATTTCCCCGAGAATCTTACAACGTCATCTCGTCAATTTGCGTTGCACCTTTTCTTCTCAGGTATCCTAAGTCTGAGGTATCCTGACACCAATCGGATCTGAATCTCGGTCAGATATGATGGTTGGGACAACTTTCCAAGAGTTATGATGTTGATCCTTTGATGACCCGGTAACATGATGTCATGCCTAGCAAAACCCCCCTGGGTGGAGGCCCTATTGTTATAGTTTCCTTTTAGCAAGGTTATCTATTCTTCCATGAGGAAATGGTAAGACTTATTCTATAAGTGTTCCTGATGAATCCTTCGTGTATCCAGAGTCTGACCTTTTGCTTGAAGACCATGTCAATGCTATCTCGAAGCATGTCTATGGTACTCCAATTTTCAACAAGAACATTTGAAGCCCAATGTTAAATGTTTCCTGCTCAATTATCCAAACACCGCTGTATGGGTAATATCATGAAATTTCTCTCCCCTACCTAAGGAGTTTTCTACATAATATCCTGTCATGGATATCATGCTCTGCTTGTCCTTGGGAAGGATATACCCTTGAAATATGTGTTTAAACACATTTTCCTTTCCGTTGTCTTGTTCAAACTTTCTTATAATCCACTTAACTGAGCAGTGGTAATTCCCTTCTTAGGTAAGCACCTCGTGGTACAACTCTGCCAGTAAGACACTGTTACTATTGTTGGTGACATTTCGGTAACCACCGATGGACGAGAACTTTGCCAATTGTTTCGACTCGTTCAACAAGTAGGAAAGTTGCTCTCTTCGTTCCCCGACCTTGGTACCGACACTGTTGCTGGCATAGCTGACAAGCTATTCACTGACATGCCTCCCTGTCGCGGTTGTGTAAGATGTCACCACCCTTCCTACTTTCAACCCATATGGTGGGCCCATAAACCACAGGTCCACTGGATCAAAACCTGACTCTTCTTTACAACCCGGATTCGAATGTACCCTTTGCACCTGGCTTCGTATGTGATGGACGAGCTAAATTCTATACCATTATTCATCCTGGAATCAAACACCATGTTATTCTCGTTGTTCAAGCCCCATTCCAGCTTCATCTGGGCATCGAATGATTGCCTACCCAATTGAAACTTTGGTACCATCATATATTGCACTCAACGAATTCACTTGAAATACAACTCGTGGGGTACCTCGTGTATTTCCCATTGAGTTCACCGTCTGATACCCAGCTTTGTGGAGATGCGTTCTTACGGAGTATTCCCCCGCGCGTTAGAGGGGCGATGGAATCTTGAAGAAAGGATGATGATTTGATCATGGTTACTTGAAGCAGAGAATTGAAGACATCAACGAAAGGGATCAACCTCTTCGAAAGGGCAGCCAAGACCGAGAAGACTCGTTAGGTTTTTCGCTACGGCCCTCCCCCCCCTTACTCCACCGCTTAAATCTCGGGACGAGATTTCTTGTAGTGGAGGAGATTTGTGACGCCCGGATAATTATGCTACAGTAATTCTCTGCTAATGATGCCACGTCACTTCGATTACTATCACTAATCTCGTGTTAGTTCGAAACCGATTCAAATTCAAATTTGATTAAAGGCAAATAATATAAGTTTTCAAACAATGAAACCAAAATGTTCAAGGTGGGTCAGGTAAATCATGCGTAAATACGATAGAGAAACCAAACCTTGATAAAATTTTAAGGGCTCTAAACTAATTAAAACAGTAGTGAAAACAATTAAACAAATACCTAATGGATTTTATAAAATATTAAAATATTTTATTATGGGTTAAGAATTGATGTGACAAGAGTATATTTATAAATACAATTTTAGGTGCTAGTGTTAATTTTTATAAAACTGAAGTAAAGGGACTTAAAATAAAATAGAAAATAAAAAAAGTAAAAAGGAAACAACCCCATTTGGGCGAGCAGCCCATTGGCCACCTGACCGTCACCCACCAGCCCAGTGGCCTCCTTATCCCCCACTCCACGAAACCCTAGCCTCCCCGACCCACTTCCACCACTCGCTCCTCCCACTCCTCGATCTAGATCGGGATCCACCAATGAACCGTCCCCTCGATCCCGGCGCGCGCCCACCCCCAAAGATCGCCCGCCACCTCGTCGCCGTTCTCCTCGTCCTCATCCCCTCCTCACCGGACGCCGTCGACGCTCGCCGGAGCCCCTCACCGTCTTCGCCGGATCGGCCACCGCCCCGTCGCCCTCGACTCCTCGTCATCGGAGCCACCTCGCCACCTCGTCAGACTGCCTTCCTCGCCGGACCGCGCCTCCCCGCCTCCTCGACGCTGCGTCGCCGGACCGCCCGCCTTCGTCCTCGCCCTCTCCATCAACGTCCTCCTCATCGCCGCGCTCGTCGCCGGACCGCCTCCCCGTCTCCGTCGAACGTCTCCGTCCTCCTCCCCACGGGTCGCCCCGAGCCTCGCCGCCCCTTCTCACGACGAACGTGAGGCCCTCCCCTCTCCCTCTCGTCCCCATATCCCTCCCACGCTGTGCACGCGCGCGCGCTCGACGCCGCTGCCGCCGCGCCTGCGTCTGCTGCCGCCGCCCGTCACCCCGTCACCTAAATCAGCGCCCCTTTTACGCGCCCCCTCGCGCTCGTCTTGGCGCTTGGCCATCGGCTTTCATGGCCCATGATTCACAGCCACCGCCTTATGCGATCCGCCACATGCAGCGCCCCGGTGCTCCTCCGTCGCCGCCGCCGGTGGTCACCTGCCATGGGGCCGCCACCAGCCATGGCCTCGCCTCCCTGGTGCGTGCTCCCCAGTCGCACGAGTGGCTGCCTGGGCCACTGCCCAGTGGGCCCCTCCTCACACCCCTGTTAAAAAAATAGAATAAAAAAAAGAATACTTAATTAATTAAATAAATAATTAACTTAATTAATGTTGCTTAATTAACCAATTAACTATTTAATTAGCCTAACTAAACTCATTAGTTAACTAGGCAGTCAATGACGGGGCCCCACCCACATTGACCGATCAAAGTTTGATGGTCAACTGGGTTCCCCTGGTCCCACTTGTCAGCCTGTGTACAATTTTTGTGTGCACTGTGCTGGGTACATCTAGCAATTTAACATTAATTTCGAATTAAAATAAATTAGAAAATGAATTAAAACTTTGAAAATTAATATAAAATAATCCGTAACTTTCGGATGGAAAAACTTTGTACATGAAAGTTGCTCAAAGCAGCGAGACGAACCGGATCGCAGCCCGTTCGTCCACCACACACTCTAACATATCAAACACGCAACTTTCCCCTTGGTTCATCTCGTCTGAAAACACGGAACACCGGGGATACTTTCCCGGATGTTTCCCCCCTTAACCGGTATCACCTCATACCACGTTAGGACACGCCTAGCATCGTTACTTGTCATGTCATGCATCGATATGCATCTGTTTACATGGTATTCATTGTTTCTTCCCCCTCTTCTCTCCGGTAGACTACGAGACCGACGCCGCTGCTGCCCGACCGACTACGGAGTTGACGACCCTCTCTCTTGCCGGAGAAAACAGGCAAGCCCCCCTTGATCACGGATATCGCCTATTCTACTCTATACCGCTTGCATTAGAGTAGTGTAGCATGTTACTTGCTTTCCGTTATACCTATCCCGATGCATAGCCTTGTCCTTGCTACTCTTTTTGTTACCTTTACCTACAATCCTACATGCTTAGTATAGGATGCTAGTATTTTCATCTGTGGCCCTACATTCTTGTCCGTCTGGCATGCTATACTATCGGGCCGTGATCACTCGGGAGGTGATCACAGTATATACTATATACTTATACATGATACATGTGGAGACTAAAAGTCGGGTCGGTGGTGGAGCACCATGAGTGGATCTTTGTGGCGGGCGGCAGGCAGGTTGAGACCGCCTAGGAGAGAGGTGGGCCTGGCCTGTTCGGCGTTCGCGGATACTTAACACGCATAACGAGATCTTGGTATTTGATCTGAGTTGGCTCGAGCCTATACGCACTAACCAACTCGTGGGAGAGATATGGGCACTTTCGGCGTCGTGGTATCGGCGGCACTTCGTGACGTCGGTCGGCGGCGGCGCCGCCGGATTGGACTGAACGCCACTAGGCTAGGTCTGCTTCCGGCCGCCCATGCAACGTCAGGTGTGCTCGAGGCGATGGGCCCGCACCCTCGCGCTTAGGTTTAGACCGCGTCTTGACCTCTCTGTTGAGCCTAGGTGGGGCTGCGGCGTGTTGATCTTCAGCGGCGGGCATGACCCAGAAAGTGTGTCGGCCAAATGGGATCAAGCGTGTTGGGTTATGTGGTGCACCCTGCAGGGAAGTTAATCTATTGAATAGCCGTGATCTTGATAACAGGACGACTTGGAGTTGTACCTTGACCTTATGACAACTAGAATCGGATACTTAATAAAACACACCCTTCCAAGTGCGGATACAACCGGTGGTCGCTCTCTCTCGGGGATACGAGGAGGGATCGCGGGTAGGATTATTGCTATGTGATGTTACTTGGAGGACTTCAACCTACCCTCTTCTACTGTTGCAAGGCGAAGGTGACCGAGCGTAGTCTTCGATAAGACTAGCTATCCCCTCTTATTACGGCATTCTGCAGCTCACCCACCGATATGGCCCTTCTACGATATATCCATGCATATGTAGTATAGATCCTTGCTTGCGAGTACTTTGGATGAGTACTCACGGTTGCCTTGTTCCCCTTTTCCCCTATCTCTACGATTGCTGCAACTGCACGATGGAGCCCGGGGCGGGACGCCACCGTCGATGGCGACTACTACACCGGGGCGCCTACTACTACGTGCAGCCCGGCGGACGACGACCAGAGTAGTTAGGAGGATCGAGCGGGAGGCCTGCGCCTCTTCGATATGTATCCCAGTTTGTGCTAGCCTTCTTAAGGCAAACTTGTTTAACTTATGTATGTACTCAGATATTGCTGCTTCCGCTTCTTCGTCTATGATCGAGCACTTGTATTCGAGCCCTCAAGGCCCCGGCTTGTATTATGATGCTTGTATGACTTATTTATGTTTTAGAGTTGTGTTGTGATATCTTCCGTGAGTCCACGATCTTGATCGTACACATTTGCGTGCATGATTAGTGTACGATTGAATCGGGCGTCACGACCTATGATCTATACATTTTCTCCCCTTTGGCAACAAGTTACCAAAAGTTCATAGAAAATGCATAGTGCTAGATCGACTCTCGGGCTTGATCTTGGTGGTGGTGTCAGGAGAACTCCAAGAACGAAGGCTTGATCGAAGTAGATGGAGCTGGAGCTGGTGTAGGTCTTTGGAGCTGGTGGCACCGAGGCTTTAGCTGGTGCAGATGAAGTGGCTCGTGTCGAACTCACACACAGATGACCTCTGGGCTCTAGGCACTCTGGAAAATGCATCGCTTGTTGTTTTGCCCTTCCTCTCCTGCATGTCATCCTCAGTAGTTGCTCCACAAAGCAGATGAATCTCAGTTACTTTCACATCTAAGTCATAGAACTTTTGTTCCATGATTCTTTCTAAGCTCTCCTGATTTTGAGTGAGGGTGGCCAATCCCTTCTCAATCCTCAGTGTTGATGCTATTAAGTATCCAATCTGCTCCTGCTTGTTCTTCAAGAAATACTCAGATGCCTCCTCTTGAGTTGGCATCCCGGCAGCCTTCTCCTTCCTTGCCTTCTCCTTCTTCTCTTGTGCTTGAACCGCGATGGATCATTCTCATTCATGACAACCTCATTGTCCTCAAAGTCTGGATAAATTGGAAAATGTTCTTTATCCAATAGATATTTGCTGTGCCCATCTTTGAGTTAATCAACTCCTCGATCGAGGGCATATCCACAACTTCTCTTCTGGTCTGCTGATGTCCTCTTAATGGTTTCAACCATAAGGCTCATGACTTTGAATTTCGGTGGCACATCAAAAAAATGCAACATGTTGATTGCATGCCCTCTAATCATGTTGTGGTCACCAGACTTAGGCAGTAGAGTATGCCTTAAGATGTAGTTGATAGTTGGCAGCCCTGACAGAAGGAAGTGGACTGATCCAAACTTATGTGTCTCAATGGATGTGTCTGGGATCTCCTTGTACATGTGTGCCATGGAATTATGGTCCATTTTCTTCTTGGCATATACATCCAGGTCATCTTCATTCTCCTTTGGGGCATTTATCAGCTTTGCCCACTCCTCAACAGTTGACTGGTACCTTGTACCTTCAGACGTCCACACTATCCTGCCATCTGGATAAAAGTGTGTTGTGGAGTAGAACTGCATGATAAGTTCATCGTTCCAGTTGGTGAGCTTTTGCCCAACGAAGTCTGCAACTCCACAACAACAAAAAACTGTCTTGCACTCGAGATAGTGCTCTACATTTTCTTTCATGTAGGTCCAGTCGACCCACCTCATATCACACATTATGGGCTTCTTATCCAGCAGAATAGTGTCATAAAAGTCATGTTGTTCCTTGGTGTGGAACCTGTAGTCCACAGCTATTCTTCTCCTTGTGGCATATGGATCTGTCATCCTCCATAGCCTCAACCCATTGTCTCTTCTGAGCTTCATGTCCTCGGGCACAGGATGGGCATCATTGTGGTCTGGTATCTTGGGCTTGAGCTTCCTCAAAACTTGTCCTTCTTCATCTTCTTCATCAAGAACCTCGGCCTTTGGGGCCTTGTTCTTCTCAAAGAGCTGAAATACTCACGGTATTCCTCTTTGGTGCAGACTTGGCCTTGGGGGCAGCTTTGGGTGCTTCCTTGGGCTTAGATGTGGCAGCCCTGATCTTATAGCATCACCCATAAGCTTTGGTGCCTTGGGTCTTTGGTGCGACAATCTCTTCTTCCTCTTCCATCATGGAAGGCTTCCCAATAACTCGATGTGGTCTTCTTGACCCTTTCTTTCCTTTTCTTTCCCTCTGCAGACAACAGGATCTTTGGGTTGAGATTCCAAAGGAGCTTGAGTAGACACTCGGCTTTGGACATTGGTTGTCCTTTCTTGGCCTTTGATTTTTAAGCCGGGCTTCACTGCAGATGAACTGAGCTCCCTCTTGAGCACTTTCTTCTTGGAGCTTGCCTCATCCTCAACTGCCACGTAATCCTCATCCTCAGACTCTAAGGTTTTCTTCTTCCTTTGCCTGGTGGCAGCTTTAGGCAAATTGCTTGGGGTGCTCCTGCTGCCTTCAACTGAAGAGCTGGAGGGACTAGTGCCCCCACTCATGTCAATCTGCTCCTCGACTGTTCGACGGTCACTCACAGTCCGACATGCTGAAAACACTAACTGCTGACCACGTGAAGAGTTATAGATGAGGTAGAGTGGATGAGCATCACAAAATGCAGAGATTTTTGCAAAGAATGACTCAAAAATTCAGTTTTAGTTTTCCACGAAAGCATTTGGATCAACCGATTTTCAAACTCGGTGATACCGAAGCAGTTTTAGAACCTAAACTGATGAACTCGGTCGACCGAGTCATAGTTTGTGGCACCGAGACTGCTAGGGTTTCACAAAGTCCTAAAATCGGTCTCACCGATTAGCAATTCTCGGTCGGACCGAGTCTCACTAGTGCAATGGCATAAGCCAAATCGGTGGGACCGAGTTTTCAACTTCGGTGGGTCCGAGATGGTTTCGTGAAACCTAACCCTAAATTTTCGAATCAAAACTATTCTAAGGATTGCATTGATGGATAGGAGTGTTTCAATCGTGGCAAGAATCAATAAGAACACAATGTCTTTGAGAATCGGACGAGAAAGCACTGTGATCGAGTCCATACCCTAGTTCGGCGGAGACTCGCTTCTGGCGGCAACGGCGGGGTTGAATTCCGTTGACGGCGGAGACCAGCGATAGGAGGCGGTGGCGGCGAGGAGACGATCCGAGACCACGGAGGCAGAGCGAGCTATTGCGCGGGCGAAGAGGTTGGAGAAATTTCCAAATTTTGCCCGTGACTATATATAGCCCGACCACAGCCGGTGTGACCGAGTGGAACAACTCGGTGGCACTGAGATGCAAAACTGTGTACAGTTATTGCAACTCGGTGTGACCGAAGAGTTCAAATCGGTTGCACCGAGATTGAAAACCTAGATCGACTTAGTGATCTCGGTAAGACCGAAATGGAGGAATCGGTCAGACCGAGAATCACAAAGAAGTTTTGGAAGTTTAAGTCTATGACGAATCGGGGAATCCGAGTGCTCCTCACACAGAGTGGTTCGAATCTGACTTGATCAAATTTTGTGATCTAGCATGAATAGAGTTTGAGACGAGAAAAGCATAGATAGCTAGAGAAGGTTCTTAGGCATTCTTGTCCATCCACTTGGCCAGAGAAAAAGAAGTCAATCAATCAAAACAACAAGTGGATGTCCTCGAATGAGTAAATATGCAACCAACATGCTCACACAATAAGATGTCAAATGAGATATGTGGCAAAGCATGCACAACCAATTCTAGCATCTATCAAACAATTGGCGATGACTAGGTCATCTATATATGAGTATATTGACTTAGGAGTCAAATGATAGACATTTGATCATAGGTCATACTCATCGTTTAAGCTCAAGTGGGGTTACCACTTTTACATAAAGCATTTATGTGTTCACATCATTAGAGTTTCTTTGACTCCATTCTTATAGTTAAGCTCCCCCTAGATGTGAGATCCCCCTAAGAGGGATGAACTAACCTTGGGTTTTGTCGATGATGACTTCATGTAGGTGTTGAAGATGTGGATGCTCAATGTTGATGTAGATCTTTTTGGAGCAATCCTTTGGAGTGAGTTGCACTTTCAATACCTACATGGGTTAGTCCCACAAGGAACAAACAAGTATATCCATAGACATAGAGTGATGCACACACAAAATGATGTCCATGAAATCATTAGGTTACCTCGTCCCTTGCCTTACCAACATGAGGGTTTGTGACTCCTTGAACTAGTGCAAGATGTGGAAGTTGATTGCACTTGCCCTTGCCATAATGATATGAGTGAAATATGTTGGCGGAGTCACCCTCAAGAACTCTCTAGTTCTTCTTCTTCGCGATCCACATCATCTTGATGGGAATCATTGGAGTTGTAGTTGTACTTGATGAGGTAGAACTTGACGTAGTCTTGGGAATCCACTTGACCGAGACCTTAGGTGCCTCTTCAAATGCATCAATCTCTTCTTGAAGCTTGTCCTTGCCTTTGTTCTTGTGGTCTTGTGGTGGAAAATCATCTTGTGCTTGTGTTCCCTTGAAGGAAGTAGGATCATACTTCTCTTGTTGAGGAACAAACTTCGTCTTGGGGAATTGATCTTATTCCCACTCAACTCCATTGGCATTGAACTTTCGTTCAAAACCAACACCTTGATTCTTCCGATGCCTTCCTTGCTTGCATACAATTTCCTCGAATTGCCTACTCCCAGCAAGGCTCTTGTATACACCTTTCTCTATAATTCCCTTCAATAAGCTATTTTCTTGCTCAAGTGTAACTTGGCTAGGAGAATCATTAGTGGAATCAAGAGAACTACTAGAAGCAACAATATTGGATTTAGCATTGTTATTGTTACTACTAGAAGAAGAATCCTTTTTGTTCTTGTTACTAGACTTGACTTGAGGCATGTAAGTAGATAAGAGTAAACGCTTGGCAATGTAAGAATAACTTTTCTTATGGAGATCATCATTTATTGCCTTTAAGAACTCATGCTCTTGCTCAAGATTGAGCTTTTCAAAGCGTAACTTCTCATGAGCCCTTAAAAGTTCTCAATGATCTTCGAAGATAGTTTCATGAGCTAACTTAAGAGTGTTTAGTTCTTTAGTTAGACGCTCAATTTTCTCCTTATCATTGTCATTCGTTTCATCTTGATTAGCATGATTAATTGACGTTTCATCATAGTATTCATCACTAGAGTTGTCAACAAGTAAATCATCATCACCTAGCAAGTCATCTTCATCACTATTGAAATCAACATACTCAGGATGTGTTACCTTTGGACCTTTGGCCATGAAGCATCTTCCAATTCCTTCATTTGGTGACTCAAATATGTCGTAGGAGTTGGTTGACACAAGTGCTAGACCGGCAACACCTTCATCTTGAGTATATTCGGAGTCGGAGTGATAGCTTCTCTCGGAGTGATTATCGGAGTCGGAGCCGGATACCCATTCACCAACATGAGCTTGATGTCTTTGTTTTACGTAGCTCTTTGAAGACTTGTCCTTCCTTTCCGAATCCTTGCTTCTCCGTGAGGGTCTTCGTTCATAACGATCATCTCTACTCCTCCTCTCTCTTGGTGGTGATTCTTCTCTTCTACTTCTTCTTTTTGGAGAGTCTTATCTTCTTTTGTAGGGTGCCATACACTCATTGGAATAGTGTCCGGGTCTCCCACAATTGTAGCAATTTCGCTCTTGACTGGAAGATCTTTTGTCATTGTAAGACCTTGACTTGGAGCTTCTTTCTTTGCTTCTACTCTTGTAGAATTTGTTGAAGTTCTTCACCATTAAGCTCAATTCTTCATTGAAGGTGTGTTTCTCACTTGATGATGTGGGGGCTTCACTTGAGGCTTTGTAAGCACCACTTGACTTGTTGTGAAGTTCCTCCTTATCCTTAAGTGACATCTCATGAGCAACAATTCTTCCAATGACTTCCGTTGGCTTGAGATCTTTGTAGTTTGGCATCATTTGAATCAATGTGCACACGGTATCATACTTTCCATCCAATGCTCTTAGGATCTTCTTGATGATGAATCATCACCATCTCTTCACTCCCTAAGCCGGCAATCTCATTTGTGATAAGTGCAAGCCTAGAGTACATTTGAGCGACACCTTCACCATCCTTCATTTTGAACTTGTCAAGCTGACTTTGGAGCACATCCAACTTGGATTGCTTGACGGATTCGGTACCTTCATGCATATCAATCAAAGTATCCCAAATTTCCTTTGCATTCTCAAGACGGCTGATTTTGTTGAATTCTTCGGGGCACAATTCGTTGAAGATGATATCACAAGCTTGAGCGTTGTATTGCAGCATCTTCAATTCTTCCGCATTAGCTTCACGGTTCGGCTCTCTCCCATCAAAGATTCACCTTGCAAGCCAATACAAATAATTGCCCAAACGGCGGGGTTATGTCCGAGAATATGCATTTTCATCTTATGCTTCCAACTTGCAAAACTAGTACCATCAAAGTAAGGACCTCTATGGTGATAATTTCCCTCGCTAGACGCCATACTCTCCTAGGTTGTGAAACCAAGGCTATGACCACCAAAAGCTATGGAAATCAAAGCAAATGGAGACCAAGCTCTGATACCACTTGTAGGACCTTGAATTATGTCTAGAGGGGGGTGATTAGACTACTTGACCAATTAAAAACTTAGCCTTTTCCCAGTTTTAGAGTTTGGCAGATTTTAGCTATCTTAGGAAGCAATCATCACACAATTCAAGCAAGCATGCAAAGAGTGTATGAGCAGCGGAAATTAAAGCATGCAACTTGCAAGAAAGTAAAGGGAAGGGTTTGGAGGATTCAAACGCAATTGGAGACATGGATGTTTTTGGCGTGGTTCCGATAGGTGGTGCTATCGTACCTCCACGTTGATGGAGCCTTCAACCCACGAAGGGTAGCAGTTCTTGTGAGTCCACGGAGGGCTCCACCCACGAAGGGTCCACAAGTAGCAACCTTGTCTATCCCACCATGGCCGTCGCCCACGAAGGACTTGCCTCACTAGCGGTAGATCTTCACGAAGTAGGCGATCTCCTTGCCCTTACAAACTCCTTGGTTCAACTCCACAATCTTGTCGGAGGCTCCCAAGTGACACCTAGCCAATCTAGGAGACACCACTCTCCAAGAAGTAACAAATGGTGCGTTGATGATGAACTCCTTGCTCTTGTGCTTCAAATGATAGTCTCCCCAACACTCAACTCTCTCTCATAGGATTTGGATCTCGTGGAAAGAAGATTTGAGTGGAAAGCAACTTGGGGAAGGCTAGAGATCAAGATTCATATGGTAGGAATGGAATATCTTGGTCTCAACACATGAGTAGGTGGTTCTCTCTCAGAACTGGTAAGTTGGAAGTGTAGGTTTGTTCTGATGGCTCTCTCCACGAATGAAGAGGAGGTGGAGGGGTATATATAGCCTCCACACAATATCTAACCGTTACACACAATTTACCAATCTCGATGGGACCGAATCAACAAACTCGGTCAGACCGATTTTAGTAAACCTAGTGACCGTTAGGGTTTTCGGTGGGACTGATTTTCATCTCGGTAGGACCGATATGGTTAGGGTTAGGGCATAACGTAATCTCGGTGAGACCGATTACACAAACTCGGTGAGACCGATTTTGGTAATTAGCTAACCAAAGAGTTGGTCAGGTAAACTCGGTGGGACCGATTCCCTCTTTGGGTGAGACCGAAACGTTACGAAAGGGAAACAAAAAGTTTACATTGCAATCTCGGTGGGACCGAACCGCTCTTTCGGTGAGACCGAAAAGTTATGAAAAGGAAACAGAGAGATTACAATCCCATCTCGGTGAGACCAAGATCCCTATCGGTAGAACCGATTTGCCTAGGGTTTGTGGCAGTGGCTATGACTTTTGAAATCGGTGGCGCCGGATAGGAAGAATCAGTGACATCGATTTTGGCTTTAGGTTTAGGTCATATGTGGATGTGAGAAAGTAGCTGAGGGTTTTGGAGCATATCACTAAGCACATGAAGCAAGAGGCTCATTAAGCAACACCTCATCCCTCCTTGATAGTATTGGCTTTTCCTATAGACTCAATGTGATCTTGAATCACTCAAATATAAAATGAAGAGTCTTGAGCTTTTGAGCTTGAGCCAATCCTTTGTCATTAGTATTTTGAGGGATCCACTTTCATCATCCATGCCATGCCATTCATTGAAGCTTTTCTGAAATGTTCATCTTGGAATAGCATTAGCTCAATGAGCTATATGTTGTTATGAATTACCAAAACCACCTAGGGATAGTTGCACTTTCACCATTCTCGAGCACCACAAATATATCCGGATCCTCTTCGAATCCGGGGGCAAGGTCCCGATTGTGGCCCTCGGGCTGCGGGGCGGGGCTGTGAAGCCCCTCGGAAATCTTCCACCAGTGCTGTTAGAAATAGACGGGTTAATATTCATTGGACATAGCTCAGGGAATGGAATGAGTAGAGAAGAGGAGTTGGGGGCTTACCCAGCTAGGAGGATATACATAGAATATCCTTCTCTGTGCTTGATGCGCAGGAACTCCTTTTCCTCCCCTTTGAACGGTTCGGCCAATATTTTGGCCAGGGCGGCAAGGGTGTCTGGACCCTTCTTGCCGCAGCGGTAGGCGTCATCTTCCCCATTGTAGTGCCACATGAGAAGTCCTCTGTATTGGAGTGGCTGGACCCGCTGCACTATGGAGGTCGCCATCACTTGGACTATCGTATATCTGGACTGGGTGAGCATCCTTATCTTGCTCAGGAGTTGGCGAACTTCCGCACTATCTTCCTCCTCGAGACTCCGAGGGCGCCAGCTGTGGCGTTTCTTCAAGGGAACACTTGTGAACTCGGGAAGACCTCTCCGGACTGGGTCCGGAAGTACGACGTCCTCGATTTAGAACCACTCGGAAGGCCACTCTTCGGTCGCTTTCTTTGGTGTGCCGGATAGGTATCCGGTACCGGCAATACGCCATATTTCGGCCCTACCCACTTCAAATATTGATCCCTCGTGGTTGCGCGGTACAAGGCAGAATAATTTTCTCCACAGTTCAAAATGGGCCTCACAACCCAGAAATAGTTCACATAAAGCGACATAACCCGCAATGTGCAGGATGGAGGCGGGAGTAAAATTGTGCAGCTGGAGGCCATAGTATTCCAGAAGCCCTCGAAGGAACGGATGGATTGGAAATCCGACGCCCCTCAGCAGATAGGGGACGAAACATACTCGTCCCCCCCCCCCTGATGGGTTGGAGAAATCCTCCGCATGGGTGTCGTTGTTGAAGGAGGCCAGCCCTGCTCGAACAGAGACCAGATCCGCAGGAGGGAGAAATCCCTGTGTTTGCAGCTCCACCAGCTGACTGTGGGGTACGGAGCACTTCTCCCACCCGCCTTTTTATAGGCCGTAGGAATGGGAGGAGGAGCAGGAATGCTAGACATGTTCGAGTGTTCTTTCCCGGCAATCTTTGAGGATTCTTCCGCGGGATGTCGAATGGATCTGAGATCCAATCTCTTTAAATAGACACTATCCCTCGCTCGGCTAGGGTGTTATGTGCAAAAACACCCTGACCTCTCGCATTCGCTGGACACGTGGAAGCCGAAGCTGTTGATACATAGAAGCTGAGGGGTGCGATATTAAATGGATGGATGGATACATCACTTCGAGGTCATCGGAAGAGGAACCCGCCTTGTAATGCCGAAGACAATCTGCGCGCCGAACACCTTATCATTGAAGCCTGGTTCAGGGGCTACTGAGGGAGTCCTGGACTAAGGGGTCCTCGGGCGTCCGGCCTGTTAGTCATGGGCCGGACTGATGGGCTGTGAAGATACGAAGACCGAAGACTGCACCCGTGTCCGGATGGGACTCTCCTTGGCGTGGAAGGCAATCTTGGCGATCAAATACATAGATCCCTCTCTTTGTAACCGACCTGATGTAACCCTAGATCCCTCCGGTGTCTATATAAACCGGGGGGCTTAGTCCGAATGGAGATACTCATTACCATAGTCATACAGGCTAGACTTTTAGGGTTTATCCATTACGATCACGTGGTAGATCAACTCTTGTAATACTCATATTCATCAAGATCAATCAAGCAGGAAGTAGGGTATTACCTCCATAGAGAGGGCCCGAACCTGGGTAAACATCGTGTCCCCTGTCTCCTGTTACCATCGACCTTAGACGCACAGTTCGGGATCCCCTACCCGAGATCCGCCGGTTTTGACACCGACAGTCACCATCTCCGGCTCGGGGATGGCGACGTCGCCGGCCGCAGAGAGGGCCATCGTCTCCTCGAGGCCCGGCTATTGGCGCTCATCGTGCATGTTCATGGAGTCCTCCATGACACGTTGCATGAGCCGGGCCTCCTCCTCCGCTGTCATGTGAGGAGGTGGAGGTGGCGATGGAGATGGGGAAGGCGACAACATGGGCGTGAGGCCACACACCCGCATACGCCCGCGCACCTCCCGACGTGGCCGCCGCTACCCCGACGTTGTGCCGACGAAGTAAGAGGCGCGCCGCACGTCATGCTCGTCCTGTAGCCACGTTTCCTAGAGCACGGAGTCGGGGGTTTACATATCGTCGTAGTAGAGGTCATCGGGGAGGAGGCGGCGGCGGTGCTCATTCTCATCGAGGCGCGCATGGCCGCTAATCGGGACCGGCGGGATCGGGACCCGGTCGGTGGAGAGGTGCCAGTTGTTGTGGAGGTGGACGTCGCTCCATGGTACCGGCGTCCTCGTCTCCCAATAGCACCGGCATACATCCGCGTTGATGTACTGCCGGTCGCGCTCGCCGACGGCCCTAGGAACGATGGTGAATGGGGCAGGCGCGGGGGCCCGGCGGGGTGGCGATGCGCCCTCCTCTTTCACGGAGCCGCGGCGGCGTCCCGAGTAGGAGCTAGCCTCACGGTCGTGCTTCCCCTTGCGGCCGTGGTTCCATAGCCCCATGGCTGCGAGGCAGCCGGCCGGCGAGTTCGAGGCTAGGGTTTGGGGGTGTCGGGTTTCTAGGAAGCAGCGGGGTGGAGTGGGGAGTGTGGACGACGACCGGTCCATGGCCTCCTCATTTAAGAAGGACGGCGACCCATCGCCTGGGCGGATGACAGATGGGGCCGACCGCGCGTGCGCATTGATGTTGGCGGGTGGGAGGTAGGTGGCCGCCTGCCACGCGGCTCCGACACGAATGCGCGACGTGTCTGTTTGCTGTGCGCCGTGACCCAAACCCGGCGCATGTTTGCCCTCGAAATGGGTCGGTCCGGACACAAAACGAACCTGATGGGTCCAGGCCGTCGCGCACTGAGCCGACTGGTTTGTCTCTTTTACCCCAAATGGACGGGGCCGGACGGGATGGGGTTGCGTGGTGGAGTTGGCCTAAGAGGAGGCAGCTGCTAGCTCTGGCCTGGTTTACTCTCTTTTTGTTTCAAGTCACATTTTAAACGTAATTTTACTAAATAAAGTATAAGATAGGCATATAAAATTAATACTCATTTCGTCTCATAATATAAGAGTGTTCTTGACACATATAGTTTTTTGTGACATGTGTTAACATTTGTTAGTCGAATCAAATTTTAACCAAAATACAATGAAGATTGACAGACATAGTAGAACTTTTGCAGAACCGCACGCCGTATTAGAGCATCTCGAGCCGCGCCCACAACAGGCCCTCCCAGCGATTTTTCGCGCGGCGCCTAAAAATCGGCCGATCACGCCCCAAGAGCCCGTTTTTTTAATTTGGGCGGCGCTCGACGACCCAGCCGACCCGGCGCTGGGGGCTCCCGGGGCCCCGAGGCGAGCGGTTTTGGTGCGAAAGAGCCGCAGGCCCGCCGAGTCAGCGACATGCGCCTCGTCTTCCCTCAAAACGCCTCGGTTTCCCGCGGGAAACCAATGGCAAGGCTGCCGCCGGTCAGCCTTGCCATTGATTTCTCACGGGCGGCGCATCACGGGCGGCGCGGTGACGCCTCCCCTCCCTCCATGCGCACACACGATGTGGGGCTATAAAACCAGCGACTCCCCCTCGCCGCTGGCCACACCAGCCCGAGCCCAAACCAGCCGCCGAGCTCTGCCTCTCTCTCGTCCGCCTCCGAGCTCTGCCTTTCTCCTCGTCCGCTGGCGTTCCTCCCCTTCCCTCTCAGCGATGGTCGAACGATTCCCCAGCGACGCGGCGGCGGCCAGCGGCTTCGGCCGCCGCTCGCTCCATGAGTGGGAGGCCTACCTCTTCTTCAAGGCCAACATCCCGGCGACGCAGGACATGCGCGCCGGGCCGACGGGGTGGAGGCTCAGCAACGGGGCGTCCCCATCCCCCCGATGCCCGATGTCGACACGCACCCCACCATCTTCGCCGCCGAGGTCGACCGCGTGCGGGCGTCCCTGACGGAGGAGCAGCGCGCCCTCCCCAGTACGCCGCCGACAACCACGCGTCGTGGGCGGCATACTTCCAGCGTCGGCAGGCGCAGCGCCTGGCGTCCACCAACGGGGCGCCGGTGGTGGGTGGCGTCAAGAACAGCGAGGGGCGCCGTGTATGGTGGGGCACCCCCGGCCACACGCTCCACGAGGTACTGGCATACCTCGAGGGCGGCAATGACCCGCCGCATACCACCGCCGCGCGCCGCCCCACCCCGCTTGCGGCGCCGGCAATGGATGCCCAGGAGGTTCGGCTCCTCCTCTCAGTCCTCCTCCCGCTCCTCCTCCCATTCCTCCGGCTCGCCGGCGCTGTTCGGCGTCAAGGTCGAGCCCGCCGCTCGGCCGGCGCACCCGCAGCGCCGGTATCGTCATCAACGAGGGCGGCAGGCGCGCCTCCTCCTCGGCTCCTCCGCGTTACGTCAAGCCAAAGATGGAGCCGGGACTCGCCGCCGTCAAGACGGAGCCGGGGCTCCCCGTCGTGAAGACGGAGCCCGGGCTCGCCGGCGGCGTCAAGGAGGAGGAGCTCCACGACGCGGAGGCCCTCAAGTGGGCGCGTGAATACTGGGCACGCAAGGAGCTGGAGCGCTAGCGCCTCGCCTACGAGCGGTTCAAAGCTCGGCGCCGTGGCCGGGACGAGGGAGGCGTCGTCGTCCTCGACGACAGCAACGACGACGCGACGCCACCAACGGTCCGCGAGGGCGCCGCCGGGCAGGGGTCCAGTAGGGGCGGCCGCATCAAGAAGGAGAAGGCCATCGCCGACGATGACGACGACGAGGATGGCGGCGACGTCGGCGACTTCGTCGCCCCTTAGTTGGGTTTTTTTAATAACTTATGTAACGTCGAACATGTCGAATATATGTCAAGTTTGCCAAACTTTAGCCGAACGTTTTGTCCAATTTGCCGAACTTTGCCGAATTCCTTTTAAAAAAACCCGTGTCTGGGGCGACCCTGGGGCGAGCGGCTGGGAACCCGCTCGCCCCAACGCCGATTTTAACGCTGGCTCACCCCCAGGCGGCGATTTTACGCGCCCCCTGGGGAGGCCAACGGCTGGAGATGCTCTTATGATGTTGGTTCACGCGCCCCACCATGCAAGCCAGAATGCCCAATGAGACTGACATACAGCTCACAGGAAAAGGTCATACAGAAATTGTGCTTAGGGCCGGGCATCTCCAACACTATATCTCAAATCGAACACATCAAACATCCATGGATACATTCAGATGTGTCCATGGAAAGTGATATCGAAGCCGGTCATTCAACCGTATACATCAAATAAACATCAAATACGAACAGTTGGCTGGGCCAGGCAAACTTAAATAAAGGAAAAAAAAGCACATAGGTAGTGAGAACATATGATCCAACTGGCAGCAAGCCAACTTGACTGTCTCGACTCCCCAAAGCTCCTCCACACTTGGGTCAAATTTAGCGGATTTCGGTGGTCCAGATTGGTCTGCGACGTTTGGTGCATCCCATTAAATAAATAGATAAATGTGTCTAGACCATACGGTCTGAACATTTAGGGAAGCTTTCAGGTATGGTATTGGAGGCGCCCTTCGAGGCTTCCCAGTGCTCCAAGGTATACATGTGCTAAGCATGCCACATAAGCGAAAAAATGACATGGCAAAGTAATTACAATGGAGACGGAGCACTTTGATAACCCCAGGAAGAAACAATACAAGCTTGTGAACCTACACAAAATACTTAAATGATGGGACATGTGGTTCACCGACGAGCATGACCAGCGCCACCGGTCGTGCTTCTTGGGTCATGCGCCACCCCGAGCCCCACGCGCTCCAGCACCACAGCCGACGGTGCAGGAGGAGGAAGCCGACGAGGCCTACAGGCAGGCCATCGAAGACTCCGAGCTAAGCTCACCAGGTGCCCTGGCCTGCCGCCGGTGCTTGCCAAATTAGCCGGAGTGCAGGTCGCCGCGCCCCCGCCCACGCCACGCCGAAGCTAGAGCACGACCCGTGGCCACTGGCGCCACTGGTGGGGCACTCTTGGTCATGGGTCGGATCACGGGTTCCGGCAAAACCCTTAAGGTTCGAACTCTGGGGTGCGCGCGAAGTTCTTTCCCCCCTACCGATCCACGCCCTAGCTTGCTAAGATCTCCAAGACGGACTCAACGAACTCACAACACAAGAGACACAAGATTTATACTGGTTCGGGCCACCGTTGTGGTGTAATACCCTACTCCAGTGTGGTGGTGGTGGATTGCCTCTTGGGCCGATGATGAACAGTACAAGGGGAAGAACAGCCTCCTGAGGTTGAGGTGTTCTTGTGCTTGGCGAACTTGTGTGTGTGGATTCGCTCAGCTCGGGCTTGCTTATGAGCTCCAGACTAGGTGTGTGTGGATTCGCTCAGCTCGGGCTTGCCTGCGAGCTCCGAACTCGGTGTGTGTGGATTCGCTCAGCTCGGGCTTGCTTGTGAGCTCCAGACTAGGTGTCCCCTACGGTGGTGGCTGGTTCTACTTATATAGGCCCTAGTCCTCTTTCCAAATATTGAGCGGGAAGGGGGCCAACAACGGCCAATTTGAAAGGGAAAAACTAGTACAGCTTATCCTCACAAAAGCGGTCTTCGCCTGCAAAAGTCTCTGGTGGTGACACCGCCTTGGGCTCCATGATGACCTCTGTCTTGCCGTCCTGCTGGTCTTGGTATCGTTGCACCGATATGGAAACCTTTGCTTAACGCCTCGGTACTCTGCGTCTGCGCTTGCTTCCTTAGCACCAAAGGGGAAACAAGGACACTGCGCGCGCTGGCGCCCGCTTGGTCTCGATCGTCATTGCTCACGTCACGAGAACCTCGCGAGGTTTTCCTTGCCTTGATCTCTCCGCCCCTCACGAGCCAACCTGGTGAGGCCGCTCCTGAGGAGGTCTTGCGTTGTCCACCTCGCGAGGCTTGGCCCCTCGCGAGGGTCTTGGATGCCTTGTTGATGAAGATAGGCCGTACAGGCCTGCTAGCACAGCCACGCCGTGGGCCGCAAGCAGGCAAGTCTGGGGACCCCCGTTCCCAGAACGCCGACATCCACGCTCCCGTGCATGTCCGAGTTGGTGTTGTGCATGCTCGAGTGGGTGGGCACCAATGTTTTAAATAGCCGGCTATAGCTCCGCTATAGCCTGCTATATAGCCTTTTCAGCAGGATGCCGCTAAATAGTCCCATGTACAAATAGCCCGCTATAGCTGCTATAGCTAATTTTGAGGTCCGCTGCTATTTGGAAATAGTCCGCTATTTAAAACATTGGTGGGCACGCAACAGGAGGACGAGCAGCAGCAGCAGGCGATGGAAGGGGAGGATGAGAAGGCGCAGCAACCGGAGCAGCAGGAGCAAGAGGCGCTAGTTTACGCGCCGGCGCCGGCCTTCATTAACCTCACCGACGAGGACAACGGCGACGGCGGCCACTAGATGTCTTTATTTATGTTTTTAATTAATATTTTTAGTTTAATTAATGGATGAACAAACTTTTGGTAGCAATGTATATTTCT
Organism: Aegilops longissima; assembly: GCA_021605205.1. Lineage (NCBI taxonomy): Eukaryota > Viridiplantae > Streptophyta > Magnoliopsida > Poales > Poaceae > Aegilops > Aegilops longissima. The sequence continues at coordinate 553,121,931 of CM038681.1, read as the reverse complement.
TTAAATCAGAAATTTGTCAAAAAATACTAAAATGCATCCTGGCATGTTGCGCGCACCTATGGGCCGGTGGACGTGTCCGGACTTTGGTGTCCGCTTTTTTTTATAAACTTCTTCTCCTTTATTCATTCATAAGTAAATGTGACGCCCGGATAATTATGCTACAGTAATTCTCTGCTAATGATGCCACATCACTTCGATTACTATCACTAATCTCGTGTTAGTTCGAAACCGATTCAAATTCAAATTTGATTAAAGGCAAATAATATAAGTTTTCAAACAATGAAACCAAAATGTTCAAGGTGGGTCAGGTAAATCATGCGTAAATACGATGGAGAAACCAAACCTTGATAAAATGTTTAAGGGCTCTAAACTAATTAAAACAGTAGTGAAAACAATTAAACAAATACCTATTGATTTTATAAAATATTAAAATATTTTATTATGGGTTAAGAATTGATGTGACAGAGTATATTTATAAATACAATTTTAGGTGCTAGTGTTTATTTTTATAAAACTGAAATAAAAGGGAACTTAAAATAAAATAGAAAATAATAAAAGAAAAGAAAAAAAAGGAACAAAAGACTAGTCCCTCCTGGGCCGTGAGGCCCAACTGGCCAGCCAGCCGGCCCACCCCACCCTGGCCTATATGGCCTACCTCTCCACCCCCACGAATCCTAATCCCCACTACCCCCACCTCTCCCCTCGCTCCCCTCCTGGTGCCGCCACCACACGCAACGCACGCGCACACACACACACACCCACGCCGCGTGCACGGGGGGCCCTGCCGATTCCTCCTCCCGACGGCGCGCCGATGCAAGTCGTCGACCGCTAAGGCCACCGCCACTGGCTCAAGCCGCCCTCGAGGACTCCTCTGCGCCCCTCCTCTACCTCGCGCGCCTCACTTTGATGCCGCGACCTCGCCTCATCACCGACCCCGACCGTCGCACCTCGCCGGCGCCTGACGCCACGCCTGGTGCCGCCTCGACCCCGTCGCCCCTGACCTCGCTCGACCCCGTCGCCCCAGTTCCCGACGCAGCTGGACCTCGCCGTCGCCCGAAGCTGACTCTCCGAACCGCTCCCTCGCCGGATCTCCTCCTCCCCGTCGTCGACCTCATCCCCATCCCCACGTCTCCGTCCTGCCGGCCTCGACCATGACCGGTCCGCGGAGCCTCGCTCTCGACGCTTTTCGCGGCGTTCGCTTAGGCACGCCTAAACGCTCCGCACCCTGCGCGAACCCCACTCGTGTTCCCCTGTTGCTGCCGGGCGAGCCCGCGTCCCCACCGCCATGGCGAAGCTCGCCCGCGCGCGCGCAGCGGCCTTCGTCCGCCGTGCCCCTCGCCAGATCCCGTTCAAGGCGGGCGCCGACGACGACGGCGCCCGTTGCGCCAGTGGCGCCCGATCCACTTTGGCCTATGGGCGATGACTAATGGGCCATGCCCCATGGCCCTATGACACTTGGGGCCCACGGCCTTCTAACGTTTTATATATATATATAAAAACAACAAAATTTAAATAAATATTAGTAATAAATAATAATTAATAATTAATAATTAAATTAGTTAATTAATTAATTAATCTGATTAGACTAATTAATCATTGAATTAACTCGACTAACCTACTAATTAAATTAATTAATTTAGTTAGTTAGTTATCAGTCAATGACATGCGGGACCCACCTGCAGGGTTGACCTAGTCAACCTTTGGTTCTGCTGACATCATGCTGATGTCATGCAGACATCATAATTGCTATTTCTGAATTAATTTAATTATGTTGATTTCTAGAAAATGATTTAAAATCTTTAAAATTAATATAAAATAATCCGTAGCTCGGATGGAAAAACTTTGTACATGAAAGTTACTCAGAACGACGAGACGATTCCGGATACGCAACCCGTTCGTCCGCCACACCCCCCCTAACCTATTGAACTCGCAACTTTCCCCCGGCTCCTGCTTTAAAACGCGAAACACCGGGGATATTTCCCGGATGTTTCCCCCCTTCAACGGTATCACCTCATACCGCGTTAGGGCACGCCTAGCATCACGCATTGCCTTGTCATACATCGTTATGCATCTGTTTGCATTGTATTCATTGTTTCTCCCCCCTCTTCTTCCGCTAGACACCGAGACCGACGCCGCTGCTACCCAGTACGACTATGGAGTTGACGACCCCTCCTTCTTGTCCGAGCAACCAAGAAAGCACCCCTTTGATCACGGATATCGCCTACTCTTCTCTATACTGCTTGCATTAGAGTAGTGTAGCATGTTATCGCTTTCGCTAATCCTATCTTCTGCATAGCCTTGTCCTTGTTACTATTGTTGTTACCTTTACCTGCTATCCTATTGCTTAGTATAGGATGCTAGTGTTCCATCAATGGCCCTACACTCTTGTCCGCCTCGCCATGCTATACTCTCGGGCTGTGATCACTTGGAGGTGATCACGGGCATATACTATATACTTTACATCGTTACATTACCTCGTGATACTGTTCGGAGATGGGGCTGAAAGGACGGTGGCTCCATCCCGTAGAGGTGGGCCTGGTTCCCACGGCCCCGATCGTTACTTTGTGGCGGAGCGATTGTGGCAGGTTGAGACCACCTAGGAGAGAGGTGGGCTGGCCCGGTCGGCGTTCACGGATACTTAACACGCTTAACGAGATCCGGGTATTTGATCCGAGTCCGCCATTTGGTCTATACGCACTAACCATCTACGTGGGAGTAGTTATGGGTATCCCGACGTCGTGGTATCACCGGCACTTCGTGACGCCAAGAATCGAAGCGGCGCGGCTACCGGATTGGAACGTAAGCCTGCTCTTGTATTAAGGGGCTAGTTCCGCTTTGGCCGCCCTACGCGCGTCTTGGTGTGCATTGGGCGATGGGCCTGCACCCTTGTGCGCTTAGGTTTAGACCGGCGTGCTGGCCTCTCACAGCCTAGGTGGGGCTGCGACGTGTTGATCTTCCGCGGCGGGCATGACCCGAAAAGTGTGTCCGCCAAATGGGATCAAGCGTCTTTGGGTTATGTGGTGCACCCTGCAGGAAGTTTAATCTATTCAATAGCTGTGATCTTCTGTAATGGACGACTTGGAGTTGTACCTTGACCTTATGACAACTAGAACCGGATACTTAATAAAACACACCTTCCAAGTGCGGATATAACCCGGTGGTCGCTCTCTCTCGTGGTTACGAGGAGGGATCACGGGTAGGATTATTGCCATGCGATGCTACTTGGAGGACTTCACCGCTCTCTTCTACATGTTGCAAGACGGAGGCTGCGAAGCGTAGTCTTCGATAAGACTAGCTATCCCCTCTTATTCGCATTCTGCAGCTCACCCATCGATATGGCCCTTTACACATATATCCATGCATATGTAGTGTAGCTCCTTGCTTGCAGTACTTTGGATGAGTACTCACGGTTGCCTTCTTCCCCTTTTCCCCTATCTCTACTCGATTGCTGCAACAGCACGATGGAGCCCAGAGCGACGCCACCGTCGATGACGACTACTACACCGGGGCGCCTACTACTACGTGCAGCCCACGACGACGCACCAGGAGTAGTTTAGGAGGATCCAGGCAGGAGGCATGCGCCTCTTTCGATCTGTATCCCAGTTTGTGCTAGCCTTCTTAAGGCAAACTTGTTTAACTTATGTCTGTACTCAGATATTGTTGCTTTCGCTGACTCGTCTCTGATCGAGCACTTGTATTCGAGCCCTCGAGGCCCCTGGCTTGTATTATGATGCTTGTATGACTTATTTATGTTTTAGAGTTGTGTTGTGATATCTTCCCGTGAGTCCCTGATCTTGATCGTACACATTTGCATGCATGATTAGTGTACGATTAAATCCGGGGCGTCACAAGTTGGTATCAGAGCCGACTGCCTGTAGGAATCCCCCTTCCACACTCCTTGGCCGAAGTCGAGTCTAGACATTGCAAAAAACTTTTACTAACTTGGCTGTGTGCCTTACGGGCCCACGTCGCCATCGGGTGGTACTAGGATCTTTTACTCCTCGATCTTTACTCTGGGACTCTGAGCTCTCTTCTATTCGGGTTAAACGATTTTGCTAAAAACAAAACTAACTTTAGGTTCTCGCAAGTACTTTCTCCCGGAGAGCCCCTCACTTCGATGATCGCTTTCTGCACTAGAAGAATCCGGTTACTCTCGATGTTTTCTCGAGTCTTTGTGCCATCGCATATGCGATTTTCCTTCCAATCACAACCCCTATGAAAACTACTTACACTTGTCATTCATACGATCATCCCCCATTGATCTTGTTATTACAAGATACCCCAAAGTTTTCTCTATTGTTCCGAGGATACTTTGTGCCTACTGCCTTGCAGTTATTTGCTACATGAATACCCCTACGGATAATTTCTCGCACTTACTGAGTATCCACTCATCCCCAGTTGATTCATGTATGTCACCAATCCTCGAAATATCATTCGATCTTCCGAAAATCTTCGGCAGCCTTTGGCTCTTGAAATTCTTGCTTGCTCGCATTATGGTTAATCCCAAAAGTCTCGTAGTCTTATTGACATTCCTTGTCATTATCAATTTTGGGTCTATTGACTCAATATGTTTGCGAATACGCGCAATCATCATTGATCCTTATAAATTACCTTTCCGGATGAGCTGCCATTCTTTTAACTGGAATTGGTTCTCGACCAGTCCAATTGTCGTTGATTGTACCCCTAATTCTATTCAGCTTATCCATTCTTGATCAGAGCATTTTCTCCTGATCCCTTGATTTGAAAATCATAATTACTTTGCTAATTAAGCGTTGAACTATTCAGCTGTTCTATAAACCGATGCATTTACAATCTTTCTTCCTCTGATTGGGTATCGATACTCATATCAGCCCCATTGTGGATCGCCATATCCACTGTTGGATTATTATCCGACAGTGTCCTTCATAATTAATCACTTTGTGATTTCCTTCTCCGATACATAATGCCTTTGGTAAATTGTATCCTTTCCTTTTGTCAACCATGCTCTGCTTTCGAGCTGGTGATATTTAATCTTGAAGCTTATGGTATATGTTCGTAAGAAGCCCCCGATGGGATTGAACCAACGCCTTCCCTCATCGGTGTGAACCCGAAAGCACGAGTCATACTTATCTGGTATTGCACCGTAAAACTTTCAACAACTAATGTCATCTTGAAATCTGAGAGGTGAATGGAAGATTATGCATTGAGGAAGTGGGAGTCGACCTTGAACTTTGTGTTCGTGCCCATGGGCGCGAGGTATATCCTATCATGGAAGCTTCTTGTAATAATAACTATTTCCTTGATAACTAACGATGGTATCGTGAATTGATCCCTTGCAACCGTGGTTCCGACCATGATTGTTCTTCTTTGATTCCATTTCTCGGACAAGTTAAAACAATTGTCTTCTATGGATCAATACACCAGTCCAACCTTTACTTTGATCTTGTGTCGAGTATTACCCCCCTGGTATCTCGAGATTATCATGGAACTGCATAACTTCTTATGAGTTCTTCATCAAGTGTTACCTTCCCACTGATTCCAATTTTTTCACGGGCTCTGAGTTATTATACACTCAAAAACACCGATAACTGAACCGAGTCCGCACTACGGTTCAACAACTCTTCAGTAAGCTTCTATAAGTACGAGTTTGTACCCGATCACGCTATTCCTAGCCTGTTTGGCTATATCATTGTCGTGATGATTTTAACTGTGTTACCCGGTCCTTCTTCTCGGAGCACAAATTTCGATGGTGAGCTAATCTTACAATCGATCTTCCTCGTCATACCGTTTGTCCTTGGACAGCAAGCTTGATTTCGAGTTTGTGTCACCCATGGTTCCAATGACTTTGACTTCATCGTTTCCGTTGACTTGATGTCATCGCTGACCGATTACATCTCCATGAAATCTCTCGACAACTGTGTCGTGATCATCATCAACATCCTAAGCTCTACCAAGATATATATCGAATCCTTGATGGGTAATACCATCCTTGCCCCTCGATGTTTCGTGTTATCATAGACCACTTTATTGCCCTCCGTTCAACACAAACTTGTTCGTGTTTTGTGTTATACCTTGAGTTCCTTGCTACCCAGCATTGTTCTTCTTTACCTTGTAATATTACCACCTTTTATGTCAAGAATGTCGTGGGAATTTCACCACCTCTTAAGAATTCTTGGTATGGTGATACTTCTCACCATCACCATTCTTTCTTGGTCCCCGTGTTGATTAAAACAAGTGAATGGTGCTGTTTGGATTCTGCCCTTCTAGCAACCCTATTGCTTTGAAGTTAATGGTCGACATTTCATTCCTAGACCATTGATTATCGACTCACCATCCTAACATTGATCATTCCACCTAAGAACTTATCTTGGGTGCACCTTACAACCATTGTTTAATTGGGTATGTTTCCCTTGAGTATACCTCATTATATTATCCGGTCTGACAAATGTTATTTCCTTGTTCACATAATTGTGGAAATCCATCTTTTGAAAGTCTCAATGAATTGTCGCTGAGTCAATCAGCCACCTCCTCACCTCTCCATGGATTAATGATGAACTATTGTTTCAGGAACCCGCTCCCATAGTTCATTTCCCGAGAATCTTGCAATGCCATTTCAACGATTTGTGTTGCGCCTTCTCTTCTCGGACATCCTGAGTCTGAGGTATCATGACACCAATTGGATCTGAATCTCGGTCAGATATGATGGTTGGGACAACTTTCCAGGAGTTATGTTGTTGGTCCTTTGATGACCCGGTAACATGATGTCATGCCTAGCACTTCCCGGTGGAGGACCTATCATTATAGATTCCTTTTCAGCAAGGTTATCCATTCATCCATGAGGAAATTGTAAGACTTATTCTACAAGTCATTCCTGATGGATCCTTCGTGCTTCCAAAGTCTGATCTTCACCTGAAGACCATGTCAATGCTATCTCGAAGCATGTCAATGGTACTCCGATTTTCAACAGGAACATTTGAAGCACGATGCTAAATTTTATTTATCACTTATCCTAACACCGTTGTATGGGTAATATCATGAGATTCCTTCCCCCTTACCTACATGGTTTTCTACTTTATATCCTGTCATGGATATCATGCTCTACTTGTCATTGGGAAGGATATACTCCTGAAATATGTGTTTAAACACATTTTCCTTTCAATTATTCATTTAATCGATAATGATACTATCCTTTCCATCGTTTTGTTTAACCTTTCCAGTAACCAGACTTAACCGAGCAGTGATAATTCCCTGCTTAGGTAAGCACCTCGTTGTACCACTCTGTAAGTAAGACCCTGTTACTATTGTTGATGACATTCCGGTAACCATCGATGGACGAGAACTTTGCCTATTGGTCCGCCTCGTTCAACGAGCAGGAAAATGGTTCTCTTCGTCCCTCGCCCTTGGTACCAACGTTGTTGCCGACATAACTGACATGGTACTCTCTGGCATGCCTTGCTATCATGACCGTGCAAGATGTCACTGCTCCTATTAAAAAAACACACCTGGTGGGCCCATAACCCACAGTTCCACAGGATCGAAACCTGACTCTCCTGCACCCCCTCTTCCCAAGGTTGTTCCTCGCGTGTGGCCTCGTATGTAATTCACGGGCCACCGTCCCAAAATGATATATTTTGGTAATGACGCAATACTCAATCTCATTGCTCTGGACCCCTTTCGCATGTTGTTTCAGACATCGAACAATGGCCTATCCGTTTGAAACTTCTCATGGTACCTCCTTACTTTGCTCTCGATATTTTCTTAAGTTTAAATTCGAGAGTACTTCCGCCACCTTCCTCGATGTTGTCGACGGATAGTCGACCTTGCAGAGGTCTGTTCTTCCGAATGCCCGTTACCTATTCGTAAGTATGATGAAGATCCCGAAGAAAGGACGTCGACTTCATCATGATGACCGAAGCAAAGGAATGAAGGCATCAATGTATTGGACCGGTCTCTTGAGAAGAGCAAGCCACAATGAGAAGACCCGCTAGATTAGTTACCAAACCTTCCCCTTTCACTACCTCTTAAATCTGGGACGAGATTTCTTGTAGTGGAGGAGAATTGTGACGCCCGGATAATTATGCTACAGTAATTCTCTGCTAATGATGCCACGTCACTTCGATTACTATCACTAATCTCGTGTTAGTTCGAAACCGATTCAAATTCAAATTTGATTAAAGGCAAATAATATAAGTTTTCAAACAATGAAACCAAAATGTTCAAGGTGGGTCAGGTAAATCATGCGTAAATACGATGGAGAAACCAAACCTTGATAAAATGTTTAAGGGCTCTAAACTAATTAAAACAGTAGTGAAAACAATTAAACAAATACCTATTGGATTTTATAAAATATTAAAATATTTTATTATGGGTTAAGAATTGATGTGGCAGTAGTATATTTATAAATACAATTTTAGGTGCTAGTGTTTATTTTTATAAAATTGAAATAAAAGGGAACTTAAAATAAAATAGAAAATAATAAAAGAAAAGAAAAAAAAGGAACAAAAGACCAGTCCCCCCTGGGCCGTGAAGCCCAACTGGCCAGCCAGCCGGCCCACCCCACCCTGGCCTATATGGCCTACCTCTCCACCCCCACGAACCCTAATCCCCACTACCCCCACCTCTCCCCTCGCTCCCCTCCTGGCGCCGCCACCACCACACGAACGACGCGCACACACACACCACGCGCCGCGTGCACAGGGGCGCCCTGCCGATTCCCTCCTCCCAGACGCGGCCGCTGGCCGACGAAGTCGTCGCGCCCGCTAAAACCACCGCCACCGGGCTCGGCGCCGCCCTCGAGGACTCCTCTGCGCCCCTCCTCTACCTCGCGGCGCCCTTTGATGCCGCGACCTCGCCTCATCACCGACCCGACCCCATCGCACCTCGCCCGGCGCCCAACCTCGCGCGCTGGTGCCGCCTCGACCAGCGTCGCCCCGACCTCGCTGACCCGTCGCCCAGTTCCAGCGCAGCTGGACCTCGCCGTCGCCCCAAGCTGACTCTCCGAACCGCTCCCTCGCCGGATCTCCTCCTCCCCGTCGTCGACCTCGTCCCCATACTCCACCTCACCGGTCTCCAAAGAGCCTCGCCGCCCCCTCTTCTCGGCAACGTTGGTGAGGCCCCGCCTCCCTCCGCTCCCCTGCTCACCGCGCCAACACCCGCGCCCGCCGCCCCACGTCTCCGTCCTGCCGGCCTCGACCATGACCGGTCCGCGAGCCCTGCTCTGCCGCGCTTTCATGGCGTTCCACAGCAGCGCCTAAACACGCCCGCACCCACTGCGCCAACCCCGCTTCGTGTTCCCCTGTTGCTTTGCCGGCGAGCCCGCGTCCCACCGCGCCATGGCGAGCCTCGCCAGCGCCAGGCCGGCCTTCGTCGCCGTGCCCCTCGCCCGATCCCGTTGGGCGGACGCCCGACGCGGCGCCCCGTTGCGCCCGTAGCGCCCGATCCACTTTGGCCTATGGGCCAATGACCAATGGGCCAGTGCCCCCCATGGCCCTATGACACTTGGGGCCCACGGCCCCAGAACGTTTTTATATATATATATAAACAACAAAATTTAAATAAATATTAGTAATAAATAATAATTAATAATTAATAATTAAATTCGTTAATTAATTAATTAATCCTGATTAGACTAATTAATCATTGAATTAACCTGACTAATCTACTAATTAAATTAATTAATTTAGTTAGTTAGTTATCAGTCAATGACATGCGGGACCCACCTGCAGGATTGACCTAGTCAACCTTTGGTTCTGCTGACATCATGCTGATGTCATGCAGACATCATAATTGCTATTTTTGAATTAATTTAATTATGCTGATTTCTAGAAAATGATTTAAAATCTTTAAAAATTAATATAAGATAATCCGTAGCTCGGATGGAAAAACTTTGTACATGAAAGTTACTCAGAACGACGAGACGATTCCGGATCCGCAAGCCGTTCGTCCGCCACACCCCCCTAACCTATCGAACTCGCAACTTTCCCCCTCCGGCTCCTCTGCCCGAAAACGCGAAACACCGGGGATATTTCCCGGATGTTTCCCCCCTTCACCGGTATCACCTCATACCGCGTTAGGGCACGCCTAGCATCACGCATTGCCTTGTCATACATCGTTATGCATCTGTTTGCATTGTATTCATTGTTTCTCCCCCCTCTTCTTCCGCTGAACACCGAGACCGACGCCATTGCTACCCGATGCGACTACGGAGTTGGCGACCCCTCCTTCTTGTGCGAGCAACCAGGCAAGCCCCCTTTGATCACCGGATATCGCCTACTCTTCTCTATCTGCTTGCATTAGAGTAGTGTAGCATATTCTTGCTTTCGATTAATCCTATCTTCTTTGCATAGCTTTGTCCTTGTTACTCTTGTTGTTACCTTTACACTATCCTATTGCTTAGTATAGGATGCTAGTGTTCCATCGGTGGCCCTACACTCTTGTCCGTCCGCCATGCTATACTCTTGGGCTGTGATCACTTGGGAGGTGATCACGGGCATATACTATATACTTTACATCGTTACATTACCGTGATCTTGTTCGGAGATGGGGACCGAAAGGACAGTGGCTCCATCTGGTAGAGGTGGGCCTGGGTTCCCGACGGCCCCGATTGTTACTTTGTGGCGGAGCGGCAGGGCAGGTTGAAACCACCTAGGAGAGAGGTGGGCTGGCCTGGTCGGCGTTCATGGATACTTAACACGTTTAACGAGATCTGGGTATTTGATCTGAGTCTGGCCATTTGGTCTATACGCACTAACCATCTACGTGGGAGTAGTTATGGGTATCCCGGCGTCGTGGTATCGGTCGGCACTTCCGTGGCCTTGTGCCGGCGGCGCTGCCGGATTGGAACGTAAGCCTGCTCTTGTATTAAGGGGGCTAGTTCCGCTTTCGGCCGCCCTCGCAACATGCAGGTGTGCATTGGGCGATGGGCCCAGACCCCTATGCGCTTAGGTTTAGACCGGCGTGCTAGCCTCTCTGTTATGCCTAGGTGGGGCTGCGACGTGTTGATCTTCCGCGGTCGGGCATGACCCAGAAAAGTGTGTTCGGCCAAATGGGATCAAGCGTGTTGGGTTATGTGGTGCACCCCTGCAAGGAAGTTTAATCTATTCGAATAGCCGTGATCTTGATAATGGGCGACTTGGAGTTGTACCTTGACCTTATGACAACTAGAACCGGATACTTAATAAAACACACCCTTCCAAGTGCCAGATATAACCCGGTGGTCGCTCTCTCTCAAGGTTACGAGGAGGGGATCGCCGGGTAGGATTATTGCCATGCGATGCTACTTGGAGGACTTCAGTCTGCTCTCTTCTACATGTTGCAAGACGGAGGCTGCCAGAAGCGTAGACTTCGATAAGACTAGCTATCCCCCTCTTATTCTGGCATTCTGCAGTTCAGTCCACTGATATGGCCCCTTTACACATATATCCATGCATATGTAGTGTAGCTCCTTGCTTGCGAGTACTTTGGATGAGTACTCACGGTTGCCTTGTTCCCCCTTTTCCCCCTATCTCTACTCGATTGCTACAACCAGACGATGGAGCCCAGGGCGACGCCACCGTCGATGGCGACTACTACACCGGGGCGCCTACTACTACGTGCAGCCCGCCGACGACGACTGTGAGTAGTTTAGGAGGATCCCAGCGGGAGGCTGCGCCTCTTCGATCTGTATCCCAGTTTGTGCTAGCCTTCTTAAGGCAAACTTGTTTAACTTATGTCTGTACTCAGATATTGTTGCTTCCGCTGACTCGTCTATGATCGAGCACTTGTATTCGAGCCCTCGAGGCCCCTGGCTTGTATTATGATGCTTGTATGACTTATTTATGTTTTAGAGTTGTGTTGTGATATCTTCCCGTGAGTCCCTGATCTTGATCGTACACATTTGCGTGCATGATTAGTGTACGATTAAATCAGGGGCGTCACAGTAAATTAACATCGTTTACACGTAAAGGGATAACCTCATCAGGGGCGTTATCCATCCAAACCCTCGGAGAAGAAAACCTAGCTAACCTTGCTAGTTCATGAGCTACTCGATTACGTTCCCTATTACAATGATCATAAATGACATGGGAAAAACCTAATGACATGAAATAACGATGCGTCTATAATGGATGAAGCGGCGAAGAAGAGTAGCCTTGGCTCAACGCATTCACCACCTCCACGCTATCGAATTCACTTCAATCTTACTACATCCGACAAGTATTAGCAAGATTCAAACCAAACCTCACTGCAATTGCTTCTGCTGTGAACGAGTTGAAGCAAATGTCCATCTTTTCATTAGCAGCCGCTATAAATTTCCCCCTATGGTCCCGGATAACTGCTCCAAATGTTGCTGCGAGTGTGTCACTATCAAATCCCGCGTCAACATTTAATTTCACGTAACCATACTTTGGTTTCAACCAAGCATCTGAACGGACGTGAGCCTTTGGGCTGTAAGAGATGGTATAATTTGCTACTAAGCCTCTCACTGACATATTGATTTGATATGCGCTTTGAGTTTCTTCGTCATGTGTCAATTTTTGCCTTTCATACCACAAATACCAAGCCGTCGTTGCCATCGTTTCTCGAACTTCGCAAGCCCAACACTTGGATTTGTTGTTACGGAAGGCATGAAGATGTACCAACACAAGCTCACCGCCTTGTCAACTTTCGATTACTGTTTGATAACAAGCTCAAGACCGAGCATCTTCCACACGTCCATTGCCAATTTGCATTGAACAACATATGTCTTATGTCATCGGGCCCCGGTTATAGGCTGGGCAACTCGGATTTATTTTCAAGTGCTTATTAGCCAGGATAGATCGACAGGAATAGCACTCGAGCGCCGCCACATAAATATCTTTATCTTTCTTTGGCGGACTAAGTTCCATACCGAGTCCCATGTATAAGATGGGTTTGAAGCTCCACCGTTGATTCCAACTTGTGCCCAAATTGAAATTCCCATTCGTATGGTATGCAGATCGCACCGTGAAAGTCCACGACTTTGTCATGTTCCATGCCGAAATCTGTCATCTCATGTAATGGTAGTGGAATGGCCAAAATCCTTGAACATCCACTTGCGAGCGTTTGGTTAACCAGCTGCTCATCCCAACTCCACATCCTTTGGATCAATGAGGTCGAAACTTTAGAAAGAAGATTGTTACCCTTGGTGAAATCACCTTTCTTGTTGGGCTATGAGGTATCCAGGATCATCCCATATGCTAATTTTCTCACCATCACCAACTCTCCAAATATACCCACGTCTCGGCGTATCAACTCCGGCCATAATACTCCGCCATGTATATGAAGCCTTCTTTTCTAAAGTTGCATTCATGAGATCTCCATCAGGAAAATATTTCGCCTTAAGGATCAACGCACACAAAGAGTCCGGGTTGTCAATAAGGCGCCATGCCTGTTTTGCCGTGCGAGATTAAAGCGGTGAATATCTCTGAAGCCCATACCCCTTCTTTCTTGGGAATACACATCTTCCACCATGCAAACCAGTGCATCCTCTTATGAGTTGCGTCATCACCCACCAAAATGAGATATCGCATCTGTGATTCCTTTACAAATTTTCTTAGGAATTTAAAAGACCGACATCGCATAAGTTGGTATTGCTTGAGCAACAGACTTAATAAGAACTTCTTTCCCTCCTGAAGAGAGGCACTTCTCCTTCCACCCTGTAAGCTTCATAATTAACCGATCTATTAAATATTGAAAACTGTCACTTTTATCAAGTCCAAGAGTAGCAGGCAATCCCAGATACTTGTCATTTAAGGCCTCGGTCATGATATTCAGACAAGAGCAAATCTGAGCCTTCATATTTACCTCGGTGCTGGGGCTAAAAAAGATACTTGATTTGTCAACACTAACAAGTTGCCCGGATGCAGCACAATATAAATCTAGAATTGATCTCAAGCACGTTGAATTCTGAATATTAGCTTTCATCAAAATTAATGAATCGTCAGCAAAGAGTAGATTTGTTACCGCAGGTGCATCTCTACAGACTTTGACCCCTATTAAGTCTCCACTCTGTTCCGCATGAGAAAGTAGGGCTGTCAAACCCTCCGTTACAGGAGAAAGCAGACACGGGAGAGTGGGTCAGCCCGTCGAAGACCTCTGGAGGGTTTGAAATATTCCATCTCCACCGAGTTATATCTCACCTTATATTCAACGTAAGACACACACACCATTATCATCTTAACCCAGTCCTCATGGAATCCCAGCTTCAACAACATTGCTTCCAGGAAAACCCATTCAACTCTGTCATATGCTTTATGCATATCAAGTTTCACCGCACACCAACCATCTTTGCCCACCTTTTTTTGTTTTATTGCATGTAAACTCTCGTAAGCTATTAGCACATTATCCGTAATGAGTCGACCAGGAACAAAGGCACTCTGGGTAGGGCTAATGATCTCTGGGAGTAACACCCTGAGTCTCGCAGCTATCATCTTAGAAATTACCTTGTATACCACATTGCATAAACTGATCGGTCTGAATTGAGTAACTTTCTCTGGGGAATTTACTTTTGGGATCATGACAATAGTAGTGTCATTCCACCCTTGTGGCATAACCCGGGAATTGATCGCATTCAGAACTTCCATGACCAAGTCTTCACCCAACATAGACCAGAACCGTTTATAAAAGACCGCGTGAAGGCCATCTGGTCCTAGTGCCTTGAAATCTCCAATGGAAAAAAGAGCCTTCCGTACCTCCTCGGCCGTGTATGGCGCCATCAGGGTCGTATTCATTGCTTCGAAACTTCGCCTCTGGACTTTACTCAAAACATTAATATCGAATGCGGTCACAGGATGTAAAAGCTCTTTGAAATAACTCGTAATTATACTATTTATATCATCCAACTCCTCCTTCCAAACCCCTGTATCGTCAAGCAATCTTCGGATACAATTCCTTTTCTTACGGGTTGTAGCTGCTTTGTGGAAATAAGATGTATTTCTGTCACCATGTAGTAGCCAGTTGGCTCGTCCACGTTGCAGCCACACTAGCTCCTCCTGGTCCAATAGGTTTTCTATTAGGACCTGTGCCTCCTTGATTTTCTGTCTTACTTCTTCTGTCAGTGTACATCTTCTCAACTTCTCTAGCTCTTTCTTCAACTTATTAATTCTCTTCTTCGGACCTTTGAGTGTATCACGGTCCCAACTGAACATGTCATCCTTAACTGATTTGGTTCTGGACGCAAGCGAAGGACCGATCCCTACCAGCTTCGCTCTTTCCCAAGCGCTTTTAACAATTTCATCAACTGTAGATTCACTCAACCATCTTGCTTCAAACCTTCTTTCACCTCTTTGCTTCTGTCCCATAACTGCGGAATAATATTCTGTATCTAGCAGTATTGGTCTATGGTCTGAATGCACATGGTGTTCATGGATAACCGCTGCATAAGGAAAAATATCAGCCCACTTTTCGTTGCATAAGGCTCTATCCAGCCTTTCTCTGATCACACCTCTACTCCAAGTAAAAGGGTCCCCTATAGACATGATTTCTTGTAAACCACAATCATCCACACAGTCTCGAAAATTCTGCATATATTGTTGCGGTCTGATGTTTCCACCCTCCTTCTCGCTAGCAACTAGTATCTCATTAAAATCTCCAAAGATCATCCATGGTCCTGTTGAGTTATGATGAAGGGTTCTCATATTCGTCCATGATAAGTGTTTCATGTCCCAGTTTGGCTCTCCATAAAAACCAGTCAGCCGCCATGACACGTTGATTCCATCCATGACAAAACCATCAATGAAATTAGGCGACACATAATTTAACACCACTTCATTAGAAAGGTTGTAAAAAAGTGCAAGACCTCCTGATCGTCCATCACTATCAACAATATGAAAACGATCAAAACCTAGCTTCACCCTTAGCTCAGTTGCCTTAGCTGTATTCAGATGGGATTCAGACAAGAAAATCACATCCGCTTTCACACGCCCGTGAAGATCCAAGAGCTCTCGAATTGCCGTGGGCGAAAGCATTCCACGGCAGTTCCAACTGATTAGCTTCATTGCGTCCGGTCGCTGGAGACGACGACGTACGATGAACAAAAAACTCTCGGACAGCTGTAGCCGCCGGAGGACAGCAAACCCTAGTTTTAACACTAGGGGACAACAGGTCTAGCAGAAAAAAATCCTCGTCAAAACATCAAGCTAGCATCCAACTCTCAACATCCAAGATAGTCACCTCGTGCTGAGATTGCATGCGTACATAGCCTTCAAAACACGTAGGACTTGCACTTGCATGCACCAGATTGGATCCATGCAGCGGGAGACAAACAACGAGTAATCTCCCGATGAAAACTAATCATGACCTACCACAACACGGAGGGTCGGAAGGAGTAGCGGCGGCGGCGCCGCCGCCAAAGTGGCGGCCGCTGACCTAGATCGCCCTGCGTCGGCAGCGGCTTCGTTCCGAGTTGGAAAACTAGCAGTCTGTCTGGATGCTTGTTCGGTGTCCGCTTGACCAAGCCAAAGGGACAAAAAACAAACACATTGTGTGTTCATTTGGGTCGGTCGATTGGAGCCGGCCTTAGGACGGAAGCGTTTCTCCGTTCTCGATAACAAACAACGTAGGATGAGCTTTTATTAGCGGATTGTAACTCTATTGCTATGGGATAAAACTCCCTGATTTTACCTCAGAAAAAACGGAGATGAGCTTTGACAGAAGTTGGGTCGCTTTATTTTCCGACATCAGGGACGAGGTGCGTGACAGGAAAAAAGAAACAGCAAGCTAGCGAGAGGCCTCCCCGATCGGCAGCATAATTGTGATGTGCTCACCCGACTCCTGAGCAGTGAAAGACGCAGCTGTACGTAGGTAGTACTAGAAGGTACCTGTGGTGAAACGTGAGAAGTGTACGCTTGTACTCGTGCTGGTAATAACAAACTCGAGAGGATCCAAGGAGCCTTTTACCTCCTCCTCTGCCACTCGGCAGCGGCGAAACGACGTGTCTCGAGCTGTAAACCATGGGAGAAGCATCGGAGCAGGGAAGGAACCAGAGCATGCAGACAGAGACTTTGGACGTCGCCGTGGTACTGAGCTCGCGGTCCCGACACGTATCACATCCTGCTCGGCGAAAGGCAGTTGACAGCCTACGGCCGAACCACGCGTCTAATGTGATTCTGCGGCTCCGGTTGCCCCTGTCTCGCCTTTCCCCCTGTCACTTGTCAGTTTCGATGAAACAGTACAGGAGAGAAAGGTGATGGTGCGGCAGCGGCACTGCAGAGGCCAAGCTCCCGCGGCACATGAGGCCAAACCATGCGTCTGAATGATCGTGCGTACTTACAAGCTAGTGCTGAAGCCTGGCTGAAGGTTTACACTGCATTACACTCTCTGAACTTCCACAAGATCAACTCTCAAGAATTAACGTGCCCTGGAACCGAACCTCTAGGTAGCAGCATGGAGGCTCCTTTTAGGCATAACCGGTGTTGAATATGAGCATCATTACGGTTTTCGGAGTTTAGAACTCGGAGGTAGGCCTGCCCTTGTTGACCAGGGGTAGACGCATTTGTTTCTACATAATTAATCATGTCAAAGTAAACACTACCATACATAACTGTACATGTTGCTTGGATCTTCTCTCCGGTCTTCTTGGCCTTGTGTTGGTGCTCGCAGCGAGACGGCGTTGGTGGCGGCGCAACCGTGATGGCGCATGGTTGGGCGGGGGTTTGGCTGATCGGCTCCGGTTAGCCGGTGGGGTTTGGCGTGCGGAATAAATCCTTGCCGGTTCGTCCGGCTCCGATGCGGTGACACGGGCGGGTGCCACTATCCCTTCTTGGACGGTGTCGGGAGTAGCTATCCGCCACCTCCCTCCGCGGACTGCGGGAAACCCTAGGACTTGTCCGGGCAGCAGCGTCGTCGGCGTCGCATCCCTTCTTGAAGGTGCTGCTTAGTTCGCGGTAGATCGGAGCCTCAGGCTGTGGTAGTTTGTTTCCGGAGGGCGCAGCGGTCGCGGGTCTTCCACGCTTTGTCGAGCTGCCGTTGTTGGCATTTATTTATTTATTTTTTCTTTGGGCTTGATGTGCTGCTTGCCCCAGCATTGCGATGTGTCCAATGGTGGTTTGCTTTGGAATACAAAGCGGGGAAAAACCCTTTTTCGATAACTGTACACGCATATAGTGAGCAATCCCGATATGACTGAACTTCTCTCTTTTTAGTGACCACTATTACTGAACTTTTTCTTAGGATCACTATGACTGAACTATGTCAGGTGTAAGAACAACTTAAGGAGAGTGGACATATCGGTTCGATCGTCACAATAACCGTTATTACGATATTTTTTGTTTGAAAAGGCTGCTCTAGCAGAGTCATTATCCCGTTCTCGGTCGACAGAATTTTTGGAGGACCCTCCAAATAGAGCCCATAAGACGCATATTTGAAGGTTGGGTGAGGTGATATAGTGTGCCCTCCATCCATTCAGATATTGGCGTCACGCACATTTCAAGACGCACGCTCCCTTCCTCTGCCGCCCACATCCCCGTGTCGCCTTCGTTTGGTGGAATCCTTGCCACCCGCACAGCCGCGATTTAGCCCAAGCCGCCTCCATGAGCCGAACCCTACGCCTTCTTCCTGTCGTCCGGCCACACCAACCCTTATGTCGCATGACCTCAAGGTGTTTGACGACCTCTCCGGAAATAAAATTTGCCCAACTTTTTCTGTAGACTTAGTTTAGTGCCTCATAAATATATGTAGATGCCATAAGATTCACATTTGTGTAGATGAATTCCGTGGTGGAGCTAACATTATTTTTTTGATGATTCTCTGTCAATTCGAGCTTCGAGTTCAAGAGTGAAATCACATATGCGGGAGAAGATGAGGTGAAACTAATGGTTATTGAATGGATAACATCAACCAGAACAAAGAGGAAGTATCTGGGATCACAAGTTGGTCATGCAACATTTCGTCACAACATAATCCAAGCCCACAAGCAGCTCATGCATGACTACTTTGTGTCATATTGTACCTTCCCGTTGTACGTGTTTAGGATGCTTCCACATGACTGAACAGTTGTACCATCGAAGTGCAAACGACATGGAAGCCAATGAACCTTTTTTCCACCAACAGATAAATGTCGCCGGTCTTTTGTGTTTTTCCTTTCTCATAAGGTGACTGCGGCACTTCAGATGATTGCATATGGCTCTCATGCAGATTCATGGGATGACAATCTTCGAATGGCCGGAGATACATTCATAAAGTGCACAAAAGTGTTTGCTAAAACTATGCTTAGGATTTATGGTGATCAGTATCTACGAGCACCCAATGTCGAGGACGCGACTAATATTCTAGTGATGCATGAAGCAAAGGGTTGGCCTAGGCTGCTGGAGTGTTGATTGAATGCACTAGAGGTGAAAGAATTGCCTTGAAGCTTGGCACGACCAATTCACAAGGCATTGCAAGGTTCCAACAATAATTCTAAAAGTTGTTTCCTTCGAAGATTTGTGAATACGACATTGCTATTTTGGGTTCTCTAAATCTCATAGTGACATCAATGGCTTGTGAAGATCTCATCAGTTTGTAAAGCTAGCAGGTGGTACTTCTTCACCTTGCAACTTCACCTTGAACCTGTGATCTCAAATACTTCCTTTTTGTTCTGGTTGATGGTATCCATTCAATAACCATTAGTTTCACCTCATCTTCTCCAGCATATGTGATTTCACTCTCGAACTCGGAGCTTGAATCGACGGAGAATCATCAAAAAAATGTTAGCTCCACCATGGAATTCATCTACACAAAATGTGAATATGCGAGGATATGGCAAGCCCAATCGACTATGAAGATATTGGCACAATCGTCAGGCCTCACATGCATAGATGTCGCAGTCAATTATTTCTTGAGGCGAACCGAATGATTGAAGATCGGGCCTTCCATCATTAACTGGAGGAGAATCTTAGTGAGCATCATTGACAGCTAGCTGGGAGATAATATGTTTAAATTTCTTTAAAATTAAATTATTTTTACTTGAACAATTTATTTGATCGTATTATTTATTGCATTTGGATTATTTGATATTTTGGTTTAACGGTTTATAATAATATTTGTTGAATTATTGCATTATTTGATCTAAAATGTAAATAGGATATAGAAACAAAAAAATTGAAAAATATATTATGGCGACTATGTGTTTGCAGACAGACCCCACAACCTGCAAAACATTATGTAGCATACTTCATATACATTATGGAAGTTGTCGATATGGCTACTCTGCTAAGTCGCTCTAACTGTGCGCGCATGGTGAAAGGGGACCACCTCCTCTATGACCTGCGTGTGGGATAACGAGGAAACACACAACCCATTGTCTTCCCTCGCGGACGCCACCGTGCACGCCAGTCGACACGGTCAAACCACCATCTCCCACCACCCGTTGTTAATGTCTTGTTGCCTCCCCGGTCAGCCTCTTCCCTACTTTCTCTGCGACCCCACCCCTCCCTTCTCTAGCGCCAATATGCCGCACGATGACCCACACCCTCGCCTCCACTATGTTGCGGTCAGCTCTAACGTCGCCCCGTCCTCGCCTACACATGTGCCACTAGTGCTTGTCATCACATCGCCGCTAGTTCAGGCTCATTCCTCCATCGCACATCCACCACTACTCTGTCGCAAATCGTTGTTTTGTGTCAGCACTAGCTATGTCGCGATCCATCCTCACCTACACATGCGTAGTCACGGCTCGCCATTGCATCGCCGTCGACTCACGCTCAATTCTCCTTTGCCCATCCACCACCACTTCTGCTCACCACCACAGCTCTACGTTCGTCTCCCCGAGCTCGAGCTTCTTATGTCGGGCCTAGGACAAGGTGTGACACGGGAGAGAGCTCCTATTTCCCACATTGCGCGATGGAAAGCGAGGAATCACGCACCCCCACCCCCTCTCCTTCCCGTGCACGCGCTTCGGGACGGTTCAAGTGCAGGGCGGGTGCCTTATTTTTTTTCTTTTTGTTTTAACTTCACCAAATGTTTGCGAATCCCAAATACGAAAGTGTTTCAGATTTCAAAAAATGTTCACACTTCATAAAAATGTTCAAGATTGTTCACGAATTTGGAAATTGTTCATAGCTTTCAAAAAAATCACAAGTTCAAAATATGTACCTGAATTCATAAAATGTGCGAGAATTCAAAAAATGTTCATGATTTTTAAAATTAAAATGTTTATGACGTTAAAAATCATAATTAATTAATGTTCATGAATTCAAACATGTTCATGATTTTGAAAAATGTTTGTGGAATATAACATATTCTTGGCCGTGATTTCAAATTTTGATGATGAATTTTAAAATATGTTCTCAAACTTCAAAAAATTCTTATGCATTTCAAAAAAATGTCACGTGTTTAAAAACAGTTCAATGTCCAGCAGATTTGATATTGAAGCCAATTCAATGCCACACTCCTGAATATCTACATCCAAACAGAGCATTTAGGAATTTGAAATTGTTCAGGAATTTGAAAAAAATGTGCACGATTTTCAAAAAAAATCACAAATTTTAAAAAACATTCATGGATTTGAAAAAACTTCACGAGTTTGAAAAAATGATTGCAGATTTGAAAAACTAAAATAAAAAACTTATAAATAAAATAAGAAACGAAAAAAACAGAAGTAAAAAAAAGGTTCAGGAAAGGTTCTAGACCTTTTCAAAACCGGTGGGGGAAAACGAGCATGGGCCGTTCCATACAGAGGACGAGGCGCGCAGGAAGGTAGGCCTTTGGTTACTATTCGCCTAGATCCTATGCAGGGAATAGGAGGCGCGCCTATATCTCTCGCCTTTAGGGAGTATGGCTTCAGACTCGCTGAAAGGGAGAGCGAGCTGGGCCAGCCCATGACCGCGGGAGGCCACAGCCTTTTTTTTCCTGTGTTTTTTTTCATATTTTTTGTTTTTTTATTACTTTTTTTTGTATTTTTTATACATTAAAATATTCTAAATATATATATTACAAAAAATACTCTTCAAAAGCATTTGGAAAATGTTAAACAAGTATTTAAAATATATTAAACAACTATTTGGAAAAAAATGTTGAACAAGTATTTGAAAAAAGTGTTGATAATGTATTTAAAAAATGTTGAACAAGTATTTTAAAATGTTGCACAAGTCTATAAGAATGTAGAATGAAAAACAAAAAGAAAAAAATAAACCAAAGGAAAAGGGAAATGAAGAAAAGGAAGAAACAAATGAAAAAACCCAGAGAAGAAAACAGAAGAAAATGAAAAAAAATAAAAACGGGAGAAAAACTCGGCTTGACTCGCTTCAAGTAGGATGCACCCCCTTTACCTAACACGTACACTAGCGCACTGTGGTGGCTATGTGCGCTTGCTTCTTCCTGGAGAACTAAGGACGATCCCTCGTTCTCTCCTTCTTCCTCCCATTTTTTCTTTAACTGAGCGTGAAGTGGGCCGGCCCAAATACTATATCGCATTCTGCGAGAGATCACTTTCACCTCAATGAATGCAATAAATAGTCGCCGCAGGAATAGGATTTGCTGACGTGGGCGTTTGCTCTTCTATTCCGCGTTGTAATACAAGATTACAAGAGCGGGTTAGGCCTAACTAAATTTCGGATTCTGGGCTTTAGATGTGCCGGCTATACAAGCCTAACCATGTCAAAGCGTCGAGCTTTCCGCCTTCGAGCTCGCTTTACGTACTCCTCCCCAACACCTCCGGCATGCGGTCTCTCCTTCTCCCTCCTATTTTTTTAACTAAGCGCGAAGTGGGCCGGCCCAAATATGGTGCCGCATTCAGCGAGAGATCCCTTCTACCTTGTTGAATGCGATAAATAGTCAACATGGGAATAGAATACACTGAAGCGGGCGTTTGCTCGTCTATTCCATGTTGTAATAGGGGATTTCAAGGTATTAGTGGGTTAGGCCTAACTATAATAGCATCTCTAGCCGTTCGGCCCTCCAGGGGTTTCAAATAGCGCCGCCTAGGGGCCAACCGACAATAAAATCAGCGTGGGGGCGGTCGGGTTCCCAACCGCCGCCCCAAGCTGATCCCAGACGCCGTTTTTTGAAAAACAAAGTCGGCCAAAATTCGGCCAAACTTCGTATGAAACCACACAAATTTGGAGGAAATTCAGGCGTTCTCATTGAAATATGTACAAACTGAAAACATAATTTTAAAAACAAACTAAAAACTACTACTACTACTACTACTACGCTATCGCGGCCTCGCACGCCGTCGAGCCTTCTACATGCTGAGGAGTTTGTAGAAGTTGGTGTAGTCGCCGCCGTCGCCCTGCACGCCATCGCCGTCCTTCTTGCGCCCCTGCCATGGGTCACCGTGGCGGACAGAGTTGACGGCCCGGGCGCCTCCTCGTTGCTGTCGTCGAGGATGGCGAAGCCGCCCTCCTTGCGGCCGCGGCGCCGGGCGGCGATCTCCTCGAGGGCGCGGCGCTGGCGCTCCATCTCCTGTCAGACGTAGTCGTACCGCGCCCATTTGAGGCCGGTCACCTTGTAGGCGGCCATAGTCTCGTGCTCCTTCTACACGGGGAGGAGCGCCGGCTCGGTCTTCGGCTTGACGAGGCGAGAGGAGGAGACCAGAGGAGAAGGGACGCTGCCCTCGTTGATGACGTGTGCGCCGCCCGAGCGGCGTCTCCCGCGGCTACGGCTTGACGGGGAGGAGAGCCGGCGACCCGGAGGAGCGGGAGCCCGACGAGGACGAGGACGCCGCCTCCATGCGCCTCAGCGTTCATGAACTGCCGCGGCGGTGAGAGAAGGAGGGGGCGCCGGGTACTCCAACCGCGGCGCGTTGCCGGCCTTGATGTGCTCGAGGACGGCTTCGAGCGTGCGCCCGGGGATGCCCCACCATTGGTGCTGCCCCTCGGAGTTGAGGCAGCCGCGGGGTTCAACGTCGTTCGTGGCGGCGGTTGAAGTACGCCGTCCACAACGTGTGGCTGTCGGGAGCGTACCTCGTCTGGTTCTGCGCATGCTCCGGCAGCGACGATCTGATGCGCACGATCTCGGCGCGCCGGTCAGCATCAGAGGGCGGCGGTGGCACCGGGACTCCGCCGGCGCTTAGCCTC
Source organism: Aegilops longissima (assembly GCA_021605205.1). Lineage (NCBI taxonomy): Eukaryota > Viridiplantae > Streptophyta > Magnoliopsida > Poales > Poaceae > Aegilops > Aegilops longissima. The sequence goes on along the minus strand of CM038681.1, from coordinate 553,097,962 downwards.
CACGAGCCCGGCACCCGCATGTCCGGTGGTGCCGGGTAATCCGCCTCGTAGAGGACGGGGGCCTCGTCCTCGTGCAGGTGGCGGCGGCCGAAGCCGTTGGCCGCCGCTCCGTCGCCGGGGTAGCGCTCGGCCATGGTCGTCGGCGAGGAGAGAGGAGAGAGGGGCGTCGGCGGCGAGAGGGCGAGAGGTCTTCGGCGAAAGGGGAAGATGGGCTGTGGTGAGGGTGTGTGCGGCCACCAGCGAGGGAGGGGCAGTTTTTATAGTGGCGGCGGCGAGTGGGCGGCAGCCGTGTGTACGCGTGGCGGGAGGGGTGGGACGCGTGTCGGCGCGCCTTCACTGCTTCGCCCGTGATGAATCAATGGAGGCTAACCGGCGGCAGCCTTCACATTGATTCCCGCGAGAAATCGAGACGATGAGGACGACAAAGGCGTCCAGTCGCTGACTAGGCAGGTCCACCAGGCTTTCGTGTAAAAAATATTTTCCCCGGCGGCCCCGGACGCCCCCAAGAGCGCCGGGTTCGGTCTGGATTCACTGGCGTCAAATTTGGCCTAACCGACGAAAAATGGTCTTTCGGGGACGTGACTTGGTCGTTTTTTCATGTCGACGATAAAAAAAGGGGCTTTAGGGGGGGTTTCGGCTTTAGATATGCCGGACCGTGTCAAAGGGTCGAGCTTTACGCCTTCGAGCTCGGTTTACGTACTCATCTCCCCGTTCCCCAACATCTCCGGCATGCGGTGCCTCGTCGCGCTCCCGGCGGTCGCCGTCCCCGGCCGCCGCTCACATCCTAACCTGAAACCCCGCCGCAGAAGCACTCTCGTAGCTATCCTTGGAAGCTGCCGCTGCGGCCGCCGCCACCTCCTCGGTGCATCCTCTGCCGCCGGCCTCCTCCATCTCGTCAACCCTCCGTGCCTCGCCGCCCCAGCCATCGACCCCGACGTAAGCTCCTTCACGCCCAATCTTATTCCGGTCACCAATTCACTATCTGCGATGCAAATTACATGGCTTCGTGACAATCGTATTTTTTACTTGGTGTGGCTTTGTGCAGGTGATGCTTGAACGGGTGCACCCACCGAGGCCTGGCTGGTACGAGAAGCTTTACGCGACGGCCATGGACAAGGGCATGCAGTCTTATGAAACCGAGGTATATAATTTTCCCCTAATATTTGTTCCACTGCTTTATCATACCCAAGTTTGTCACGTGTTAACCAACTTCCAAGAGACAACTCATCATAGGATTGCGTCTGGATCAGCAACTGGGCAGCTAACTGAACCCACCGAACCCAAATTCTCGGATGTTTCAATCTGTGATATTGCCGGTCTGGTTTCCTATCTGATAGAATTGCACAATATGACATAGTGAACTCGTGATTCGTGAAGCGTCTCAAGTAATGCATACCTTTATTTTCATCCGGTGAGGAGATAAATATCAGAGGTGGGCACTTGGAGTGCTGTTCTGTTAAGTGTTAGTACTTATTTGTTATATCCATGATCACCTGATCAGTAGTTTTAGCTTGACTATAAAAAATACAGTCATATGTTTTCAGGAACGGAGATGTGGTATTTACAACGTGTTATGTTCTCACTAAACATTTCACTTGCTGAAGCTTGCAGATTGCGCAGTATAAATCGAATCTCTTCTCCCAATTGTCAGTTGCGGGGAAGAACATTCTGGAGCTTGGTGTTGGAACAGGCCCCAACTTAAAGTATTACGCAAGTGCTGATGGGGTAAATGTAATTGGGGTGGATCCTAACATGTACATGGAGGAGTATTCTAGAGCAGCAGCGACTTCTGCTGGGCTTCCGTCATCAAATTTCACTTTCAGAAGAGGGGTATGGAAGCATGGTGCCTTATGATCGTGGGCTAGGTATCTATGCCTATGTTTTCTGTTAGCATGAGAACTGTTTTGTATGCATGGTTTTACTTAGGTTGGCGAAGCTTTGCCAGCAGAAGATGGTTCCATGGATGCAGTTATTGGTACATTGGTGTTGTGTTCTGTAAAAGACACCGATATGGCATTAAGAGGTAATAATTCATCTTTGCAGCAGTGATTTTTTAAGTTATGTATCATATGAGAACTTAAGATCTATTTGTAAGGCAATTAGACGGCCTAAGAACATACCAATTTTTGACACATTCTCTCTACTGGCAGTTCATCATTCAACAAACAAAAAGTATTGGCACACAGTAATTCAGAAGTCGAAATGCTCAACATAGGGCATTCATGTACCGATAACTCCTACATACAGAACGTTGAATTCCAGAACAGTGTGCTGGCCTATACCTAGTAAAAAAATCAACGGTAAAAGGACTACCATGCTATGCCATCAATTCTTACTTCTCTCAAATAAAACAATTCTTGTCTAGCTGAAAGTCATTGTCTTTTCCTTAGTACTAGTACCGTTTGCATTACTGAATTATGGTGCATGGCATGTTGGCGATGCATGTGCCTATACATAAAGACCCCATAACACATTATGGGCTCCCATTTTTACGCATCGCACTGACCATGAGTTGTGGTTATTGAATAGTGACCTAAATTTCATTTTTTACGTTTTGGTACTTCCTTTCCTTTTAAGGCATACTCCCTCTGTAAAGAAATATAAGAGCGTTTCTTATATTTCTTTACAGAGGGAGTACTTGTTTTGTCATCTCCATCTTTTCTGTTCTTTCCACCTTACATTGAGAAGACATCTGAGCAATTTTTCCTTTCATTTTCCCCTTACCTGGAGATACACTTTAATCCGTAAAAATTTGAACCGCCATTTTCTATTTCAATAACTCTGAGCATCAACTTCTGCAGAGATAAAGAGAGTCCTAAAGCCGGGTGGTCTATACCTATTCATTGAGCATGTTGCTGCAGCAGGTACCCCCAGCTACTAGCATACATAACCTCTGGTGGTTCCTGTTAATTGTTATTCTATGTTGAAGACGTATATCCCTGTGCTGCTGTCCATTGCTTGATCTCCTGCTCATTTTGTCTGCTCGTAGATGGTTCCTTCCTCCAGTTGGTGCAAGGTGCCCTTGATCCTCTGCAGCAATTTGTCGCTGACGGGTGCCACCTTACCAGGAAAACAGCTGAAAACATCAAGAAAGCCGGGTTCTCGAGCTTGAGCCTGAACGCGGTGCGCCTGTCATCTGCGTATATCGTTAGCCCCCATGTTTATGGTGTCGCCTATAAATGACATGCTCTGCCTGTTTGGGACGGAGCCATGTGTGGTTTATTCTGAGATAATACTCGTACTGGCACATTTCTGCTCAGTTATTGCCCCTGGAGGCCTTTCCTTTTTTTCTTGAGTAAATCCTGCAGGCCTTTCTGGGCAGGCACTTCGAATACTATTGTTGGTTGCATTTCTATGAAATGGACAGGGGCGGATGCCCTTTTTCTCTCTAAGAGAAACTACAGTCCTTTGCATGGTGGTTTTCTGGACATTACATTGTACTGGCCTACCGAAACGTTTTATTTTTCTGAATGCAGGTAGTAAATGGGTTGGCTCTGCTTGATGAAGGCCTAGAAAACATTACCATGGTAAGGATACATTTTGTGTCTGTTAGGTTTTGGTTAGGCAGCGTTTTGTCTCACATGATGCGAGACGGGAGCCCCAAATCCCCGCGTAGGGCGATAGGAGTCACCAAAATGCGCACGGCCCATTTGCGGGGCGGCGCCCCTACATTTCTTTTTCATTTTTTTCTTTTGTCTTTTCTTCTTTAAAAAAATTTGGTACTTCAATAAATGTTCATAAATTAAAAAAATGTTCCTGGATTTTAAACATAATTTGGAAAATTACAAGAAATGTTCACAAATTAAAAAATGCTCTTGATTTTTTAAAACATCATAAATTATGAAAACAACATTCCAAAATTTGAATATTTTTCGAATTCAACATAATCATCATGAATTCAAAAAATATATGCAAAAAATTAAAAAAATGTTCCCTGATTTTTAATATCTTTTCACTAATTCAAAAATGTTCATCGGTTATTAATATGTTTCCCAAAATTCAAATATTCAAATAATGTTGGCGCATTTAAAAAAACCCCAATTCATAAAAATATATTTGAATGATTAAAAAATATTCCAGAATTATAAAACTTGTTCCAAGAATTCAAAAAATGTTCATGTATATAAAAATTACTCCCTATTTTCTAAATTTATTACCGAATTTTTCTGAATCTTATAACAGCAAATGGAAAAAATAAAAACATAAAAAGAAGAAGAAAAACCCAGAGAAAAAAGAAAACAAAAGTTCAGAAAACCGGTTGAAAAACAGAGAAGCGAAACACAGAAAACAGTGGAAATGGACCAGGCCATTAGTGCAGGCGGTCGTGCGCGTTTGCAGCTATCCCCCGACCCACGCGGAAGAGTGGCTATGTGCCGTTTGCTGCGACACAGACGGCAACCTCGCCTTTAGGCAACCCCGGGCCAGTACAACGTGGGCATTCAGGCTGACATCACCCTGTCGCCTATGATTTTTCTTATACTTGGAAATCTTAAATTTACATGAGAAAAATAAAAGTACGAACTTGAAAACATGTAAGCATAGTGTACGAAATTTTTAGCACAGTTCTAGAAATTTTTAATAGATTTCAAAAAAAGTTGGTAAGAATGAAAAATGTTGAGCGTGTCAAAAATGGTATGCAATATTTTCTGCAAACTTTGTATACAATGTAAAAAATCTTATAATATAAAAAGTTTTGTACCATTAATATATTTATGTGGAAATATTCCTCATTTCGAAAGAGTGTTCGTGACATTTTAAAAAGATATATATAATGTAAAAAGTTCAAGTAGGTTAGTATTTTTCCGGTCAAAATGTACGTGAAATTTCAAAAATATGTCCACCTGTTTCTAAAAATGTCCATAAAATATTAAAAATGTTTATACAATGTAAAATAAAATGTTCTTGAAGTTTAGAAATATCATTTCATAAAAATATTCAATATGTATTTTTGAAACGTTACCGTATATTCGAGAAATTGTTCAAAACATCTGTAAAAATTGTACATCGTGTATTTGGAAAATATCCAACATGTATCAGAAAAATGTTTCCTGTGTGCTATAAAATGTATTATTATTTGAAAATAGTGTTGAAAATAGTGTTCAAAATATATATTTTAAAAAATCTTGGATTTGAAACATATCCAAGATGTACAAGAAAATGTTTCATGAGTGCACTAAACATGTACATCGTGTATTGAGAAAAAGTAGACATGTGTTCAAAAAAGACAAACAAATAAAGAAACAAAAAAGAAAGCAAAGCAGCAAAGAAATCCGATAATAATAAAAATCAAGGAACCAAAGTTTTGTACCATTAATCCTAAAAAAAGGTTTTGTACCATTAAAGAAATATACGTGGAAATACTCCCGCACTTCAAAAACATGTTCGTGACATTTTGGAAAAAGTTATATACAATATAAAAAATTGTTCATGTAGTTAAAAATGTTTCCCGTGTGCTATAAAAATGAACGTGACATTTAACAAATATATATTCACGTCTTTCCAAAATGTCCATGAAGTTTTAACAATATATATATATATATATATATATATATATATATATATATATATATATATATATATATATATATATATATATATATATATATATATATGTAATGTTCGTGTAGTTTATAAAATAATGTCATGAAATTTTTTAATGTGTATATGGGAAATGTTACCATTTACTCAAAAAATGTGTTTAAAAAAATGCGAGAGAGAGAGGGCGCGTTTTCTAGTGGGTGCGCTTAGTAGGGACATGTCACTTGGTTTGTTCATTAGTTTTCGTTTCTCTAGTTTTATTTGTATTTTCGAAATATTCCAAATTCATATATTTCAGAAATTAATTATCCCAAATTTTAAAATCTCTCAATGGACATTTCAAAATGCTCATGTGGTGCAACTAATGTTCGCGCAACTTTCAAAACATTTTGATGACACTACAAAAAATTCGTGACATTTTAAAAACGTACATATGTTTCTAAAAATATATTATTTACTCTTGTCAAATTGTGTACATAATGTAAATAAATCACACAATTCTTTTTCTAAATACCCTTCAAAAGAATATACGTCACAGTTTTGAAAAGCATATTTACAATGTAAACATGTTCACGTATTTTTTGGAAAAAATGTACCATTCAAGAAAATGTTCACATCATTTGAGAATATGTTAGTGGTATTTAAAAGAAAATCTTTATACGATTTAAAAAATATTCACGTTATTTTTTGAAAAGGTTGTACCATGCAAGGAAATGTCCACTCTTTTGATAATATGACAGTGGCACTAAAACGAAAATGTTTATACGATGTAAAAAATGTTCACGTATGGGGAAAAAGGATCATGTATTGAAAATATCTTCAACGTCTACCAAATATAATGTTTGGTGTGTAAATGTACAATGCGTATTAAAAAATAATCGACATGTGTTTGAAAGAATGAAGAAAAAAAAGCTAAAAACCGTTAAGAAAAACACCTTTTTCAGAACGTAAGAAAAAAAACATAGAAACAAAGAAAGAAAGAAAACTACATGGTACCTTCTAAAACTGGTCCAAACAAGCTCCCTAAAACCGCTCGGTAGAGCTACAGTGTTGGGCCAGCTTCCTCGCCTCGCGCTAGAGGCGGGTAACCTTGGGGGTTTGGCGAGATACAGCCTTGGGGGTTCTGGCCTCGCTGCACGCGAGATATAGAATGGGGTGTCTTGGTCTGGTAACATCTCATTATATGTAGAGATGTTGCTGTTGTTGTTGTACAAAAATATATACAATATAAAGCAAAAACGCTCTCCCGAGTCTATAGGATGTCCACATTTAGACAATGTCTACCTATCGTCTATATTTAGACAATGTCCGTTGATAGGTACACAATGTGGAGCAATATACTATCATATAGACAATCTGCTGGAGAACCGTTTTTTATCTTTTATAGACATCCGTTTGGACAAGCTGAGAAGGCTATGTGCAATGGAGGTGCCTAGACGGGTGCCTCAATAAAAAAAACATTTTTGCTAAGTCTTAGTTGACTGAGAGACTTCGTTATATCTTAGTCGATGCTATATTCCTTTGATCTGGCATGAAGATTTGTGCAAAAAAAAATCTTTTAATTTTTCTTTTTTTAGTACTATATCATTTTTTTGTGATTTTTTTTGATTTATTCATCCTCAATCATGGCAGTACAACGAACACCAGAAATAGTAAAAATTACATCCAAATTCGTAGACCACCTAACGACGACTACATGTACTAAAGTGAGCCGAAAGCGCGTCGTCGTCATCGCCTCTCTCTTGCTGGAGCTGGGCAAAACTTGTTATAGTAGACAGTCAGGAAGTCGTCGTCCTAAGGCCTCATAGGACCAACGCACACGAACAGCAACCGCCGCCGTTGAAGAGTAGCGTAGATCGGAAGGATCCAATTTGAAGACGCACAAACATAGACGAACTACAACCAAATCCGAGCAAATCCACCAAGGACAAATCTGCCGGAGACACATGTCTATATGCCCACCGACGATGCTAGATGCACCACCGAGACGGAGGCTAGGCAAGGAGAACATTATTCCATCTTCAGGGAGACGCCGCCGGCTCGTCTTCCTAAGCAAGACCCAAACCCTAACAAAACTCGAAGGAACATCTAAAGACGAAGCCCTCCCGCAGCAAGGGACGGGATCCACCATGGCGCTCTGGCGCTAAGGCATCGAAGACGAGGCGGACCGGCGGGAGGCAGAGGAAACCCTAGCTTTTTTTAAAAGAGGTGGCTGCATGAATGATATGTATTATCATTTGACTAAGACTTGATTAAGTCTGAGTCAACTGAGACCTAGTCACATCCATGGAAAATCCGGTTTATTCTGCACATCCGGATTAGCCGGTGCTTGGAGAATGAAACGAGTGCTTGGGTTTGATTTAGTGCCATCCCGGTGCTTGCTAAAGTAACCGCCCTTTTTCCATAACTTTTTTTTTTTGAGCTGATAACATTTGTAGCATGTTCACTTAACGTAAGCACCTATGCTAGGCGCCTGTGCATTGTAAGACAATTTTTTAATTGAGACGTATAGTAGTCTTCGCCACATAGAATTTTTTTATAATATGTCATGCAATAAATGAAGAAAAAGAATAAAGTTGTACTACCTACTTTTTGGTTTATTGGTCTCCATTATATTTTGTGACAAATTTGATCATAAATTAACTAACAAAATGTTCATGCGTGCTATCAAAATTTATATCATTGAAAACTATGTTCAAATATTAATCCAACGATATAATTTTTGTTGGCATGCATTAACATTTTATTAGTTTAAATATTTAGTCAAAATTCAACACAAATTATAAAAAGGACCAATAAAACAGAAAACGGGTAGTATGTACATGAACCAACATCATTCACACAAACTCCAATGTAGAATGTGAGAACACCTCATTTATCATCTCACATCCTATCGGGCAAACTAGATACTCCCTCTGTTTTTATTTACTTTGCATATTAGTTTTGGTCAAAGTCAAGCTTTATAAACTTTGACAAAGTTTATAGACAACAATATTAACATATACGATAACAAATCATTATCATTAGATTTATTATTGAATGTACTTTCACATCATACAGATTTGTTATGATAAATGTTTATATTATTTTCTATAAACTTGGTCAAATTTTACGAAGTTTGATTTCAGTCAAATCTATGCAGAGTGATAAAAACGAAGGGAGTACAACCTATTGAAGTAGTTGGAGTAGTTTTTTTAGCATCACTACGGACACAAGCGCTCATATACACGCGCATACAGTCACCCTATGAACGCACACACGCACACCCTACCCCTATGAGCACCCTCCCACTGAAAACGCATCGCCGGAAATACTGAAATAAATCCAGAAATAATGCGAGCACCAGGATTTGAACCCTGGTGGGTTGGGGATACCACTATCCACCTAACCATCTCAACCACAGGTTGGTTCGTAGTAGTTGGAGTAGTTATATGTTATGGTGTTGGTTGATGATATGACATATTTTACCGACAAGTTAAAATATACAAACTGTTGAAGATGCCCTAAGACCGATATAATTAGTAGATAATGGACGAGTTGGTGAATAGTCTCCGCGGTTTGTTTTCGCTGGGTTTTTTTCGTCTCTCCTCCCACCACCCCCTCCCACACTGGTGAATAGTCTCCACGGTTTATCTCTACTCCTAATGGACGAGTTGGTGAATAGTCTCCGCGGTTTATTTCCGCTGGGTTTTTTCGTCTCTCCTCCCACCATCCCCTCCCACCCTGGTGAATAGTCTCCGCGGTTTATTTTCGCTGGTTTTTTTGCCTCTCCTCCCACCCTGGTCCATTGGTTTATTTTTCTCTCCACTCTTCATTACAACCAGAACTTTCCTAACGTATAACAAATCACGGATCTAACTTCCTTAAATTATGCAAATCAATAGATTCCTTTTATTGGTTCAATTTGTCTTAGGAAACAAATAATAGATTTTTAGGAAACAAATAATACATTTTAATCTAACTTTCCTAACTTATCTAAATCAATCAATTTCTCTTATTAGTGAAATTTGTTATAGGAAACAAATAACAGACACGTCACAACTTTCCTCCCAATAAATAGTTTCTTAACATTTGCAAACTTTTCTAATCAGACACGTCACAAACGGGCGGGTACTGATATCACGTTACCAAACAATAAAACCTCATTTGCATAGAAATCAGTTCAAAAATCCTAACTTTCCTAAATTTTTATCTTTTCTTGATAACAACCAATATTTCCTATGTTTTCCACCTATTGAAGGAAATCACCCCTCCATCGATATTAGCATTTTTTGGAATGAGATCTCCGGGTTATGATTTTTTTTTTGCGATTCTTTCCAATTGTGACCTCTCCTTCCACTCCGGCTCCTTCTCGCATAAACACCTCCACCACAGCAAGGTGACACCACCCCAGACCTCCTGCCTCTCCACACCTTCTCCGCCACCTCCTTCTCGTACTCCATTAACAATCCCTCCGCCACATTTGTCCACGGCGGTGTCGAGGGCATGGCGCAGCAGCAGCATCAATGTAGAGCAGCGCATAGCAGCGAGCGAGCAGCAAGCAAGCGGCGGCGAAGCGGCCGACGGTGGAGGGCAGAGATCTTGACGGCGTGGTGAGGGGGAGGCCGCGAAGATGGCCACGATTGAGGCGGCGCGAGGCGGGCGCGACAATGGCGAAGAAAGGTATAGGCGGCGGCAGAGGCGGGCGAGCTCTGCCAACGAGTGTGGCGCGACGACGTGGTGTGTGTGTCGCGCGAGGCACAGATGGTCGTGGGTGCTGCGGCGAAGCGCGACGACAATGGCGGGCGCAACCGACGCGTGTAGACTGGCGTGGGCATGGAGAGGGAGTGGCCCCTCGGGCGCGGAAGAAGAGCGGCAGGCTCGGGCATGGGCGTGCATAGGAGCGGGCATGTGCCACGGGGTCAATCCGAGGAGCTCGGTGGCTACACCTGCAATGGCCATGGCGGACGGCGGTTCTCGGCCACGGCGAAATACCTAACGAGAGCAAACGAGAGGGGAAATAGGGGAAAGGCAAGAGGAGAGACTGGCGGTGTTAATGGCGCCCTAGGGGAAGACATGGGAGCTCGGGGCGGCGCGGATCGAACGACAATGTCGCGGTGGCCCAAGGTTGAGGAAGACGGCAGCGACGTCGATGCGGGGGTGCTGGACTTGATCTCGTTGGCGCAGACGAAGTAGCGAAGGCGTTCGGAGCTGCTCGACAAGCTCCTAGCCCGCAGGAGGGCGATGGCGTGTGGGCGGGTCGGTCATGGTGGTTGTGGCGTCGACTTCGTCGGATCGACGGGATCGGCGAGCGAGGAGGAGAAGTGGATTTGGGAGGGGTCGAGGAGGAGTGAGGCCATGGGGCGGGGAAGGCGGGCGTCACCTTATCCATTCCCTTTAATGCCAGCGAGGTGGTCGGGGGAGCCCGCTCTGAGCGACGCTGCTCGGGAACAGGAGAAGACGACAGCTGGGACTGGACCGGCCGAGCAGTTCGGTGGCAAGGCTGGGGGGGGGCGAATCCCTTTTATATCGTCCTTTTGGTTTTTCAATGTATTCTAATCTGTTTCTCCTTTTTAACACCGTTTTCTATTTATTCTTATCAACTAAATGATCTCTACTCCTAATGTCTCAGTTGGTAGTCTCCGTTCCGGGTTTATTTTCGTACCACCTCCCCTGTTTTTTTTCGTCCTTCCTCCCACCTCCCAAATTCTTGTAGGTGCATGCTTCTCAAGCTGGAGGACAACGTATTAGTCAAGACATTAGGGATCCTCATTGATATTTTATCTCTCGTCTGCACTTATTTTGTTTGCTCCAATTCTATATATTCTCACGAGTAGATGAGGTGTAAGCATGTGCAATGTAGTTCCTTTTTCTACATATGGTGATTGATTTCTTCTTTGGTAACCCAACTAACTGATGGTAATCAATCTTCAAATATCAAAACCAAACGTACAAGGCAACAATCAATTCACGTATCACAATCAAATTCTTCTTTAGTACCTAGCTTAACTCACGGATGGTAATTAATCTCCAAACAAAGGAAACAATCACCGTCGTTTACCTCTCGCCAATGTTACATAAAAATAACGCTGAGAATTTAGATGTATTGTTTGTCATGGAGCTGTGGTTGGCCGATTACATGAAATTAATTCCCTCAGTTGTGGTGGCAAATATAATACACATAATCCATATTGTTATGCACTAGCGCGTGTGCGTGTGAAATAGATGGATTATGGTCCCATACCCATTAAGATGGATATGTGTGTGTGTTAGAGAGAGAGAGAGAGAGGGAGAGAGGGAGAGAGAGTGAGGAAGAGGGAGGGAGAGGGCAGGGACGAAACTAGAAAAAATTGGCACTGGTGTCATGTTTTGTCCACTCTAATGCAAACTATAGCAGTGCAACATACATAATGTTGGAGTGCGGCATATAGAGAGAAAATATACAATGATTCAATAATATTATTAGTACATTAAAAATTCATACCGAGCACAAGCTGAGTGAAGTCATAAAGCCAAAGGTTAACTTAGAGCACTTCAATTGTTACTTTTTGAAAAGGATGAACAAAAGAACATTATATTCACAACAATGTTATGAAAAAATACAAAAAATAAATATCATTAAGTAAAAAAATAAAGTGACATGAGGCTCACATCTTATAACTTCCTTTCTCAATCTTCCATCTCCTTAAACAGATCAATTACATCATCATTTGTAATTATAGAAAATATATCGTTCCCCACATAGCAAATCAAGCACTCATTCATGAACTTGTCACTCATTTTGTTGCACAAAACACTCTTGACAGTATTCATTGCTAAAAAGCATCTCTCCACTAATGTTGTGGCAACCGTCCCAAAATTTGCACCAACTTTAGAAGTTGATACACCAAAGGAAAGACAAGATGCTTCCTAGTGCCCACCAACACTTTAGCAAGATCATCAATGCCATCCAAATTGGCATATCTTTGGTCCGCTCGGACATTGTCAATGCAACTCCAAAGTTCACGGCCAAGATAAATCAATTGTGTTTAACTGAAATCATCAGGATATAACTCAGCTAACTTCAATAAACTCTTCAAGTCAAAAACATCAGTTTTTGGGTTGAAAGAAGCCATGTGAATAAGCAATGAATAATTTACTTCATGCAATCTTTCATTGAACTCCCTAAGTTGCCGATCAATAACAGAATTAAGACACACTATTTGATAATGATGGAGGTTTGTTATATTGGGCCTTTTTTGTGGTGTACATTGGTTCTTGCAGCCTATAAGGTCCTCTAGTTAAATATATCCGTCTGATCTCGTGTTACTTCTTAGAATTATTAGTGTACTGTGATATTCTTTTTTCGATCACCTGGATCAAGAGGAAGATCATCCAAATTTATTTCTGTTGGACTAGTAGTACTAACGCTTGATACATGAGTATGATCTTGTCTAAATCTACGTGACCTTAAAGTTCCTGCTGCAACTACTAATAGTGTCCGTTTCCACAAAAATCTGTCCATAGCCTCTTAGTCGTACATGAATCAAGGAAGAGAACAGTAAAATTTCTAATTAGTTCAGTTACAAAATTTAGTCTAAAGGCTGAAGGTAATACACACGTGCGTGTCACGAGGCATACCTGGGAAGAGTCGATCTAGGCTTGGTGGATTAGCACCAGATTATGCCGCAACAATCGGCCGACCGGCGTCCACAGATTAGATCAAAATCCCTTTGATTCATCGGCTCGTCTCTCTGTAATTCCACCAGGCGGCGATTGGGGAATTAGGGATTGCGAGGAGGCGATGAGACGAAGAGAGAGAAACTCGTGCGCATACAACAACGTATCTGCGTATAGGAAATTAAGTTATTAGGAACAAGTTTTTTTTTGAGGGATGAAAAACTGCTTTATTCATCAAACTCCACATGTAGTGGGATACAAGTTTGATCGTGGGGAACACCAAGCCATACATGGCGACCCGGACCTGTAGAAATAGCGAACTTTGCTAAACGATGTGCTTCAAAATTAGCAGCACGGTTTTCAAAAGAAAAATTACAAGATAAAGTAGCAGCTTTGATATTGATCTCGCTAATGACAGCATCATAGACACCTCTTGCCCTTCTGTTGATATCTAGCACGACTTGACGACAGTCGAAGGCCACCGTGAACTAATGGATGCCGAGATCCTCCACAAGAGAGAGGGCTTCCCGACATGCAATTGCTTCCAGAGTAGGGGGGTCATAGACTCCTTCAACCACGAGAGCCGAGCTTCCAATGAAATTTCCTTCTTCATCTCTGCAGACTGCCACAGCAGAGCCCCCTCTTCTGGCCCGTACACCCGCATCTACATGGATTTTATGGTGACCCGCAGGTGGCTTCTTAGGTCTTACATTGCCTGACATTGGGGCCGCGGCGGACCTGTTCTGGGTCTGCGCTGTATTGCTGATGATGGCAAGATCCTGAAGGTATCTGTCGATGAAACAGTGGGTCGCTTGAGGGCTTTGGAAAATTGCTTTGTGGATAGCTTTCCTTCAGGCGTGCCAGATGGACCAAAGGGTTACTGCCGTGACGGTAAACTGATCACGGGACAACAAATTCATCACAGTGAACAACTAGTTTTTTGCTCCTGGTTCGCTGTTAGACGTGATTTTATGTGTGATCTCCTACTACTAGAAAAACCACTACTAATGGCGCACCTAATTTGGCCATTAATGGCGCATCACTGGTGCGCCATTAATAGCACGCTATTAGTAATTTTTACTAATGGCGCACCACCTGGTGCGCCATTAGTATATGCCAGGGTGCGCCATTAGTATGCCTCCCGAGGCATGTATACCAGTGCTTTGGCATACTAATGGCGCACCACCTCTGAATCGCCATTAGTAACATGGCATACTAATGGCGCACTACCCATGATCGCCATTAGTATGCCTTTGTCATACTAATGGCGCCTTGTCATGTGATGCGCCATTAGTATGAATATTAGGTTTTTTATTTTTTATTTTCTGTTTTTGCACAGGTTACAAAATGTATAATTTGACAAAATATAGACAGCACACATCAACAATAGATTCATCAAATACAATAGAAGATTAGTCTTTGAATACAATTCATCATATTAGTCTCCGAATACAATTCATCATATTAGTCTCCGAATTGAAAAGACCGAACAAAGATAGAACATTATATTACAAGTCTCGAGACCGCGAGTAGCGAGTTTGTCTTCACATTACAAGTCGATATCGATCATCTAAACTACCATCACATAGAAGAGCTGCGGTCATCACGATGAGCATCATCACGATGAAACTTCGTCTTCATCCGGTTCCTCAACGCTCCTCCCTCTCCCGCTAGATAGCGGGCGTATCTAGATTCGGCCTCGGCCCTAGTGGTGTACCCTTTGTAACTGTTACCGCTGAATCGGTGAACCTGTCTTCGACACTCCTCCCGTCATCGTGAGACTCGGGAACCTTACCCTTGTACCACGACATACGTCGGCATCGCTATGCACTAGCCAAGCGAAGCGTTAGTACCAATTCACAGACAATACATAAGCAATATATAAGTATGCAACAGAGCGATCGGAAGAGAAAAGCAAGACATTAATAGCATCGATTACATCTAAGTTGAGCGACTCTCGAAACCAAAGAGACATACTACAAGTTCATTAAAGTTTAATTACAACATGAGCCAATCGATGTTTCGAACTGAACAACTCGACTCAAGGGACGGGCGTGGATGAAGCCGCCGTCTATCGTGGGAGTCATGAAAGAGCACGGGCGTTGTCATCCTGCATTTGTAGCATTGTGTCGATGTCACTTTGTTGGACGGTTGATTTCGAGGTAGAACTGCCCGAGTGCGAAGGACATCTTGATGGATGATTTCCGCAAACTCCATTGGATGCGAAAGAATTCTTGTCGGAGGTCCGCGTCTGGATTGCCGACACGATCGCGCCCAATCTTGGAGTTTACTCGGTGGCGAAGTTGATGATGGTCCCGTCGATCGCCCGCATGTGATGGATGGTGTAGTGGGCACCCTTCGACCGCCCGGTAACTGCTGCTTGACGCAGCGAGCGTCGTGTTGTGGGAGAACACGTGCTTGCCGTGCTTACGAATAGGCCTGGTGAAGGTGCCTCCAGATTTGGCGTGGCAGGGAGAACATCATCAAGAACCTTCTTGACATTTGTGTAGTCTACGTTCGATGACGGTCCGGGTCGAAATCGTGGCCATGGAATATTTGGGGCTTAGGAGGATGGCGTGCAACGTGTGTCACTGCAGAAAACACGGAATGTTAAAAGAAAACGATCGAAATGTAAGAATTCATATGTTACGGGCGGTTGAGGGAGGACTTACTCGGGAAAGTAAGGCACGAGGAAGTTATCCTTATCTTGGTTTGCGAATGGCGCCTTGAGGTAAGAACTTCGCGACTTGCGGTCCCCGCGCTGCCCAAGATCTTGCACGCATGTAGAAGGGGTCAACTATCACGATGTCCGGGGTCTTGTCGCGAATGATCCGCATCTCCATACTCAGCGAAAATAGCGAGCGAAGGTGTAGTGCAGCGGATGAAGGTTCAACATAGCGTGGATGTCATCAAAAGCAGGACGATCGTCGCCCGATGGAGTTATCCACAAAGCCCTTGCCCTCGGCACCTTGGCCGAAAACCGGGTATGCCACATCCTTCTCCACGAGACGCCGCTTCTCCAAGAAAGAACAACATCATGCAGACTCCGCATAGCACGGTTGCAGCATTGAGCATATTTGTCGGTAACATCGCCCTACCCACCACATGCACCCTCCTCGAGATATCCTGCGGTGAAGGTGGCCCGTCCCGAGCACGGATCGTACTCGGTGCGGCTGGCTCGCACCCTTCTTAGTCTTTCTTTTGCGTGCCTTCTTCTTCTCCTGTAATGGGACGAGTTTTGCTCACAGACCGCCTTCTTGAGTGTGTTGGGGCTGATAATATTTCGCACCTCGCCTATCTCGAGGCTCGGTGAAGTCGGCAGCTGGGGCGTCTCTGAGAGCTGAGCGCCGGACGGCGCTGTTGCAACTTGGCTTCTCCATGATGCGAGCTAGATCGCACGTCTTTTGTTGGGTTTGGTTCTTGAGAAGGAGGCCCCATGAAGTCGCCATCGTACCCATGCTCGGCAAAATCTTGATCGGCGTTGCCAAATGTATCATAGTCATCGTCGTCGTCGTTACGATCACTGTGCCATATGCATGTTTGGATCGATGGCATAGGGATGTCCGCACCGTTCGGCGGTCTTGCCATGGGGCCGACTTGGCGCCGCACGGCTGGCGGTGTTGTCTTTGGGTGGTGTCCCTCGCCCCAAACGAATCGGCTCTTGGCCAAAGCGAGGGGCCAGCTCAGCGGCGTTGAGGTCATCACGTCATCATCGTCGGCCCGACGGGTCGATTCGGAGGTAACAAGTCGTCGCAGCCTGGCAGCACCGAACCAGTTGAACCCTAAACAAGTTGGGTGGCATCTGGGTACCGTGGAACAAGGGTTGCCGGTTGAGCGATTTTGCCCTTGGCGACATCGACCAACTCGTTGTTCACGAAGTGGAGGAGAGTGCACGAACGTCGGCGGCGCCCGCGAAAACATGTAGGCGTCGGGGATGCCCATCAAAGGCAAGGAGATGAAGTCCTCGGCGAGAGAGCTTAATTAGTTACCGTGATGATGGCTCGAGCTCGGCTAATGTAGAGGCACCGCCAGCGGCGGCGTGCGATTAACGGAGGGCGCTTGCTGCGGAGGTGCGGCGGCGTACACCGGGTGCATTAAGCTCCGTGCGGCGTCGAGACACCAATGCCGCCTCGCCGGGCACCAATAACCCGCCATCGCATTATCGAGTTGCTGGCCGTGAAGCTAGGAATCGGGCGGCCCTGTTGGCGCCCGCAATCCACGCTCAACCCGAGATCAAGGTAGGCATAAGGCGGTGATCGTCGCTCCGAGTCGTTGTTCCACTTGCTCTTGGACAATCTCGGAATCCGCCACACATGCCTTGAGTTCTTGAACCTCTCGCGCTGGCTTTCCGAGCTGGTCTTTTCTCCTTCCGCACACCAGCGGTATAGTATGACCCCATTTTGTCGACAAGCCTTTGCGGCCACACGACCAGTGACGTCGACTTCGAGCTTATCCTTGTTCTTCATTACATTCAACCCCTATTTAGAGTGGTGTCCCAAGGGTTGCTCTGAGTCGACCCAGCTCTCTGCTTTCGATCGCTGCGGAAGGAATGTGAACCATTTAGAAATTGGCTTCATTAATTAGAATGCAACCATATGGAGCTAATTACGGGGTGTATTCCTTACGAGAACAAGCTCAAGCTGCCTGGTCTTGGATCCGTGGTAAGCTCCTTTGTTTTGGGTCCTTCTTGTGCGGGCCCGACAAAGTTCTGATCCTTGTCACCGTATGTATCGAAGAGGCGGTAGGCCTTGCTCGGCACAGTCCGCCTCCTCCTTGTCCCATATAGGCTCCGCCACTCTGTAACCGCCGGGACCGAGTGTGTGTTCCCCTATGTTCAGCTCCGCATTTGTTTCCCCACTCACTTGATTGGGAGCTTGCGGTGCTCGAGCAATTGATCTTGAAGTCGTTGTAGTCATCTTGGTGATCAAAGGATTTTCTCCTTGATCTTGATAACTCTCACCTTTCTCGATCATTCTCTTCACATTGCTTTTCCAAGTAGACAGGGCCTTGCTCATCTTCATGAGGGCAGCATTGTTCACTTTATTCCCTTTGAGGCTTGTGTTTTCAAATTCAGCGGGAACTTGTATCGTTCGTGCAGCCGTGAAGAGGAGGTTGCGCAAATTCCCTCGGTCGGGATGCCTCGGGTTCTCGGTGTTGATCGAGGCGGTGCTCCGGACAATGCACCCGAGCTGAAGCGAGTACCCTTGACTATTCGTTCGGCGCCGTTGGATTCCGTTGGAGTCCACTTGATAACTTCCTCCTTGAGGTGCGAACACGATCGGGCGCCAGTCCTTCCGTTGCCTCTTGGTTGGCTGCCATCGTGCGTGCGCCGCCATCATCGATGGTGGCATCCTCGGCGGCACCATCGGTGGTGGCATCGGTGTAGTCATCCTCGGCGGCACCATCCGTGGTCTCGGGATCGGTGGGGAAGGCGGCGGCCTCATACAAGTGAGGTTGTTCCTCCATCTCTGGGACATCTCCTGAATGCCTTGCCGCCCGAACCCCGGCCTCATCGTTGTGGACCATGTTTCTCTCTAAATAGAAACAAAGTTTGGTCAAAAGTTGGTTATTGTCAAGGAACAAGATCTCTAAGTTGACCAAATAACCTAATTCTCGAGGAATGTCGCCAAAAGTTGGTTATTGTCAAGGAACAATTGAGAGATGTTTGTGATATTGCCTAGGTGTTTTGGGATAGAACACATTAGTGTGTTGTTGCTAAGGTCCAAGTCCACGTTCTCGGGGTAACCTAGTTCTTGAGGGTGTGTCTAGAAAGTTCACTCTTCTTTTTAGAAGACAAGCGTCTGAAATGGTATTGCCTTTCCTTAATTTGTACTATTTTTCATTGTGATGAATACTTATGTGGGTGAGTGTATCTGTAATTACTTTTTACTACACATGGTGTTCAAACACATGTCAAGCAAGGGTGTCTGAGTGTGTGAATAAAATACTAAACTAATCCAACCACTAAAGCAAATTAATTTTTATTTAGGTTGAGAATCGGGCACCTTCTAGGTCAAGAAAATTGGGCATGACCTTTGCTAATTTTCTTGACCTAGAACCCCATTCTCAACGAAGCGAAAATAATCAACGTTTCAGGAGAAAGGGTCATTTTAGAAGATCACAAGTAGCAGCAGCATCACTTGACAAAATCACAACTAGCAGCAGCATCACAAGTAGTACAGCAGCAACATCATCACAAGTAGTACAGCAGCAGCAGCATCATCATCACAAGTAATACACTTAGCTACCAGTTCAGATATACAACTAAGATAAGATCATCACTTCAAAATAGGTTGCTTAGTAGTACGAAACAACACACACCAAGCTCCATCAAAAACAGAATAAAAAATGGCCATGTCATGCTTGGCAATAGCACAAGTGACATGAAAATTCAGGAGTAGGAGATCACAAAAGTACAGTCCACAGGTTACTCCAAGTTTCTGAATTTTCAGTAAATTTTCTGTAAGAAAAGAACTAAAAGAAAAGAAATCCTAGGGTTAAAAATCTGGAGCAAGTCCTACAGAACCACAAAATGTTCATCTACTCAAATTAATGTCCAAACAGTGTCATATCTGAAATTAACTGGCACCTCACATGGTGAATTCGTATTCAAAGTATTTGCTTTTCATTGTGATTTTGTAGCTCCTAAGCCATAGTTTACGGAGGAGTACTTATTTTTGGTGTGATCTCCTCATCACATAAGCTATATAGCATAGTAAAAGCATAGTCCAGGTAATCAAAATATGCTTCATATATCTGACAGAGGGAGTAGTTACTAAATTGATAGTTAGTTCTATACATTGTAGAGACTAGTTAGGTGCCATGAGTTGCTAGGGAATAAAATGGAACATATGGTATTATCAATCAAGTGATACTTATATTTGGTGAACACACCTGTCAAGTGCAGTTTTTCACAGGGTAGCAACAAACATCGCCGTTCTTCTCTACTTTCCCTATTTGTCTCAGCATATATCTTGACCAAACTGTATTACACAAAGGAGAATATTGCTGCTGTTTTTTGCTAAATATAAATTTCTAGTTCATTTTATATATCAATAGCACTATAACTTCTCTCGACACATACACGATGAAACTGTCTAAAAAAGAACAACGATCTATGTGTGAGCTTAAGAATTTGAGTAGCAAGCAAAGATACACTGAAACAGCTCTGAATTTAGGGAAAGATTCACAAAGACATCTGATGAAAAGTAAATCATACGCTTACATGTAGACAAGAGAAATGAATGCACAAAAGTGAGAAAGTGAGTTAAGGCACCTAAATAGCTTAAGAGCTATCAGAGACGCAGGTGTGGCACCTAAATAGAATTGGTACCTACAGCGTGCAGGCAAATGCCAAATCGGCCAACAAGATCCTCTGTTACAGAAGGTAGCTAGCTAGAGCATCCTTGAGTTGCTACACAACAAGGCATCGATCATAACCGAAAACAGAAAATGCGGCCTTCGAACTATACCATGCAGATGCTTAAGTCCAGCACTCCAGCCTTTATTTACACAAAAATATCAACGTTTGCAACAGGTAAGGTAAGATTCACACTCTACCAAGTCATTCAATACGGGATATATAGTCACACCATGGTGACATAAAGGCTTTAACTGAATAAAGGTTGCAGATATCGACTTTTCTTCCTACAAACCCAACAAATAACAAAGTGACAAGGATACTAGATTGGTTGTGCTGTCATTGATCATCTCTGCCTTTTTCTAGTTCTTTTCAAACTAACTAAATTATATTTGCTACTAATATGCACAATAAAATTGACATGAAAATCAGTTATAAATTGGTTGCCATCATTTTTTCCCTAGTGGGTGGGAGAATGATAGTTTGACTAAAAATGAGAGTATGTTGTGTAAATGAGATGGGTAAATTGAACTTCCTATTTTTCTACCTGATTGATGTGCCAAGGGACAAATGTGTATGTTAATTATGGTCCACTAGGAAAATTGCCTAGGATTAACAAGGTTTACATGGCCCACAAGAGCATCCTCACTTGTCTTTCTCAGGTTAACAAGAAAATGAGAGGAGGGGAGGGAGGAGGGGAGGAGGAGGGAGGAGGAGGGGAGCTCACGGGGTGGTGGTGCTCGGCGACAGTGGTGTGGGCGGGCGGCGTCCGGCGTGAGGTCGCGTCAGCGTCAGGCGGGGTCGAGGTGGGCAGCAGGCGTCAGGCGGGGTCGAGGCGGCGGGCAGCGTCGAGGTGGGGCAGCGCGTCAGGCGGGTCGAGGCGGCGTCAGGCGGCGGGCAGCGTCAGGCGGAGTCGGGCGGCGTCCCGGCGGCGAGGTCAGCGTCAATGGCGTCGTCGAGGGCGAGTCAGCGTCGAGGCGTCGGCTGCGGCGGCGAGGCGGCGGGTCGCGTCGAGGCGGACAGCGTCGAGTGGCGGGACGGTGGCGTCGAGGGAGGCGGGCGAGGGAGAGGGAAGGCGAGGAGAGGCGAGGAGGAGAGGCGGGCGGGGCGGTGGGTCGAGGCGGGCGGCGGCGGTGGATCGAGAGGAGAGGCTGGCGGGGAAGGGAAGGGGGATCGGGCGAAGGGGGGAGGGCGGGGATCGGGCACCATACTAATGGCGCACCTCACCGTGGTGCGCCATTAGCATATCCATACTAATGGCGCACCTCACCGTGGTGCGCCATTAGTATTTTTTTATTCAACTCGAGCCAACAGGTTATGTACCACGAACTTATCCACATCAAGCCCACTCTACTAGCTCGACCGTCAGCCAGTTCTCACACCAGAGGTCTGGGTTCGACTCCTGTGCTCCACAAATTTTTTAGCATTTAAAAACTGTTTGATACTTATTTATGTTTAAATATGTTCAAACTTGTTTAAATAATAACATAATATTTTTTATAAGGCAGTAGCATTTAAAAAGCTGTTTGATACTTATTTTTTTATAAGGCGGTCTTGGTGCGGGGGTGGCGGCGGTTGAGTAGGGAATCGAGGTGCGGGGGTGTGCGGCGGCCGTGGATGAGGGTGCTCGGCGAGGGACGGATCTGGCGAGGTGGGATAGCGATCGAGATGGAGGGATCGAGGTGGGCTCCACAAATTTTTTTTAGCATTTAAAAGCTGTTTGATACTTATTTGTGTTTAAATATGTTCAAACTTGTTTAAATAATAACATTAATATTTTTTATAAGACAGTAGCATTTAAAAAGCTGTTTGATACTTATTTTTTTATAAGGCGGTCTTGTGGGTGCGGGGGTCGGCGGCGGTTGAGTAGGGAATCGAGGTGCGGGGGTCGGTGGGGCGGTGGATGAGGGGTGCTCGGCGAGGGGACGGATCTGGCGAGGTGGGATAGCGATCGAGATGGAGGGATCGAGATCGAGTGTCCATGAAATTTAAAAATATTTATGATAGTTCAAAAAGTACCCATGAAATACAATCGAGAAATGAAGGCTCGATTTAAATACAATCGATCTTAGCTAGCTATCTGTTCACAATCTTCTTGCCCTTCTTTTTCGCAAATGGAGTTCTTTTGTGGAGCAGACGTCCTTTAGGTAGGGTGGTCCTGCTTCTTCTTGTGGTGTATCTGCTACTTCATCATCGTCGTCATGTTCGATCCTCGGGTCGCCGTACTTGTCGAAGTCTTGCTCATTGGCTACTCCATCCATTCCGATGATCTTCCTTTTGCCTCTCCTCACGACAACACGACCGGGCTTTGGCGGGTCGGTAATGAAAAGCATTGGTCCACTTGGGAAGCCAGTACCCATGGCTCATTTTTAGCGGTGGCGTTTATACCATGATCTTGGATTAACCGGGTATAACCATGGTGGTGAAATACGGTCTTCTTTTATGACGTTCTTGGCCCATCGACACGGAACATCGGGACCTTCTCTCGGCGTAGCTCAGCTCCCAGATCTCCTCGATCCTTCCGTAGTATCTGTCCTTGTCGTTACGGTGTAGGATTCCATCGTTACCCGGAGTTCGATAACCATCGCTCTTCATGTCCTTGGCCTCGGTGTAGAATGTGTAGCCGTTGATATCGTGCGCCTCATAGGTCATCGAGGTTGTGCTCGGCGCCTGTGACAAAGCGAATATGAGTTGTTCTTCCGCGGAAGAATCCTCATGTAAAGGGTATGCAACGAAGCTTATGCTTGAACCAACGCGTGAAACATGAGTTGTGCTCTTTGAGTGTATCTCCGTCCGTCCTCTGTTGGCCTCGGTCATTGTCGTCTTTTTAATAAAGGTTTTGTGCTCTACCACCCAAGGATCGACCACGTCTATGTGTTGTAGCGCGACTAGGTTTGCTCTTTCAAAGTCGGCGAGTCGACCCTCGAAGTCGACATGCATTTGCGGCGACCCTCACGGTGACCCCATCCAGCGAGCCTGCCGAGGTGCTGTTGACGCGCAGACCAGCGGGTTCTCGATGCCTAGATAATTCGTGCGATGGGAGATGCACTCTTGATCGAAAGCCCTGGCTATGCTTCCTTCGGGCGTGACATGTTGCGACGTATCCTTTGATGACACCATTCATCCTTTCGAGCGGCATCATCTTTGTGCAGGAGCGTCGGCCCGAGTTGGATGATATCCTCCACAATATGGACCAGCGGATGCACCATAACGTCGAAGAATGCGGGCGGAAGTACATCTCAAGCTCGCATAGTATCACCACGATCTCTTCCTGTAGCCTTCGAGTTGCCTCCGCCAATCGACTTCCGAGATGGCGTCGAAGAAGTTGCATAGGCCAAATAGCGTTTCACGGACGTGCGCGTCCATGATCCTGATTGCAACTGGAAGTATCTGCATCATCGACGTGTGATGGTCGTGAGACTTCATCCCGCTGAACTTACGCTTCATTGGGTCTAGGTATCTGCTTATCTTCCCAGCGTAACCGTAAGGAAGTTTTACTCCTAGGAGGCGGGTGAAAAACTGCTCGATCTCCTCGACTTAGAGTGAAGCACGCGGGGGTAGTCATTTCCGGTCTTCTTGGCCTTTTGCCTTTGCGACGACTTTACGTGTCTGCTTCGCCTCATCATCATCATCATCATCATCATCATCATCATCATCATCATCATCATCATCATCATCATCATATATAGCGTGAAGCTCTGCACGATGCCCATTGATTTCAAGTCTGCCCTTGCTTTCGGTCCATCTTTGGTCCTCTCGGCATGTTGAGCGGTACCAAGCGGACTCTCACACGTTCTTCGTGATATGCATGACATCAAGGCTGTGAGGCACGGTGGATCTTCGATCGGCAAGTCGAAAACAGACCTCGTTTTCCATACCTTCAGCGATGGCTCTGGCGCCTTCGCTTCTTTCCGGCTCTGGCGCCTTTTGCTTCTTTCGGCGGTGGGCGGTCTTTCCAATTTTCAACAGCTTGTCTATTTCCTCGCCGCTCCTCGTACAGGCGTTTTGGGTTCGGTTTCACCATCGAACAGATCCTTGCGTTTCCTCCACGGGTCATCGTCGCGAAGCCACCTTGATGTCCCATGAACACGGTTTTCAAGACCGGGATCTCTATCTAGCTGGCGTCGTTGTGTCATCCATGCACCTTACGCATCCGAAAATCCGTGACTACGACCGCGAGATATCCGTAACCGAGATAGTCGTGCACCGTCGTGAGCGGTCGGCTCTCATAGGGAAATATTCTTTCTCTGGCGTCCCGTATTGGCTGGCGTTTTCCACAGCGTGTCAAGCTCCTCTTCAGCAGCCCGGATCTGATTGATGTCGTTCCTGGTTGTTTCGCCCTTCAATTAGCATACTCATGTGAATGTACTTTCTCTTCATGCACAACCAGGGAAGGTTGTACATCCACACAAACACAGGCCGTGCTATGTGTGCTTCTCGGCTGCCAAATGGATTGACTCCATCGGTGCTCGCGCCCGGACGATGTTCCTTGGATCGTTCCCAAATTCCGAGTCTTGAAGTTCAACGCTTGCCAGCTGGCTCGCATCCTTAGGGTGACTCAGCATCTTGTCTTTTTATCTATCTCCGGATCATTTGCGTCATCTTCTCTCTTCTCTCTCCCTATCCGCGTGCCAGCAGGAGCTTTGCTACCTTAGGGTCCATGAAATAGCGCTGCAGACGAGGAGTGATCGGAAAGTACCACACCACTTTTCGAGGAGCTTTCTTCCTCTTCTTGTATCGAGTGGCGCCAAGACACCGGACATATGGTAGACTCAGCGTGCTCGTCCCGATAAATGATGCAATTGTTCATGCACACATGGTATTTCACGTCGCGGTAAATCGAGAGGACACACGATTTTCTTCGCCTCCTCAAACTGGTCGGGCACTTGTTCCCCTTGGGAAGGCGTTCGTGCGAATGACATGTTCTCGTCGAAGCATCGTCGGTCATTTTGTGTTTTACCTTCATCTCCGGAGCCATGGCGTTACTTTCGGCGGGTATCCTCGGGCTGCATCCTTCATACAATGGAGTAACGCGTCTAACTCAAGTTGATCCATCTTGGCTTTCTCTCGGGCGGCAGCTCTTGCGTTATCCGTGCGCTTGAGAAGCGACTCTTGAATATGAGGTCCTGCACCCAGCCCATCGATGGTCCAGCGTCGTGCGCTCCGCCGGCATCATCATCTTCATGATCATGCCCGTCGCCTGCTCGGCATCTTCCTCATCATCATGTCCGCATCTTCTACATGATGATGTATACAACATCACGGTCGTGATCATCTCCTGCGGATTCTTCGTCTTCTCGCCCGCCCGAGCGCGGTGGTTGTCTTGCTGCCCTTCCTCATTTCTTGCCGGCCCGCATGGGCGACTTCGTAGTCATCTTCATCACCTTGCCACCGATAGCCATCCATGAAACCACGCAACAGCAGGTGGTCCCTTTGCTGCCGGAATCCGGGTCCGCAATAAGGCTCTTGACTTGCATCTTCGACACGGACATCTTATCTCCGTCTCGTTCTTTTGAAGCATCTCGGCCTTCGCGGACCTCAAAAACCTATTCACGATGCCTTCGGTCATCGTGCGGACCATCATCGCTCATGGGTAGAGCAAAACGATATTTTAGAACCAAACAAAAATTTGACATGACTTTCCTAAAAATAGGACCAAAAAGAATGCTTAATGCCAAAATTCTCGCTTGAAACGGAAATGAATCAACATTCCGCAAAATATTGGCAACTATCGCATTTCAAATACCGGTACACCTCAAACACAAACACATATGCAACACCACAAACATATGCAACACCACGAACATACATAGATCTAGCTAGGCCGTAAAAAGTGCATGTGCACATTGTTGTAGGAAGAACAACATAAATATAGCTTCCCCCCTTACTTACCTATTAAAACAAGGTAATTTAACCACTTAATTTGAATGAATCTATGGTGAAATGAGGTGAAAAAGAGGAGGCACCCGAGACAAGGAGGAGGTGGAGAGAATGAAGTGGGGAGAAAGTGAGTGTGTGGGTAGGAGAGGCTGTCCCAAATATCTTGTTGCTGCCCACTTACTAATGGCACCTCTTGCATGGTGCGCCATTAGTAGTTACAACTACTAATGGCGCGACGTAGCGAGGATCGCCATTAGTATGTTTGGATAAGCGCACTAGTTCAAAAAAAATTCTATACTAATGGCGCACCCACTTCACAGTGCGCCATTAGTAGTTACAACTACTAATGGCGCACTTGGGCGGGATCGCCATTAGTATGTTTGAACAGGCGCACTAGTTAATTTTTTTGATACTAATGGCGCACCCTTTGCAAGGTGCGCCATTAGTAGTTAAACTCTAATGGCGCATCGGAAGGTGATGCGCCATTAGTATATCTCTTAATAATGCCATCTCTTTACAGTGCCATTGTGATTAATCAATCCCATCTATAATTTTTTTACAGTAGTATCCTCGTTCGCAAGCGCCCAAACGCTGCGAGATGAAGTACACTCCAAGAGAGAGTGACGTCATGAGACCGGGACTCCGCAAAGTCCGCATGTGCTTGAGTCGGCCATATGACTATGTTGGGAAAAATTGTTTTGATAATCTTCATAAGAACATACGGATCTTGCCAGGAACAGCAATTTTCTAAAGTTATTAGAAACAAGTGCTTCTGGGCTGTGTGGAACGACCGCATATCTTTCTAATGATTGTGGGCTCTACGGCTGGGCTGGAATTAGGCTGCGCTTTGGGCTTCTCGGGCCGGGCTGGGGTCAATCATTTTTTTGAACTGGGGTCAAAGACAAATCCTTATTAACAAGATTACTTCATGTTACAATCGGCACTGGTGTCAATTGCCACCAGCACTTACACGGGAGCTCCGTCCTTGAGAGAGGGTGTGTGTGAGAATTTGATGATAAAAACGTGGTCAATGTCATTTAATATGTATGAAAATATTAAATGTAATATTAACATAATTAATATTAAACTTTTAAAGTTAATGTGGCCCTGCCACAGGCGTTTTTCTAGTAATTAGTAGATATAGACTCACAGATGCCACAGGCTCACAGTCCCATATTCACTTCACCCACCGGGCGTGCCAAGCGGTGGCATAGGGTACATCCAACCGTGTAGTTAGTGACCACTGACCTGACCGGTGACGCGGCAGGGGCCCCTCCGCGTGCCGTGCTCCAGCAAGGCTGCAAGACCTCTCGTCTCCTCCCGCGGCGTCGTCGGCCGGACACTTGCACGTTCCTCTGGGTACGGTACGCGACGCGTGCCGAATCCTTTGCCCCCGGAGGCACCGCATGTGCGTCAAGATACGCTGCGACGCGACGGCCTTTGCTGGCTCTGCCTGCCTGTCTGCACCACTGCACCGGCACCGGTGTGATCGGTGATCGCGACGACGCCGCATTCAATTCGCTCGAGATTTCACCGGCTGGTCCCGACCGCTCACGGGCCCCTTCCCTTCCCGGCCAATGCTTCCAAAGACGCACGACAACCTCACATGGAGAGATTGATGCACGGCCCGACTGTTTAGAGTAAGATAATTTGAAATAAAAAGCCTCGTGGGCGACGCGTTTCCGACTGCAGTGAGAACGAGAACGATGAGCGCTAGTACCGCTAGCCGTAATATGCTCCGGTTCCGTTGACGGAGCGTTCCTCTCTGGTTTTCAGCCTCCAGATTTTCCGGTTGGAGGAACGCGCAGAAGCGGCCATGCGCGCTGCCGGGCCGGGCAGGCGAGCATGTGCAGCTCCTTCATGGCCGCTGCGTCAGACAAGGTAACAGAAACGCAGGACCAGAAGCCGCTCGCCTTGCGACACCTCTGCGTTTTGGGGCAGGCGCCGTTGCGGGGCAGTTGGAGTCACTCTACAACATTCATGGTCAAAACACAATGACCGGAAGGAAGTGCAAGCAAAAAAATAATGCCGTGTCAAAGTCACGGGAGTAGTAAACACATGAAACCGGTTTGAGTGTCATTTTAATGGTGCAAAAATGAATTACTAGGGGATATATGGAGAGGAGAGGCAGAAGGGAAAGAGGTGCTTGCGAACATGGTCCTGGCAATATGAGTCTCAAGTTGAAGTATCTGCGCATGGCCACAAAGGCAATAAAGGAGGCACCAACCGGTCTGCAGTGGGTACACGATCCCGGGCAACGAGCCAACTGTGGAGGCCGCCCACAGCCCACGGTCCCTTGGCTCTGCGCAGCCTCTCTTGGATTCTCGTACAGTGCGTGGGCACATGACCTGTTTGTTTGTTGGGCACCTCGGTCTACATTCAGACGGGCGTGTGAATCTTCACAACCAGTAGTAGTCCGGTAGCAATTTCGGTTAGCGCATGATTCAGGTTGCTGTGGCCTGGCTCACACAGGAAGGCAGCGATACTAGTCCGTGCGCGAGTGGTCTCTATCAACCCTACTGTCAAAAGTGTCAAATATTAGAGCAACTTCAACATGCGACCCCAAATGAACGTGTTTTATATGAATTCTATTTTTTTGGGTTGGGCAAAGTGTTGTTGTCTGGCCATAACGAAGCAAATCTGGTCGCAGCGACCAACCGACGGACGCATTTTGTCCGGGCACTATGCTCCTTTTGTAAGATAAATAAATGAAAAACTAAAACTGACCGTGGCCATAACCATGTCGGCCAGAGCGCAAGCAGTCGGCACACATGTTAGCCTACAAAATGACCACACTCATGGTTCACGTCGGCCTTGATCAGCGGCCGGCACACTTGCCACCGCACAAAAAACAGTCATAATTCATGTTTCGCGGCCCCTAGTTCATGCCGGCACACAAGTCAACATATAAAATGATGTTGCTCTTGGTCGTATCTCAATCATCTAGCTCGTGCATCGCCTTTTGCTTCTTCTCAAACCGACTTCTTCTCTTCGGGAACATCTTGCTCAAGTCCACCGTCATGATCTCCAGCCCCTTAGCATTTAGCAATGAAAGCTAGCCCCACCTTTGTTGCTTTGGTGTTCCTGTTGTCGCCTCAATCTCGAGCTTCTTCGTTTGAACGGCTTCTCAGTCTCGAGCTTACTCCTTTTGACGCCCTCCTCCATCTCGAGCTTCCTTGTTTGGAGCTTGATGTAGACCGTCATTTGCCCCTCTTTTTCCTCGCGCTTCACCTCGTCTGTTGCTTCCTTTTGGGTCGTCATGCCTTGCAAAGTTTCTTGCAAGGCGAACGATGTTTCATCACGCTTCTCGTCCACCTTGGAGTTGGTCTTGGCCCTCGGCTACTTCTCTCCTTCTTCATGTTCAACAACGGTTGTTGGCCCTTCATTCTTCTTTTGGGTGGCATATTGATCTTTAAACTTGGGGAAATCTTTGATGATCGTCCAACAATGGAGGTGGGTGATGGCGTCCCAGGCAGCCCGACCGCCACCATCAACAGGACGCCGAACACGACATCGCTAAACCTCTGACAAAAGGGAAGGAGAAAGTGGCGGCGCTGCTGCTCCAACATCGTGACCCGACCTGATCCGCTGCTCGCCGCGCTCCATCGGTCGACCCCTTTGACTCCGGGTGTCAACGCCAACATGCCCTCTGCTATTTACTCTGCTCGCACGGATCGGAGATGAGAAAAGGGGATCGGGGAAGCAGTGGTGCTGATGCTCACGATTGACTTGCTTCGTTGCTCGCCGTGCTCCTCCGGTTTGCCACCTCTCCATTCAACCCCCGGGAGTCGACGCCAGTGTGCTCCTCTGCTGGTACCGAACAAAATGAGAAAAAATGGGATCGAGGTGAGGAAGAGAGAAATGGTGTATTTGGTAGCCCGCATTAGGCCCAACCAGGCCCATGAAGGAATAAAAAACGTTTGTTTGGTTACGTGGGTTGCATCTACTTCTCGGGCCGCACGGAACTTAAAGCACTTCTAGGCCAGGCCCGCGCACGATGGCCAAATCGGCAGTTTATCACCAGATAGGCTCACTGGGGCCATGTGTGCCTCTTCGCTTGCATGCCTCAAGGAGTGCGGGAGACGGACGTGACGTCTCATAACTCTCCTCATTCTCTCGTGTCACCGCCCACTCCACCCCACGCTCTCTCATTCTCATCACCACCCCTTGCTCTCTCTGATGGCTCGCCCGCCATCATGTCGTCCCCTGACCCCCATCTACGTCGGTAACAACCGCGTCCAAGAGCGGTGGGAGTCCAGCCTGCAAACTCAGCATCAAGCGATGGCGGCCATTACGCCGCGTCGTCGCCGTTACGCACGAGCCCCTCGTCCGGACAATGCGGTGCGGCGCTCCGCTCCGCCGCCGTATCTGGACCTCGTGGTCACAGGTTCGATGGCGCCACGGAGGAGACATCCACTCGCGTCGCTGCTCGGAACACATGTGGCGCGGTTTTTACCAACATTCGAGGTTTTCTCCGGGCAAAGACGACAGGCCATGGGCGACGGTGCCCTCTTCATCAACCTCTCGTGTGGCCACGGACACCGGGGCAATACCGATGGTCGTCACCCTTGCTGGCTCATCCTCCTTTTCGCCCATCATCTCCTTCCCGCCGGGGTTTTCTCCCCGACCGGCGTACGCTCGAACGACACCGGCTCCGGTAAGTTTCATTTTCCCCTTTGCTCGTAGATGTAGATTGGGGTTTTCTGTATTAGGCGTGGCTTGGACTTGATTGAATTCAATTCCAATCAAATCGGTTCGAATCCAATCTATTCCTTCTTGACTGCTACTATTGCTTCATGCGCTGCCTCGGGTGTTCATGCATAGTAGGTGTTGTTGTTGCTTCCCCAGTGATAGATTGGTGTTTGAAAGATAGGTAGTTACATTGTAGTTAGCATTGGGTAGGCATACGCTTCATGTTCATAGGCAGGGTTTGTGCTTGTATGTTGAAGGTAGATTGGAGCTGGCATAGGCAGGGTATGTGCATGGTTTCATTACGTGCATGGTGTTCATCGTACGTAGGACAAATGTGGATGCTCATAGAGGTTGTAGGACCAATGTGTTTGCTCGTTTAGGTACTACTACCAATGTAGCATGCTGTCAAATGTGGAAGTGGGCACAACTTGCAGTGCTAGCTTTAGATCATGCCACTGATGTTTAGGAAACTACACTGATCAGTGGCAGTTACCCAAGAGCAGGTGCTGATGAAGTCATGTACCTAGGGTAGGGTCATGGACCTGTCCAAGATACCCTCCCCAAGGACATCTCTTGAAGAAAACACCTTTCAGTCGACCTGGAAGAATTCCACTCGGCGGACCTGAAGACACTCGACCGCGGAAGATTTCTGATCATTACGCATAAGCGGTCGGTCATTAAGTGGCTTTAAGGTCATCATAGCACTTTATGTGGGGCGTTACGATAACTCCCTCTCTTAATGTACCTTAATCCCTACATAGCGAGGGCTTTGGAAGGGTGCAGCGAACTCTATATAAGCCACCCCCTCCTCGGTGTAAAGGGTTCACACCACGAACTCATATGCATATAATCTGATCGACCGCCTCCGGGCTCCGAGGGCGTGGGGCTGTTACTTCCTCAGAGAAGGGCTTGAACTCGTAAACATCTTGCGTATACAACTACTCCATAGCTAGGATCTTGCCTCTCCATACCTACCCCCCATTATCTTGTCGGGCTTAGAACCACGACGGTTGGCACCCTGTAGGGCAGGTGTCTTAGCGACTTGTTGGAGAAGTTGCAGTTTTCCAATCCCATTCATCATGGTTTCAGGTGGAGTTTTGGTTGAGGGCCGCGAGATCCGTCTCGGTGCGCTCACGTTCATCGCTGACGACTCCGCTTGGTTGCAGGAGGCTCCACTCGACATGTACGCGCTCCCTGTCCGCGGGGCAACACACTTTCGCGCGTGCGTCTGCGGTGTCCTCCTGCGGCAGCCGTCGACCCAATATCGGTCGGCTCTTGTGCCGTCCTCCCTCCCAGTCTCTCGCCGGCGCAAGTGTTCCGGTCGGTCGAGGCTTCAGCGGTGGGTGAGGCACGCGGTGGCCCGCCAGTCGGCCACCCCTCAAGTCGCGGCAATCGAGCCCGACGAATCTCTCTACGGCCTGTTCAATCTATCGGTGGCTCGCGAGAGATCGCATCCTAGTGCGATAGCGATGATCCAGCGGCGGAGGTTACGATGGTCGACGGACCACACAGTCCTCTGGTTTCCCCAGCGCCCGGCCAGGCGTTGGCGGAGGCGAGCCAGCGCGAGCTCACGAAGAGTACCAGCCGAGTCCCTCGCCGCTCCAGAGGAGGAGCTCGCCGCCGGAACATGGATGCGCTTCACACTCCTATCGTTGGAGAAACCCCGAGGCCCGTGCCTTAGAAGATGCGTTTGGCCAACAGGCTGGCGCACTCGACCGGAAAATCTCCGGCGAGTGCTCGATTTAACAGCGCAACAACGGGTCCCGTCGTCCGATCGGCGTCAACTCTTTCCACAACCGACTCGGTATACGAACTCCCATTCAGAATCTAGCAGCTGCAGCCGTATAGCGAGTCCATTCAGCCTTCCCGATCGGAGGCTGGCGAGAGGCTACTCGGATCGAAGATTTGCTCCGGGCAGCGGGAGATCAAAATTCAGTCATATCACGATCGCGGAACAGGATTCACAAAAGATCCATCGCTGCGAATCTGATCCGATCGGCACATAGCCCAAGATCGCCCACGAGGCGTGAGGACATGGAGGCGGCGTGATCGATATGAGGACCGATTCGATCGTGATGATCGACATCGAGTGCCCTCCTCCCCAAGGGGTGGGTCGTATCGCCTCGGCAACAAGATGATGAGACGCCTTGACCGAGTCTTTGGCGAAGGATTCGATCGACCCGAGGAACCAAGCTTTGATGCTAGATCCATCATCGTTCAAGGCTTGGTCGGCGAACGAGCTCACCGAGAAGGCCATGACAAATGCACCCGCCAAAGATGAGAGTACCGTCTCGGGACGAGTGTTTTAGCGAGCCATCGAGCGCGGTGATTCCTCCCAACCGGGTTGGCGGTAGTCGATAAGTTCACGGTGAGTCCAAGCGGATACAGCTTGAGGACTACCGAGTGGCTGTCCAGATTGGCGGCGGCAGCGATGAAGTGGCCATGAAACACCTGCCTCTTATGTTGGAGGCTCGGCGAGCATGGTTGAATCGATTAGCGCCCAACAGCATTTACACTTGGGAAGATCTTGCCCAGTGTTTGTCGGGACATTTGAAGGAACTTGCAAGCGGCCAGCGAGGTTGTGAGTTGCGATCGTGTGTGCGAAGTCGAATGAAACTACGAGGATTACATCGAGATGGATTACATTGCATCACACGGTAGAGAATGTATCGATCATCGAGCGATCTGTGCCTTCAAGGAAGGTGTTAAGAATAGAGAGTTAAGTTTGAAATTAAATCCGGACCGAGATATGACCACGAGTCGAATGATGGAGATTGCCACCAAATCGCCAATGGTGAAGAAGAGGATCGGCTCGGAGTGGCAAGTACAAGTCAGCCGCTAATGAAACCGGGAGGAACTCGATCGGAAGCGAAGCGGAAAGCCGAGCCAGCTGCTCCCGGAGAAGCCTTGGCCATGACTCCAGGAAAGTTCAAGGGGAAACCCAAGGGGCCTTGGAACCCTAAAAAGGTGAAAGACCAAGATGGAAATGATGTGTTGGATTTGCCATGTCACATTCACACGAAGAAAGATGAAGAGGGTAAACTCATTTACCTAAAGCATACCACTCGACAGTGTCGGCTCTTGATTCAGTAGTTCCAGGGGAAACAACTCAAGGATAAGGAGAAGGAGTCGGACAAAGTTGAGGACAAGGAAGATAGTGACGGTGGATACCCCCAGGTCAATTCCACCCTGATGATTTTTGCTGACGTTGAAAGCAAAATTCGATTGAAAGTTATCAACCGGGAAGTGAACATGGTCGCTCCGGCGACACCCAGTTATCTGAAATGGTCACAGACCGCCATCACGTTCGACCAGTCTGATCACCCGACACACATAGCCACCCCTGGGAGGCAAGCTTTGGTGGTCGACCCAGTCGTCGAAGGCACTCGACTAACCAAGGTTTTGATGGATGGTGGCAGTGGCTTGAACATACTGTATGCAGAGACGTTGAAAGGGATGGGCATTCCGATGTCGGACTCGGCACCAACAACATGAGCTTCCATGGAGTCGTTCACGGAAAGAAGGCCGAGTCACTCAGCCAAATTGCTCTCGATGTGGTTTTGGTGATTACAAGAATTTTCGTGAGAAAAGTTGACCTTTGAGGTCGTGGATTTCGAGGCGCTTATCACGCTATCACGGGAGGCGGCATATGCGCGTTTCATGGCTCGACCATGTTATGTATACCTCAAACTGAAGATGATAGGTCCCAAAGGTGTGATTACTGTCACTGGCAATCGGAAGAAAGCAGAAGAGTGTTTTCAGAAAGGCTCTAAGATCACTGATGCTCAGATGGCAGTAGTAGAGTTGCAAGAGTACCAGAAAACTGCGGACCCGAGTGATTTGTTGCGAGCCAAGAAGCCTGCCACGGAGTCAACATTTCAGTCGTCCGGTGAGACGAAACCGATTCATATTCACCCGACTGATCCCAATGCTGCTCTGACTCACATCTCAACAACACTCGACTCCAAATAGGAAGAAGCGCTCATCCAGTTCCTCCGTGAGAACTGGAACATCTTCGCATGGAAGCTTGGCGACATGCGGTGTTCGAGGGGATGGTGAGCATCGTCTCTGAAGTCGACTCAAAAGTTAAACCTGTCAAAGAACATCTTCGACGGTCTGCCCTCCAGAAGAGAAAGGCCATTGGCGAGGAGGTGGCTCGGCTCTTAGCAGCAAAGTTTATCCGAAAGATTTACCACTCCGAGTGGCTCGCCAATGTTGTCATGGTCCCTAAGAAGGACAAATCACTTCGCATGTGCATCGACTTCAAACATATCAATCGGGCTTGCCCGAAAGATCATTTTCCTCTTCCCCTCATCGACCAAATAGTCGACTTGACTGCGGGATGTGAGCAGTTGTATTTCTTGGACGCCTATTCCGGTTACCATCGGATCCGTCTGTATGGACCCAACGAGATCAAAACAACTTTCATCACTCCATTTGGGTGCTTCTGTTATGTCACCATGCCATTCGACCTCAAGAATGCGAACCACGTTCATGAGGATGATTGAAGTGTTTTCTCACTCAAATCGGTCGGAATGTGGAAGCATACATGGATGATATTGTGGTCAAGTCGGGAAAGGTTCCGACCTGTTGGTGACCTTGCTGAAACATTTGCCAATCTCGGGAGGTATGATATCAAGCAATCCATAAAAGTGCACATTCGGAGTTCTGGCGGAAAGTTACTCGGTTTTCGTTTCGAGCGAGGAATCGATGCCAACCAGAAAAAGTTGGCACTATACTCCGAATGAAGCATACATGCATGTGCACGATCTCCAGAAGCTTACTGGATGCTTGGCCTCTTTAAGTCGATTCATCTCTCGCCTCGGTGAAAAGGCATTGCCTCTTTACCGGCTGATGAAGAAGTCAGACAAGTTCGAGTGGACTCCGAAGCTGATGCAGCGTTTGCGAGCTAAAAGCTCGCTCTCCACCAACCGGTGCTTGCTGCTCCAATCAGCAAGGAGCCATTGCTGCTTTACATTGCAACCACAGGACAAGTCGTCAGTACAGTACTTATGGTCGAGCGGGAAGAAGAAGGAAAGGCCTTCAAAGTTCAGCGCCCAATATATTATCTTTACGAAGTATTGACCCCATCAAAGCAAAGATACCCTCATTATCGAAAGCTTGTTTATGGGATTTATATGACCCGAAGAAGGTTGCTCATTACTTCTCGATCATTCCATTACGGTTGTCGTGACGCCCATTATCAAAGATTACATACAACACGAGATGCAATCGGTCGAGTGGCGAAATGGGCGATTGAACTCCTTCCCTTGATATCAAGTTTGAGGCAAAAGCCATCAAGTCCCAAGCAATAGCAGATTTCATCGCCGAGTGGATTGAACAACGATTGCCGACTCAAGTTCACTCGAGCACTAGACCATGTTCTTTGATGGTTCCAAGATGCTGAATGGTTCGGTCTTTGGGTAGTATTGGTTTCCCCGAGGAGATAAGCTCGGATATGTGCTCCAGATTCACTTTGATTCTTCCAACAATGAAGCGAAATCTGAAGCCTTGTTGTATGGGTTGTGTATGGCCATTTCACTCGGCGTCCGTCGCCTCATGGTTTATGGCGACTCAGATCTAGTGGTTAATCGGTGATGAAGGAGTGGGATGTCAAGTCCATCCATGACTGGTTATTGCAATGCAGTGAGGAAGTTAGAGAAGAAGTTTGAGGGTTAGAGCTTCATCATGTACCCGGTGAAAAATCAAGCTGTTGATGATTTGGCGAAAATAGGGTCCAAGAGGGAAGCCATTCCCAGTGATGTGTTTTTGAAGCACATCCACACACCGTCAATTCAAGAAGATCCCTTCACTGAAGAAGCCCCACAGCCAAAAAGTGCCACCGATCCGAATGAAGTTGAGGTCCCAGCTGTGGTCGACCTGGTCATGGAAGTCGTGGTCATCACTCCCGATTGGACAGTACCGTACATCGCGTATATCCTAAGGAAAGAACTCCCGGAGAACGAAGAAGCGGCTCGACAGATCATCCGTCGATCCAAGGCCTTTACTGTGATGAAGGGACAGTTGTACAGAGAAAGCGCGACTGGAGTCGGCCAGAAGTGCATAACACCAGAAGAAGGTCAGATAATTATTGATGATATCCACTCGGGGACCTGTGGTCATCATGCATCCTCTCGGACCATCGTGGCTAAAGCATACCGAGCGGGATTTTACTGGCCAAAAGCAAATGAAATGGCAAAGGAAATAGTCGACAAGTGTGAAGGGTGTCAGTTCTATTCCAATATGTCACACAAACCCGCCTCAGCCTTGAAGACCATTCCACTCGTCTGGCCCTTCGCTGTTTGGGGGTTGGATATGATTGGACCGCTGAGAACTAGCAGAAGCGGTTTCACTCACTTGCTAGTGGCAGTCGACAAGTTTACGAAGTGGATCGAAGCTAAACCTATCAAGAACCTCGATCGTGCCTTTGCTATCGGTTTCATCGAGAGTTGATATTCAGATATGGAGTTCCGCACAGCATCATCATCGACAATGGGTCAAACTTTGATTCGACAAGTTCAAAGCCTTTTAGCCTCTCGAGACGCACGCGAGTCGACTATGCTTGATTGCTCACCCCTAGTCGAATGGACAAGCGAGCGAGCAAATGGTCTAATTCTCAAAGGATGAAACCTCGGCCGATCGCGATCTCAAGCATGCAGCGGGGCGTGGGTCGACGAACTTCCGTCGGTTCTTTGGGGATTGAGGACCACTCCTAATCGGTCATTGGGAGAACTCCATTCTTTACGGTCTATGGGGCTGAAGCGATTCTGCTGAGTGACACCTTCACAATGCACCCGAGTGAACTCTACTCACGAAGATGAAGCGGAGCAAGCCCGACAAGATGCGGTCGACCTCCTTGAAGAGAGAGAGAGATGGCCCTGATCCGTTCGACCATCTATCAGCAGGACTTGCGTCGATTCCATGCTAGAAATGTGAAGAGACGAACCTTTCAAGAAGGAGACTTGGTCCTCCGAGTGGATCAACAGAAACCACACAAGCTCGCTCCCACTTGGGAAGGTCCCTTCATCGTCACCAGAGTTCTCCACAACGGAGCATACCATCTTTACAACGTCGATCGCCAGATTGATGAGCCTCGAGCTTGGAATGCGGAGCTGCTCCGTCCCTTTTACACTTAAGTACTCACTCGGGTGAGATGTAATAAAAGTAACTCTGTAGTTTGTTTATCAAAGACAAGAATGTTATAATTTTCGCAGTGATTGTTATTATTTTTCGTTTACATGAGAAATTTCCCCAGTGGGTGGCTTAGCTGCGAACCCGTTTCGCCTAAGTTTGTAAAAAAAATCCCGGCCGAGTGGAGAGCCAGCCTCCCACTCGGGGGCTTAGCTGCGAATCCGTTTCGCCTAAGTATCTGAAAATCCTACCGAGTGGTGAGCCAGCCTCCCACTCGGGGCTTAGTGTAGTCAAGAACTCGCCTAAGTGTTTAAAATCCTCACCGAGTGGTGAGCCAGCCTCCCACTCGGGGCTTAGCTGCAGTCAAGTACTCGCCTAAGTGTTGAAAATCCTACCGAGTGAGGAGCCAGCCTCCCACTCGGGGGCTTAGCTGCAGTCCAAGTACTCGCCTAAGTATTTAATACAATGTGCGCTTTGCAAGTACAACGAGGTACAGGTCGGCTGTTGCCCTCCCCTTCAGAGCTACGACACAAAAAAATCCTCCTCAGCTGCAGTCCAGTACTTGCCTAAGTTTGAGAAATCCTACCGAGTGGAGAGCCAACCTCCCACTCGGGGGCTTAGCTGCAGTCCAGTACTCGCCTAAGTTTGAAAAAATCCTACCAAGTGGAGAGCAAACCTCCCACTCGGGGCTTAGCTGCAGTCCGATGCTTGCCTAAGTTTGAAAAATCCTACAGTGGAGAGCCAACCTCCCACTCGGGGCTTAGCAGACAGTCCGATGCTTGCCTAAGTTTGAAAAATCCTACCGAGTGGAGAGCAAACCTCCCACTCGGGGCTTAGCTGCAGTCGATGCTACGCCTAAGTTTGAAAAATCCTACAGAGTGGAGAAAACCTCCCACTCGGGGCTTAGCTGCAGTCCAATGCTAGCCTAAGTTTGAAAAAATCCTCCGAGTGGAGAGAGAACCTCCCACTCGGGGGCTTAGCTGCAGTCCAATACTCACCTAAGTATCTGAAAATCCTACCGAGTGGAGAGCAACCCTCCCACTCAGAGGCTTAGCTGCAGTCCAAGATTACTACGCCTAAATGCGAAATCCATTCCAATCCGCAAGGGCGACGAGGTGCAGGTCGACTGCTACCTTCTCCTTCGGAGTTACGCCACAAGTAACGTGCGCTCCATCCCAATCCGCAAGGACGACGAGGTGCAGGTCGACTACTACCTTCTCCTTCGGAGCCACGCCACAAGTACAACATGCGCTCCATCCCAATCCGCAAGGACGACGAGGTGCAGGTCGATTACCTTCTCCTTGAACTCGCCACAAGTACAACATGCGCTCCATCCCGATCCATAAGAATGACGAGGTGCAGGTCATTGTTACCTTCTCTGCGGACTCGCCATAAGTACAATCCGAACTCCATCCCTACCTGCAAGAACAATGAAGTGTAGGTCGACTGGATCCACCTCAGAGCTGCATCTCAAGCACTGAAGTATATTCCGAGTGAAGAACAAGGTTTGCTCGAAGGCAAATGGAAGCATATTCGACGATAAGTAAAATTCGGATAACATCCTACGGATGCAGAAGTACCCAGTCATCAAGCCTGTTAAATTTTATCGATTACAAGACCACTCGGCATTCCGAGGCAAATTTAAGACGAAGCATAGAAGTTTTTTACTCCTCAGGTGGAGGACTGGAAGGCGCGACGAACTGGTCCAGGTCGATCCCGTCAGCGATCCGAGTGGCAGCAGCAATGAAAGTCTCCATGAAAGATTGGAAGTCGTACTTCTTGGTATTGGCAACTTTGATGGACGCCAGCTTTTCCTCTCGCGCCTCCTTGCAGTGAACGCAGACCAGGGACAGAGCAACATCAGCGCCACACCTGGCAGAAGATTTTTTCCATTCCTGCACTTGAATTGGAACGTCATTAAGTCGAGTCATTAAAGACTCGAGGTCATTTTGAAGCGTCTCGTCTGGCCAGAGTGTCGAGTCAATGCGCGACACCGCAGCCTTCAATTGAGCGAGGTAGTCCACTACAGCAGCGACACGAGACTCCAGTCGGAGGACATTCATGGCGGCTTCATCCTTCACGGGGGAGTTAATGGGGTCCAGGCTTGTCTCCACCCGACTAGTCTCTTCTTTGAAGTTCTGACAGAATTCTGCAAACACAACTCGAGTTCAAGCTAATGGTTCTGTGATGAGTCGGTGATAACAAGTCACTCGGATAAGAGGAATTACCTTCAAGCATGAGGAATAACTTCTTGGCGAGCCCTCCTAGATAAGCCTCGGATCGTTCCTCTTCCCTTGATTCATGACCTTGTCACTCGAGCTACCTTGTTGTTCTTCAGTCGGCTAACCTACTTGTTGGCCGCGTCGAGATCAGCTTTCAGATTGGCGTTCTCTTCTTCAAGTTTTTCGACTGAAGACAACTTCTCTTCCGCGAGCTTGGTTTTGTTCAAAGACGTTTTCTGCGCCTTGGCAAGGTCATGATCCTTCTTCTTGAGCCTCCTCCATTTTATCTCGCAAAATAGCGGTGAGATCGAAATTAGGAAGGGACGAGAAAGACAAAGACAGTCATCAAGTTCTCACCAGCCATACCTTTTGCCGTCTCTAGCCTTACGCAAGTTCTCTGAGCAAGCTTCAAGTCAAGGTTGAGCTGGATCTGTTTGTTTTCAATTCAGTATAGCGAGCAACAAGCTCACAGGATTTCTGCGAAGAATCAATCGACAGACATCAAAGATAGGTTACTTCCGAGTGACTAAGAAAAATCATTGCGTTTCTAAGACTACAGCTGAATCAAAATATCCGACAGTAGTCTCGGGGACTACACCCAGTGGGTGCACTTAGCGTGCCCCCACTGGTCTTTCCAACTCGGTTCGATCAGTTGACCAAAAGAGACAAAAAAAGAGTTCTTCAGACTACGGTCGACTGCCAGCAGTCCACCATAGTTTCGGGGACTACACCCAGTGGGTGCACTCAGCGTGCCCCCACCGGTTTCAAGATTCCATTCGACATGGTCCGACCAGACCGAGTGAAGAAGTTATCAAAGAAATACAAAGTATAAAGACTACGGTCGACTGCCAGCAGTCCACCATAGTCTCGGGGACTACACCGATGGGTGCACTCAGCGTGCCCCACCAATTCAAAAATTCAGTCGACACACCCAGTGGGTGTCTGAATCTGAATCTTGAGAAGAAGAGTTTTTCGGTAGCATATCCTAACGTAACAAGTGGTGATCAACTAACACGGGCGTCGCTCGAAGAGCTGAGCCGGCATCATAGGCCACTGGCTGGCTTCGGACCACCTTCATTTGCTCCATCATGATCCCGCTTGGCGTATAGCCTCCTTAGTAGCACCCACTTGGTCCTCTGGGACGTGGTGCGTGGTGAAAAGGAGGTGGATCAGCGATCGGCGATGAAGGCGGATACTCGTCGGCGGCACAACAAAAGACACGGAAGTCCGAGTGATGTTGCCACCCTCATGAACCAGCACCTCGATCGATGCAACTTTGATCGATCTTGCCAAGAAGCGCCTTCTTAGTCCTCCTCCGCCTCAGCGCCTCATCATCATCATCGGGAGATCAATGACATGAGGAGGGACTACATGAAAGATTCAAAGTTCAAAGCGGAAATCCAATCGACCAAAAGCGAAACTACGAGATCATACCAAGGTTAGAGGTGGCAGCATCTTCCATCTCTGGTCTTCATTTCTAACCGAGGTCTCGGAGGTAGCAGCGCGGCGGGTTTCGTAAATCAGTTGATCGACCAACAAGTCGATAAAAATGTGTCCGTGCCAAACAAGAAAACACGAATTCTGCATGCCGGAAATGGTGGGAATGGCCATCCTCATCTTGGGCAAAGCCTTCGTCGGCTTTGATGGCGTCGCTTCGGGGTTGCTTTAGGCGCTTTTTGATCGGGCGGAGGCGTCGTCCGAGGACGTTTAAATCACCGCCCGATAGGGCGATAGTTTTGCCACGCCGACCAGCGGGGCCATGGGTGAGCTTGGATCACCTTTCCATGCGAGGAGGGTCGACTTCTTCCTCCTCTTCCTCCTCCTCCTCTTCGCCGGAGCTGTCATCATCTTCGTCCTCCGCACCATCAGATTGCCATTCCTCCTGGCTTTCACCTCCGCTCCCTTCCTCCTCGACTGGTTCTTGCGCCCCGTTGGGCATCGAATACATCTCAGTGGTGGCCTGGAAGACAACAAGCAAGACAAAAGTCAATCGACCGATTTTAAACAAACAAGATGGAGAAAGCGGGATCACAATCAAAGATACGAGAATGGACCTTGTCTCGTCGTATGACTGGTCGAGTGGGGATCCTCCTGGCTCCTCGAGGTTATCCTTGTTTCTGTGATACCGCAAGACACCTTTCCAAAGATGGCATCCTCGATCTCCTCCGGGTGGATCCGAGTGGTGTCCTCAGTGCCAGAGTACAACCACATCGGATGCGTCGTCGAAGGAATACCTCCAAGAGATCCATGCCTGTTACCCCGTCTCGAATGAGCTGGACAACTCGTTCGACCAACACCTTCACCTGCGCCTTCTCTTCCGGGATCACTTTCAAAGAAGATGGTTTGCTCACTCGGTCCATGGAAAACGAGGGAGTCCAATGACCGCTCAAGGCGTTGGCTGGTCCTTGCGATAGAACCAAGTCGATCGCCATCCACGGACTGACTTCGGGTAAGATCATGGCTGGAAAGAGCTTTTTCCTCTCATTTGGACCCCAAGACCCCCACACATCTGAATCACTTGAGTTCTCTCGTCACTCGGATTGGCCTTTTTCACCATTTGGGAGCGACAAGTGAAAATGTGCTTGAAAAGGCCCCAATGAGGCCGGCAACCCAAGAAATTCTCACACAGCGACACGAAAGTAGCAAGATACACGATGGAGTTGGGAGTGAAGTGGTGAAGTTGTGCCCCAAAGAAGTTCAGAAATCCCCGAAAGAAAGGGTGAGGCGGCAGAGAAAACCCGCGGTCGACATGGGTGGCCAAGAGAACGCACTCACCCTCCAGAGGTTGTGGCGTCCACTCCTTCCCCAGGAGCCGCGCCGTTCCATGGAGGATCCGTCCTTCATTGGCCATGTCGTCGAGATCCTTCTGGCTGATCGTCGAGCAGATCCAGTCACCCTGGATCCAGCCCTGCGGCAAGCCGGCCCTCGATGAAGATCCGCCCCGACTGGTCGCTCTTCCCTTCGCCTTCGCCATCGCCTTCTTCGCCCGCTCCAAAGCCGCCGTCTTCTCCTTCACCATTGTCGTCGGCGGAACGCGCACGGAACGGCGACACTGAGGTGGAATCACTCGCGGCGGATGAATCTGAGGAAGGAAGGAGGAAAGGGGAATGCACTGTTCAAAAAACCCCGGTCCAGGGCCTTATATGAGGTTGCTTCCGAGTGACTGACTGGTAGGCCCAGGCGATCCTGTCAAATCTCGCAACAGTCGCCCGCGCGATACGTGGCGAAAAAGGTGGCGCGGAGATCAAGGCGTCCTTGCCTTATCCCGTCCGATTACTGCGGCTCTCTCTCCGTCCTGCTCGTTTCCCAAAAATTCGAATCCCGCTAAATCCGCGCGCCGCAGAGCAAATCGTCAGACAGAAGATTTCCTCCGTCCTGTCACTCGGAGTTCACCAAGTACAAAAAACACACTCGACAGATACAAAGAATGGATCAAGGCGATTGAAAAAGAAGTTGAAGCCATCACCCAAGCTTATTGATCCAGGACAAGACGTGCTCATCACACAAAAAGTGGGTCGGAAGAGTTCTCAACTCCTTCCCCACTCAAACCTCGATCCATTCGGGGGCTACTGATGAAGTCATGTACCTAGGGTAGGGTCATGGACATGTCCAAGATACCCTCCCAAGGACATCTCTTGAAGAAAACACCTTCGATCGACCGGAAGGATTCCACTCGACGGACACAAGACACTCGACCACCAGCCAACCACTGACCGCCGGAAGATCTACAATCATTCGCATAAAACGGTCGGTCATTAAGTGGCTTTAAGGTCATCATAGCACTTTATGTGGGACGTTACCAGTAAC
This sequence comes from Aegilops longissima, assembly GCA_021605205.1. NCBI lineage: Eukaryota > Viridiplantae > Streptophyta > Magnoliopsida > Poales > Poaceae > Aegilops > Aegilops longissima. The sequence goes on along the minus strand of CM038681.1, from coordinate 553,053,694 downwards.
TCCCTCTCTTAATGTACCTTAATCCCTACATAACTGAGGGCTGGAAGGGTCTAGAGAACTCTATATAAGCCACCCCCCTCCTCAGTGTAAAGGGTTCGCACCCCTGTAACTCATACGCATATAATGCAGTCGACCGCCTCCGGGCTCCGAGACGTAGGGCTGTTACTTCTTCCGAGAAGGGCCTGAACTCGTAAACATCTTGCGTATACAACTACTCCATAACTAGGATCTTGCCTCTCCATACCTACCCCCCCATTCTACTGTCAGGCTTAGAACCACGACAATTGGCGCCCACCTTGGGGCAGGTGTCTTAGCAACTTGTTGGAGAAGTTGCAGTTTTTCCAATCCCATTCATCATGGTTTTAGGTGGAGTTTTGGTTGAGGGCCGCGAGATCCGTCTCGGTGCGCTCACGTTCATCGCCGACGACTCCGCTTGGTTGCAGGAGGATCCACTCGACGTTGACGCGCTCCCCGTCCGCGGGGCAACACACTTTCGCGCGTGCGTCCTCGGCGTCCTCCTGCGGCAGCCGTCGACCCAATATCGATCGGCTCTTGTGCCGTTCTCCCTCCCAGTCTCTCGCGGGCGCAAGCGTTCCAGTCGGTCGAGGCTTCAGTGGTGGGTGAGGCACGCGGTGGCCCGCCAGTCGGCCACCCCTCAAGTCACGGAAATCGAGCCCGACGAATCTCTCTACGGCCTGTTCGATCTGTCGACTAGCTCCACAGAGACTGCATCCTAGTGCGATAGCAGTGCTCCAGCGGCGGATCGGAGATGAGAAAAGGGGATCGGGGAAGCAGTGGTGCTGATGCTCACGATTGATTTGTTTCGTTGCTCGCCGCGCTCCCCCAGTTTGCCACCTCTCCATTCAACCCCCGGGAGTCGACGCCAGTGTGCTCCTCTGCTGGTACCGAACAAAATGAGAAAAAATGGGATCGAGGTGAGGAAGAGAGAAATGGTGTATTTGGTAGCCCGCATTAGGCCCAACCAGGCCCATGAAGGAATAAAAAACGTTTGTTTGGTTACGTGGGTTGCATCTACTTCTCGGGCCGCACGGAACTTAAAGCACTTCTAGGCCAGGCCCGCGCATGATGGCCGAATCGGCAGTTTATCACCAGATAGGCTCACTGCGGCCATGTGTGCCTCTTTGTTTGCATGCCTCAAGGAGTGCGGGAGACGGACGGGACGTCTCATAACTCTCCTCATTCTCTCGTGTCACCGCCCACTCCACCCCACGCTCTCTCACTCTCATCACCACCCCTTGCTCTCTCTGATGGCTCGCCCGCCATCATGTCGTCCCCTAACCCCATCTACGTCGGTAACAACCGCGTCCAAGAGCGGTGGGAGTCCAGCCTCGCAAACTCAGGCATCAAACTGATGGCGGCCATTCGCACGTCGCCGCCATTCTGCACCAGGCCCCCTCGTCCGGACAATGCGGTGCCGGCCACTCCGGCTCCGCCGCCGTATCTGGACCTCGTGGTCCTGGGTTCGGTGGCGCCGCCGGAGGAGACATCCACTGCGTCGCTGCTCGGAACACATGTGGCGCGGTTTTTTACCAACATTCGAGGGTTTTCTCTGGGCAGCACGACAGGGCCATGGACGACGGCGCCCTCTTCATCAACCTCTCGTGTGGCCACGGACACCGGGGCAATACCGATGGTCGTCACCCTTGCTGGCTCGTCCTCCTTTTCGCCCATCATCTCCTTCCCGCCGGGGTTTTCTCCCCGACCGGCGTACGCTCGAACGGCACCGGCTCCGGTAAGTTTCATTTTCCCCTTTGCTCGTAGATGTAGATTGGGGTTTTCTGTATTAGGCATGGCTTGGACTTGATTGGATTCAATTCCATTCAAATCGGTTCGAATCCAAGCTATTCCTTCTTGACTGCTACTATTGCTTCATGCGCTGCCTCGGGTGTTCATGCATAGTAGGTGTTGTTGTTGCTTCCCCAGTGACAGATTGGTGTTTGAAAGATAGGTAGTTACATTGTAGTTAGCATTGGGTAGGCATACGCTTCATGTTCATAGGCAGGGTTTGTGCTTGTATGTTGAAGGTAGATTGAAGCTGGCATAGGCAGGGTATGTGCATGGTTTCATTACGTGCATGGTGTTCATCGTACGTAGGACAAATGTGGATGCTCATAGAGGTTGTAGGACCAATGTGTTTGCTCGTTTAGGTACTACTACCAATGTAGCATGCTGTCAAATGTGGAAGTGGGCACAACTTGCAGTGCTAGCTTTAGACAATGCCACTGATGTTTAGGAAACTACACTGATCAGTGGCAGTTACCCAAGAGCAGGTGCTGATGAAGTCATGTACCTAGGGTAGGGTCATGGACCTGTCCAAGATACCCTCCCCAAGGACATCTCTTGAAGAAAACACCTTTCAGTCGACCTGGAAGGATTCCACTCGACGGACCTGAAGACACTTGACCACCAGCCAACCACTCGACCGCCAGAAGATCTCGGTCATTACGCATAAGCGGTCGGTCATTAAGTGGCTTTAAGGTCATCATAGCACTTTATGTGGGACGTTACCAGTAACTCCCTCTCTTAATGTACCTTAATCCCTACATAACTGATGGCTGGAAGGGTCTAGCGAACTCTATATAAGCCACCACCTCCTCAGTGTAAAGGGTTCGCACCCCTGTAACTCATACGCATATAATACAGTCGACCGCCTCCGGGCTCCGAGACGTAAGGCTGTTACTTCCTCCGAGAAGGGCCTGAACTCGTAAACATCTTGCGTATACAACTACTCCATAGCTAGGATCTTGCCTCTCCATACCTACCCCCATTCTACTGTCAGGCTTAGAACCACGACAGGTGCCACTCAACAATGACACTTGTTGATGAGGACATGAAAGTCATTGAACCCTTAGAGTCGAGGACGACTCCATTTCAAGAGGGAAAGGATGATGAGGACATGACTACCATTGATACAACCCCGAACATCAAAGGAGAAATTGTAATAACTTGCGTCAAACAAATACATGACTTGGTGAACGCTAACTTAAGTTCATACTATAACCTTAAACACATGGTTGCACTTTCATCTCCTTGTTGTTGGCCAAATTTAGGTGCAATATCGAAGGAAGCAAATAACATCTTAGCCCATGAAGAAACAAAGTCAAAGAAACAAGTTTTATCAAAATAAGTTTCAAATGAAGCTGATGCTGTTAGTTTTTACCTCTGATGTTTCGTTGTGTCACACCCTTTGGAGGAGAGACGGGGCCATAGAACTCAATCACCAAAAGCTACATCAATTTACTTTCCACTGGAAACAAAACTCACATGATTTGGAGTTGCGAGTCAAAAGTACTTGTCATTCTCATGGAAGGTGTCCAGGCTCACAAGGCTTCGCGAATTTCCGAGGAGCTCTCCAACAACTTCCATAGTTTAGTGCTTATTCCCCCAAGGAAGCCATGCAAAGCTGCTTCTGAATCCTTTTCACACCTAGCTAAGGGGGGTGTCCCTGCTATAAAATCCCAACTCCCCCATCCATTTAGAAAACCTTTTGTCAAACCATTCAGCTACAAGGTTATGCAGCAAGTCTGCTAGAGAGATCTGAGAGATTCTTGCTACCTATGCTCTTGTGAGTTCATCCGGATTCGCGAGAACGAGCCTTTGGTTCCCCCTAATTCGTGCTCTACGGTTCTGACCGTTTTGTGTGGGTTAGTCCTGGTTTGTGGTTCTGTGATTGTTCGGACAACGGGTTGGAGTTCTTTTAGCTCCTGTCAGCCATCCCCAACGGATGGGTTGCATCTGATAACCCACAAGTATATGGGACCGCAACAGTTTCTGAGGGTAGAGTATTCAACCCAAATTTATAGATTCGACACAAGGGGAGCCAAAGAATATTTGCAAGTATTAGCAGCTGATTTGTCAATTCAACCACACCTGGAGATTAATTATCTGCAGCAAAGTGATCAGTAGCAAAATAGTATGATAGTTTTGATAGTAGTAGCAGCAGCAGTAGTAAAGGTAACAGTGATAGCAATGACTTTGTAGCAAGTGCAACAGTAACAACAGCAGTAGTAACTTGGCAAGATCAATATAGAGAAATTCGTAGGCATTGGATCGACAATTTGTTGGATGATATTCATCATGAGACAGTTATAACCTAGGGCGATACGACACTAGCTCCAGTTCATAAATATAATGTAGGCATGTATTCCGTAAATAGTCATACATGCTTATTGAAAGAACTTGCATGACATATTTTGTCCTACCCTCCCATGGCAGCGGGGTCCTATTGGAAACTAAGGGATATTAAGGCCTAATTTTAATAGAGAACCGGAACAAAGCATTAACACACGGTGAATACATAAACTCCTCAAACTACGGTCATCACTGGGAAGTGTCCCGACTATTGTCACTCTGGGGTTGCCGGATCATAACACGTAGTAGGTGACTATAACTTCAAGATCGGATCTAGAACATAGATATAATGGTGATAACATAAATGGTTCAGATCTGAAATCATGGCACCTGGGCCCGAAGTGACAAGCATTAAGCATGGCAAAGTCATAGCAACATCAATCTCAGAACATAATGGATACTAGGGATCAAGCCCTAACAAAACTAACTCGATTAAATGATGAATCTCATCCAACTCCTCACCGACCAGCGAGCCTACGAAGTAATTACTCACTCCCGGTGGGGAGCATCATGGAATTGGCGATGGAGAAGGGTTGGTGATGACGAAGATCGAAGATCCCCCTCTCCGGAGCCCCAAACGGACTCCAGATCTGGCCTCTCGATGTAGAACAGGAGACGGCGGCGGCTCCGTCTCGTGGAACATGATAATTCTTTCTCCCTGATTTTTTCTGGAAAAATGTGATTTTATAGCGTCGGTTTCAGGGTCTGCGGGGCCACCGGGTGGGGACAACCCACCTGGGTGCACCTGGAGGGGGTGGCGTGCCCTGCTGGGTTGTGCCCACCCAGGTGCCCCCCTCCAGTGGTTCTTGGCTCCAGAAATTATCTTTTATTGTATAAGAAATCCCCGCAAAGTTTCCTTCCTTTCCAAGAACGTTTATTTTTGCATAAAAACAACATCATGGTAGTTCTGCTGAAAACAGCGTCAGTCCGGGTTAGTTTCATTCAAATCATGCAAATTAGAGTCCAAAACAAGAGGAAAAGCGTTAGGAAAAGTAGATACGATGGAGACGTATCAACTCCCCCAAGCTTAAACCTTTGCTTGTCCTCAAGAAATTCAGTTGATAAACTGAAAGTGAAAAAGAAAAACTTTTACAAACTCTTTTGCTCTCGTTTGCATAAGTAAGCTTAAACATCACCCATGTTTTCAGCCAATATTATAACTAACCATGTCGACAATAACTCTTAAAAATTATATTAACTCATAACAATGACATAATCAGCTAGCGAGCAATAATAAGAAATCTCAAACAACAACACGTTGTGAAAACAACCATGATATAATATGACAGTAGTGGTATCTTGCTAGCCCTTTCTGAGACCACAAAATATAAATGCAGAGCACCTTCAAAGTTCAAGCAACGACTAAACATTGTAATTCATGGTAGAAAAGATCCAGTCATGATGCACCCAACATTAGCTACACACAATGCATAAGCATGACAACAGTGCTCTCACATTCTGGCGCTTATTTTAGAAGGTGATGACACAACATAAAACTATATAGATAGTCCCTTCACAGATGGAAGCAGTGATTTGCAGCGGCGCCAGAGCTCCAGTTTGCAAAACAGAGGTAAATGATATTTTGTGAAATGCACCCTTCTTGTTTATTTCACGACCATCAGTTATCAATATCTTCCATGCTAAACACATTAGCGGCGGTTCCCAAGCGATAAAGTAAAGGTTAATACTCTGGAGGATTTTTTTGGTTTGATTATTTGTAAGCTCCTTTTGCAATTTGGGACCGGGAATCCCTATTACCGCCCTCTTCTCGTGCGATGGTAAGTGAATAAACACTCATCCTAAGAATAAGCCGCTTAGCATGGAAGATACCGACTACCTCCTTTCGTTCTATGAACAATTCAGGCACACGAAAAGTATATCTATTTGAAGTTTTTAGAGGTGGCACATGCAAATTTACTTAGGACGGCAGGGTAATACCGCATATAGGTAGATATGGTGGACTCATCTGGAATAACTTGGGTTTCAGGTATTGGATGTACAAGCAGAATTCCCACTTAGTACAGGCGAAGGCTAGCAATTAGGTTGAGAAGCGGCCAGCTAGAGAGCAACGACGGTCATGAACATGCATTATGCATAAGTAACATTGGATACTAGCATGAGTAGGATATGAACACCATGAACATAAATACCATAGAGGCTATGTTGGTTTTGATTCAACTACATGCATGAACATGTCCCAAGTCAAGCCACTCGAACATTCGGAGGATACCATATCATCATACTACATCACAATCATTTTAAGGCAGTGTTGATATCCAAGATAAATGATTATCCACTTCTAGCTACTTATGCATGGCATGAGAAACTATAATCTCTAATTGTCATTGCAAACATGTTTGAGAAGAATGGGCTAAATCAAGGATACTAGGTTAAACATATTTACAAAAAAGGACAAGTCGAGTTCATACCCGTTTCTCTCTGGCACGACCAGTTCATCCAATATCGTCATTATTGCCTTTCACTTACACGACCGAACGATATGAAAATAATAATAGTGCAAGAGTGTCATGGACTAAGCTGGAGTCTGCAAACATTTTATTCAAAAGGAGAAGACAAGGTAATGTGTGCTCTTTGTTAGACCAACAATAATGCCTATGAGAGCCACTCAACAATTTCATCGTGGTCTTCTCCTCGGTACAACTCAATAAAAAGAAAAGAAACTCAGAGAAACACACTGAAATATTTTTGGAGTTTTTGGTTTTTCTTAAGCAAGCAAATAAAAGGGAAAAACAAAAACGAGAAAAACTATTTACACGGGAAAGCTCCCAACAAGTAAAAGAAGAACAAGGAAATCTTTTTGGGTTCCCTTTTTAATGCTACAACAATTTAAACTAGGAAGAAAAACCGAAAAGAAGCAGGAAACATATTTTTGGATTTTCTCAAAGTTTTTCAAACACACAAGAAGAAAGCAAGAAAATAAATTTAACATGGATGATACAATGAAAAAGTGTGAACACCCACAACTGAAATGTGTGAACATGAGTGTAATGTCGGTGATAAATACGTACACCCCCAAGCTTAGGCTTTTGGCCTAACTTGGTAATTGATGTCGCTTGAAGCTACGCGGTATTTCCCCAAAGAGGAAGGGATAATGCAGCACATCGGCGGTAGGTATTTCCCTCAGATATGAAACCAAGTTTATCGAACCAGTAGGAGAACCAAGCAACACAACGTAAACAGCCCCTGCACACAGATAACAAATCCTCGGAACCCGACGTGTCAAAGGGGTTGTCAATCCCTTCCGGGGTACGACGCCTCAAGATAGGCAACGGACGTGAGGTAAATTGTAGTAGATTGATAGATCGAACGCCAAATAAAATAAATAGAAATAAAACACACCAAGGTATTTTTGTATTTTTGGTTTAATAGATCTGAAAATAAATGCAAGAGAAAAGTAGATCGCAAAGGCAAATAGATGAGAAAGAAGTCCCGGGGGCCGTAGGTTTCACTAGTGGTTTCTCTCGAGAAAAATCACAACAGTGGGTAAACAAATTACTGTTGGGCAATTGATAGAACTTCAAATAATTATGACGATATCCAGGCATTGATCATTACATAGGCATCACGTCCAATATTAGTAGACCGACTCCTGCCTGCATCTACTACTATTACTCCACACATCGACCGCTATCCAGCATGCATCTAGTGTATTAAGTTCATGAAAAAACGGAGTAATGCAATAAGAACGATGACATAATGTAGACAAGATCCGTTTATCTATGGCGGTAGATATAGATAGCATCTTTTTATCCTTAGTAGGAACGATACATACGTGCCTGTTCCCTTTCTGTCACTGGGATCAAGCACCGTAAGATCGAACCCACTACCGGGCACCTCTTCCCATTGCAAGATAAATAATCAAGTTGGCCAAAAAAAAACCAAATATCGGAGAAGAAATACGAGACTATAAGAGATCATGCATATAAGAGATCAAAGAAATCAAATAACTTTCATGGATATAAAAATATATAACTGACCATAAACTCGAGGTTCATCAGATCCCAACAAACACACCGCAAAAAGAGTTACATCATATGGATCTCCAAGTGATCATTGTTTTGAGAATCAAAAGAGAGAGAGAGATAAAGCCATCTAGCTACTAACTACAGACCCGTAGGTCTACAAAGAACTACTCACGCATCATCAGAGAGGCACCAATGGAAGTGGTGAACCCCTCCGTGATGGTGTCTAGATTGGATCTGGTAGTTCTGGACTCTGCGGCGAAGGATGAATATTTCGTCGACTCCCCTAGGGTTTCTGGATTTTTGGGGTATTTATAGGGCAAAGAGGCGGTCCGGGGGGCACCCAAGGTGGGCACAACCCACCAGGGCGCGCCAGGGCCTCCTGGCCCGCCCTGGTAGGTTATCCCCTCCTCGGGACTCGCCCAGGTGCAACCAAGGCCCAACTTCTTCCTTCTGGCCCATAAAAATTCTCTGTAAAGTTTCGGGGCATTTGGACTCCGTTTGATATTGATTTCCTGCGATGTAGAAAACATGGAAAAAACAGCAACTTGCACTTGGCACAATGTCAATAGGTTAGTACCAAAAAATGATATAAAATGACTATAAAATGATTATAAAACATCCAAGATTGGTAATAAAACAACATGGAACAATAAAAAATAATAGATATGTTGGAGACGTATCAGCATCCCCTAGCTTAATTCCTGCTCGTCCTCGAGTAGGTAAGTGATAATAATAGAATTTTTGATGTGGAGTGCGGTCTATCATGTCATATCATATTCTTTTCTTTATAGCATGGACATTTGGACTTTTATGTGATTCAAAGCAATAGTCTAGTTTTGACATAATAATTTAGATACTCAAGCATATCAACAAGCAATCATGTCTTTCAAAATATCACCGCTGAAATAAGTTATCCCTAGCCCATCATGCTCAAACATTGATCCATTCATGAAACACCCTCGAATATTAGCTATACTCAATACTTAAGCATGATCATATTGCCTCCTAGTTGGTGCTTTTGTAATAGAAGATGGAGACTCAAACTCAAAACAAAAATTGCATAAAGTAAAAGAAGGGCCCTTCACAGATGGAAGTAGGGATTTGTAGAGGTGCCAGAGCTCATAGCAAAAAATTAGAGATAAAAATATTTTGGGAGGTGTATCCATCCCACCAACAAAAACGACGTAGAGCTACGAACAGTTTCCATGCTAGATATGCCATAGGTGGTTCCCAAATAGAAAAATAAAGTTTATTCCTTTCTTCCACCATTCTTTCACTTTCCATGGCTAGCCGTATCCACGAGTGCCTTCATACCAACACTTTCCAAGGAATTTATTATTTGACAACACAAAGTAAATTCATTTTTGCATTTCGGGACTGGGCATCCCTGAAACCTTTGCCTTACCCTCGTGCAATGACAAGTGAATAAACACTCATCGTGAGAATAACACATCCAACATGGAAAATATTAGCCACCCGTTACCGTTCCGCGAGCGAAACAAACACACAAAAGAGAAGTTTATTTTGAAAATTAGAGATGGCACATGCAAATTTGCTTAGTACGGCAAAAGAATACCGCATATAGATAGATATATTGGACTCATGTGGCAAAACTGGTTTAAAGGATTTTGGATGCACAAGTAGAGGTCATACTTGGTGCAAAATGAAGGCTAGCAAAAAGATTGAGAAGCGACCAACCAAGAAACGAATAATCTCATAAGCAAGTACTACGCATAATTAACACCGAATAATGCACCACAAGTAGGATATAATTTTCATTGCATGATTATTGACTTTCTTACATGCATAGGGAATCACAAACCTTAACACCAATATTCTTACTAGAGCACAATTACTCATCAACATAACTCACATATCACATATCTCAAAACTATTACTAAGAATCAAGTTTATTTTGTCCAATGATCTTCATGACACATTTTTTTACTTTATCCTTCTTTGATATCTATCACTTTGTGACTAATTTTTATGTGTTGCTTTTCATAAGCTCAAACAAATATAAGTGAAGATCATGAGCATGAAAAATTTATTTCTCTCAAAATAATTTAAGGTGAAGCAAGAGAGAATTTCTTCAAAAAAATTACTAACTCTCAAATAAATCTAAGTGAAGCAAGAGAGCATTTCTTCAAAAATACTAAGCACACCGTGCTCAAAAAGATATAAGTGAAGCACTAGAGCAAGTTCTAGCTCATAAAAGATTTAAGTGAAGCACAGAGAGAAATTCTAACAAGTCATGAAATAATTTTTGGCTCTCTCAAATTGGTGTGTCCAGCAAGGGTTTATGACTTAAAACACAAATTAAAACAAGCAAAGACACATATCATACAAGACGCTCTAAGCCAAACACATATCATGTGACGAATAAAAATATAGTCTCGAGTAAAATACCGATGGTCGTTAGAAGAAAGAGGGGATGCCACTCGGGGGCATCCCCAAGCTTAGTTGGTTGCTCATTCTTGGATAATAGCTTGGGATGCCGGGGCATCCCCAATCTTAGGCTCTTCTACCCAAAACTTGAAAACTTCAATCACACAAAACTCAAAAAACCTTGTGAGATCCGTTAGTATAAGAAAGCAAACCACTACTATAAGTGATGTATCAAACCAATTCATATTTTGTTTTTGTATTATATCTACTATATTCCAACTTCTGTATGGCAAAAACTCATCAAAGAAAACCATAGAGCCATCAAAATAAGCACACAACACAAAGAAAACTGAATCTGTCAAAACAGAACAGTTTGTAGTAATATGACTCTTTCGAATACTTATGTAACTCCAAAAATTCTAAAAAATTAGGACGACCAGGTTAATTTCTATATTGATCTTCTGCAAAAAGAATCAGGGTAAAAGCACGTTTCTGTGATTTATGAAAATTATTTTCGTGAGTGCATAAGTTTCTGTTTTTCAGCAAGATCTAACAACTATCACCCAAAGAAGATCCTAAAGGCTTTACTTGGCACAAAAACTAATTAAAACACAAAAAACACAATCATACTAGTAGCTAATTGTGTAAACACACAAGAACAGAAAGCAAAAAGAAAAAATGAATTTTATTCATTGGGTTGCCTCCCAACAAGCGCTATAGTTTTATGCCCTTAGCTAGGCGTAAGGTAAGGATCTAAGTTTTGTCATCTTTGGTTTGAGATCCATAAGATGCCCTCATGATTGATTCATAAGGTGGCTTAATTTTTGTTCTAGGAAAGTGTTCCATACCCCTTCCTCAAAGGAAATTGGAACTTGATATTGCCTTCTTTCATATCAATCAGGGCACCAATAGTGCGTAAAAACGGTCTACCAAGAATAATTGGACAAGAGGATTGCAATAAATATCAAGAATAATAAAATCTATGGGCACATAATTCCTAATTGCAAGAATAAGAACATAATCATTATCGGAATTACTAGGAAAAGCCCTAGGATTAAAATTTCCTCTATAAGCATTGTTGTTGAAATTATTGCGAGAAATAAAATTCACATCAATGTCATCACTATTTTGCTCAATCAAAGTAGACAAAGGCATATCATTAAAATCAATAGGAGCACTTTTACTAGCAACCAATTTCATGAGAGCATCAACTTTATCACTCAAAGAAGAAATTTGTTCAACCGAATTAACCTTTTTACTAGTAGGAGCTCTTTCGGTATGCCATTGTGAATAATTTGCCATGATATTATCAAGAAATTTGACTCACCAAATATAGCTATACTCTCCGGCAACGGCGCCAGAAAAAGGTCTTGATAACGAACAAGTATATGGGATCGCAACCGTTTTCAAGGGTAGAGTATTCAACCCAAATTTATAGATTCGACACAAGGGGAGCCAAAGAATGTTTGCAGGTATTAGCAGCTGAGTTGTCAATTCAACCACACCTGGAGATTAATTATCTCCAGCAAAGTGATCAGTAGCAGAATAGTATGATAGTTTCGATAGTAGTAGCAGCAGTTGTAACGGTAACAGTGATAGCAATGATTTTGTAGCAAGTGCAACAGTAACAGCAGCAGTAGTAACTTAGCAAGGTCAATATATAGAAATTCGTAGGCATTGGATCGACAATTTGTTGGATGATATTCATCATGAGACAATTATAACCTAGGGCGATACGGCACTAGCTCAAGTTCATAAATATAATGTAGGCATGTATTTCATAAATAGTCATACGTGCTTATGGAAAGAACTTGCATGACATCTTTTGTCCTACCCTCCTGTGGCAGCGGGGTCCTATTGGAGACTAAGCGATATTAAGGCCTCATTTTAATAGAGAACCGGAACAACGCATTAACACACGGTGAATACATGAACTCCTCAAACTACGGTCATCACCGGGAAGTGTCCCGACTATTGTCACTCCAAGCTTGCTGGATCATAACACGTAGTAGGTGACTATAACTTGCAAGATCGGATCTACAACATAGATATAATGGTGATAACATAAATGGTTTAGATCTGAAATCATGGCACCCGGGCCCAAAGTGACAAGCATTAAGCATGGCAAAGTCCTAGCAATATCAATCTCAAAACATAATGGATACTAGGGATCAAGCTCTAACAAAACTAACTCGATTACATGATGAATCCCATCCAACTCCTCACCGACCAGCGAGCCTACGAAGGAATTACTCACTCCCAGTGGGGAGCATCATGGAATTGGCAATGGAGAAGGGTTGGTGATGACGAAGATCGAAGATCCCCCTCTCTGGAGCCCCAAACGGACTCCAAATCTGGCCTCCCGATGAAGAATAGGAGACGGCGGCGGCTCTGTCTCGTGGAACGTGATAATTCTTTCTCCCTGATTTTATTCTGGAAAAATGTGATTTTGTAGCTGTTGGCGTTCTGAGAACCGTGGTACCCAAACTTGCCTGCATGCGGCCCACCGCGTGGCTCCATCGATGGCTTGGTACGGCCCATCTCCAGCACCAACAACACAAGACCCTCGCGAGGGGCCAAGCCTCGCGAGGCGGACGACGCCAAGACCTCTAGAAGGAGCGGCCTCCTAAGGCTGGCTCCCGAGGAGCGGAGATTTCTATGCAAGCCCTCATCTCGTGAGGACCGGATGACGCAAGCCATGACGACCAAGGCCAGGTGGGCGCCAGCGGGCGCAGTACAACAAGTTTTCTCTTTGGTGCTAAAGAGGCAAGCGCATGCGTGGAATCCCCAAGGAATCAGCCAAAGGTTTCCATTTCCATTCTACAAGACCAAGACCGCCAGGATGGCAGGACGGAGGTCTTCGCCGAGCCCACCATGGCGTCACAACAAGGAGCTTTGCAGGCGCAGAACACCTTTCGTTAGGATAAGACGTACTAGTTGTCTCCCTTCGAATTTGGCCGTTGTGGGATCCCTTCCCGCCTTCATTTTGGGGGAAGAGGACCAAGGCCACTATAAGTATAGCCCTGGGACAGCAGCTCGGGAGGAACGCAAAGGCGTACGTCGACGACATAGTGGTGAAATCTCGGGAAGCGAGAACTCTTATCGAAGATCTAGAGGAGACGTTTGCCAGCCTGCGCCAAGTGAATCTGCGGCTCAACCCGGAAAAATGTGTGTTTGGCATTCCATCTAGCAAACTACTGGGTTTTCTGGTGTCACGCAGAGGAATCGAGGCCAACCCGGAGAAGGTCAAGGCCATAGAAAGGATTAGTCTGCCGCAAACCCTCAAGGAGATGCAGAAGCTGGCGGGCTGTATAACATCGCTCAAGCATTTCATCTCCAAGCTAGGGGAGCGCGCCCTCCCCTTCTTCAAGCTTATGAAAAAGAAGGGCCCGTTCGAGTGGACTCCGGAGGCTGATGCAGCCTTCCAAGGCCTTAAGAAGTACCTCACCAGCCCACCGGTTATGGTAGCACCACGCCCCCTTGAACCTTTGGTGCTCTACCTGGCCGCCACACCTCACTCTACTAGTGCGGCGCTGGCGGCGGTCCGGGAGGAGCGCTCAACCAAGGGCTCACGAGGAAGCACCTCGCACCCGGTTGAGGCGCCGCGGCCTCTAGACGGCTCTCCTGAGGCCTCGGCCGCCCCACCGATCAATGGCACTCTGAAGCCCTGGCCAATCCTCTAGACAGCATGACTCCTGAGGACGGTGTTCCTGAGGCCACGACTGCCCCAACAGATGACAAGGATCCCGATGACTCCCAGTCCCGGGAGGAATAGGACTCCGCCAATGCCTCCGTCCTCGTCGAACACCCGGTGTACTTCATCAGCACGGTGATGCGCGATGCGCGGGCGCGCTACCCCATGCCACAAAAGTTGTTGCTCACGCTCCTTGTTGCCTCTCGAAAGCTACGCCATTACTTCCAAGGCCACCCCATTAAGGTTGTCTCAGCTTACCCTCTCGAGAGGGTGCTCCGGAGCCCTAACGCTACGGGGATGGTCATTGAATGGAACATTGAACTGCAGACGTTCCAGTTGGAGTTCAACGCTACCAGGATCATCAAGGGTGCCGCCCTCGCCGACTTCATGGCGGAATGGACTGACGTTCCCGACCAAGAAGTGGGCGAGTACCGTTCTCGCCCGGAAATGAAGCACCGAATGGTTGGGTCATGTACTTTGACGGTGCATTTGCGCGTCAGGGCATGGGGGCTGGAGCCGTTCTTATCTCGCCCACCCAGGACAAGCTCTACTACGTCATGCAGCTCTTCTTCCAGCATGGCAAAAAGGTCTCCAACAACATCGCGGAATATGAAGGCCTGATCGTCGGCCTCAAGGCTGCGGCAGCTTTGGGGGTGAGGCGCCTCACCATCAGGGGCGACTCCCAGCTCCTCGTCAACTTCTCCAACAAAGCATACAAGCCGAAGGACGAGCACATGGAGGCATACCTTGAGGAGGTACATAAAATAGAGAAACGATTCTTGGGCCTGGAGTTGCAGCACGTGCCACGCGGCACGAACAAGGAGGCAGACGACATCGCCAAGAGGGCGTCTTTGCATCTAACTTAGGAGCCTGGCGTCTTTGAGGAACGGATTTTCAAGCCATTGGCGGCTCCCCCCGCTGCGGGACCAACGTCACCTCAGGAGGAGCTTCCACCAGCACCCCCCTCAGGCGCCCCAGCTTGCGGCCCGACCTCGGGAGCCCACCTGCTCCTCGCGGTTGAGCCTCATGAGGGGTGCTGGATTGAGGAGTTCAAGGCTTACCTGCTCCAAGGCACCTTGCCAGAGAAAGAGGAAGACGCAGAGTGTGTGGCCCTCCAGGCCACTGTGTACTGCATATGGGACGGCGAGCTCTACTGAAAGCGGCCGAACGATGTTTCCCTATGATGAATCTCCAGGGAGCAGGGGTGCGAGCTGTTGGCCGACATACATGGCGGGGACTGCGGGCATCACTCTTCATCGCACACCCTGGTGGGCAAGGCGTTCCACATCGGATTCTACTGGCCCACATCGCTCAACGATGCCACCGAGCTAGTAAGATCCTGTGACGCCTCTTAGTTCCATGCCAAGTAGATCCACCAGCCCGCTCAGGGCCTCCAGACCATCCGCTCTGATGGTCGTTTGTGGTATGGGGGCTATACATCCTGGGCCCGTTCCCTCGAGCGCCAGGAGGCTACCGCTACCTCTACGTCGCCATCAACAAATTCACCAAGTGGGTGGAGCTGGAGGCCGTCCGCACAATCCCGGCCGGCTCGGCCATCAAGTTCATCAAGGGCCTCGTGAGCCGGTTCGGGGTTCCTAATCGCATCATCACCAACAATGGCTCGCATTTCACCAACAACCTTTTCAAAGCATATTGTGCTAACCTTGGAACGCAGATATGCTGCGCTTCGATGGCACACCCCCGGAGCAACGGCCAGGCTAAGCGCGCCAATGCAAAGGTCCCGAGAGGCCTCAATACAAGAACCTTCAAGAAGAAGCTCGAGGTCTGCGGCAGGGGCTGGCTCGATGAGCTCCAGTCCATGCTATGGTCATTCCGCACCACCGTGACCAAGCCGATGGGCGAGACTCCATTCTTCCTCGTCTACGGAGCTGAAGTGGTGTAAGTGCATCTAGTGCCACCCCTAGTTGGTTTTGGAATATTGATGACAAACTTGGTTGAGTGACTAATGTGTTTGTGAGAATTGCAGGATAACACAGGTAGTAGTCCCTTATTGATTCAGTTTACCTACTAGAGATGACCCTTAAAAATGTGTGACGACACAGAAGACAATGGTGGTTCGTGATGACATTCACTGTGAAGATTATGACATGAGAAGACATTCATGTGAAGACTATGGAGTGCGAAGACATAGTTGTTTCGTAGTTTCCTTTTCTTCTTTGTTGAGTCATAGGAAGCACCGTACTGTTAATGAAGGAAATATGCCCTAGAGGCAATAATAAAGTTATTATTTATTTCCTTATATCATGATAAATGTTTATTATTCATGCTAGAATTGTATTAACTGGAAACATGATACATGTGTGAATACATAGACAAACAGAGTGTCACTAGTATGCCTCTACTTGACTAGCTCGTTGATTAAAGATGGTTATGTTTCCTAGCCATAGACATGAGTTGTCATTTGATTAATGGGATCACATCATTAGGATAATGATGTGATTGACTTGACCCATTCCGTTAGCTTAGCACACGATCGTTTAGTGTTTTGCTATTGCTTTCTTCATGACTTATACATGTTCCTATGACTATGAGATTATGCAACTCCCGTTTACCGGAGGAACACTTTGTGTGCTACCAAACGTCACAAGGTAACTGGGTGATTATAAAGGTGCTCTACAGGTGTCTCCGAAGGTACTTATTAGGTTGGCGTATTTCGAGATTAGGATTTTTCACTCCGATTGTCGGAGAGGTATCTCTGGGCCCACTCGGTAATGCACATCACTATAAGCCTTGCAAGAATTGCAACTAATGAGTTAGTTGCGGGAAGATGTATTACAAAACGATTAAAGAGACTTGCTGGTAACGAGATTGAACTAGGTATTGAGATACCGACGATCGAATCTCAGGCAAATAACATACCGATGACAAAGGGAACAACGATGTTGTTATGCGGTCGACCGATAAAGATCTTCGAGAATATGTAGGAGCCAATATGAGCATCCAGGTTCCGCTTATTGGTTATTGACCGGAGACGTGTCTCGGTCATGTCTACATAGTTCTCGAACCCGTAGGGTCCGCACGCTTAAAGTTTGATGACGGTTATATTATGAGTTTATGTGTTTTGATGTACCGAAGGTAGTTCCGAGTCCCGGATGAGATCGGAGACATGACTAGGAGTCTCGAAATGGCCGAGACGTAAAGATTGATATATTGGACGACTATATTCGGATATCGGAAAGGTTCCGAGTGATTCGAGTATTTTTCGGGGTACCGGAGAGTTACGGGAATTCGCCGGGGAGTATATGGGCCTTATTGGGCTTTAGGGGAAAGAGAGAGGAGAGGCTGCGCCCCCCCCCCCAAATCCAAGTCCGAATTGGACTAGGAGGAGGGGCTGCGCCGCCTCCTTCCTTCTCTTCTCTCTCTCCTTTCCTTGACTCCTACTCCTACTACTTGGAAGGGGGGAATCCTACTCCCGGTGGGAGTAAGACTCCTCCTAGGGCGCGCCATAGAGAGGGCCGGCCCTCCCCCTCCTCCACTCCTTTATATACGGGGAGGGGGGCTCCCCTTGGAGACACAACAATTGATCATTGATCTTTTAGCCGTGCGCGGGCCCCCCCCTCCACCATAGTCCACCTTGATAATATCGTAGCGGTGCTTAGGCGAAGCCCTGCGCCGGTAGAACATCATCATCGTCACCACACCGTCGTGCTGACGAAACTCTCCCTCAACACTTGGCTGGATCGGAGTTTGAGGGACGTCATCGAGCTGAACGTGTGTTGAACTCGGAGGTGCCGTGCGTTCGTTACTTGATCGGTCGGATCGTGAAGACGTACGACTACATCAACCGCGTTGTGCTAACGCTTCCGCTTTCGCTCTACGAGGGTACGTGGACATACTCTCCCCTCTCGTTGCTATGCATCACCATGATCTTGCGTGTGCGCAGGATTTTTTTTGAAATTACTACGTTCCTCAACAGTGGCATACGAGCCAGGTTTTATGCGTAGATGTCATATGCACGAGTAGAACACAAATGAGTTGTGGGCGATATAAGTCATACTGCTTACCAGCATGTCATACTTTGGTTCGGCGGTATTGTTGGATGAAGCGGCCCGGACCGATATTACGCGTACGCTTACGCGAGACTGGTTCTACCGACGTGCTAGAGGGTGTCAGTTTCTCCAACTTTAGTTGAACCGAGTGTGGCTATGCCCGGTCCTTGCGAAGGTTAAAACAACACCAACTTGACAAACTATCGTTGTGGTTTTGATGCGTAGGTAAGAATGGTTCTTGCTCAGCCCGTAGCAGTCACGTAAAACTTGCAACAACAAAGTAGAAGACGTCTAACTTGTTTTTGCAGGGCATGTTGTGATGTGATATGGTCAAGGCATGATGCTAAATTTTATTGTATGAGATGATCATGTTTTGTAACCGAGTTATCGACAACTGGCAGGAGCCATATGGTTGTCGCTTTATTTTATGCAATGCAATCGCCATGTAATGCTTTACTTTATCACTAAGCGGTAGCGATAGTCGTAGAAGCATAAGATTGGCGAGACGAAAACGATGCTACGATGGAGATCAAGGTGTCGCGCAGGTGATGATGGTGATCATGACGGTGCTTCGGAGATGGATATCACAAGCACAAGATGATGATGGCCATATCATATCACTTATATTGATTGCATGTGATGTTTATCTTTTATGCATATTATCTTGCTTTGATTGACGGTAGCATTATAAGGTGATCTCTCACTAAATTATCAAGGTATAAGTGTTCTCCCTGAGTATGCACCGTTGTGAAAGTTCTTCGTGCTGAGACACCACGTGATGATCGGGTGTGATAGGCTCTACGTTCAAATACAATGGGTGCAAAACAGTTGCACACGCGGAATACTCAGGTTAAACTTGACGAGCCTAGCATATAACAGATATGGCCTCAGAACACGGAGACCGAAAGGTCGAGCGTGAACCATATAGTAGATATGATCAACATAGTGATGTTCACCATTGAAACTACTCCATCTCACGTGATGATCGGACATGGTTTAGTTGATATGGATCACGTGATATCTTATAGGATTAGAGGGATGTCTATCTAAGTGGGAGTTCTTAAGTAATATGATTAATTGAACTTTAATTTATCATGAACTTAGTCCAGGTAGTATTAGCATATCTATGTAGATCAATAGCTCACGTTTAGCTCCCCTGTTTTATTTTGATATGTTCGTAGAGAAAACTGAGTTGAAAAGATGTTTGTAGCAATGATGCGGATTGGATCCATGATCTGAGGATTATCCTCATTGCTGCACAGAAGAATTATGTCCTTGATGCACCGCTAGGTGACAGACCTATTGCAGGAGCAGATGCGTTATGAACGTTTGGCTAGCTCAATATGATGACTACTTGATAGTTTAGAGCACCATGCTTAGAGCATCTCCAGTGGATCATCTATATGGACGTGTATAGCAAATATACACGATGCACAGTAAAAATGGCTCCAATGACTTCGTGTAAAAGGCGTGTAAATATCCACGCCCAGTCCACGACAATGAGGCGTGCAAATATACACGAGCAAGCCACGCTCGTCACCGGCAAAACGAGACGGCTGCTTGTCCCCGCCCGCTTTGGAGGAAGAATCGAGGAGCTCGCCCCAGTGTCGCCCGCCCAAGGTACAAATTCTTCCTCTTGCCTTGCTCACGAGCGGGAGGGCGGGGCGGGCAGGGTTGGGCGGCGCACGGCTGCAGCTAGATCTGGCGGCGGGAGGTCGGCGTGGAGGCGGCGCTAGCTCGGGCGGGCTAGCTATGGGCGGGCGGCGTGTGTGCGGGCGGGCGGGCGGCGGGTGCAGGATGCACGGCGGGCGGCGACGGGCGGGCGGAGAGGTAGGAGGTGACGGGCTGGGGAGGCCGGGCCCGAGGCATGGGGAGAGGACGGGCAGGGGGGAGGCAGGAAATTGCACCGCTTTCTCCATCGATAGTCAATTGGAGAGCATTTCTTGTAAATTGTTGCTTGTTGCTTGGCCATGTTAATTTGATGTCGATTGTGGTCTAAAATAGCTATGCATTGGTTGCTTGCAGATGGAGAGTGAAGATGAAGATGACGAAGAACTCACATCCTAATTTACACGTTCCACTGAAAAACTGGGAGGTGTATAATTTAGCAAGGTGTATATGGACGTGTATATGGAGATATACACGTCCAAATTTACACGTTCCACTAGAGATGCTCTTAACGGCTTAGAATCGGGACTTCAAAGACATTTTGAACGTCATGGACCATATGAGATGTTCCAGGAGTTGAATTTAATATTTCAAGCAAATACCCGAGTTGAGAGATATGAAGTCTCCAACAAGTTCTATAGCCAAAAGATGGAGGAGAATAGCTCAAGCAGTGAGCATGTGCTCAGATTGTCTGGGTACTACAATCGCTTGAATCAAGTGGGAGTTAATCTTCCAGATAAAATAGTGATTAACAGAATTCTCTAGTCACCATCACCAAGTTAGTAGAACTTCGTGATGAACTATAATATGCAAGGGATGACGAAAACAATTCCCAAGCTCTTCGTGATGCTAAAATCGGCGAAGGTAGAAATCAAGAAAAACATCAAGTGTTGATGGTTGACAAGACCACTAGTTTCAAGAGAAAGGGCAAAGGGAAGAAGGGGAACTTCAAGAAGAACGGCAAGCAAGTTGCTACTCAAGTGAAGAAGCCCAAGTGTGTACCTGAGCCTGAGACTAAGTGCTTCTACTACAAAGGGACTGGTCACTGGAAGCAGAACTGCCCCAAGTATTTGGTGGATAAGAAGGATGGCAAAGTGAAAAAAGCTATATTTGATATACATGTTATTGATGTGTACTTTACTAGTGTTCGTAGCAACCCCTCGGTATTTGATACTGGTTCAGTTGCTAAGAGTAGTAACTTGAAATGGGAGTTGCAGAATGAACAAAGACTAGTTAAAGGTGAAGTGATGATGTGTGTTGGAAGTGGTTACAAGATTGATACGATCATCATCGCACGCTTCCTACACTTTCGAGATTAGTGTTGAACCTAAATAAGTGTTATTTGGTGTTTGCGTTGAGCATGAATATGATTTGATCATGTTTATTGCAATACGGTTATTCATGTAAGCTAGAGAATAATTGTTGTTCTATTTACATGAATAAAACCTTCTATGGTCATACACCCAATGAAAATGGTTTGTTGGGTCTCGATCGTAGTGATACACATATTCATAATATTGAAGCCAAAAGATGCAAAGTTAATAATGATAGTGCAACTCATTTGTGGCACTGCCGTTTAGGTCATATTGGTGTAAAACGCATGAAGAAACTCCATGCTGATGGGCTTTTGGAATCACTTGATTATGAATCACTTGGTACTTGCGAACCATGCCTCATGGGCAAGATGACTAAAACGCCGTTCTCTGGAACTATGGAGCGAGCAACAGATTTGTTGGAAATCATACATACTGATGTATGTGGTCCGATGAATATTGAGGCTCACGGCAGGTATCATTATTTTCCGACCTTCACAGATGATTTGAGCAGATATGGGTATATCTACTTGATGAAACATAAGTCTGAAACATTTGTGTAGCGACCCGACCCGAATGGATCAAGTCTCTGTGCTTAGGTGTCATCCCTGGATCGGTATGCTGACACACAGTACTCGAAGGATTTATAACAGAGGTAAATCACATGTATAAAGTAACGTAAATACTATTACCTCGATCCAAAATATAGCGGAAGCAACAAGGTTGTGGATTCCCATCAACACCAACGCAAAGTTGAGTATAGGAAATCGTAAGCCTAACGTATCACTTACTCGTCGTTCGAAAAGTCGCAACATGAAAAGTTGCAGCCCGAAACGGGTCAAGACATGGAATATCTTGGCAATGTAACACATAGAGAGTAATGAAAGAATAAGCCTATGCTACATGCATATATGGCTGGTGGAAAAGCTCTATGGTTATAAGGTTTTGCGAAAAGCCAATTTTTCCCTCTTGCAAAGAAATAAATTTATTTAACTATCATGGTGGTTGTTAAACATTGAGAATGGTTGACAAGATCCTCAATCCCAATTAAAAGTACTCATTAAAACCCAACAATATTAATTAGAGTAACATGTTGAGATTCACATGATATTCAAGTACTAGATACTCAAGATGTCCATAACCGGGACACGGCTAATCATGATTAGTTTATACACTCTGCAGAGGTTTGCGACTTTTCCCCACAAGACTCGATCGCCTCCGTTTGGTTTCTCGCACTACATGGTGTTTGAGAGCGGATGGCGAGACATAGTCTTCGAAGCATTTGCACCTTACGATGGGTAGACCGTACCATCTACAACCCCTACATCAGCTAGTCTACCACTTTAAGAGTTCACACGACTTAATCAACTATGCGAGCCCATAATGGCTTGTGGCTGCACACGAAGTTACTAGCATGAATGATCTTATGATCCCTTTGAGCACAGGTGGCGGTCCAAGAAAAACAGGCAAGTCCTGATAGAAACCAGGTGCCTCAGTCCACCCAGATGTGTGTTTAAGTTGCCACCTTAAATAAACCATTAATTTAACAATCTCACATCTGTCATAGAATACACTCACCCAATCCACGTCTACTAGCATAGCATAGCATAATAAGCAAACGTAGAAGTAACTCCCAAGGTTTCATAAGTAAAACAGGTAGGTACTACCTCAACTACTTCCCATCCCACAATTTAATTAGATCCTAATCATGCAAGTGTTCGAGGATTGATCTAATGCATAAAAACTGGGTATGAGAAAGTATGATCAAAGTGTTACTTGCCTGCAATGTTGATGAACATGATTCACACTCAAACTCTTGATAGTTCTACTCGTCACACTCCGGTCAATCTATCGTAAGCAATCAACAGTAACCACACATAAGAAATCACTCAAAAGATCGGAAAGAACGAAGAAAACGATTCGTAAAACATCAAAACCAAGCAAATAACTCTTGCAACATAAAACAATTTCTAACAGTACCAAAACTATATGAATTTGGCCCTATCAGAAAGTTTAGGTTAAGAGCTTCGATTTGCAAAAAGAATCAACTAAATCAGAGTTACGAAACTCAAGTTATGATCAAACAAAGTTTGAATTCAAATCTGATCTAATTCAAATATTAAACTTTCAAAAACATGTTTGAGTTGGATTACTGGATAGAGGGGATCATAACGAAGACGTGGGCGTTTGTTTCGTTGAATTTGGACTAATGAGTAAAAAGTTATGATGGTTTGAAAATCAGGGACTAATCTGTGAAGAAAATTATCACGAATAGGTCCCTGGCCAGAATAAAAATAAAAATAAAAATCTAAATAGCGAACGTTCGCTACGGAACGCTAAATAGTGAAAATCGTTCACTAAGGAGGTCTAAACAACGAACGCTCACTATATAAACTAACCAAAAAAAATATAAAAAAAACGGGGTTTAAACAAAACCGAAACCCTAAAAAAAACCGACCTTTAAAGAAAAGAACCGGGGTCGGTTTATTCCGGTTCGCGGCGGTTTGCGAAGAAAACCGGCGGCGGCGACGAGGTCGAATTCCGGCGAGACCGGTGAGGCGTGAGGCTCGGTGGTCCTCCCATGACAGGCGTCGGGCGAGGCGAGGCGAGACGGCGGCTCCACAGAACGCAAGGGGCGAGGCGAGCAGCATGGCATGCCTGGCGGATCTGAGCTCCAGCTAGGGCGGGAGGAGGTGGCGGCGCGAGAGAGAGAGAGAGGGGATCCGGGCCCGGTATTTAGGGGGGGAGGAGGTGGCGTGGGAAGGGGGCACGAGGAGGCCGGGCGGCTCACAGCCATGGCGGTCTTGGCGGCGTCTGTGGCGGAGTCCGCGTCGAGACGAGGCGGTCGGGGCTGGGCTGGGCTGGCTGGCAGTTAGGCTGGGCAGCCCGATTCAGCGGAGGAGTCTTTTAAGACACTAAAATTAAAATAATACCAAATAAATAAAAATACTACCTAGGCATATAATATATCAAAATTTTCAGAAAAATATTTCCTACATGATGAACATTATTCTAGCATTAAATAAAATACACACAAATTTAGATAAAGCAAAGAGTGCTTCTGCTCTAATAAAATCCAACCAAAATCATTTTAAAAATACCAAAATGACTTCAAATTAATTTCTCTCCAATTTTACGATGTAGGGAATCATATTACCCTATTTTCCATATATTTTATTTTTGGAGAAAATAATTTGAATAAAACTCAATAACTCCAAATTGGAAATAAATTCAAGAGAACTTTGAATTTTAATTCTTTGAAACTCCCAACTCATATTTCATATGTTTTGAAGAAGTCATTTTATCTTCGCTCGTGAAAATCATTGAGTTGCATAAAGTTTCAGAATTGGAAATATTTTCCAAATGGAATTCAAATATTTTCAACACCCCTTGTCATTTAAATAAATGGAAGATGTCATGTCATCTTCTCTCCAGGGTTTTGTGATGAAAAGATTTTGAATTCCCGAAGATCATAAAAGCAAAATGAAAGTTTGGGAAAGTCCTTTTATTCCCTCTCATTTAACTTTCAAAAAGTTTTGAATTCACTCACTTTCAGTCAATCAATCAAGCAATTCAATCAAATCTATCTATTTGTTTATAACATTCCAAAATTTAGAATTTTGGGATGTTACAAACTACCACCCTTAAAATGAATCTCGTCCTCGAGATTCGGAGAGGCTAGCAAGAAATAGGGTAGGGTTTGGGGTCTTCTCAAAAATCCAACGATCATCACAGGGGGTCTCGGGTGCTACCACCCTTAGAAGCATTGTTACGGTTCCATCAAAACTCATATACTCCATCCTTATTACTGACAGTGTCGGTCCTCTCAGTTCGTAAGGATAATTCCTTCTCTAGGCTCTTCTCCGGTAGTGGCATAACCTTTTGCTTAATTCCTTTATCCATTCCTCTTGGTAAGGTTATTCCGAGATTGAGTCTTCATAGCTGACGGGTCTGGCGCCAATTCTAAACAACTATCGATATCTCATGGTGGTCATCAACTTATGGTTTCTCCTGCAGAAAACGGGTCTGGGTTGAACCTCACCGTATAACCTACGGTTGGCTAAAGCTGCCTTGTACAAGGAAAAAAACCGCTTATACCATTCTAAGGTTCAACAAGGTTTTGATCGTCGTCTCACTACTATAGGTAAGTCACTCAGATTTACCATCCCATATAGCAAAGCGAATAATAAGAGTAAGTCGGTATGGTGATCAATCCATCCCTTTTAAATCATTACCTTGTACATGGTTTAGCGAATCTCGCATTCTAACACTCGGTCATCCTCACAAGCATTGCAGAATTTCTCTTGTCGACGAACCAAGTTCGGAAATCCATTGATTCTGCAAGCCAAACAAAACATCTATCGTTCCTTAACAACTCTCAGGTTTTGCGTAAACTCCTATAAGATCGTTTGTCGATAAAATCATAACTTCTTCCAGGGTTTTCCTTCAAGAGTGTGCTTGCTTCCTGGCAGGTCCTGGATCCTGTGGGTTATGGCCCATCTCATCACTTGTAGTCCTTGAACTTATCCTCGGGCTTCTGATCATTATTCCAACTTCCAACTTCCTAGTATTCTTAAATCCATCCAATTTTACTGTCTTACTTCCTTCTATTGGCACCAAACTAGGACATGATTACTCAGACTCATCATGGAATTTCCATTGATCCATATTTCCAACATCATACCTACTTTATGTCCAATAGTAATTTATCTCTTCATCCTCGTGGGATATCCCACATACCGAGATAAAACTTATACTTATGAAGTCCATACTCCACTTCGTGGAACATCATTATCCTTTCCAGGGTCAAGTGTCCTTACAGGGGAATATTGGCCATCTCTGCATGGCATTTCTTCAATTGGGAAACGTGAAACACATTATGAACTCCTGACAGTCCTTTGGGTGACTCCAACGTGTTGGCCACTTCTCCCATACGCTCCAAAACTCGGTATGGTCCTACAAATCTCGGGAATAACTTTCCCTTAACTCCAAATCGTTTAACTCCTCGCAAAGGGGACACACGAAGACATGCTCTATCTCCAATTTCATAGACTACCTCCTTGCGTTTTTGAGTCTGCATAACTCTTCTGCCAGGACTGAGCTACCTTCAGTTTATCTCGAATCCACTTAACATTCTCTTCTGACATCCTTGATCACATTTGGTCCAAACAAGCGACGGTCTCCAACTTCATCCCACAACAACGGTGTCCGCTCCTTCTCCCATACAAAGCTTCAAAAGGGCCATCTTCAAACTGGCCGGGTAACTGTTGTTGTATGAGAACTCAGCGTAAGGTAGATTATCACCACTACTAGATCCATAATTTAGCGCTCACGCTCTCAACATGTCCTCCAGAATCTGATTGACTCTCTCGGTCTTTCCATCTGTCTGCAGATGAAAGGTTGTACTGAACTCTAGCCTAGTACCCAAAGTGTGGCGCAGCTGATTCCAAAACTTTGAGGTAAACTGTGTTCCTCTACGATGGTCCTCGGAACTCCATGCAGACATACGGTCCTTGTCAAATATATCTTGGCCAACTACGCACTTGTATAGGTGGTTTTCACCGGGATAAAGCGGTAATGAAATTCATGCCAAGCTTATCCCACTTCCATTCGGGTATTGGCATAGGATGTAGTACTCCTGCTGGCTTCTGATGTTCTGTCTTCACTCTCTGACATACATCACATACGGCTACATACTCGGCAATATCCTTCTTCATACCGGTCCACCAGAAATAATCCTTCAAATCCATATACATCTTGGTGTTTCCGGGGTGAATCGAGTACGGTGAGTCAAGAGCCTCCTGAAGTATTAACTTCCCGATCTTTGCATTATTAGGCACACACGATCCTCAAACCATAAGGTGTCGTGCTCATCGTTACGAAAACCTTCGGCCTTTCCTTTGCTCATCCTCAGCAATCTCTTTGTCATCCTTCTAAGCTTCACGGATCTTTCCCAACAATGCAGACTGAACTTCCATTCCTGCAACAAAACCTTTTGGGAACAATCTCCAACCGAAGTTCCCTGAAAATCCTCGGCTAACTCCTTTGATAATCCTCCACTTATGAGGGTATTCATCCTTATTTTCTTTATGGTTGTGTCCTATTTCTCCCCAAAGCTTGTATGCACAAGTTTTCTTCATATCCTTTTTCCATAAGGCCTCAATTTCTGGGACACAAGACGAGACTTTGGCAAAGTCAACTTAAATTCCTTCCAAGTAGTTACTCCTTGCCATCCATTGATGGTTTGGTACATCCTCCACCAAGTAGCGGCACCTTTTTCAAAGCATTGAAGAGCATGCTGGGCCATATCCTTTCTGGGTATAGGGTTATTCTCCATGTGATCCTCCGTGTTCTGAATCCATCGGTCCGTCTTCAATTGACTCATCGGTCCAGAAAATATAAGCTCTTCTCCATTCATCTTCTATTGGGTCCATGGGTTTGGGGGGTGAGATAAGATAGATAGAGAGGGATGCACACAATGCAAACAATTGTTTTGAAAAGACAGATTTTATTGTGGCTGTCGGAAAAACATCAAACAAATGTCAGCTCACCATCGTCGCATCTAACATAGGTATGTAACAGGGGTTGGGTCTTCTAATGGTCTATAGATCTCAACGTCATCAAACTCTTCAAGTCTTGTTCATGTCTCCGATGGCTTCTTCCAATCGTGCTTGTCCTGCTCAAGTTCTTTTTGCCAGCTCATCTCTGTTGACACGAAGTCTCTTGTGACGTCCTTTAATATTTCTGGAGTTGCATTCCAAACTTCTGGTTTCAACATCCTTGGCATGAACCATGTCCCTCTGTCCTTGAGTTCTGACAAATCTCCGGTATCTCGAGGTTTTAGCTCCTCGAGCTTGGCTACTTTCAGCTTTCGGTTCCTGAGTTCTTCACCAATTGCCTTCTTGTCAAAATATTGCTTCTTGTAGGTCCATCTTAACTTCCTGATGTAACACTCCAGATCTTGGTGATACACCAGCTAAGATTTAAAACTGCATCTTTTGCTGACAGATGCTCCATCGGCCTTCTACCATCCATCCTTCCACGTATCTGCATACTTAACTCCGCACGGTGACAATAGCATAAGCGGGCAATAACATCATGGATAGCGTGTTTCTGCTCTTGTCATTTCCATGAGCTAGCATTCCGTAGTTGTTATCTCCTGCCTTAGGGTTTTCCCTGACAGAACTTTGAATTCTAATGCTCCATGTTCCAGTCTTTCTCCGATATACCTTGATCTAGGAATTCTTCAGAGCCTTCAAAATCTCATAGTCTTCAGAGTCTTCAACAGTTGTAGTTTCCATTTACATAGTAAAATCTTCTTCATTCCAAATGGTCTTAGTTGTCCGATATCTTATACTTCTTGGAGTGATCTCATCAGTCGAATCTTCGAGTGGTCAAAAGGGGAAAAGGGGTATGGTCTCACTAAAAGGGAATATTTGAATAAGCTCAGAAGAGAAGAGAGGTAAAAGATCTTTTTGAAAATGAAGTAGTAGAGAAAAATTCTTTCCTATGGGCTTGTCGGTTTCTAGGGTCACGTTCTCTGATCAACATGTGCTCGATACCATCTTGTAGCGACCCGACCGAATGGATCAAGTCTCGTGCTTAGGTGTCATCCTCGGATCGGTATCTTTGACACACACGATTACTCGAAGGATTTATAACAGAGGTAAATCACATGTATAAAGTAACGTAAATACTATTACCTCGATCCAAAATATAGCGGAAGCAACAAGGTTGTGGATTCCCATCAACACCAACGGCAAAGTTGAATATAGGAAATCGTAATCCTAACATATCACTTACTCGTTGTCTGAAAAGTCTGCTACATGAAAAGTTGCAGCCCGAAAACGGGTCAGCACATGGAATATGCTGGAAATGTAACACATAGAGAGTAATGAAAGAATAAGCCTATGCTACATGCATATATGGCTGGTGGAAAAGCTCTATGGTTATAAGGTTTTGCGAAAAGCCAATTTTTCCCTACTGCAAAGAAATAAATTTATTTAACTATCATGGTGGTTGTTAAACATTGAGAATGGTTGACAACATCCTCAATCCCAATTAAAAGTACTCATTAAAAACCCAACAATATTAATTAGAGTAACATGTTGAGATTCACATGATATTCAAGTACTAGATACTCAAGATGTCCATAACCGGGGACACGGCTAATCATGATTAGTTTATACACTCTGCAGAGGTTTGCGCACTTTTCCCCACAAGACTCGATCGCCTCCGTTTGGTTTCTCGCACTACATGGTGTTTGAGAGCGGATGACCGAGACATAGTCTTTCGAAGCATTTGCACCTTACGATGGGTAGACCGTACCACCTACAACCCCTACATCAGCTAGTCTACCACCGTAAGAGTTCACACGACTTAATCAACTATGCGAGCCCATAATGGCTTGTGGCTGCACACGAAAGTTACTAGCATGAATGATCTTATGATCCCTTTGAGCACAGGTGGCGGTCCAAGAAAAAGCAGGCAAGTCCCGATAGAAACCAGGTGCCTCAATCCACCCGGATGTGTGTTTAAGTTGCCACCTTAAATAAACCATTAATTTAACAATCTCACATCATCATAGAATACACTCACCCAATCCACGTCTACTAGCATAGCATAGCATATAAGCAAGCGTAGAAGTAACTCCCAAGGTTTCATAAGTAAAACAGGTAATAGGTACTACCTAAACTACTTCCCATCCCACAATTTAATTAGATCCTAATCATGCAAGTGTTCGAGGATTGATCTAATGCATAAAAACTGGGGATGAGAAAGTATGATCAAAGTGTTACTTGCCTGCAATGTTGATGAAGATGATTTGCACTCAAACTCTTGATAGTTCTACTCGTCACACTCCGGTCAATCTATCGTAAGCAATCAACAGTAACCACACATAAGCAATTACTCAAAAGATCAGAAAGAACGAAGAAAACGATTCGTAAGACATCAAAACCAAGCAAATAAATCCTGCAACATAAAACAATTTCTAACAGTACCAAAACTATATGAATTTGGCCCTATCAGAAAGTTTAGGTTAAGAGCTTCGATTTGCAAAAAGAATCAACTAAATCGGAGTTACGAAACTCAAGTTATGATCAAACGAAGTTTGAATTCAAATCTGATCTAATTCAAATATTAAACTTTCAAAAACATGTTTGAGTTGGATTACTGGATAGAGGGGATCATAACGAAGACGTGGGCGTTGGTTTCGTTGAATTTGGACTAACGAGTAAAAAGTTATGATGGTTTGAAAATCAGGGACTAATCTGTGAAGAAAATTATCACGAATAGGTCCCTGGCCGGAATAAAAATAAAAAGAAAAATCTAAATAGCGAACGTTCGCTACCGAACGCTAAACAGTGAAAATCGTTCACTAAGGAGGTCTAAACAACGAACGCTCACTATATAAACTAACCAAAAAAAACGGGTTTTAAACAAAACCGAAACCCTAAAAAAACCGACCTTTAAAGAAAAGAACCGGGGTCGGTTTATTCCGGTTCGCGGCGGTTTGCGAAGAAAACCGGCGGCGACGACGAGGTCGAATTCCGGCGAGTCCGGTGAGGCGGCGCGGGGCTCCGGTGGTCCTCCGGCGACGGGCGTCGGCGAGGCGAGCGAGACGGCGGCATGCAGAACGGCGGCAGGGGCGAGGGCAGCGCATGGGCGCGGCGGATCTGAGCTCCGTGAGTGGCGGGAGGAGGTGGCGCGCGAGAGAGAGAGAGAGGGGATCCGGGGCCCGGTATTTAGAGGCGGGGAGGAGGTGGCGTGGGGAAGGGGCACGAGGAGGCCGGGCGGCTCACGGCGGCCATGGCGGTCTTGGCGGCGTCTGTGGCGGAGTCCGCGTCGGGACGAGGCGGTCGGGCTGGCTGGGCTGGGCGTGGCTCGGCTGGCAGTTAGTTGGGCCGGCCAGATTCAATGCGGAGGAGTTTTTTAAAGACACTAAAATTAAAATAATACCAAATAAATAAAAATACTACATAGGCATATAATATATCAAAATTTTCAGAAAAATATTTCCTACATGATGAACATTATTCTAGCATTAAATAAAATACACACAAATTTAAATAAAGCAAAGAGTGCTTCGCTCTAATAAAATCCAACCAAAATCATTTTAAAAATACCAAAATGAATTCAAATTAATTTCTCTCAATTTTCGATGTAGGGAATCATGTTACCCTATTTTCCATATATTTTATTTTTGGAGAAAATAATTTGAATAAAACTCAATAACTCCAAATTGGAAATAAATTCAAGAGAACTTTGAATTTTAATTCTTTGAAACTCCCAACTCATATTTCATATGTTTTGAAGAAGTCATTTTATCTTAAACTCGTGAAAATCATTGAGTTGCATAAAGTTTCAGAATTGGAAATATTTTCAAATGGAATTCAAATATTTTCAACACCCCTTGTCATTTAAATAAATGGAAGAAGTCATGTCATCTTCTCTCCAGGGTTTTTGTGATGAAAAGAATTTGAATTCCCGAAGATCATAAAAGCAAAATGAAAGTTTGGGAAAGTCCTTTTATTCCCTCTCATTTAACTTTCAAAAAGTTTCGAATTCACTCACTTTCAGTTAATCAATCAAGAAATTCAATCAAATCTACCTATTTGTTTATAACATTCCAAAATTTAGAATTTTGGGATGTTACAATTTGAAAAGTTCATATAATTTCAGAGTGAAGTGGAAAATCATCATAACAAGAAAATAAAGTTTCTACGATCTGATCGTGGAGGAGAATATTTGAGTTACGAGTTTGGTCCTCATTTGAAACAATGCGGAATAGTTTCGCAACTCACGCCACCTGGAACACCATAGCGTAATGGTGTGTCCGAACATCGTAACCGTACTTTGTTAGATATGGTGCAATCTATGATGTCTCTTACCGATTTACCACTATCGTTTTGGGATTATGCATTAGAGATAGCTGCATTCACGTTAAATAGGGCACCATATAAATCCGTTGAGACGACACCTTATGAACTTTGGTTTGGCAAGAAACCAAAAGTTGTCGTTTCTTAAAATTTGGGGTTGCGATGCTTATGTGAAAAAGTTTCATCCTGATAAGCCCAAACCCAAATTGGAGAAATGTGTCTTTATAGGATACCCAAAGGAGACAGTTGGGTACACCTTCTATCACATATCCAAAGGCAAGATATTCGTTGCTTATAATGGATCCTTTCTAGAGAAGGAGTTTCTCGCGAAAGAAGTGAGTGGGAGGAAAGTAGAACTTGATGAGGTAACTATACCTGCTCCCTTATTGGAAAGTAGTTCATCACAGAAATTTGTTCCTGTGAGTCCTACACCAATTAGTGAGGAAGCTAATGATGATGATCATGTAACTTTAGATCGAGTTACTACCGAACCTCGTAGGTCAACCAGAGTGAGATACGCACCAGAGTGGTACGGTAATCTTGTTCTGTAGGTCATGTTACTTGACCATGATGAACCTACGAACTATGAGGAAGAGATGATGAGCCCAGATTCCGCGAAATGGCTTGAGGCCATGAAAACTGAGATGGGATCCATGTATGAGAACTAAGTGTGGACTTTGGTTGACTTGCCCGATGATCGGCAAGCCATATAAAATAAATGGATCTTCAAGAGGAAGACGGACGCTGATAGTAGAGTTACTATCTATAAAGCTAGAATTGTCGCAAAAGGTTTTCGACAAGTTCAAGGTGTTGACTACGATGAGAGTTTCTCACTCGTATCTATGCTTAAGTCTGTCTGAATCATGTTAGCAATTGCCGCATTTTATGAAATCTGGCAAATGGAGAAACAAAACTGCATTCCTTAATGGATTTATTAAAGAAAAGTTGTATATGATGCAACCAGAAGGTTTTGTCAGTCCTAAAGGTGCTAACAAAATATGCAAGCTCTAGCGATCCATCTATGGACTGGTGCAAGCATCTCGGAGTTGGAATATACGCTTTGATAAGTTGATCAAAGGATATAGTTTTATACAGACTTGCGGTGAAGCCTGTATTTACAAGAAAGTGAGTGGGAGAACTACAACATTTCTGATAAGTATATGTGAATGACATATTGTTGATCGGAAATAATGTAGAATTATTCTGCAAAGCATAAAGGAGTGTTCGAAAGGAGTTTTTCAAAGAAAGACCTCGGTGAAGCTGCTTACATATTGAGCATCAAGATCTATAGAGATAGATCAAGACGCTTGATAACTTTTTCAATGAGTACATACCTTGACAAGATATTGAAGTAGTACAAAATGGAACAGTCAAAGAAAGAGTTCTTGCCTGTGTTACAAGGTGTAAAATTAAGTAAGACTCAAAGCCCGACCACGGCAGAAGATAGAAAGAGAATGAAAGTCATTCCCTATGCCTTGGCCATAGGTTCTATAAAGTATGCCATGCTGTGTACCAGATCTATTGTATACCCTACACTGATTTTGGCAAGGGAGTACAATAGTGATCTAGGAGTAGATCACTGGACAACGGTCAAAAATTATCCTTAGTGGAATAAGAATATGTTTCTCAATTATGGAGGTGACAAAAAGGTTCGTCGTAAAGGGTTACGTCGATGCAAGTTTTGACACTGATCCAGATGACTATAAGTCTCAATCTGGATACATATTGAAAGTGGGAGCAATTAGCTAAAGTAGCTCCATGCAGAGCATTGTAGACATAGAAATTTGCAAAATACATACGGATCTGAATATGGCAGACCCGTTGACGAAACTTCTTTCACAAGAAAAACATGATCACACCTTAGTACTCTTTGGGTGTTAATCACATAGCGATGTGAACTAGATAATTGACTCTAGTAAACCCTTTGGGTGTTGGTCACATGACGATGTGAACTATGGGTGTTAATCACATGGTGATGTGAACTATTGATGTTAAATCACATGGCGATGTGCTGTAGATTATTGACTCTAGTGCAAGTGGGAGACTAAAGGAAATATGCCCTAGAGGCAATAATAAAGTTATTATTTATTTCCTTATATCATGGTAAATGTTTATTATTCATGCTAGAATTGTATTAACTGGAAACATGATACATGTGTGAATACATAGACAAACAGAGTGTCACTAGTATGCCTCTACTTGACTAGCTGTTGATCAAAGATGGTTATGTTTCCTAGCCATAGACATGAGTTGTCATTTGATTAATGGGATCACATCATTAGGAGAATGATGTGATTGACTTGACCCATTCCGTTATCTTAGCACACGATCGTTTAGTGTTTTGCTATTGCTTTCTTCATGACTTATACATGTTCCTATGACTATGAGATTATGCAACTCCCGTTTATCGGAGGAACACATTGTGTGCTACCAAACGTCACAACGTAACTGAGTGATTATAAAGGTGCTCTATAGGTGTCTCCGAAGGTACTTGTTGGGTTGGCGTATTTCGAGATTATGATTTGTCACTCCGATTGTCGGAGAGGTATCTCTGGGCCCACTCGGTAATGCACATCACTATAAGCCTTGCAAGCATTGCAACTAATGAGTTAGTTGCGGGATGATGTATTACAAAACGAGTAAAGATACTTGCCGGTAACGAGATTGGACTAGGTATTGAGATACCGACGATCGAATCTCGGGCAAGTAACATACCGATGACAAAGGGAACAACGTATGTTGTTATGCGGTCTGACCGATAAAGATCTTCCTAGAATATGTGGGAACCAATATGAGCATCCAGGTTCCGCTATTGGTTATTGACCGGAGACGTGTCTCGGTCATGTCTACATAGTTCTCGAACCCGTAGGGTCCGCACGCTTAAAGTTTGATGACGGTTATATTATGAGTTTATGTGTTTTGATGTACCGAAGGTAGTTCGGAGTCCCGGAATAGATCGGGGACATGACGAGGAGTCTCGAAATGGTCGAGACGTAAAGATCGATATATTGGACGACTATATTCGGACATCAGAAAGGTTCCGAGTGATTCGAGTATTTTTCGGGGTACCGGAGAGTTACGGGAATTCGCCGGGGAGTATAGCGCCCCCCCCCCAAGGCGTAGTCCAAATCAGACTAGGGGGAGGGGTTGCGCCCCCTCCTTCCTTCTCTTCTCTCTCCCATTTCCTTGACTCCTACTCCTACTACTTGGAAGGGGGGAATCCTACTCCAGGTGGGAGTAAGACTCCTCCTAGGGCGCGCCATAGAGAGGGCCGACCCTCCCCCTCCTCCACTCCTTTATATACGGGGAGGGGGGCTCCCCTTGGAGACACAACAATTGATCATTGATATTTTAGCCGTGTGCGGTACCCCCCTCCACCATAGTCCACCTTGATAATATTGTAGCGGTGCTTAGGCGAAGCCCTGCGCCGGTAGAACATCATCATCGTCACCACACCGTCGTGCTGACGAAACTCTTCCTCAACACTCGGCTGGATCGGAGTTCGAGGGACGTCATCGAGCTGAATGTGTGCTGAACTCGGAGGTGCCGTGCGTTCGGTACTTGATCGGTCGGATCGTGAAGACATACGACTACATCAACCGCGTTGTGCTAACGCTTCCGCTTTCGGTCTATGAGGGTATGTGGACATACCCTCCCCTCTCGTTGCTATGCATCATCATGATCTTGCGTGTGCGTAGGATTTTTTTTGAAATTACTACGTTCCCCAACAATTAAGTGGGGTCCAAGTGAACAAAGTCAGAGTGACTGATGTGATGCTCAACCAAAATCCTATGTCTTCGAGCGAAGACAATGAGTGCAAATCTTATGAGTCAGCTTTACATGTAGCCCAAGTCAAGCTGCCGCGTGTGTTTGAAATCTGACCGTTGGACACGTGTCGGTTCGCTAGTGACCCAGGGTCATTTCCTACAAATCAGGGCGGGTTGCCTCCTGGCTATAAATAGCCCACCCCCTACACCATAAATTGGTGGTTGATCAGAGTTAGTGCACGGCTTTTGTCGTTTGAGAGCAACCCACCTCTGAAGCATTTGAGAGAGAGATCCTTGCGAGGACAAAGCCCAAAACACCCAGAGCCAATGAGTGTTAGGCATCACTGAAGTCTTTTTGTCCGCGTGATCTGAAGACTTGTTACACTTGAGGACTGTGAATCCTCCAGCCGGTTAGGCGTCGCCTTCTGAGCATCCAAGATCCAATGTGGATCGCCGGTGAACGAAGTCTGTGAAGGTTTGGAAGTCTACCTTGAAGACTTACCAGAGTGATTGGACGAGGACAGGGTGTCCTTAGCTCAAGGGGAATAAGGTGAAGAGCTGGTCTTCTGAGTTAAATCTCAGCTTCCCTAATCAGACCTACAGTTGTCACGGCAACTGGAACTGGTCTAACAAATCCTTGTCTTCACCAAGCAACTGGTTCTATCCTTCACTTCCCTTTACTTTGTTGTTTGTCTTCGTGAAGTCATTGCCTGCTTGCGTATCTGATTGACTTCACTATGTGAAGACTATTTCCTTTTTGGCTTCATACTGTCTTCCATCCTGATCCATACTACCTAGCTGCTAATAGTCTTCGTGCTTTCACTTCTTTGCTTACTTGACTATGGCTTGTCTAGTGTAGTCTACCTTCCGCTGCATATCAATAGGTTCATTTCTAATGTTTGTCTTCAAAGCCCTCGTGTTTTGAAGACTTCCATAAAAATCGCCTATTCACCCCCCTCTAGTCGATAACTAGCACTTTCAATTGGTATCAGAGCAAGCTGCTCCCTTGCTCTGTGTGATTCGGTTTAACCACCTGGAGTTTTAGCTATGTCGACTGCAGGGATAATCAAGGACTCCGCTGCGTGCCATGTCTTTGATGGCACTGATTACCCCTACTGGAAGAATAAGATGCGCATGCAGCTTAAAGCCATTGACGTCGACCTCTGGTATGTCGTCAAGAATGGCGTTCCCAAGGTCAGTCAAGGTGTCACCGCTGCTGATGTCAAGAGGTTCATTCAACTGAATTCGACTGCCAAGAACATCATCTGTGGTCATCTGACCAAAGGACGATCTGACCGTGTGAGTGCAATTGAAGCGCAAAGCTAGTGCGGGGCCGGCTCTCCAAGATCAACGAAGGCGTCCCAACTCAGAGAGATTCAAGGATTTATGTTCTTCGCAACCTCTTCAACTGCTTCAAGAGAAACGACAATGAGAATGTCCATATCACATTTGATCGCCTCACTGATATCACGAATGAGCTTCGCGCACTTGGCGCCACTGAGATCACCAAGCACGAAATCGTCAAGAAGCTTCTGAGATCACTTGGCAGCTCATTCGACACCCTGGCCCTGATGATTCAAGAACGTCCTGACTTCAAAGATCTCGATCCGTCTGACATACTTGAGAGGCTCAACACACATGAGTTCCAGTTATCTGAGAAGAGAGACATTTATGGCCCCAACTATGGCCGAACTTGCGCTTTGAAGGCAAAGGTTGTTTCCTCATCTGAAGAAGAATCTGACTGTAGTTATGGGGATCCTAAAGACATTGGAAAGGAGCTAGCTATGCTCGTGAAGAAGTTCCAGAAGTTCACCAAGAAGAAAGGTTTCAGAAAGTCTTCTAGATCCAGCTCAAGAAACGATGAAGCTTCCACTCGTGACCACAAGAAGAGAACATGTCACAAATGCAAGAAACCTGGTCACTACATCTTTGAGTGTCCTCAATGGGACAATGAGACCAAGAAGAATAAGAAGAAGAGCAAGGAATATGATTCTGACGACAAGAAGAAGAAGAAATCCTCAAAGTCTTCATCTCACAAGAAGAGCTCATCCAGCAAGGCTCGTGCGTTAGTTGGCAAGGAAATGGATTCAGAGGAGGAGTCTGCTTCTGAGGAGGCAGAGGTAGAGTCTGAGGAGGAGTCCGATTCAAGCGTGGCAAGCCTGGCTCTAGCTTCAACATATGTCGCCAAGTCCATCGTCAACACTGAAGACAATGGCCTTGTCACCAACGCTGATGCTCATGATGAGGATGACTCTGCTCCTACCTACTGCTTCATGGCACGTGGTGCCAAGGTAAACTCACGTGATGCTTACTTTCAAACATCCAGTGAAGATGACTGTGAATGTGAATCTAAACCTAGCTACAAAACACTTGCTAAAATTGCAAGTGAACAACAAAATGCTATGGAACATATTCAAAAGTTACTAGACAAAAGCGATGACCTGTTGGACGCGGAAATGACGTCAACTCAGTCCTTAATTGAAGACATTAAAAATCTTCATGTTAAGTACGAGGAACTTGAAAGTCGTCATGAAACACTCTCGGCTACTCATGAGAAGGTTTCCAATTATTATCTTCAAAGGAAGCAAGAACTTGAGAACCTGAGAGCGACTCATGAAGATCTTCATAAGGAGAACGAGTCACTCCGCGCTCAACAGATCAGTTCCGGTCAGGAAGGTTTTGAGCCACCATGTCTAAAATGTCTTGAGCGTAATAATGTTGTCTCTATTGCTGAATGTTCTACTGCTGCTACTGTTGCAATATCTTGAATTGTCGATGTGGTAACTAATCCCTCTACTGAGGATACCACTACTATTGCTGATG
Organism: Aegilops longissima; assembly: GCA_021605205.1. NCBI lineage: Eukaryota > Viridiplantae > Streptophyta > Magnoliopsida > Poales > Poaceae > Aegilops > Aegilops longissima. The sequence continues at coordinate 553,015,013 of CM038681.1, read as the reverse complement.
AGAATGCGAGGTTGAAGACATTGCTTGAAACAGGGATGTACAAAAGCCTCAAAGGGCATCGGACTCTATGTGATGTCCTCAAGAAACAGATTCTGAACCGAAACCCTAGGAAAGAGGGTGTTGAGTTCGAGAGGAAAATGAATGTTGATGGTTCATACTGGAAGCCTGAGCAGTACCCCAAAACTACATGGGTTGCTGCAAAGGAACCTTCGGTGGATCCATCTACCTTATCTGGCTTCACCTATGCTAACCCGATTATCATAGATGAATCCTTTGATGCAAACTGTAAACTGTTTAAGAATCAGAATGGTGAAGTGTTTCCCAGGTATATTGGTACTAACTGCAGGAATGGACCACCTTTGAAGAAGATTTGGGTGCCCAAAAGTTGTCTTGAGAAGCTTCCTGTGAATGTCATCATGACACCACCTGGGAAGAATACAAAACCAAGACCAAAGGCTTAATATGGTCCAAAGGCTTCATACAGACAGAGGACTCACCTGAGTCACCCTAACGCCATTTTTTGCAGGGAAACCATACTCAGACTTATGAATATGAGCGTGTTTCATCAAACCACTATGTTCATAAGACCGAGAACTTTTCTGCTTATTCTTATGAGTATTATTCACCTCCAGCAAGGCTATTTGCTAGGGCTCCAAAGCCGAAGTTCTCAGATGCTGCACTTAGACTCATTGCTTCTAAGCCACCCCTGAAGATGTGGGTGGTTAAGAAAAATTAACTCTCTTTTGCAGGGAAAGGTCTCCAGCTGGAAAACAAAGGCTTCTGATGCTTATGCTGGGGACCTAAAACATCTTGTGGGACGCAAGATAAAATGACAGAATGGTCTTACTATGTATTTTGTCCCAGGATTTCTTGACAAACATCCTATCTATCCTAACCAGGATCTGAACTTTGATAATATGTTTGTTCGTCAAATGTTTATGCTTCACATTTCCCTTGGTGAAGCCTATCCCCCAAACTGCACTGTAGGGTATGACACCAAAGGCTTCTGAGTGGATTATGGACAGTGGATGCACTAACCACATGACTGGTGATCGAAGTCTTCTTATGGATTCAACCCTACATCCGCCTGACAAGAGTCACATCACATTTGCTGACACTGGTAAAAGCAAGGATATCGAATAGATCTGTATATGGTAGATTTCTTCGCAGGACCACATCTGACCGTATGTCTTCTAGCAAAAGCTTTAGAATGCTGGCTCTAGCATCGGAGGCTAGGCATGCTGGCATGAGGAACTTGTACACTCTCTCTCGAAGAAGCATGTCATAGGCATCGAGGGTGTCAAGTTCAAGAAGGATCATCTATGTGGTGCCTGCGAAGCTAGAAAGATGAGTAGGGCCAAGCATCCCTCCAAGACAATCATGACGACGACACGTCCCTTCGAGCTGCTTCACATGGACTTATTCGGCCCTACTCACTGCTCTACCCTCACTACCACTTCTTGAATCTATGGCTTCGTCATTGTTGATGATTACTCAAGATATACATGGGTGCACATAATTCTCTACAAGAATGAAGTGCAGGATGTCTTCAGACGATTCGCCAATCGTGCCATGACCAACTATGGCATCAAGATCAAGCACATCAGAAGTGACAACGACACATAATTCAAGAACACCGGCCTTGAAGGAAATATGCCCTAGAGGCAATAATAAAGTTATTATTTATTTCCTTATATCATGATAAATGTTTATTATTCATGCTAGAATTGTATTAACCGGAAACATAATACATGTGTGAATATATAGACAAACAGTATGTCACTAGTATGCCTCTACTAGACTAGCTTGTTAATCAAAGATGGTTATGTTTCCTAACCATGAACAAGGAGTTGTTATTTGATTAACAAGGTCACATCATTGGTTGAATGATCTGATTGACATGACCCATTCCGTTAGCTTAACACTTGATCGTTTAGTATGTTAATGCTTTCTTCATGACTCATACATGTTCCTATAACTATGAGATTATGCAACTCCGTTTACGGAGGAACACTTTGGTACTACCAAGCGTCACAACGTAATCGGGTGATTATAAAGGAGTACTACAGGTGTTTCCAAAGGTACTTGTTGGGTTGGCGTATTTGAGATTAGGTTTTGTCACTCCGATTGTCGGAGAGGTATCTCGAGCCTTCTCGGTAATACACATCACTTAAGCCTTGCAAGCATTACAACTAATGAGTTAGTTGTGAGATGATGTATTACGGAACGAGTAAAGAGACTTACGGTAGCGAGATTGAACTAGGTATTGGATACCGACGATCGAATCTCGGGTAAGTAACATACCGATGACAAAGGGAACAACGTATGTCGTTATGCGGTTTGACCGATAAAGATCTTAAGTAGAATATGTAGGAACCAATATGGGCATCCAGGTTCCGCTATTGGTTATTGACCGAGAATGGTTCTAGGTCATGTCTACATAGTTCTCGAACCCGTAGGGTCCGCACGCTTAACGTTTGATGACAGTTCATAATGAGTTTATAAGTATTGATGCACGAAGGTTGTTGAGTCCGGATGTGATCACGGACATGACGAGGAGTCTCGAAATGGTCGAGACATAAAGATTGATATATTGGAAGCCTACATTTGGACATCGGAAGTGTTCGGGTGAAATCGGATTTTACGAGTACAGGAGGTTACTGGAACCCCGGGAGGTCAATGGGCCTTAATGGGCCATAGGAGAAGAGGAAGGCCAGCCCAAGGTGGGCTGCGCCCCCTCCCCTCTAGTCCGAATAGGACAAGGAAGGGGGGGGCGCCCTTCCCTTCTCCTCCTCCAATCCTAGTCCAACTAGGAAGGGGGAGTCCTACTCCGGTGGGAGTAGGACTCCTCCTTAATGCGCCTCCTATAGGGCCGCCACCTCCCCTTGTCTCCTTTATATACGGGGGCAGGGGCACCCCAAGACACACAAGTTGATCTCGGATCTTTCCTTAGCCGTGTCGGTGCCCCTTCCACCATATTCCACTTCGGTCATATCGTCATGGAGCTTAGGCGAAGCCTGCGCCGAGAAGTCATATCGTCGCGAGCTTAGGCGAAGCTCTGCGTCGGTGGAGCATCAACATCGTCCTGCGCCGTCGTCTTGACGAAACTCATCCCGACACTTTGCTGGATCGGTCCGGGATCGTCATCGAGCTGAGCGTGTCTTTGAACACGGAGGTGCCGTCGTTCGGTACTTGGATCGGTCGGATCGTGAAGACGTCGACTACATCAACAGCGTTGTTATAGCGCTTCCGCTTCACGGTCTCACGAGTGCGTGGGCGGACACTCTCCCTCTCGTTGCTATGCCATCACCATGATCTTGCATGATCGTAGGAAATTTTTGAAATTACTCGTTCCCAACGATGGCATCCGAGCCTGGTTTTATGCGTTGATGTCATTTGCACGAGTAGAACACAAGTGAGTTGTGGGCGATACAAGTCATACTTCCTACCAGCATGTCATACTTTGGTTCAGCGGTATTGTGAGATGAAGCGGCCCGGACCGACATTACGCGTGCGCTTCGCGAGACTGGTTTCACCGCTCCGAGCACTCGATGCTTAAAGGTGACCGGCGGTGTCTGTCTCTCTCACTTTAGTTGAACCGAGTGTGGCTACGCCGGTCCTTGAGAAGGTTAAAGCGGAGTCTATTTGACGAAATATCGTTGTGGTTTTGATGCGTAGGTAAGAACGGTTCTTGCTCAGCCCGTAGCAGCCACGTAAAACTTGCAACAACAAAGTAGAGGACGTCTAACTTGTTTTTGCAGGGCATGTTGTGATGTGATATGGTCAAAACGTGATGCTATATTTTATTGTATGAGATGATCATGTTTTGTAACGAGTTATCGGCAATGGCGAGAGCCATATGGTTGTCGCTTTATTGTATGAAATGCAAGCGCCATGTAATTGCTTTACTTTATCACTAAGCGTTAGCGATAGTCGTAGAAGCAATAGTTGGCGAGGCGACAACGATGCTACGATGGAGATCAAGGTGTCGCGCGGTGGCGATGGTGATCATGGCGGTGCTTTGGAGATGGAGATCACAAGCACAAGATGATGATGGCCATATCATATCACTTATATTGATTGCATGTGATGTTTATCCTTTATGCATCTTATCTTGCTTTGATTGACGGTAGCATTATAAGATGATCTCTCACTAAAATTATCAAGTAGTGTTCTCCTGAGTATGCACCGTTGCCAAAGTTCGTCGTCTTTGAGACACCACGTGATGATCGGGTGTGATAAGCTCTCGTCCATCTACAACGGGTGCAAGCCAGTTTTGCACACGCAGAATACTCAGGTTATACTTGGCGAGCCTAGCATATACAGATATGGCCTCGGAACACGGAGACCGAAAGGTCGAGCGTGAATCATATAGCGATATGATCAACATAAGATGTTCACCATTGAAAACTACTCCATCTCACGTGATGATCGGTTATGGTTTAGTTGATTTGGATCACGTGATCACTTAGATAACTAGAGAGATGTCTGTCTAAGTGGGAGTTCTTTAGTAATATGATTAATTGAACTTAAATTTATCATGAACTTAGTACTGATAGTATTTTGCTTGTCTATGTTTCTTGTAGATAGATGGCTCGTCTTTGTTGTTCCGTTGAATTTTAATGCGTTCCTTGAGAAAGCAAAGTTGAAAGATGATGGTAGCAATTACGGACTGGGTCCGTAACTTGAGGATAATCCTCATTGCTGCACGTAAAAGTTACGTCCTGGAAGCACCGCTGGGTGACAGAACTGCTGCGATCTTGAGCGAGAAGTTGTGAGCGTCGGCAAAGCAGCGGAGCTGATGACTACTCTATAGTTCGATGTGCCATGCTTTACGGCTTAGAACCGGGTCTTCAACGACGTTTTGAGCGTCATGGAGCATATGAGATGTTCCAGAGTTGAAGTTGATATTTCAACAGAATGCCCGGATTGAGAGATATGAAGTCTCCAATAAGTTCTATAGCTGCAAGATGGAGGAGAATAGTTACATCGGTGAGCACATACTCAAAATGTCCGGGTATTACAATCACTTGAATCAAGCGGGAGTTAATCTTCCGGATGATTGTGTCATTGATGTAATTCTTCAATCACGCCACCAAGCTACAAAGGCTTCGTGATGAACTATAATATGCAAGGGTTAGTAAAGACTATGCAGAGCTCTTAGCAATGCTAAAAGCTGCGGAGGTAGAAATCAAAAAGGAGCATCAAGTGTTGATGGTCAATAAGACCACTAGTTTCAAGAAGAAAGGCAAAGGGAAGAAGAAGGGAACTTCAAGAAGAACAGCAAACAAGTTGCTTGATCAGAGAAGAAACCCAAGTCTGGTCCTAAGCCTGAAACGAGTGCTTCTCTGCAAGCGACTGGTCCTTTGAAGCGGAACTGCCCCAAGTATTTGGCGGATAAGAAGGATGTCAAAGTGAACAAAGGTATATGTGATATACTTGTTATTGATGTGTACCTTACTAGAGCTCGCAGAGTACACAGGTATTTGATACTGGTTACATTGCTAATATTTGCAACTCGAAACAGGAACTACGGATTGCGAACAACGGCAAAGGACGAGGTGACGATGCGCGCGGGAAGCGGTTCCAAAGTCGATGTGATCGCAATCGGCACGCTACCTCTACATCTACCTTCGGGATTAGTTTTAGACCTGAATAATTGTTATTTGGTGCCGCGTTGAGCATGAACATTATATCTGGATCTTGTTTAATGCGAGGCGGTTATTCATTTAAATCGAGAATAATGGTTGTTCTATTTATATGAATAATATCTTTTATGGTCATGCACCCTTGAAGAGTGGTCTATTTTTAATGAATCTCGATAGTAGTGATACACATATTCATAATGTTGAAACCAAAAGATGCAGAGTTGATAATGATAGTGCAACTTATTTGTGGCACTGCCGTTTAGGTCATATCGGTATAAAACGCATGAAGAAACTCCATACTGATGGACTTTTGGAGTCACTTGATTATGAATCACTTGGCACTTGCGAACCGTGCCTCATGGGCAAGATGACTAAAACTCCGTTCTCCGGTACTATGGAGAGAGCAACAGATTTATTGGAAATCATACATACGGATGTATGTGGTCCAATGAATGTTGAAGCTCGTGGCGGATATCGTTATTTTCTCACCTTCACAGATGATTTGAGCAGATATGGGTATATCTACTTAATGAAACATAAGTCTGAAACATTTGAAAAGTTCAAAGAATTTCAGAGTGAAGTTGAAAATCATCGTAATAAGAAAATAAAGTTTCTCGATCTGATCGTGGAGGCGAATATTTGAGTTCTGAGTTTGGTCTACATTTGAAACAAAGCGGAATAGTTTAGCAACTCACGCCACCGGAACACCACAGCGCAATGGTGTGTCCGAGCGTCGTGTCGCACTTTCTTGGATATGGTGCGATCTATGATGTCTCTTACAGATTTACCGCTATCATTTAGGGGTTATGCTCTTGAGGCGGCCGCATTCACGTTAAATAGGACACCGTCAAAATCCGTTGAGACGACGCCTTATGAACTATGGTTTAGCAAGAAACCAAAGTTGTCGTTTCGAAAGTTTGGGGTTGCGATGCTTATGTGAAGAAACTTCAACCTGATAAGCTTGAACCCAAATCGAATGTGTCTTCATAGGATACCCAAAGGAGACAATTGGGTACACCTTCTATCACAGATCCGAAGGCAAGACATTCGTTGCTAAAATGGATCCTTTCTAGAGAAGGAGTTTCTCTCGAAAGAAGTGAGTGGGAGGAAAGTGGAACTTGATGAGGTAATAGTACCAGCTCCCTTATTGGAAAGTAGTTCATCACGAAATCAGTTTACGTAACACCTACACCAGTTAGTGAGGAAGATAATGATGAAGATCATGAAACTTCAGATCAAGTTGTCACCGAACTTCGTAGATCAACAGAACAAAATCCGCACTGAGTGGTACGGTAATCCTATTACGGAAGTCATGCTACTAGATCATGATGAACCTACGAACTATGAAGAAGCGATGGTGAGCCCAGATTCATAAAATGGCTTGAAGCCATGAAATCTGAGATGGGATCCATGTATGAGAACAAAGTATGGACTTTGGTAGACTTGCCCGATGATCGGCAAGCTATTGAGAATAAATGGATCTTTAAGAAAAAGACTGACGCCGATGGTAATGTAACTGTCTACAAAGCTCGACTTGTCGCGAAAGGTTTTCGACAAGTTCAAGGGGTTGACTACGATGAGACTTTCTCACCCGTAGCGATGCTTAAGTCTGTCCGAATCATGTTAGCAATTGCCGCATTTTATGATTATGAAATTTGGCAAATGGATGTAAAAACCGCATTCTTGAATGGATTTCTAGAAGAAGCGTTGTATATGATGCAACCAGAAGGTTTTGTCGATCCAAAAGGTGCTAACAAAGTGTGCAAGCTCAACGATCAATTTATGGTGCAGTGCAAGCCTCTCGGAGTTGGAATAAGCGCTTTGATAGTGTGATCAAAGCATATGGGTTTGTACTGACTTTTGGAGAAGCTTTGTATTTACAAGAAAGTGAGTGGGAGCTCATGGCATTTCTAATATTATATGTGGACGACATATTATTGATTGGAAATGATATAGAATTCTGGATAGCACAAAAGGATACTTGAATAAAAGTTTTTCAATGAAAGACCTCGGTGAAGCTGCTTACATATTGGGCATCAAGATCTATAGAGATAGATCAAGGCGCTTGATTGGACTTTCACAAAGCACATACCTTGATAAAGTTTTGAAAAGGTTCAAAATGGATCGAGCAAAGAAAGGTTTTTGCACGTGTTACAAGGTGTAAGATTGAGTCGGACTCAATGCCCGACCACAATGAGAAGATAGAGAGAAATGAAAGATGTTCACTATGCTTCAGCCATAGGCTCTATCATGTATGCAATGCTGTGTACCAGACTGACGTATGCTTAGCTGTAAGCTTGGCAGGAAGGTACCAAAGTAATCCAGAGTGGATCATCGGACAGCGGTCAAGAACATCCTGAAATACGAAAAGGACTAAGGATATGTTTCTCGTATATGGAGGTGACAAAGAGCTAGTCGTAAATGGTTACGTCGATGCAAGCTTTGACACTGATCCGGACGATTCTAAATCGCAAACCGGATCGTGTTTTTATTAAGCGGTGGAGCTGTCGGTTGGTGCAGTTCTAAACAAAGCGTCGTGGCGGGATCTACATGTGAAGCGGAGTACATAGCTGCTTCGAAGCAGCAAATGAAGGAGTCTGGATGAAAGAGTTCATTTCCGATCTAGGTGTCATACCTAGTGCATCGGGACCGATGAAGATCTTCTGTGACAATACTGGTGCAATTGCCTTGGCAAAGGAATCCAGATTTCACAAGAGGACCAAGCACATCAAGAGACGCTTCAATTCCATTCGGGACATAGAGATTTGCAAAATACATACGGATCTGAATGTTGCAGATCCGTTGACTAAGCCTCTTCCACGAGCAAAACATGATCAGCACCAAGACTCCATGGGTGTAAGGATCATTACTTTGTAATCTAGATTATTGACTCTAGTGCAAGTGGGAGACTGAAGGAAATATGCCCTAGAGGCAATAATAAAGTTATTATTTATTTCCTTATATCATGATAAATGTTTATTATTCATGCTAGAATTGTATTAACCGGAAACATAATACATGTGTGAATATATAGACAAACAGTATGTCACTAGTATGCCTCTACTAGACTAGCTTGTTAATCAAAGATGGTTATGTTTCCTAACCATGAACAAGGAGTTGTTATTTGATTAACAAGGTCACATCATTGGTTGAATGATCTGATTGACATGACCCATTCCGTTAGCTTAACACTTGATCGTTTAGTATGTTAATGCTTTCTTCATGACTCATACATGTTCCTATAACTATGAGATTATGCAACTCCGTTTACGGAGGAACACTTTGGTACTACCAAGCGTCACAACGAATCGGGTGATTATAAAGGAGTACTACAGGTGTTTCCAAAGGTACTTGTTGGGTTGGCGTATTTGAGATTAGGTTTTGTCACTCCGATTGTCGGAGAGGTATCTCGAGCCTTCTCGGTAATACACATCACTTAAGCCTTGCAAGCATTACAACTAATGAGTTAGTTGTGAGATGATGTATTACGGAACGAGTAAAGAGACTTACCGTAACGAGATTGAACTAGGTATTGGATACCGACGATCGAATCTCGGGTAAGTAACATACCGATGACAAAGGGAACAACGTATGTCGTTATGCGGTTTGACCGATAAAGATCTTCGTAGAATATGTAGGAACCAATATGGGCATCCAGGTTCCGCTATTGGTTATTGACCGAGAATGGTTCTAGGTCATGTCTACATAGTTCTCGAACCCGTAGGGTCCGCACGCTTAACGCTTCGATGACAGTTCATAATGAGTTTATAAGTATTGATGCACGAAGGTTGTTGAGTCCGGATGTGATCACGGACATGACGAGGAGTCTCGAAATGGTCGAGACATAAAGATTGATATATTGAAGCCTACATTTGGACATCGGAAGTGTTCCGGTGAAATCGGGATTTTACCGAGTACCGGAGGTTACGGAACCCCGGGAGGTCAATGGGCCTTAATGGGCCATAGGAGAAGAGGAAGGGCAGCCCAAGGTGGGCTGCGCGCCCCCCCTCTAGTCCGAATAGGACAAGGAAGGGGGCGGCGCCTTTCCCTTCTCCTCCTCCAATCCTAGTCCAACTAGGAAAGGGGGAGTCCTACTCCGGTGGGAGTAGGACTCCTCCTTAGTCGCGCCTCCTATAGGGCCGCCACCTCCCCTTGTCTCCTTTATATCTGAGGGCAGGGGCACCCCAAGACACACAAGTTGATCTACGGATCTTTCCTTAGCCGTGTCGGTGCCCCTTCCACCATATTCCACTTCGGTCATATCGTCATGGAGCTTAGGCGAAGCCTGCGCGGAGAAGTCATATCGTCGCGGAGCTTAGGCGGCTCTCTGCGTCGGTGGAGCATCAACATCGTCCCACGCCGTCGTCTTGACGAAACTCATCCCGACACTTTGCTGGATCGGTCCGGGATCGTCATCGAGCTGAGCGTGTCTTTGAACACGGAGGTGCCGTGACGTTCGGTACTTGGATCGGTCGGATCGTGAAGGCGTCGACTACATCAACAGCGTTGTTATAACGCTTCCGCTTCGGTCTCACGAGTGCGTGGACGGACACTCTCCCCTCTCGTTGCTATGCCATCACCATGATCTTGCATGATCGTAGGAAAATTTTTGAAATTACTACGTTCCCAACAGGCCTCGACACTTATCTTGATACATTGGGTATCACACATGAGTTCTCTGCTCCATACACACCTCAGCAAAATGGCATCGTGGAGCGCAAGAACAGAACACTCATTGAGATGGCACGGACGATGCTTGATGAGTACAAGACTCCAAGCAAGTTCTGGCCTGAAGCCATTGATACTGCATGCCACATCATCACCCGTTTTTATCTTCACAAGCTTCTAAAGAATACATCATATGAGCTCCTGACTGGTAAGAAGCCAAACATCGGCTATTTCAGAGTATTTGGTGCCAGGTGCTGGATCAAGGATCCGCATCACACTTCAAAGTTTGCACCCAAAAGCACATGAAGGTTTTATGCTTGGTTATGGAAATGATTCGCACTACTACAGAGTCTTCAACCTCTTTCACTATAAAGTGGTTGAAACTGTGGATGTGCGGTCCAATGAGACTAACGGCTCGCAAAGAGAGCACCTGCCAAATGTGCTAGATGAAGCCTCACCAAGTGAATCTATCAAGCTTACGGGTACTGGAGAAATCGTACCTTCAGAGGCTCAGGCTGAAGAGGAAATCATCATTTTTGCACCTAATTATCCTGAAGACACTGCTCAGCCTGAAGCCAATGCTGAAGATGAAGACAATGACCGGCAAGGGCAAAATCTTCGTCCACTTCATCCTCATGTTGCAAATGAAGTACAAATTGAGAAGATAATTGATAGCATCAATGCACCTAGTCCACTCACTCAAATAAGAGGAACATAGCTAGCAAATTTCTGTGGGCACTTTACATTTGTCTCTATTTTTGAACCCAAGAAAGTTGATGAAGCCTTCATGGAACCTGAATGGATTCAAGCTATGCAAGAAGAGCTTCAACAGTTCGAGCTGAACAATGTATGGGAGCTGGTAAAGCGTCCTGATCCTCGCAAGCACAATATCAGCAACACCAAATGGATCTATCGCAACAAACAAGATGAGCATGGTCAAGTTGTCAGAAACAAGGCTCGTCTCGTTGCTCAAGGTTACACACAAATTGAAGGGATTGACTTCAATGAAACATTTGCTCCTATGGCTAGGCTTGAAGCCATTCGGATACTGCTAGGCTATGCCAACCACAACAACAATCTTCTATACTAAATGGATGTAAAGAGTGCCTTTATCAACGACAAAATTGAAGAAGAAGTGTATGTTGCACGACCACCTGGTTTTGAAGACCCAAAGCATCCTGACATGGTATACAAGCTCAACAAGGCACTGTATGGCCTAAAACAAGCCCCTCGCGCTTTGTATGACACACTCAAAGACTTCCTGAAGAGCAAAGGCTTAAAACCTGGTTCCCTGGATCCCACTCTCTTCATGAAGACATATGATGGTGAACTATTTGTGTGCCAAATCTATGTGGATGACATTATTTTCGGCTGCACTGACAAGAGATACAGTGATGAGTTTGCGCATATGATGCAAGAGAAATATCAGATGTCCATGATGGGTGAGCTAAAATTCTTCCTTGGTCTTCAAATCCGTCAGCAAAGCAATGTCATCTTCCTTTCACAAGAAAAATATCTCAAAGATTGCCTGAAGAAGTTTGGGATGCAAGACTACAAAGGGTACACGACGCCAATGCCAACCAATGGCCAACTGGGCCCCGACGACAATGGTAAAGAGTTCGATCAAAAGGTATACCGCTCCATGATTGGTTCTTTACTCTACTTATGTGCATCTAGGCCAGATATAATGCTTAGCGTTTGCAAGTGTGCCCGATTCCAAGCGGCACCAAAGGAGTTGCATCACTTAGCTGTGAAGCGAATTCTAGATATTTGGCTTACACCCCAACACTAGGATTATGGTATCCAAAGGGCTCATAGTTTGATCTAGTTGGATTCTCAGATGCTAATTATGCTGGTGACAAGGTTGATCGCAAGTCCATATCAGGCACATGTCATTTTCTTGGACGATCTCTTGTCTGTTGGTCTTTAAAGAAGCAGAACTGTGTATACCTCTCCACTGGTGAATCTGCATATATTGTTGCTGGATCTTGCTGCGCTTAGCTTATATGGATGAAGCAAACCCTCAAGGACTATGGCATCGACCTGAAGCATGTGCCACTCTACTGCGACAATGAAAGCGCCATCAAGATTGCCAACAACCCAGTTCAGCACTCGAGGACAAAGCACATTCAGATCCTTCATCACTTTCCCAGAGATCATGTCACGAAGGAAGATATTGATATCATTCACGTCAACACTGAAGAGCAACTGGCAGATATCTTCACAAAGCCCTTGGATGAGAAAAGGTTTTGCAAGTTGCGGCGTGAGCTAAATATCTTAGAATCCTCAAATGTCCTGTGATTGGACACACATCCTGACGCTTATGCATGTTGATGACTTAGATGTGCACATGAAGTAACGTATATCTTCAATCAATGAATACACACACTCTAAGTGTGAATACACGAACGTAGAATTTGACTTCAGAACGCCATGATAATTGTGCACTGTGTCTCGGTCTAATACTTCCTATACGATGGGTAACGCCACCACCAAACTTTCTCGAAGATACTCATTTGGCGTCATAATCGCATTATCTTCTCATTTGGTTTGTCTTCAACATTGATTTGACTTCAAGGTTTATCTTCGCAATGTTGATTTAGTATTTTCCTAATATATATATATATATATATATATATATATATATATGTGTGTGTGTGTGTGTGTGTGTGTGTGTGTGTGTGTGTGTGTGTGTGTGTGTGTGTGTGTGTGTGTGTGTGTGTGTGTGTGTGTGTGTGTGTGTGTGTGTGTGTGTCTATCCTCTACCGCATTCACTTATAGCTATGTATTCATAATTGCATTTTTCTGAACTAAGTGAATGTGATCGGACCCTAACCCCTTCTGTGCTTCTTCCTCAAATTCTATCTGTCTCGTCATATGCATTCTGTTGAAACCTGTCAAATTTCTTCACTGCGTCCTTGTCAGGTGAAGATACAGAGAGAAACATTTAAACCTGCTTTTAATGCTATATCTCTTTTGCCTGAATACCGGAGAAGCTGGAACGACCAACCGACAATCCAGGCGTGCGTGGGAACATGGAACAACTTCCAATAAGTTGCATGCATGCCATGGGTCCATCAGATGTGAACCGCCAGGGGCACCTGCGTAATTGCGCTGTGCAGCCCTTTACCTTATAAATACCCACACCACGCGGTCATTGCCTCTTCTTCCACCTCTCCACCTCACTCAAATCCTAGCGCCACCGCTAGCTCGCGTCGACGCTGGAGACAAAGCGGTTAGCTGCCGCGACATCTTCGACGCCGTCCTCACGCCGGCCGCAGACCTCTTCTTCTCCGCCTTCACCGTAGGTGTCTTCCGCCGCCAAGTTTGGGCGCGGGAGATTGGACTGCTCGGCCTCCTTTCTGCCTCGTCTAGCAGTTCGTCAATGGTAATTAAATCTCACTTTTTACAGTCTTTTTGATCTGTCAAATCCGTCCACTTCAACCAAAAGTGGTTTCTACACCTTCGAATCTGGATATGTCTCTTTTTGAATCTCATATCTTGCAAGGAATGTTCACTTATGCTTCATAACTAGTTCCTCACTTGTACCTATTCATGGATTCGTACAAATCTGGAACCAACTCACTTCAAATAAATGAATGTCTTTGCACTATGAGGTCAATGTCTTCAAACTGATTTAGCTTCAAAATCGTGTGAGAATGCATATGACCTCTTCCCCTTCCCTCGCATCTCTAATGCTGCCACAGGTACATGTCAGTGGAAGAATCCCTTGGTTCTCATGGTCTGCATTCATTTGCAAAATTCTTATAGCATCACATTCACTCCCATGAAGCCAGTTCTTGCTTGACAAGTAGATGGAAGCCTTTCACTGTTTTGAAGCCTATCCGTTTGAATATCATGGCCACTGAGAAATCAGCAAGGAAGGGTGGCCGGCAGCGCCATGGCAATACTGCTCTAGATCTGCCTCCGGATCTGCATGAACTGTAGAAGACTGATCCTGAGGAGAACTATAATCAATGCAAGACCAGATCCAATGGATCCGAAGATATTGGGTAGAACAGTGGTTCAGGTACAACTCTGTCACTGATGAATATGTTGAGAAGAATGCCATCAAGCGCCTGTGGGGCGATATTCTATACAAGAATTTGCAACCCAGGTCGAAGCCTAAAGCTATTGCCCATGGCTTCTATCCTTGCATGGTTTGAGGACCTCAGCCAGCAAATGCCGACCCATCATCTCTATTATGGTGTCGTGATGACAATCTCTTCAAGCGCAACTTTCAGTTCACTAAAGAGTCAACTGAAAAGAACAAGAAGGCATTCAGACTCAACTTCAACCCTGGTCCGTCTGCTCCAAGACAGGATGGCACACGTGAAGCCAATCCCAATGTCATCGGTCCCTTCAATAGCTTCGATGGGCTCCTCTCCTACATTGCTGCTTAGAGGGCCACGGTGGAGCAATCTGCTGATGATGCAGACTCTGAAGATGAACCTGCTCCACCGAAGCAGAAGAAGAAGAAGAAGAAGAAGAAGAAGAAGAAGAAGAAGAAGAAGAAGAAGAAGAAGAAGAAGAAGAAGAAGAATACAAAAGCTTCGAAGCCCTCTACCGCACCAAAAGCTTCGACTGTGAAGCCATTGAAGGCTGCACCTCCTGAACCCAGTGTGCAGTCTGAAGACTTGTCTCGTGTCTCCAAGAGGACCAAGAAGACCAAGGAGCCCAAGAAGATTTCTGGGCATAACCTGACACCTGCTGCCGTTCTGCACAACAAGGAAGACACCATCGATCTGTCAAGTGATGAAGATCTTGGTGATGAAGCTCTAGAGATGCTGATTAAGAGCAAGCAAGAGGCGGAGATCTTCAATGATCTGCCCTTCTTTGATGTTGATATTTTGAACAACCTCATCTATGAATGGTTTGACAAACAGAGCATCAGTATTGATGACCTGCAGCTGCCCGTGGACATCAATGTCACATTTCACGGAGCCATTGCAAATGAATTGGCCTTAGCTCAGAAAATCCTCGAGCTCAAGAACAAGATTGATCATGAGAAGGCGCACTTCAAGAAGAACATGGCCAAGCTCAGTGTGGCTGATGTTCAAATCTTCAAGAAGATGTTGCATGATCTCAAGGCTGAATTCCACAAGAAGCATGAAGAAGCCAAAGGCTCACGCGAGCAATGAAGTACTATGCACAGAAATGTGTTCAAGCGCATAATGAAGAAGCTGAGAAGAGAAAGGCTCTTGGGCGTCTTGGCATCGACCCAAGGATGGCTGCCAAGCAAAATAAGAAGTCTGTTGCGACCCAATCCGAAGCTCAAAGGCAGGAAGGACCTAGCATTGTCTTCCCTGTCAATATGACTGGCTCGAAGCCAAATGTCACCTCAGCAGCTTCAAAGTTGAAGAAAAAGGCTTCAAAGTCAGGAAGAGGAAGCTCAAGGATACATCTGATGATGCTCCCTCCAAGAAGAGATTGAAGACAAAGGCTTCAAAGTCTTCAAAGAAAGAGCGTGTTGCTGCCCCAGAGCCCCTCATCGTTGAACCAATTTCAGTTGCTCTTCCTGCTTCAACCAACCAAGAGCGTCGCCTTATGATCCATGAGCCTGCAACCACACAGGCTCAAGCAAGTGAAGAAGTTCCAGCTGTTGATCCCAACGCAGCTGAAGACAATGGTCATGAAGACAATGTGCATGATGATGAAGTCCTTCCTCAGCTCCAGCCCTCATACGACTCCAACGCATCTATAATTTTTTATTATTCCATGTTGTTATATTAACAATCTTGGATGTTTTATAATCATTTTATATCATTTTTTGGTACTAACCTATTGACATAGTGCCAAGTGCCAGTTGTTGTTTTCTCCATGTTTTTTACATCGCAGGAAATCAATGTCAGACGGAGTCCAAATACAACGAAACATTACAGAGATTTTTTATGGACCATAAAGGACATAATGTGCCCTAGCTGCGCCTGGGGGTGCCCCGAGGGAGGCACAACCCACCAGGTCACGCCAGGAGGCCCAGGCTCGCACTGGTGGGTTGTGCCCAACTCGGGTGCCCCCCGGACCGCCTCTTTGCTCTATAAATACCCCAATATTCCCAAAACCCATGGGGAGTCGACGAAATATTCATCCAGCCGCCGCAGAGTCCAGAACCACCAGATCCAATCAAGACACCATCTCGGATGGGGTTCACCACCTCCATTGGTGCCTCTCCGATGATGTGTGAGTAGTTCTTTGTTGACCTACGGGTCCGTAGTTAGTAGCTAGATGGCTTTCTCTCTCTCGTTGAATTCTCAATACAATGGTCTCTTGGAGATCCATATGATGTAACTCTTTTTGGGGTGTGTTTGTTGGGATCTCATGAACTTTGAGTTTATGATCAGTTATATCTTTTTATATCCATGAAAGTTATTTGAATTTCTTTGATCTCTTATATGCATGATTGCTTATGGCCCCGTATTTATTCTCCGATATTTGGTTTTTGTTTGGCCAACTTGATCTATTTATCTTGCAATGGGAAGAGGTGCTTTGTAGTGGGTTCGATCTTACGGTGCTTGATCCCAGTGACAAAAGGGGAAACAACATGTATGTATTGTTGCTACTAAGGATAAAACGATGGGGTCTATCTCTACATAGATAGATCTTGTCTACATCATGTCATCGTTCTTATTGCATTACTCCGTTTTTCCATGAACTTAATACACTAGATGCATGCTGGATAACGGTCGATGTGTGGAGTAATAGTAGTAGATGCAGGTAGGAGTCGGTCTACAAATCTTGGACATGATGCCTATATAATGATCATTGCGTGGATATCGTCATGATCATTTAAAGTTCTATCAATTGCTCAACAGTAATTTGTTCACCCACCGTCTGCTATTTTTCTCGAGAGAAGCCACTAGTGAAATCTACGGCCCCCGGGTCTCTTTCTCATATATTTGCCTCTGCGATCTATTTTATTTGCTCTTTTTATTCAGATATATTAAGCCCAAAAATACAAAAATACCTTGTTGTGTTTTATTTTATTTGCAATCTATTATTCAATCTACTACAATTTATTTCCCGTCCACACACCGTTTGAGGCGCCGTACCTGAAAGGGATTGACAACCCCTTTAACACGTCGGGTTGCGAGGTGTTGTTATTTCTGTGCATGGCTGTTTAGGTTGTGCTGCTTGGTTCTCCTACTGGTTCGATAACCTTGGTTTCATATCTGAGGGAAATACCTACCGCCACTGTGCTGCATCATCCCTTCCTCTTTGGGGAAATACCGACGTAGCTTCAAGCGACATCAAAAGGAATTTCTGGCACCGTTGTCGGGGAGGATCTTCAACATATACCAGGTTCCTAATCACAAATCTCATCTCCTCGCAATTTACATTATTTGCCATTTGCCTCTCGTTTTCCTCTCCCCCACTTCACAAAAGTTTGCCAATTTATTCGCCCTATTTTTCCTTCGCCTTTTTCTCGTTCGATCTTATGTTTGCTTGTGTTGCCATGTGTCTCTTATTTGCTTGCATCTTCGCTTCCTAAAAATCTATTGATATGGATCCTCATCCACTTGCTAATCTTTTGAAAAGATCCAATTATGATGAACCAATTGCTAGTGAATCAAGTCCACTAGATTATCTTTATGAAGTTTTGCTTGAGATTTATGAATCTGAAAATTCTGATGAAGTGTTAAATGAAGGAATTTATAAAGTGATTCATGATAGCTCCTTGAATGAAAAGCATGATTGTAATGATGTTATTATAAATTCTATTAATGTCAATTGTGCTAATAAAATGCACAACCCCAAGCTTGGGGATGCTAATGTTGCTAGGTCCACTATTTATTGCAATGATCATGATTGGGGTGATAATGATTCTTATGATCTTGAAAATTTATTTAAACCTCATGATGAATATGTGTGCGATAACTGGGTTTGGAAAAGTGTCAACTTTAGCTAAAAATAATCCCACTATTTTGGAAGAGTGTCAACTTTGCATGCGTGTGGATCATGAAAGGAATATTCTATGTGAAAGTTATATTGTTGAATTTGATTATGATCCTACATGTAATTATTATGAGAGAGCAAAATATGGTTGTAGAGATTTTTCATGTTACTAAATTTTCTCTTGTTATGTTGAGATTGTTATTGTTTCTTTCTTCTTCTTTGCATATGCTAGAAATTGCTTGTCTTGATAATTTGTTTTCATGTAAAATGGCTATGCACAGAAAGTATGTTAGACTTAAGTGTGTTTGTCACATGTTTTATGATGCTCTCTTTCTATGCTTCAATTCTTATCTTTCATGTGTGCTTCAATAAAGTCTTGTGCGTAGCTAGGGGCTTAAAACGATCGTGCTTGTTGGGAGGCAACCCAATGAAGAAAATTTAATTTTTGCCTTTCTCTTTCTGTTCTTGAGTGTTTGCACAATTATGCTACTGTTACGATTGTGTTTTTTCTGTTTTAATCAGTGTTTGTGCCAAGTAAAGCCTTTAAGATCTTCTTGGGTGATAGTTGTTTGATCTTGCTGAAAAACAGTAACTTTTGCGCTGACGAAAACAATTCTTATTTTTTACCAGAGCGTGATAAAATGCCAATTCTTTATGCGGAAGATTAATATACAAATTGCTGAGTTCGTCCTAATTTTTCGGAAATTGTGGAGTTTCACAAGTATTCTAAATAATCAGATTGGTACAGACTGTTCTGTTTTTGACAGATTCTGTTTTCTTTGTGTTGTGAGCTTGTTTTGATGGCTCTATGGTTTTCTCTGGTGAGTTTTTGCCATAGAAAAGTTGGAATACAGTAGATATAATGCAAGAACAATATATGAATTGGTTTGATACAATACTTATAGTGATGATTTGTTTTCTTATACTAACGGATCTCACGAAGGTTTTGTTGAGTTTTGTGTGATTGAAGTTTTCAATTTTTAGGTTATCTTACAATGGATGAAGGAATAAGGATTAAGAAGAGCCTAAGCTTGGGGATGCCCCGGCATCCCAAGATATTAACCAAAAGAGAGCAAGCAACTAAGCTTGGGGATGCCCCGAGTGGCATCCCCTCTTTCTTCTAACGACCATCAGTATATTAGTCGAAGCTATATTTTTATTCATCACATACTATGTGTTTTGCTTGCAGCTTCTTGTATGATATGAGTCTTCACTTATATTTGTTTGAGCTTATGAAAAGCAACACATGAAAATTAGTCCCAAAGTGATAGATATCCAAGAAGGATATAATAAAAACTTGCATGAAGATCATTGGACAAAATAAACTTGATTCTTAGTAATAGTTTTGAGATATGATGATGTGATATGTGAGTTGTGTTGATGAGTAATTATGCTTTAGTAAGAATATTGGTGTTAAGGTTTGTGATTCCCTATGCAAGCACGAAAATTCAATAGTCATGCAATGAAATTATATCCTACTTGTGGTGCATTATTTGGTGTTAATTACGCTTAATGCTTGCTTAAGATATTATTTGTTTCCTGGTTGGTCGCTTCTCAATCTTCTGCCAGCCTTCATTTTGCATGAAGTATGACCTCTACTTGTGCATCCAAAATCCTTTAAACCAGTTTTGCCACATGAGTCCACTATATCTACCTATATGTGGTATTCTTTTGCCTTTCTAAGCAAATTTGCATGTGCCATCTCTAATTTTCAAAATAAACTTCTCTTTTGTGTGTTCGTTTCGCTCGCGGAGCGGTGAGGGGTGGCCAATATTTTCCATGCTGGATGTGTTATTCTCACGATGAGTGTTTATTCACTTGTCATTGCACAAGGGTAAGGCAAAGGTTTTAGGGATGCCCAGTCCCAAAATGCAAAAATGAATTTACTTTATGTTGTCAAATAATAAATTCCTTGGAAAGTGTTGGTATGGAGGGTAACCGTGGATACAGCCAGCCATGGAATGTGAAAGTATGGTTGAAAAAGGAACAAATTTAATTTTCTGTTTGGGAACCGCATATGATATATCTAGCATGGAAAGTGTTGGGAACTCTAAGTCATTTTCGTTGGTGGGACGGATACACCTCCCAAAATGTTTTTATCTCTAATTTTTCCCTTTGAGCTCTGGCACCTCTACAAATCCCTACTTCCCCCTGCGAAGGGCCTTTCTTCTACTTTATGCAATTTTTTATTTTGAATTTGAGTCTCCATCTTCTCGTATAAAAGCACCAACTAGGAGGCAATATGATCGTACTTAAGTATTGGGTGTAGCTAATATGTGATTGTTTTTCATGAATGGATCAATGGTCGAGCATGATGGGCTAGGGATAATTTATTTTAGCGTTGATATTTTGAAAGACATGGCTGCTTGTTGATATGCTTGAGTATCTAAATTATCATGTCAAAACTAGACTATTGCTTTGAATCACATAAAAGTCCAAAATGTCCATGCTATAAAGAAAAGAATATGATATGACATGTTTGGCAGCATTCGACATAAAAAAACTGTTTTTATCACTTCCCTACTCGAGGACGAGTAGGAGTTAAGCTTGGGGATGCTGATACGTATCCAACGTATCTATAATTTTTTATTGTTCCATGCTGTTATATTATCAATCTTGGATATTTTATAATCATTTTATAGTCATTTTATATCATTTTTTGGTACTAACCTATTGACATAGTGCCAAGTGCCAGTTACTGTTTTCTGCATGTTTTTTACATCGTAGGAAATCAATATCAGACGGAGTCCAAATAGAACGAAACTTTACGGAGATTTTTTATGGACCAGAAGGAACATAATGGACCCTGGCTGCGCCTGGGGGTGCCCCGAGGGAGGCACAACCCACCAGGGCGCGCCAGGAGGCCCAAGCTCGCCCTGGTGGGTTGTGCCCACCTCGGGTGCCCCCCGGACCGCCTTTTTGCTCTATAAATACCCCAATATTCCCAAAACCCTAGGGGAGTTGATGAAATATTCATCCAGCCTCCATAGAGTCCAGAACCACCAGGTCCAATCTAGACACCATCTCAGATGGGGTTCACCACCTCCATTGGTGCCTCTCTGATGATGCGTGAGTAGTTATTTGTAGACCTACGGGTCCATAGTTAGTAGCTAGATGGCTTTCTCTCTCTCGTTGAATTCTCAATACAATGGTCTATTGGAGATCCATATGATGTAACTATTTTTGCGGTGTGTTTGTTGGGATCTCATGAACTTTGAGTTTATTATGAGTTATATCTTTTTATACCCATGAAAGTTATTTGAGTTTCTTTGATCTCTTATATGCATGTTTGCTTATAGCCTCGTATTTCTTCTCCGATATTTGGGTTTTGTTTGGCCAACTTGATCTATTTATCTTGCAATGGGAAGAGGTGCTTTGTAGTGGGTTCGATCTTACGGTGCTTGATCCCAGTGACAGAAGGGGAAACGACACGTATGTATCGTTGCTACTAAGGATAAAACGATGGGGTCTATCTCTATATCTATAGATCTTGTCTACATCATTTCATCGTTCTTATTGCATTACTCTGTTTTTCCATGAACTTAATATACTAGATGCATGTTGGATAGCGGTCGATGTGTGGAGTAATAGTAGTAGATGCAGGCAGGAGTCGGTGTCCTAATCTTGGACGTGATGCCTATGTAATGATCATTGCCTGGATATCGTCATGATTATTTTAAGTTCTATCAATTTCCCAACAGAAATTTGTTCACCCACCGTTTGCTATTTTTCTCGAGAGAAGCCACTAGTGAAATCTACGGCCCCGAGGTCTCTTTGTCATATATTTGCCTTTGCGATCTATTTTATTTGCTCTTTTTATTCAGATCTATTAAATCAAAAATACAAAAATACCTTGCTGCATTTTATTTTATTTGCGATCTATTATTCAATCTACTACAATTTATTTCCCGTCCACGAACCGTTTGAGGCGCCGTGCCCGAAAGGGATTGACAACCCCTTTAACACGTGAGGTTGCAGGTGTTATTATTTGTGTGCAGGGGCTGTTTACGTTGTGTTGCTTGGTTCTCCTATTGGTTCGATAACCTTGGTTTCATATCTGAGGGAAATACCTGTTGCCACGGTGCTGCATCATCCCTTCCTCTTTGGGGAAATACCGAGGTAGCTTCAAGCGACATCAAGCCCGAGTAGGTATCATTGCCTGCTCTCACGAGCAGTGAACTCATTAGCATTGGTCGTCCATTGATGCCAATTGATCAGGATGAGTCATGGGCGGAGCGACGACAACAAGAAACCCCTCTGAAAGATGAGACACCAAGAACACCACCACCTCAAGTCACCACTCCGGCGCTTGACGATGACAACTACATGGAGCATACCACTCCCTCTCCAAAGGCGTCGCCAGCATTTCGCAGGCTTCGCAAAGGACTTAATCCACAGGTCTCCATGTCGAGCATTCCAGAAGGGGAAGTGCAACACAGCTCAGTAGCACGTCAAGTGTTTCCTGAAGCCACCCCTACTGCGTTTGCCTCTGGGTCTGAAGCTAAAGTGGCTGATGATGTTCCGGCTGCATCAGCCGATGAAGACAAAGAATATGATAAAGATCAAGAGAGAGAAGCCACACCCCCTGCCAGTGATCCTGTCATTTTTGAAGAGAATGTGCTTGTGCCCGACCCTCCAGTCGTTGAACATATGGAGGTTGAAAATAATGAGGCTGCCACCAACGATGCCACTGAAGCCAATGACACTGTCATGGCTGAAGACAATGTGGAGCCCGAAGACAATGCTGCCACTGACACCGTTGTGCCACCAATCAGCTCCAGTGATGTTGTTCCTCCCCCAAGGCCTCACACCATTGAGCAAGCATTCAATCATGGTGGGCAGCCTATCTCAGTCAAATGGCCTATTATGATTCCACCCACTGCTCTCAGACCACAATATGATTATCATGTGGAGCAGAGGCCTCAAGTTCAGAAGCCAAAGCCTAGGCTGCCAAGGTTTCCAAGTGATGCTACAACACAGGGCTCTTTCAGCGTGCATAGCTTCATAGAGCACAACACTTTCTTTGACAGTGCCAAGAACCCGTACACGAAGCCCAATATCTCCTCAGACGGGTTTTGGAGCCATCGGCAATGAAGCTATTACTCGTGCATCCTCTACAACCAAGACCGGATTTATCAGCACAAGCGTCTGGATTGTGATGCTTTGGCTGGGCTGCCATGTCTTGTGAAAGCCCTTGACTGCTTTCGGGATGTTGTTCTTCTGGCTTTGGTAATTCCTAACAACATATAGCTCATTGAGGTAATGCTATTTCAAGATTAATATTTTAGGAAAGCTCAATGATTGGCATGGCATGGATGAGAAAAGTGGACCCCTCAAAATGCTAAGGACAAAAGGATTGGCTCAAGCTCAAAGCTCAAGAATCTACATGTTCTATTTTAGTGATCCAAGATCACATTGAGTCTATAGGAAAAGCCAATACTATCAAGGAAGGATGAGGTGTTGCTTAATGAGGCTCTTGCTCAAAATGCTTAGTGATATGCTCCAAAGCCCTCAACTACTTGCTCACATCCACATATGACCTAAACCAAAAGACAAACTCGGCCCCACTGATTCTTTCTATCCGGTGCCACTGAGTTTAGATGTCATAGCCACTGCCACAAACCCTAGGCAAATCGGTCTCACCGATAGGGATCTCGATCTCACTGAGATGGGATTGTAATCTCTCTGTTTCCCTTCGTAACGTTCCGGTCCCACCGAGATGAGCGATCGGTCCCACCGAGATTGCAATGTAAACTCTCTGTTTCCTTTTCGTAACATTTCGGTCTCACCGAAATGAGCGAATCGGTCCCACTGAGTTTACCTGACCAACTCTCTGGTTAGCTTATTACCAAAATCGGTCTCACCGAGTTTGTGTAATCGGTCTCACCAAGATTATGTTATGCCCTAACCCTAACCGTATCGGTCCTACCGAGTTGCATGTCGGTCCCACCGAGAATCCTAACGGTTACTAGATTTGCTGAATCGGTCCGACCGAGTTTATCAATTCGGTCCCACCGAGATTGGCAAGTTGTGTGTAATGGTTAGATTTTGTGTGGAGGCTATATATACCCCTCCACCTCCTCTTCATTCGTGGAGAGGGCCATCAGAACAAACCTACACTTCCAACTTACCTTTTCTGAGAGAGAACCACCTACACTTGTGTTGAGGCCAAGATATTCCATTCTTACCATATGAATCTTGATCTCTAGCCTTCCCCAAGTTGCTTTCCACTCAAATCTTCTTTCCACCAAATCCATATCCTGTGATAGAGAGTTGAGTGTTGGGGAGACTATCATTTGAAGCACAAGAGTAAGGAGCTCATCATCAACACACCATTTGTTACTTCTTGGAGAGTGGTGTCTCCTAGATTGGCTAGGTGTCACTTGGGAGCCTCCGACAAGATTGTGGAGTTGAACCAAGGAGTTTGTAAGGGCAAGGAGATTGCCTACTTCGTGAAGATCTTCCGCTAGTGAGGCAAGTCCTTCGTGGGCGACGGCCATGGTGGGATAGACAAGGTTGCTTCTTCATGGACCCTTCATGGGTGGAGCCCTCCGTGGACTCGCGCAGCCGTTACTCTTCATGGGTTGAAGTCTCCATCAATGTGGATGTACGATAGCACCACATATCGGAACCACGACAAAAACATCCGTGTCTCCTATTGCGTTTGAATCCTCCAAACCCTTCCCTTTACATTCTTGAAAGTTACATGCTTTACTTTCCGCTGCTCATATACTCTTTGCATGCTTGCTTGAACTATGTTAAGATTGCTTGACTTGTCCAAAGATGCTAAAATCTGCCAAGAACTAAAATTGGGAAAAGGATAAGTTTTATTTGGTCAAGTAGTCTAATCACCCCCCTCTAGACATACTTTCGATCCTACAGGTGGTATCAGAGCTTTGGTTTCCATTTGCTTTGATTTCCATAGCTTTTGGTAGTCATTTCCTTGGTTTCACAACCTAGGAGAGTATGACGTCTAGCGAGGGAAATTACCACCGTAGAGGTCCTTACTTTGATGGTACTAATTTTGCTGGTTGGAAGCATAAGCTGAAAATGCATATTCTTGGACATAACCCCGCCGTATGGGCTATTGTGTGTATTGGCTTCCAAGGTTAATTCTTTGATGGGAGAGAACCATACCGTGAAGCTACCGCGGAAGAGTTGAAGATGCTGCAATACAATGCTCAAGCTTGTGATATCCTCTTCAACGGATTGTGCCCCAAATAATTCAACAAAATCAGCCGTCTTGAGAATGCAAAGGAAATTTGGGATACTTTGATTGATATGCACGAAGGTACCGACTCCGTCAAGGAATCCAAATTGGACGTGCTTCAAAGTCAGCTTTACAAGTTCAAAATGAAGGATGGTGAAGGTGTCGCTGAAATGTACTCTAGGCTTGCTCTTATCACAAATGAGATCGCCGTCTTAGGAAGTGAAGAGATGACCGACAAATTCATCATCAAGAAGATCCTAAGACCTTTGGACGAAAAATATGATACCGTATGCACATTGATCCAAATGATGCCCAATTACAAAGATCTCAAGCCAACGGAAGTCATTGGAAGAATTGTTGCTAATGAGATGTCACTCAAGAATAAGGAGGAGCTCCATAACAAGTCAAGTGGTGCTTACAAAGCCTCATGTGAAGCTCCCACATCATCAAGTGAGAAACAAACCTTCAATGAAGAATTGAGCCTAATGGTGAAGAACTTCAACAAGTTCTACAAGAGTAGAAGCAAAGAGAGAAGTTCCAAGTCAAGGTCCTACAATGACAAAAGATCTTCTAGTCGAGAGCGAAATTGCTACAATTGTGGAAGACCCGGACACTATTCCAATGAGTGTACGGCACCCTACAAGAGAAGAGAAGATTCTCCAAAAAGAAGACGTAGAAGAGAAGAATCACCATCAAGAGAGAGAAGGAGTAGAGATGATCGTTATGAACGAAGAACATCCCGGAGAAGCAAGGATTCGGAAAGGAAGGACAAGTCATCAAGGAGCTACACAAAACGAAGACATCAAGCTCATGTTGGTGAATGGGTATCCGACTTCGACTCCGACAATCACTCTGAGAGAAGCTATCACTCTGACTTCGAATATACTCAAGATGAAGGTGTTTCTGGTCTAGCACTTGTGTCAACCAACTCCTACAACATATTTGATTCACCAAATGAAGGACTTGGAAGATGCTTCATGGCTAAAGGCCCAAAGGTATCACACCCCGAGTATGTTGATTTCAATAGTGATGAAGATGACTTGTTAGGTGATGATGATTTACTTGTTGACAACTCTAGTGATGAATAATATGATGAAACGTCAATTAATCATGCTAATCAAGATAAAACGAATGGCAATGATAAGGAGAAAATTGAGTTTCTAACTAAAGAATTAAACACTCTTAAGTTAGCTCATGTAACTATCTTAGGAGATCATCGAGAACTTTTAAGGACTCATGAGAAATTATGTTTTGAAAAGCTCAACCTTGAGCAAGAGCATGAGTTCTTAAAGGCAATCAATGATGATCTTCGCAAGAAAAGTTCTTACATTTCCAAGCGTTTAATCTTATCCACTTACATGCCTCAAGTCAAAGTCTAGTAACAAGAACAAGAAAGATTCTTCCTCTAGTAGTAACAATAATCATGCTAAATCCAATGTTGTTGCTTCTAATAGTTCTCTTGATTCAACTAAAGATTCTCTTAGCCAAGTTACACTTGAACAAGAAAATAGCTTATTGAAGGGAATTATAGAGAAAGGTGTATACAAGAGCATTGCCGGGAGTAAGCAACTCGAGGAAATTGTACGCAAGCAAGGAAGGCACCGAAAGAACCAAGGTGCTGGTTTTGAACGAAAGTTCAATGCCAATGGAGATGAGTGGGAAGAAAATCAATACCCCAAAACGAAGTTTGTTCCTCAACAAGAGAAGTATGATCCTACTTCTTTCAAAGGGACACAAGCTCAAGATGATCTTCCACCACAAGACCACAATCAAAAAGGCAAGGATAAGCTTCAAGAGGAAATTGATGCATTTGAAGAAGCACCTAAGGCCTTGGTCAAGTGGGTTCCCAAGACTACATCAAGTTCCACTTCATCAAGTATGACTACAACTCCAAGGATTCCAATCAAGATGGTGTGGATCCAGAAGAAGAAGAACTAGAGAGTTCTTGAGGGTGACTCCGCCAACATACTTCACTCCTATCATTTTGGCAAGAACAAGTGCAATCAACTTCCACATCTTGCACTAGTTCAAGGGGTCACAAATACTCTTGTTGGTAAGACA
The DNA here is from genome assembly GCA_021605205.1 of Aegilops longissima. NCBI lineage: Eukaryota > Viridiplantae > Streptophyta > Magnoliopsida > Poales > Poaceae > Aegilops > Aegilops longissima. Next base: position 552,987,533 of record CM038681.1, on the reverse strand, counting down.
AGGGACAAGGTAACCAAATGCTTTCATAGACATCATCTTGTGTGTGCATCACTCTTTGTCTATGGATATCCTTGTTTGTTCCTTGTGGGACTAACCCGTGTAGGTATTGAATGTGCAACTCACTCCAAAGGATTGCTCCAAATGATCTACATCAACATTGAGCATCCACATCTTCAACACCTACATGAAGTCATCATCGAAAAAACCCAAGGTTAGTTCATCCCTCTTAGGGGGGATCTAACATCTAGGGGCAGCTTTACTCTAAGAATTGAGCTAAAGCAACTCTAATGGTGTGAACACAACAACGCTTTATGTAAAAGTGGTAACCCCACTTGTGCTTAAACGATGAGTATGACCTATGATCAAATGTTCTCATTTGACTCCTAAGTCAATATACTCATATATAGATGACTTAGTCATTGCCAATTGCTTGATAGATTCTAGAATTGGTTGTGCATGCTTTGCCACATATTTCATTTGCCATTTTATTGTGTGAGCATGTTGGTTGCATAATTTACTCATTCGGGGACATCCACTTGTTGTTTTGATTGTTTGGTTCCTTTTTCCTTTTGCCAAGTGGATGGACAAGAATGCCTAAGAACCTTCTCTAGCTATCTATGCTTTTCTTGTCTCAAACTCTATTCATGCTACATCACAAAGTTTGATCAAGTCAGATTCGAACCACTCTATGTGAGGAGCACTCGGAGTCCCCGATTCGTCATAGACATAAACTTCCAAAACTTCTTTGTGTGTTTCGGTCTGACCGATTCATACATTTCGGTCATACCGAGATCACTAAGTCGATCTAGGTTATCAATCTCGGTGCAACCGATTTGAACTTTTCGGTCACACCAAGTTGCAGTAACTGCTTGCAGTTATGCATCTCGGTGCCACCGAGTTGTTTCACTCGGTCACACCGACAGGGTCAGGCTATATATATCCCCGGGCCAAAATTTGGAAAATTCCCCAAACCCCTTCGCCCGCGCTCAGCCTGCTCTGCCTCCCTGGGTCTCCGGATTGTCCTCCTCATCGCCAGCTGCCTCCCGTCGCTGGTCTCCGCCGCCGTCAACAAAAATCGTCTCCATCGTTGCCGCCGTAGCAGGTCCATCGCCGCACTTAGGGTATGGACTTGATCCTTGTGCTAATCTCACTCCGATTCCAAGCACATTGTTTTGCCATGTATCTTGCCACGATTGAGATCACTCTATCCAGTGAAATCACTCTGTAGTTTAGTTGTGGATTGAAAATTTAGGGTTAGGTTTCCGCCGAAATCATCTCGGACCAACCGAGTTGTTGAAATCGGTTCCACCGATTTGGCTAAGGCCATTGCACATGTGATTCTCGGTCTGACCGAGAATTGCAAATCGGTGTGACCAAGTTCAATTCTTTGTGAAACCCTAGCAGTCTCGGTGCCATCGAACTGTGACTCGGTCTGACCGAGTTCACTAGTTTAGGTTCCAAAAGCTGCTTCGGTATCACCGAATTTTCAAATAGGTAGATCTGAAATGCTTTCTGTGGAAAATTAAAAATAAGTTTTGACTCATTCTTTTGCAAAAACCTCTGCACTTTGTGATGCTCATCCAATCTATCTCATCTATATCTATTCATAGGGTCTACTGTCAGTGTTTGCATCATGTCAGATCAGAGTGACAGTCAGAACAAGTCTGAGGAGCAAGTTCACATGAGTGAGGGCACTAGTCCCTCTAGCAGCTATGATGATGGAAGCAGGAGTACACCTAGCAACTTTCCTAAGGCAGCCACCAGGGCCAAAAAGAAGAGAACCTCAGATTCTGAGGATGAGGACTATGTGGCTGTTGAGGAAGAGGCCACCTCAAAGAAGAAAGTTCTGAAAAAGGAATATAGCACAGCTGCTGCCACTCAGCCATGAATGAAGACAAAGGTTCCTGCCAAGAGAGTTCCTATGTCGAAGGCCAGAACATCCACTCAAGAAACTTTGGGATCTGCACCCAAAGAACAGGTTGTGGCAGAGAAGAAAAGGAAAGAAAGGGTCAAGAAGACCATGGCCAGAGTAATTGGGAAGCCCTCAATGATGGAAGATGAAGAGGAAGAGGATGCTGCACCAGCACCTAAAGCTCAAAAGCTTATGGGAGATGCTATAAGATCAGGGGCTGCTCCATCTAAGCCCAAAGAAGCTCCCAAGGCAGCTGCTCCAAAACCCAAAGCTGCACCCAAGAAGAGTACAAGGAATATTCCAACTGCAGAGAAGAACCAGGCCCCAGTGCCTGAAGCTGCTATAGAAGAAGAAGAAGAAGATGAGTCACATGTCTTGAGGAAGTTGAAGCCCAAAATTCCATATCACAATGATGCTCATCCAGTAGCTGAGGACATGAAGCTCAGGAAGGATGCATGACTCAGACAGAAGAACTGCTGTGGACTACAGGTTCCATACAAAGGAACAACAGGACTTCTATGAGACAGTGTTACTTGACAAGAAGCCTATAGTCTGTGATATGAGATAGGTGGACTGGGAGTACATCAGGGAAAATGAAGAACACTATCCAGGAGTCTATGATAGTTTCAAGTCTTGTGGAATAGAGGACTTTGTTGGGCAGAAGCTCACAAAGTGGAATGATGAGCTTATTATGCAGTTCTACTCCACAACTCATTTATACCCAGATGGAAGGATTGTCTGGATGTCTGAAGGTACTAGGTACCAGTCAACAGTTGAAGAATGGGCAAAATTGATCAATGGTCCTAAGGAGAATGAAGATGACTTGGATGTCTATGCCAAGAAGAAGAAGGATCACAACACCATGGCACATATGTACAGAGAGATCCCAGACGCTGCTCTTGAGACGCACAAATTTGGATCAGTACATTACCTTCTATCAGGTTTGCCAACAATCAATTGGATCCTCAGCCACACTCTATTGCTAAAGTCAGGTGATCACAAGATGATCAGAGGCCATGTAATTAACCTGCTTCACATATTTGATGTGGCTCAAAAGTTCAAAGTCATGAGCCTAATTGTGGAAACTATAAAGAGAACAGCTGCAGATCAGAAGAGAAGTTGTGGGTATGCCCCACAGATACAGGAGCTAATCAACTCCAAGATGGGCACTGGCACATATCTCTTGGACAAGGAACATATGCCCATCTACCCAGACTTTGAGGACAACACTGTGGTAATGAATGAGAATGAACCATCTTCTATGCAAGCACAAGCAAAGAGGGAGAAGGCAAGGACTGAAAAGGCTGCAAAGATGCCAACCATTGATGAGGCATCTCAGTATCTTCTGAAGAGCAAGCAAGATCATCTTGGCTACTTGATTGCCTCCACTCTGAGGATTGAGAGGGGATTGGCCACCCTGAATCAAAACCAGGAGAGCTTGGAGAGGATCATGGAGCAGAAGTTCTATGATTTAGATGTGAAGGTCACTGAGATACAGTCAGTTGTTGAGCAACTTCAGGATGAAGTGCAGGAGAAGAAGGGCAAGTCTACCACTAATGCTTTTGCTAGAGTGCCGAGAGAACAGATATCTGCTGCAGTGCCAGTTACAGACACCAGAGCAACTTCATCTGCACCAGCTACAGCTTCAGTGCCACCAGCTCCAGCACCCACTCCACCAGCTCCATCTACATCAACTGATGCCTTCGTCCATGGAGTTTTATCTACACCACCACCTGAAGACCAATCATGAGAGTCGATCTAGCACTATGCACTTTTTATGAACTTTTTGGAAACTTGTTGCCAAAGGGGGAGAAAATGTATAGATCATAGGCTTCGAGAGAGAGTGTTGCTCTTTGTTCTCTCTTGTTTTTTGGTGGTTGAACTTTGTTATTTGCTTGTTTGAGATACTTTATGCTTTTGTGTGATACTTGGATGATCATGTTTTTGATCATATGCTACCTTAATGCTTGTTGGATGACATTTATCCTTTTATATCCCCATATGATCATTCACTTTGCTTGGTGATGAGTGCATGTATTTAATTATTATCATTTTGAGCGCTCCACCAAGATGTATGTGACATGGAAGAGTAACACATGATCCTAACTCATTGTGCATTTGCAGTCCAAACAAAATCTTAAACTATGCACAAATTTAGGGGGAGCTCTTGCTTTTCACATACTTCTCAAAGCGACAATGTTTTTCACTCTTATTATCATTTGTCGAAGCTTTGATGTATATGTTGTCATCAATTACCAAAAAAGGGGAGATTGAAAGTGCAACTATCCCTAGGTGGTTTTGGTAATTCCTAACAACATATAGCTCATTGAGCTAATGCTATTTCAAGATTTATATTTCCGGAAAGCTCAATGATTGGCATGGCATGAATGAGAAAAGTGTACCCCTCAAAATGCTAAGGACAAAAGGATTGGCTCAAGCTCAAAGCTCAAGACTCTACATTTTCTATTTTAGTGATCCAAGATCACATTGAGTCTATAGGAAAAGCCAATACTATCAAGGAGGGATGAGGTGTTGCTTAATGAGGCTTTTGCTCAAAATGCTTAGTGATATGCTCCAAAGCCCTCAACTACTTTCTCACATCCACATATGACCTAAAGCAAAAGTCAAACTCGGCCCCACCGATTCTTTATATCCGGCACCATCGAGTTCAGATGTCATAGCCACTGCCACAAACCCTAGGCAAATCGGTCTCACCGATAGGGATCTCGGTCTCATCGAGATGGGATTGTAATCTCTCTGTTTCCCTTCATAAAGTTTCGGTCCCACCGAGATGAGCGATCGGTCCCACCGAGATTGCAATGTAAACTTTCTATTTCCTTTTCGTAACATTTCGGTCTCACCGAAATGAGCAAATCGGTCCCGCCGAGTTTACCTGACCAACTCTCTTGTTAGCTTACTAGCAAAATTGGTCTCACCGAGTTTGTGTAATCGGTCTCGCCGAGATTACGTTATGCCCTAACCCTAACCATATCGGTCCTACCGAGTTGCATGTCGGTCCCACCGAAAATCCTAACGGTTACTAGATTTGCTGAATCAGTCCGACCGAGTTTATCAAGTCGGTCCCACCGAGATTGGCAAGTTGTGTGTAACGGTTAGATTTTGTGTGGAGGCTATATATACCCCTCCACCTCCTCTTCATTCATGGAGAGAGCCATCAGAACAAACCTACACTTCCAACTTACCTTTTCTGAGAGAGAACCACCTACACTTGTGTTGAGGCCAAGATATTCCATTCTTACCGTATGAATCTTGATCTCTAGCCTTCCCCAAGTTGCTTTCCACTCAAATCTTCTTTGCACCAAATCCATATCATGTGAGAGAGAGTTGAGTGTTGGGGAGACTATCATTTGAAGCACAAGAGTAAGGAATTCATCATCAACACACCATTTGTTACTTCTTGGAGAGTGGTGTCTCCTAGATTGGCTAGGTGCCACTTGGGAGCCTCCGACAAGATTGTGGAGTTGAACCAAGGAGTTTGTAAGGGCAAGGAGATCGCCTACTTCGTGAAGATCTACCGCTAGTGACGCAAGTCCTTCGTGGGTGACGGCCATGGTGGGATAGACAAGGTTGCTTCTTCGTGGACCCTTCGTGGGTGGAGCCCTCCATGGACGCGGCAGCCGTTACCCTTCATGGGTTGAAGTCTCCATCAACGTGGATGTATAATAGCACCACCTATCGGAACCACGAAAAAAACTTCCGTGTCTCCTATTGCATTTGAATCCTCCAAACCCTTCCCTTTACATTCTTGCAAGTTGCATGCTTTACTTTCCGTTGCTCATATATTCTTTGCATGCTTGCTTGAATTGTATTAAGATTGCTTGACTTGTCCAAAGTTGCTAAAATCTGCCAAGAACTTAAATTGGGAAAAGGATAAGTTTTATTTGGTCAAGTAGTCTAATCACCCCCCTCTAGACATACTTCCGATCCTACACCTGAGAAAAGCGGTCTTCGCTTGCAAAGGATCTGGTGATGATGCCATCTTGGGCTCCATGGTGACCTCTGTCCTGCTGTCCTGCTGGTCTTGGTCTCATTGCACCGATATGGAAACCTTTGCCTGATGCCTCAGTACTCCGCGCCTGCGCTTGCTCCCTTAGCACCAAAGAGGAAACAAGGACGATGCGCGTGCTGGCGCTCGCCTGATCCTGATCGTCATGGCTCACGTCATGAGGGCCTCGCGAGGTTTGCCCCGCCTTGATATCTCCGCTCCTCGCGAGGTAGCCTGGTGAGGCCACTTGCCCCGCCTTGATATCTGCCCGTCTTGACAAAACGCTACCGATACCTCCAGATCTGCTCCAATCTTGCTCCGCATCCGCGACCCATGGCGCCGTGCAAGGTCAAGTCCTCCTCGGCGCCAGCTTGGTACGAGCCGGCTCTTAAAGTGCCCAATGTCACAGAGAAGAGCATCGCCTCCGTGCGCCTCCTGACGGCGGGGGAGAGCAATGAATGGGGGAAGACGGAGCTTCGGCTTGCCTCCGACGCGCCGGAGCCTGAGGGAAGCACCTTCTTCCCCTTCTTCTCGAGCAGCATCGCCGCCGGGTTGGTTCCCCCCTTCTTCAATTTCCTTTATGAGGTCCTCAACCACTACGGGCTGCAGGCGTTGCACCTCCATCCCAACTCTATTATCCCCGTGTCCATCTTCGCCAACTATTGCGAGGCATATCTGGGCGGGATGCCGTCTGTGGCGCTCCTGCGCCACCTCTTCTTCCTCTGCATCAGCGACGGACATGTTTCCGGGTGCGCCAATTTCATTGCATCCGGCAAAGCCAACTCTATCTTGAACACCGGGAAGAGAGCCGACAACATCCAGGCCAAATGGGTCATGATGGACGACAAGTGCGTCCCGCGCTTGGCATTGCCAACGGAGGCGCCCGAGTTTAACAAGGGGTGGCCCCGTGCAGAACTCACCGACGAGCGGGCGTCGTCGGTGTTGGCGCAGATGCAGACCGACCTGAAGCTGGGCAACGCGAAGGCGGCGATGGTCACAGGGGCCATGCTCCTGAGGGAGTTCCTGATGCTGAGCGTCGCCCGCTCCAGGCACGCGCGCCCCCCTTGTGGAAGCTTGGATATGAAGAAGACAAGATCCGCCTGAGGCCGGGGGCCTTGCCTGATGATGAACTGACTGCTGTCTTGCGCCTCCTGGTTGGGGACAACCAAGAGTACCCACCGAGCGCCTTCACTCCCTTGTTCCTCGGCAAGGACTGGGAGCCAATCGTGGCCTCCACGCCGACCTTTGACGCGCGCGGGCTGGTGCCGCCTGCGCTCTCTGGAGCCCCCGTGGCGCCGAAGCCGGCGGACCTATCTTCTGACGAGTCCCGCGAGGGGAAAGAAGAGGAAGAGGACTCGGAGGCGACCCCCGAGGAGATGGGGGAAAACTCTCCCTTGAGCAAAGCTGAAATCCTCCGCGCCCTTCCTGACGACGCCGAGGTCGATGCCCGCCAGGAGGAGGGAGAACTGCCCATCGTCCCGACAAGGAGCAGGTCGTCGCTAATTCCTCGGGATGCTGCCTCCGTGTCACGACCGGTTTTTCAATAAAAATATTTATTGAACAACCGACCTATGAAGTACAATATGAGGAAAATCCTTCATACCGGTTGACAAAACTTTGATACAAAAAGCCAGTAGCATTACAATAATACAGGGGTCGGACTGAAGATGCCCAACCAATTATTACAACACGCCAATAATTATACATAGTGGCGGATATGACTCAAAGATGTGGGTATGGAAATACTACTGACTCGAGATTTGAGGGATTGGTGGAATAACACAGCGGGGTGGTTAATAAGTCATCAGATCGGCGGCTCATCGAAAGGTCGAGGTGAGGCTCGATGTATTTATTTGGTTAGCGGAAGCGGATATATCACGATGACTGATCCAGGGGTCGCACGAGACTGACTGGGATTCCTCTAGGCATCGGACTCGCTATCGAATTCTTCATCCATGAGATCACCTTCGTCAGCATCTGGCCAAATCAACAAACCAGGTGAGTACTATGAAAGTACTCGCAAGACAGTTCGGACAAAAGATATAACAAATGAATGCATGAATGCGTCATGGTAAATCTTAACATTACTCAATTTAAACAGTATAGCAAAGAAATAATTAAGAAGGGAATCGGCGGTAGTCCGCTCAAAAACCCAAAGAAAATAAACTCCAAACCGATCGGGTGTCTGAAGTGACGCCTCGAAGGGTGAATAAATAAGTAAAAACATGCCACAGTCGGGCGTCTGAGCGACGCCTCATAAAGGGCTTATATTGAAATCAAAATACATGCGTGCCGCAGTCGGACGTCTGAGCGACATCACAGAAAGGGCTTATAATGAAAGTAAATAACAACAATGTCAGCAATGGACGTCCGAGCGACATCACGTAAAGGGCTTATAATGAAAGTAAATAACAACAATGTCATGCAATGGACGTCGAGCGACATCACGTAAAGGGCTTATAATGAAAGTAAATAACAACAATGCCGCAATGGAAGTCCGAGCGACATCACGTAAAGGGCTTATAATGAGAATAAATAACAACAATGTCAGCAATGGGACGTCGAGCGACATCACGTAAAGGGCTTATAATGAAAAAATAACAACAATGTCAGCGATGGACGTCTGAGCGACATCACGTAAAGGGCTTATAATGAAAGTAAATAACAACAATGCAGCGATGGATGTCTGAGCGACATCACAGAAAGGGCTTTCATCACAAGAAAATAGCACTCAAAATAAATATTCCACACAGGAATATAAACGGGTTAGTCCATCCACAGAATAATCATTTAACCGGACTTAGTACTCATGTGATTCACCGAGTATCTCGTCACCAAAACTAACACTTGTCGATAAGATAATACGTAACTCGGACATGGATAAGATGATTCGAGGATTTATGACTCTGCAGAGTTTGTACTAAAATTACCCACAGCCAACGGATTTCGTAGTCCCGAGGGACTAGTTCCGCTTATGGTATTTCGAAGAAAACACAGCTAACCAAGACACACCATCCTACCTCACGAATGCCAAGAATCACCCTAGACATCGCTCGAGAAAAACTTTTGAGACGGGAGATCACAATCTCGAATAGCATGGGATCAAATTTATATTCACGCGCTCTAAGGGGTGCCCTCTCGGTCCCAACCGAAACACCCATGCCCCTGACGGATGATCTGGCTTTAATCCAGGCCATGGAACCATCATCACGGCCTCTCCAATTGGTGTGTACCAGAAAGCGGTTCGCAACTTACTAAGCCATATCCCTATGGAAAACATGTGGTAGTATGGGAAGGAAATGGAAGGAACCAAACTGATACGGGTTGACATCAAGTCGATAGTATGGCATAAGACCGGCATGCTACAACACTGCCATCTTACCCATCCTCAAGCCAACACATGGCCATGCACGCTCACATCCAACACGAATGGATTATCGAACTCACTTGCCTCAACTTTGCATGTAAATAACATTCATCGGTATGCTCACAATCATGCCATGCAATTATTTAATGCAACCCTGCCGAAACACTCATCATATCAAAAGTTCAACATGCTTGCCTGGTTCGAGTAGTCGGGTCTAGCTCGGCGAAGTTCATGTTCCGTCACCTCCTCCGGAACCTACGGTATAGCTAAAAGGCATACTAACGTAAAACCAACGCGCATAAAAGTTGTTCCAAATTTTTTCCAAATAAATCCTATAGAAAATAAACAAAATTATAAGACTGTCGGAAAAAGAATCACTCAAAAATCACTTTTCATTAAAAAGTTATAAGGGTTTCGTCCAGGACTCATCTGTAATGAAACGAAAAAGTTCCAGGGTTTAACCGAGAAAATGTAAAACGGTTCAATAGAAACGCCGCAGCCCATAGGGAAAACGTATCGCTCAAGGCACCAACGGAAAATGTTTCGCGGGAAAAGAAGAGAGGCCGACATGGGGGTCCACATGTCGTTTGAAAGACCTCGCCGGCCGAAGGCTGCGGTGGTCGCCGGCGTCGAACCACGGTGAGTCGTGAGATCGGAGGTACCAAGAGTATCAGCGTGTCCTTCCGCTGTCGATGGGTGGTGGACTTGGGCGTCGGGGAGCACCACGTCGACGGCGACACTTTCTCCGGCGGACGGCGGCTCGGGCGATGGTGGATCTCGCCGAGGAGGGCTGCAAAGGTCGAATTGAGGTGGGGGTTAGAGCACTAGGTGTAAGAGAAGGCTGCGGACGAGGTTTGGGCGCCGGAGATGGCCTCACCGCAGTGAATCAAGCTGGTGGCCGAGGCGGATCGAGGCGGCCGGAGTTGGGGGAGGAGACCTCCTCGAGGTCCTCCCAGTGGCTGGGCAGGGTGTTGGTGAAGAGCAGAGGTGGTGTGTGCACGAGAGCGAGCTCGGGGCTCCTTTTTATAGGCGATCCGAGGCGGTGGCCGTGAACGGACTTCTCCGACGATGGTTACGGCGGCGCAGAGCTTGGTCGGGGAGGTTTCAGAGGTTAAGCGTCGTCGTGGGAGTCCCCTGGTTCCATTTAGGTGCTAATTGCGTCGGGATTTGGTTGCTTAGGGGGAGTTCGACGGAACGGGGCAGCGCGGGCCCGTCGGCGGCAGAGAGCATGCTCTGTGCGTGCCGTGCCACGGCGATGGTGCTGCATGCGTGCGCTGGTGAGGGAGTGGCCACGCGGAGCCACCAGAGGGTTTAGCGGCGCCAACGGCGCACGCCGCTCTCGCTCCTCGTCGGCCGCCACGGTGGTTCGCCATCGAAGACACGCCAAGCTTGGCGGTCGTGGCGCCACCGACGGCAGAACGCGCCAAGCACGCGTGTGAGACTCCGGACAGGCACGCTTAGGTCGTGGAGCAACGTGCAAAGGCACTGTGAACATGTGACTGAATTAATCGATTAAGATCAACATCAAACTCGAACTTAATCAAATCAACAAAAACGAAGGCATGCCGGTGCTCGGCGTAATGATTCTGGTATGTAGGGATTTTTCCTTGAGCTGGTTTTTGGTGGAGTGGTCTCTTATTGCAACTAGAGGTTGCCTGAATTTTTGTGGAATTTTTGGAGGAGTGTAGATATGAATTTCACCAAATTTGGCAAATCTGGTCCAAACTTGCAGTGAGTGGAATTTGAAAAATTTGAAAAGAAGAAGAGTGGATCAAGATGGTTCTGGGTTGTGGGTACCAAGGACTATCCAAGGGAGTTGGTTTGAGGTCAAAACTTAAAAGCATTAGGGTACTTGCTTTGCAAATCACTTAGGTTCAAAAGAAAAGACAGAATTATTTTGGGAGAGATAATTGTAAATAAAATAAAAAAATGGATTTTACTAGTTTGGACAGAATGTTTGAGTTGTACCAAAGTGGAGGGAGAGATTTTTGGAGAAATTTATCACAAGAGGTATGGTAAACCCAAGGATGGATCAAAACCAAGGAATAGCCCAAAACCAAAAAGGTTTCTTTTTAGAAGAAAATAAATCCAAGAAATGCTTTTGAGAAGAAAACTCAGAAGAAAGGTTTTTAAGAAGAGTTTAAATGACCTTCTTCAAACCAAGCAAGGCTTTTGCTGAAAACAAAAATAACAAAAATTTTGGAGTGTCACAAAGACCTACCCCTTAGGAAAAATCTCGCCCCGATATTCCAGCTTGATTTTCAAATAATTGCGGGTGCTCTGCTCAAGGAAATCCTCTCTTTCCCAAGTGGCTTCACTTTCGTGTGGTTGCTCCAATCGAACTTTGAAGAACTTGGTGGTTTTCTGTCGGGTTCTCGCTTCGACTCTTCCAAGATTTTTATCGGATGCTCCCGATATGTAAGATCTGACCGCACGCCAATGTTTTTATGGGGTACTTGTTTCTCCGGGTTGCTTACACACTTCCTCAATTGGGAGACGGGAATACATCGTGGATGTCGATAATTCTTCTGTAAGTCTAGTTGGTAGGCCACCGTGCCTCTTCGTACACTATGCGTAAAGGCCCGATGAATCTCGGTGCTAGTTTTCCTTTAATCTTGAATCGGTGCAGGCCCTCATGGGTGATACTCGAGGTACACAAATTCACCGGGTTCAAAATGGACTCCACGATGCTTCTGATCGTAATAACTCTTTTGTCGACTTTGGGCTGTCTTGAGCCGGTCCTTAATTACCTTGACTTTATCCTCAACCTCCTTGAGCAGGTCTGGGCCGAAGATATGACTGCCTCCTGCTTCCGACCAATTTAGCGGGTACGACATCTTCGTCTGCATGAGCTTCAAATGGTGCCATTTGCAGGCTGGACTGATAGCTGTTGTTATATGCGAATTCTGCGTATGGTAAGCTTTCCTCCCAACTGGTCCCATAGGTGAGGACACATGCTCTCGGCATATCTTCTAGAATTTGATTTACTCGCCACCGCCCATCCGTCTGGGATGGTATGCGATCATGAATGCCACCGAGTTCCCAGAGCTTGTTGTAAGTGATCCCAAAACCGGAGACGAATTGAGTGCCTCTGTCCGAGATTATTTTCTTTGGGACTCCGTAGGCAAACGACACGGAGAGGTAGAGCCTAGCAAGCTTCGAGTGGTGTGTGTTGTCTTCACGGGATGAAGTGAGCTACTTTAGTCAGTCTATCGGTGATTACCCATATGGCATCATGTCCGTGTCGTGACCGAGGTAGTCCTACAATAAAATCCATTCCGATTTCGTCCCATTTCCACTCGGGTATCTTATTCGTTGCAATAGTCCGCCGGTTTCGGTGCTCGCCTTGATGCGCTGACAAGAGTCACAACATGCAATAAACGTGGCTATGTCTCTTTTTATACCATGCCACCAAAATGTTTCCTGAAGATCTTTGTACATTTTTGTCCCTCCAGGATGGATTGAATATGGAGCAGTGTGGCTTTCAGCCAGGATTTGCTGTTTAAGGTCATGGACATTTGGTACGCAGAGCCTATTCCCGTACCACAATATTCCTTGCTCATCAATACTGAATTCTGAGGCCTTGCCCAATTTCATCTTATGCTTTATGCCTTCAATGCTGGGGTGTCCACGTTGAGCCTCTTTAACCTTCTCTATCAGGGTAGACTGTACTACTAAGTTTGACACACTGCCTTCGGTGACCACCATCGTTGAGCCTTGCGAACTCCTCGCTGGAATTCAGGTCTTAAGTCCGCATGCCGTCGTTGTTCTGGATCGGGTTACGACTCGAGCGCCTGCTACAACATTTGCTTTGCCCGGTGGTAGTGGATCCCAACATCATAATCCTTTACTAATTCCAACCAGCGCCGCTGCCAGAATTTAGTTCTGGTTGTGTGAAAATATACTTGAGGCTTTTGTGGTCCGTGTATATTTCACAACGATTACTAAGTAGAAAGTGTCTCCATTCCTTGAGTGCATGTATCATTGCTGCTAATTCCAGGTCATGGGTAGGGTAATTTTCCTCGTGTTTATGGTTGTCTGAAACATATGCGATAACCTTGCCTTCTTGCATTAATACGCACCCGAGGCCCTTTCGAGATGCGCCACAAAATACTTCAAAATTTTGTGTATATCTCGCACAATTAGTACTTCGGTGCTGTCGCTGCCTCTCCTCTTTAGTTCTTGGAAGCTTTTCTCGCAGGCTTCCGTCCATTCAAACTTCCTTTCTTTCTTGAGTAGTTGCGTCATTGGCTTCGCTATGGTGGAGAATCCTTCAATAAATCTTCGGTAGTATCCTGCCATTCCCAAGAAACTTTGTACATCCGTCACACTGGCTGGTGGCTTTCAGCCAAGTACGGCCTTGACTTTTTCCGGGTCTACGGCGATACCTTCTTTGGTTAGTACGTGGCCCAGAAAACCTACTTGCTTTAGCCAAAATTCACACTTGCTGAATTTGGCGTACAACTGATGTTTCCTGAGTTCTCCTAGTACAATCCGGAGATGTTCAGCGTGTTCTTCCGGTGTTTTGAGTATACCGAATATCATCGATAAATACCACAACAAACTTATCCATAAACTTCATGAATACTTTGTTCATGAGGTGAATAAAATATGCGGGGGCGTTTGTTAGTCCGAATGGCATCACGGTGAACTCGTACAATCCATATCTGGAGGTGAAGGCGGTCTTGGGAATATCCTCGGTTCGTACTTTCAGTTGATGATATCCCGATCTCAAGTCAATCTTTGAGAACACCTTGGCCTTAGCAAGTTGATCGAATAAATCATTTATTCGCGGCATCGGATATTTGTTCTTGATTGTGACCATGTTTAGCGCTCGATAGTCTATGCACAATCTCAGTGTTCCATCCTTCTTTTTGGCAAACAAAATTGGTGAACCCCAAGGTGAGGAACTGGCTCGTATGTACCATTTTTCCAATAGTTCCTTTATTTGCTTCTTTAGTTCCACCAATTCGGATGGTGCCATTCTGTATGGTTTCTTGTATATGGGAGCGGTTCCGGGTGCTAGCTCAATGCTGAATTCTATCTCTCGATCCGTGGCATGCCCGGTAGTTCTTCGGGAATACGCCTGAAATTCACACACTAATGGAACTTTGCTCAATTCAGAAATATCCACCTTGTTCAATCTCGGTTGCCTGGATATTTTTCTTTCCTTGGCTGAAACTTTTATGGTCTTCCCGTGGTGATGGGTGAGAATTACTGTCCTGTTGAAGCAGTCTATAAAACTTTGTTGGTGGTTAACCAATCCATCCCTAAGATGACATCCAGTCCTTTATTTTCCAATACGATAAGATTTGCGTGAAACTTCAACCCTTCAAACTCGATAACTACACCCCGCAATAATCCCGGTAACTTGCTTAATTCCGTGGGACTTGACGATCATAGATTTTCTCAAGGGAAGCATCGAAAATTATTTTGCAAAGCAAAACTTTTCAAACGAACGAGTGAGAAGCTCCGAATCAAACAAAACCATGGCAGGTATTGTGTTGATGTGAAACGCATCGAGTAATTTATATCCGGGGCATTTTGTGCTTCCTCTTTGGTCACGTGGTTCAAATGGCCCTTCCTGTGGTTGTTATTTGGGTTGAAATTGTTGCGCTTTGGTGCAATTATTGCTTCCGCTGTTCGCTTTGGTCGAAGTTCTTGGCTTGGGGCACTCGCTTGGCATAGTGCCCTTCTTCTACAAGCGTAACAGTAACGCTTGGGCGGTATGTGAACTCCTTGTCCCTTGCGTGGAAATTCTTGATTGGACGTGAGACGCTTGTCGTGGGTTTGGGTGTCTAGTTCTTCCAACATCTGTCTTGCTGCGGTGGTTGCGGTGTGTTTAATCTGGTCCTCTTCCGCTATGGAAATCTTCTAAGATGCGCCTCTCATTTTCCAAGGTAATGGCCTTATCCACCAGCGCCTTAAAATCTGGGAATGTGTATACGACCAATTGACATTTAAGCGTGGGTGTCGAATCGCCTAGGAATTTCTCCATCTTTTGTTTTCGACATACGCCCTCATTGGCGAAGCGAGACAGCAGGTAAACTGACTGTTGTATTCTCGACACCGCTATTGTCCTTGCTTGAGGTCATCAAATTCTCTCTTTTGATTTTCATAAGACTCTTAGGAATATGTGCCCCACTAAAACCTTCTTTAAATTCCTCCCATGATATATTATTTTCGTTGGGGTGCATGTGCAGGAAATTTTCCGACCACGATGCGGCTTGCTCCAAAGGAGATAGTGCGGAGCATAAAGTACTTTCTCAAGGTCTGAACACTGAGCGATAATTAATTTTCTCTCCATGTCTCAAGCCAGTCCTCGGCTTCCAGAGGTTTGTCAGTGTGAGAAAATGTTTGGGGACGCGCTTCTCTGTAGCTCGATAACTTGGATTGCTGCTGATACGGTCCGCGGTGATTTACCATATTGATGACTTGGTTCAGTATTTCCTGATGTTGCTGCTGACTTTGTTCATAAAGACGGCACATTTGGGAAAGTGCTGTTTCACTGTCCTGCTGATTTGTCTGTCCCTGTGTGAAATTGTTGCCTGGGGGTGTGCCATAATTTTCCTCTGTCGGAGTTGGCATGGAGCGCATCCAAGGGCGAGACATAGTTCACTCTGGGGATATATTTTGGAACACTCATAAGAAAAAGAATTGAGCCGCAAAAATCAATAAATTCAAGAAGAAGCAAAAGTTGTAAATGCTCCAAGATTTTTCAAGAGGAAATACGTTTGCGCACGGAGAAGGACCGTTCATTACATATCTTACACGCAAGCAATAATTATACAATACCTCACTCAGGATATGCGTACATAAATCCTGACATGTTATTTAGTGTAGTGCACTTCTCCGGATCCTACATGATGCGCAAACAGACTACTTCTCACAGCCTATTTACATATAAACATATCGTACAAATCGGTACATCGCATGGCGGCTAAGCGTACTTAGTCGGAGATGGTAAGGATTTCCCTTGGCCTGCCAAGGGTGAGGCGTAGAGAGGCTGGGGACTCAACCTCCTCCTCAGAGATAGGTTCCAGACGAGAGGTGCTGCGCGGAGTTGGTGGAGCAGGTGCCCTGTGCGGGACAACTCGAATCTGAGCAGGCACGAGGGGTGGTGCAGAACGAACCGGAGTAGGCACAATGACGTGGTTGAATTCCTCCGTGGTAGGCAGGCGACGAGTAGCAATGCGGGCAGTAGGAGCGAATGATGCTGATGACGAGACGAAAGTCAGTGGTGGTGCAGCACGCAGGAGCTCCCTCCGGTTGGCGGTACAGCAATGGACTGAGTCCATGCGGGCAGCTACAAAGTCGTCCACCAGGTTGTCAAGGCTGCCTCCAAAGCCCAAGATACTCGGCGAGCATCTCAAAGCTTCATCCCGCTTCTCCTCTGCGGCAAGAGAACGCGAGTGGCAAGTGTATGGCACGTGACATGGCAGGTAGCGGTAGCGACGAGTCTTCATCGGCGTGATATCCTCGAGACGGGCTATCGCCTCATGGGCTGCCATCTGTAGCGCTGCTTCTCTGTGGGCATGGCTCTCCCACGAACCGTAACGCCAACTCGCCCTCTCTTGAATTCCACCGCGGCTTGGTGCATGGTTAGACGATCATTGACCTTGTGCCGAGAGAGAGAGAAGATCAAGCACATCCGCCCCTTCGCGACTTGGACGATGAAGGAGAGAAGCTTGACAAACCCATCGGGTATGTTGGCGAATATTTGCGACTCGCAATCGTTGTTGGCCATCTACAAAAGTAGGCAAAAATCCTGAGAAGTCAAATCATAAATTTATGCCGATCGCCGAAATTGACTACATTTGTAAAAATAATGAAAAGCTCTACTATGCTAATAACCGATTAGCGATCGTACCTAGTGGCTTCCTACAACAGCTCGGCTCGTACCAAGCTTGTCACGACCGGTTTTTCAATAAAATATTTATTGAACAACCGACCTATGAAGTCCAATATGAGGAATATCCTTCATACCGGTTGACAAAACTTTGATACAAAAAGCCAGTAGCATTACAATAATACAGGGGTCGGACTGAAGATTCCCAACCAATTATAACAACACGCCAATAATTATACATAGTGGCGGATATGACTCAAAGATGTGGGTATGGAAATACTACTGACTCGAGATTTGAGGGATTGGTGGAATAACACAGCGGGGTGGTTAATAAGTCTACTGCACTGGCGGCTCATCGAGCGTCGAGGTGAGGCTCGATGAATTTATTTGGGTAGCGGAAGCGGATATATCACGATGACTGATCCAGGGGTCGCACGAGACTGACTGGGATTCCTCTAGGCATCGGACTCGCTATCGAATTCTTCATCCATGAGATCACCTTCACAAGATCCGCCAAATCAATAAGCCGTGAGTACTATGAAAGTACTGCAAGACAGTTCGGACAAAAGATATAACAAATGAATGCATGAATGCGCCATGGTAAATCTTAACATTACTCAATTTAAACAGATAGCAAAGAAATAATTAAGAAGGGAATCGGCGGTAGTCCGCTCAAAACCCAAAGAAAATAAACTCCAAACCGATCGGTGTCCGGCGCGACGTCAAGGGTGAATAAATAAGTAAAACATGTTACGATCGAGGCGTCGAGCGACGCCTCATAAAGGGCTTATATTGAAATCAAAATACATGCGTGCAGCAATGGACGCCCGAGCGACATCACGTAAAGGGCTTATAATGAAAGTAAATAACAACAATGCCGCAATGGACGTCCGAGCGACATCACGTAAAGGGCTTATAATGAAAGTAAATAACAACAATGTCAGCAATGGACGTCTGAGCGACATCACGTAAAGGGCTTATAATGAAAGTAAATAACAACAATGTCATGAATGGACGTCTGAGCGACATCACGTAAAGGGCTTATAATGAAAGTAAATAACAACAATGTCAGCAATGGACGTCTGAGCGACATCACGTAAAGGGCTTATAATGAAAAAAATAACAACAAGATTGCAGCAGTCGACGTCGAGCGACATCACAGAAAGGGCTTTCATCACAAGAAAATAGCACTCAAAATAAATATCCCACACAGGAATATAAACGGGTTAGTCCATCCACAGGAATAATTATTTAACCGGACTTAGTACTCATGTGATTCACCGGAGTATCTGTCACCAAAACTAACACTTGTCAGGATAAGATAATACAGAACTCGGACATGGATAAGATGATTCGAGGATTTATGACTCTGCAGAGTTTGTACTAAAATTACCCACAGCCAACGGATTTCCGTAGTCCTGAGGGACTAGTTCCGTTTATGGTATTTCGGAAGAAAACACAGCTAACTAGTACACACCCATCCTACCTCACCAATGCCAAGAATCACCCTAGACATCGTCCGAGAAAAACTTTTGAGACGGGGAGATCACAATCTCGAATAGCATGGGATCAAATTTATATTCGCACATCTAAGGGTGCCCCTCTCGTCCCTACCGAAACACCCATGCCCCTGACCGGATGATCGGCTTTAATCCAGGGCCATGGAACCATCATCACGGCCTCTCCAATTGGTGTGTACCAGGAAAGCGGTTCGCAACTTACTAAGCCATATCCCTTGCAGAAAACATGTGGTAGTACAGGAAGGGAAATGGAAGGGAACCAAACTGATTCGGGTTGACACTGAAGTCAGATAGTATGGCATAAGACTGGCATGCTACAACACTACCATCTTACCCATCCTCAAGCCAACACATGGCCATGCACGCTCACATCCAACACGAATGGATTATCGAACTCACTTGCCTCAACTTTGCATGTAAATAACATTCATCGGTATGCTCACAATCATGCCATGCAATTATTTAATGCAACCCTGCCAGAACACTCATCATATCAAAAGTTCGAACATGCTTGCCTGGTTCAGAGTAGTCGGGGTCTAGCTCGGCGAAGTTCGCGGTTCCGTCACCTCCTCCGGAACCTACGGTATAGCGAAAAGGCATACTAACGTAAAAACCAACGCGTGCATAAAAGTTGTTCCAAAAATTTTCCAAATAAATCCCATAAAAACTAGACAAAATTATAAGACTGTCAGAAAAAGAATCACTCAAAATCACTTTTCATTAAAAAGTTATAAGGGTTTCTGTCCAGGACTCATCTGTAATGAAATGTAAAAGTTCCAGGGTTTAACCGAGAAAACAGAAACGGTTCGAATATAAATGCGCAAGCCCATAGGGAAAACGATTGGCCTGAAGGCGCCAACGGAAAACGTTTCTGAAAAAGAAAGAGAGGCGACATGGGGGTCTAGATGTCGTTTGAAAGACCTCGCCGGCGCCAAGGTCGCGGTGGTCGCCGGCGCCGAACCACGGCGAAGTCGTGAGATCGGAGTGTACCAAGAGTATCAGCGTGTCCTTCCGCGTCGGTGGGTGGTGGACTTGGGCGTTAGGGAGCACCACGTCGATGGCGACACTTTCTCCGGCGGACGGCGGCTCGGGCGATGGTGGATCTCGCCGAGGAGGGCTGCAAAGGTCGAATTGAGGTGGGGGTTAGAGCACTAGGTGTAAGAGAAGGCTGCGGACGAGGTTTGGGCGCCGGAGATGGCCTCACCGCAGTGAATCAAGCTGGTGGCCGAGGCGGATCGAGGCGGCCGGAGTTGGGGGAGGAGACCTCCTCGAGGTCCTCCTAGTGGCTGGGCAGGGTCTTGGTGAAGAGCAGAGGTGGTGTGTGCACGAGAGCGAGCTCGGGGCTCCTTTTTATAGGCGATCCGAGGCGGTGGCCGTGAACGGACTTCTCCGGCGATGGTTATGGCTGCGCAGAGCTTGGTCGGGGAGGTTTAAGAGGTTAAGCGTCGTCGTGGGAGTCCCCTGGTTCCATTTAGGTGATAACTGCGTCGGGATTTGGTTGCTTAGGGGGAGTTCGACGGAACGGGCGGCGCGGGTCTGCCGGGCGACGAGAGCATGTTTCAGGCGTGCCGCACCACGGCGACGGTGCTGCATGCGCGCGCTGGTGAGGGAGTGGCCACGCGGAGCCACCAGAGGGTTTGGCGGCGCCGAACGGCGTTACGCCGCCGCTCGCTTCCCCTCGCCGGCCGCCACGGTGGTTCGCCACCGCAAGACACGCCAAGCCAGGCGGGTCAGGCGCCACCGACGCGTGAACGCGCCAAGCACGCGTGTGAGACTCGGACAGGCACGCTTAGGTCAGGAGCAACGTGCCAAAGGCACTGTGAACATGTGACTGAATTAATCGACGAAGATCAACACCAAACTCGAACTTAATCAAATCAACAAAAACAAAGGCATTCCGTGTGCTCGACAGTAATGATTCTGGTATGTAGGATTTTTCCTTGAGCTGGTTTTTGGTGGAGTGGTCTCTCATTGCAACTAGAGCTTGCCTGAATTTTTGTGGAATTTTTGGAGGAGTGTAGATATGAATTTCACCAAATTTGGCAAATCTGGTTCAAACTTGCAGTGAGTGGAATTTGAAAATTTTGAAAAGAAGAAGATTGGATCAAGATGGTTCTGGGTTGTGGGTACCAAGGACTATCCAAGGGAGTTGGTTTGAGGTCAAAACTTAAAAGCATTAGGGTACTTGCTTTGCAAATCACTAAGGTTCAAAAGAAAAGACATAATTATTTTGGGAGAGAAATAATTGTAAATAAAATCAAAAAATAGATTTTACTAGTTTGGACAGAATGTTTGAGTTGTACCAAAGTGGAGGGAGAGAATTTTGGAGAAATTTATCACAAGAGGTATGGTAAACCCAAGGATGGATCAAAACCAAGGAATAGCACAAAACCAAAAAGGTTTCTTTTTAGAAGAAAATAAATCCAAGAAATGCTTTTGAGAAGAAAACTCAGAAGAAAGGTTTTTAAGAAGAGTTTAAATGACCTTCTTCAAACCAAGCAAGGCTTTTGCTGAAAACAAAAATAACAAAATTTTTGGAGTGTCACACTCCGCCTTGACGCCGGCTGGAGCTGCCTCCGGCCCTTTTGCTGTGTCGTCTTCCGCTCCTGGAGTCCGCGCGCCCACGCCTCAGGCTTTCAGGCTTCAAGCTTCCCAAGCGGAGGGTGAAATACACCACGGTGGATCAGTAAGTGTTTCGAGCTTCGCCTGGCTTCTGCTTATACTTGTTGTTTCCTGATGTTCACCCTTGGTTGGCCAGACCGGTGCCTTCGGCAAAGAAACGGAAGGAGGACACGGCGGTCGCGCCCCCCTCATTGGAGAAAGGAGGCGGAAGCATTTGCACCTCTCCAGCCCGGTCGCCCTCATGAGGCCAAGGGGAGCAACGTCAGGAGGAGTCAGCCCCCGTGGACCCGCTGGCTCCGGAAGTGCCTGAGCTTGGCTGGGCTGATTAGGTCTCAGGGGCTCAGGAGCCCTTGATCTCCCAAGCTCTGGTGACAATGTTGATTCCTCCTTCTGTCGCGCCACTACTCCCAGGCTCTTCTGCTTCCTCCATCGCCCTGGAGCGCGTTCTTTCAGAGATGGTATAGCTGCGGGAAGATCTTCTGGGCGCGGACCCGTGCCTCGCAGTCGGGCGCCTGGAACTGGCCTCCGGCTGGCTTCATTCTGACTCTGCGGTCCGAGCGACGGTCAGCCAGGCCGTGGCGTCCTCCGAGAAGGAGAAGCAGAGCACTGCCCAAAGCCGCGGCTGATCGCGACGCGGCACTGAAGGACGCCGAGGCCGCCCGCGGCCGCTGCCGAGAGCTGGAGGACGAGCTGAAGCGTCTGCGCGACCAACACGAGGAAGAAGCACGCGGTCGCTAGGTGAAGGAAGAGGAGATGAGGGCCCGGGAGGACGCCATCAAGAATCGTGACGCCGAGTTGGGGGAGCTGGAGAAGACGCAGGCTGCCGAGCGCCGCCGGCTGGAGAAGCTGGAGCGGGAGGTGAAGGCGAAGGAGGCCGATCTTGACGCCAAGGCAAAGGTCCTGGCTGAGGACCGCGCGACCTTTGCTGATCTCGAGGAGAGGTCTCGCGTGGCACTGAAGACACTCTATGAGAACGGCTTGGAGAGACCGCTAGCCACCGATGAGGACGGCCCTGCCCAGCTGCTTCCCTTCTTGGTGGAGGCGCTCGAGGAAGTTGTGGAGGGCGTCGGTCCCATGGCAGAGGCGGAGGCTCGTGTTCTTTCTTCAGCTGCGTTGACCCTCGTCTTCAGCCACCTGCACCTTCTCGACCCCAATGCTCGTCTTGACGAGCTGCTGGAGCCTATGGCTGATGACCACTGGACAACTGCCGCTGCAGCCGTGCAAGGTCAGGTGGAGGCCCTGCTGAAGAAGTTACACGGCTTTGCCTCCACGCCCTTGGCCGGAGGCGAGACCGTTGCTGCAGCTCCGGCCGGTGACCAAGGCGAAGGCGACGCCACCAAGGGAGGAGTGCCGCTCGCGGGCATCGATGGTGTTCAGGGGTGACCTGCGGCTCCTTTCCTGTTTAATTCCTACAGTCATGAATCAGGCCTCGTGGGGGCGTTAAACTTGTGTTTGATATTGTGAGAACAATATGTTTTGTAATATTTGCTTCAAGATTTTAAGTTTTTCTTCCTATCCGCTTTGTGTTCTGCATCGGCAGAGCCCAGCCCCGCGCATACCTCAACCGCCATTGGGCCGACCGGAGACCAGGACAGACCAAGGAGTGAGGGGCTACGTGACCAGTTAGCCTCCTGAGTCGCAATGCTCAGGAGTCCCCCTTGACACGCAAAGAGCTTATAGGAAGAATGCGCGAGGATAGGTTAATGTTCTACGTCGGTAGAGCCCGACCCCGTGCATACCTCAACCTCCGTTGGGCCGACCGGAGACCAGGACGGACCATGGAGTGAGGGGCTACGTGACTAGTTAGGCTCCTGAGTCGCAATACTCAGGAGTTCCCCTTGACGCGCAAACAATTTCCATACCTGCCCTCGCCGAGGCCTCGGGAGGGGCATGCGACGACCAGGTCCGGGAGACCTGGTTGGGTGGCATGCGCTTGGGTGTGACCCAAGCGCGGTGTGACCCGAGCGCAGCCCCCGTGCCCAGTCCCCTTGCGCGGCTCTCCCGAGGGGAGGCGTTGCGGCGAGGCTGGACGCTGAGCTTTCGGGCTCCCTGAGGTTGGTACGGCTGTGAAGCCGCCCTCAGTTGTTTATCACCAGCGCAGAGCATAGTGCTTCCGCTTGTGCATGGGCATAGCCGCTCCTCAGCAGTGTCGACGGCCAGCACGGAGCATGGTGCTTCCACTTGTGCGTGGGAGGGGGGCTCCCTCTGAGGAGAGCCCCCGGGGCGTGTACAACCCCGCCCTGACACGTGGCTTGCACGACAGGGCAGCGAGGTGTATCTGGGCACCCGTGAGCCAGCGCGGGACTCACGAGGCCCTACCTCAAGGCGGGTGGCGCCTGGTCTTGGGTCTTGAGAGATGTATGTTCCTGCGAAACGGTTAGGTGCAATGCTTCACGCCCTCGTGCCCGGCCCTCGAGCGAGCTCAGCCGCCCAGATGCTGTGTCGCGATGCCGTGGTCAAGGCCAGGGGGTGAGGGCTGGAGAGCCAGTAAGAGCTCCATAGTCGCGATGCTCAGGAGCCCCCCTTTTAACGCGCAAGCGAATTGCAAGAGAGAGAGGTGGACCCATGACAGGTGGCAATCGAGCAGGTGATAATCACAGGCAAATTATGCATGGAGAGCAAATCAGCTTGGCTAAATGCAACAAGATACATGCCACTGGGTCAGGCCCGAGCAGCTTGGGGATGATGCAGCCCGAGGGGCGCCCCCAACAGGGTAAGCTAAAGACATACGCAAAAGTGATACATGCCACAGGGACGGACCCACACAGCCTGGGAATGATGCAGCCCGAGGGGCACTCCCAGCTGAATGAACTTGGAAAATGTCACCTGGTTCTGTTGATGAAGGAGAGTTGGGGCAGCTGAAGGTACGCAGTGAAGGGATTGCTCCTCACGAGCCACCGGGGCCCTGAGCCTCGGGAGGCTCTGGGGGCTCAGATGGTTCCCTGAGGACCGTGTCCATCTCCGCCAGGACGGCGTGGTGCCTGGCCTCCTGAGCTGCTAGGACACGCCGCAGGTTGTGCTGATAGGCTGACGATACGCTCGGCGGGCCGAAAGGCATGCAAACGTAGCTGTGTGGTGGACCCTCGCAACGGCCCGCGCGCAAAGGCCAGAAAAGCTCCTGAGAAGCGGCCCTGTTGGGCCCTGGGACGTCGACGCAGACACGCAACCCGGCATCCTCGCCTAGATGGGGAGCTGCGCCTCGTGAGCGGCGGTCGCCGCGCATGGCCCTTGCATCTTGCAGTTCCTGAGTGGTCTTGGTGATAAACTCCTGAGCGGTGGGTGCTCCTTGCCCTGTGTTCTCCTGAGGGAAACGTGCCGCGAAGCACGCCTCCAAGTGGTGCCCAAGCGCCTCCCTCGTGATGTTGGCAAGGGCCGAGGCCCTCCAGAAGAGAGCCCCCGAGCCCTGCCCGAGGAGGGCGCTGGGCGCGCCTTCCTATATGACAGAGGGAGGCGCCCCTGGAGCGGGCGCGGATCCTGACGAGGTTCCAGTTAGGACGCCATCCTCCTGAGATCCTGCACGGCGCAACTGCTTCTTCTTCTTGGGGAGGGCCTCAGGAGGGCCCTCGCCCTTGCTGTCGGGGTCGTCGATTGCTGCAGCTTGGAAAGCACGCTCGAGGGAGCACACCGCGTCTCTTTCTTCGCATGAGACCGTGATGATTCCGCCGCTTCCTGGCATCTTGAGGACGTTGTAACCGTGGTGTGTCACTGCCAGGGTTGGATACCCAAGGATGGCGTTGTGTGGCAGACGGATGTGTGCGATGTCGAAGTCAATGAGCTCGGTACGGTAGTTCTTGCATTCTCCAAAGGTGACAGGGAGGCGGACCTGCCCTATTAGTGTGGTGGAGCCGTCGGTCACTCCTGAGAAAGGCTTGGTATGCTGAAGCTGGTCATATGGTACTTGGAGGTTGTTGATGTCTACTACACAACCTTCTTCTTGTAGACGTTGTTGGGCCTCCAAGTGCAAAGGTTTGTAGGACAGTAGCAAATTTCCCTCAAGTGGATGACCTAAGGTTTATCAATTCGTGGGAGGCGTAGGATGAAGATGGTCTCTCTCAAGCAACCCTGCAACCAAATAACAAAGAGTCTCTTGTGTCCCCAACACACCCAATACAATGGTAAATTGTATAGGTGCACTAGTTCAGCGAAGAGATGGTGATACAAGGGCAATATGGATGGTAGATATAGGTATTTGTAATCTGAAATAATAAAAACAGCAAGGCAACTAATGATAAAAGTGAGCACAAACGGTATTGCAATGATAGGAAACAAGGCCTAGGGTTCGTACTTTCACTAGTGCAAGTTCTCTCAACAATAATAACATAGATAGATCATATAACTATCCCTCAACACGCAACAAAGAGTCACTCCAAAGTCACTAATAGCAGAGAACAAACGAAGAGATTATGGTAGGGTACAAAACCACCTCAAAGTTATTCTTTCCAATCAATCCATTGGGCTATTCCTATAAGTGTCACAAACAGCCCTAGAGTTCGTACTAGAATAACACCTTCAGATACAACTCAACCAAAACCCTAATGTCACCTAGATACTCCAATGTCACCTCACGTATCGGTGGGTATGATTATACGATATGCATCACACAATCTCAATTCATCAATTCAAACCAACACAAAGTACTTCAAAGAGTGCCCAAAAGTTTCTACCGGAGAATCACGACGAAAACGTGTGCCAACCCCTATGCATAGGTTCATGGGCGGAACCCGCAAGTTGATCACCAAAACATACATCAAGTGGCACGTGATATCCCATTGTCACCACAGATACGCACGGCAAGACATACATCAAGTGTTCTCAAATCTTTATAGACCCAATCCGATAAGATTACTTCAAGGGGAAAACTCAATCCGTTACAAGAGAGTAGAGGGGGAGAAGAAACATAAGATCCAACTATAATAGCAAAGCTCGCGATACATCAAGATCGTATCACCTCAAGAACACGAGAGAGAGAGATCAAACACATAGCTACTGGTACATACCCTCAGCCCCGAGGGTGAACTACTCCCTCCTCGCCATGGAGAGCGCCGGATGATGAAGATGGCCTCGGTGAGGGTTCCCCTCCGCAGGTGCCTAATAGGGTCCCGATTGGTTTTTGGTGGCTCTGGAGGTTTTGCCGCGGCGGAACTCCCGATCTATTCTCTGTTCTGGAAGTTTTAGGGTACGTGAGTATATATGGGTGAAAGAAGTACGTCGGTGGACCGAAGGGGGGGCCACGAGGCAGGGGGCGCGCCCTAGGGGGGTGGGCGCGCCCCCCACCCTCGTGAGCACCTCCCTTCTTTCCTGACGTGCACTCCAAGTCCATCGGGTGGCTTTCCTTCCAAAAATAACTTCTCCAGTTGATTTCGTTCCGTTTTGACTCCGTTTGATATTCCTTTTCCACGAAATACTGAAATAGGCAAAAAATAGGCCTCCGGTTAATAGGTTAGTCCCAAAAACTAATATAAAAGTGGATAATAAAGCCCAATATTGCCTAAAACAGTAGATAATATAGCATGGAGCAATCAAAAATTATAGATACGTTGGAGACGTATCAAGCATCCCCAAGCTTAATTCCTGCTCGTCCTCGAGTAGGTAAATGATAAAAAAGATAATTTTTGATGCGGAGTGCTACTTGGCATAATTTCAATGTAAATCTTCTTAATTGTGGTTTGAATATTCAGATCCATAAGATTCAAGACAAAAGTTCATATTAACATAAAAAATAATAATACTTCAAGCATACTAACAAAGCAATCATGTCTTCTCAAAATAACATGGCCATAGAAAGTTATCCCTACAAAATCATATAGTCTGGCTAGGCTCTATCTTCACCACACAAAGTATTTAAATCATGCACAACCCCGATGACAAGCCAAGCAATTGTTTCATACTTTTGACATTCTCTAAACTTTTTCAATCTTCACGCAATACATAAGCGTGAGCCATGGACAGAGCACTGTAGGTGGAATAGGATGGTGGTTGTGGAGAAGACAAAAAGGAGAAGATATTCTCACATCAACTAGGCGTATCAACGGGCTATGGACATGCCCATCAATAGATATCAATGTGAGTGAGTAGGGATTGCCATGCAACGGATGCACTAGAGCTATAAGTATATGAAAGCTCAACAAATGAAACTAAGTGGGTGTGCATCCAACTCGCTTGCTCACGAAGACCTAGGGCAATTTGAGGAAGCCCATCATTGGAATATACAAGCCAAGTTCTATAATGAAAAATTCCCACTATTATGTGAAAGTGACGAAACAAGAGACTCTCTATTATGAAGATCATGGTGCTACTTTGAAGCACAAGTGTGGTAAAAGGATAGTAACATTGTCCCTTCTCTCTTTTTCTCTCTTTTTCCCCTTTTTTTTATTTGGGACTTTTCTCTTTTTTTTGGCCTCTTCTCTTTCTTCTTTTTTTATTTTTCGTCCGGAGTCTCATCCCGACTTATGGGGGAATCATAGTCTCCATCATCCTTTCCTCACTTGGGACAATGCTCTTAAAATGATGATCATCACACTTTTATTTACTCACAACTCAACAATTACAACTCGATACTTAGAACAAAATATGACTCTATATGAATGCCTCCGGCGGTGTACCGGGATATGCAATGAATCAAGAGTGACATGTATGAAAGAATTATGAACGGTGGCTTTGCCACAAATACGATGTCAACTACATGATCATGATAGCAATATGAAAATGATGAAGCGTGTCATAATAAACGGAACAGTGGAAAGTTGCATGGCAATATATCTCGGAATGGCTATGGAAATGCCATGATAGGTAGGTATGGTGGCTGTTTTGAGGAAGGTATATGGTGGGTGTATGATACCGGCGAAAGGTCGCGGTATTAGAGAGGCTAGCAATGGTGGAAGGAAGGAAAAGTGCGTATAATCCATGGACTCAACATTAGTCATAAAGAACTCATATACTTATTGCAAAAATCTAGAAGTTATCAAAGCAAAGTATTACGCGCATGCTCCTAGGGGATAGATTGGTAGGAAAAGACCATCGTCATTCCGACCGCCACTCATAAGGAAGACAATCAATAAATAAATCATGTCTCCGACTTCATCACATAACGGTTCACCATACGTGCATGCTACGGAATCACAAACTTTAACACAAGTATTTCTCAAATTCACAACTACTCAACTAGCATGACTCTAATATCACCATCTTCATATCTCAAAACAATTATCAAGCATCAATCTTTTCTTAGTATTCAACACACTCAAAAGAATTCTTACAAATCTTGTATGCCTAGCATATTAGGATTATTTAAGCAAATTACCATGCTATTTAAGACTCTCAAAATAATGTAAGTTAAGCATGAGAGTTCATCTATTTCTTAAAAATAAAACTACCACCATGCTCTAAAAGATATAAGTGATGCACTAGAGCAAATGACAAACTACTCCTAAAGATATAAGTGAAGGTCAATGAGTAGTCGGATAATTACGCAACTATGTGAAGACTCTCTAACATTTAAGAATTTCAGATCTTGATATTTTATTCAAACAGCAAGCAAAAGAAAAGAAAAGAAAATGACATTTCAAGGATAGCACACATCATGTGAAGAAGCAAAAACTTAGGTTCAACCGATACTAACCGATAATTGTTGGAGAAGAAAGGTGGGATGCCTACCGGGGCATCCCCAAGCTTAGATGCTTGAGACTTCTTGAAATATTATCTTGGGGTGCCTTGGGCATCCCCAAGCTTGAACTTTTGTGTCTCCTTAATTCTTCTCATATCATGGTTTCTCTTTTTATCAAAAGCTTAATTCACAACAAACCCAATAAGAACTCATGAGATAGGTTAGTATAAACCAATGCAAAACCTTATAATTTCCTACTGTAACAAATCACAAAAATTATTCTTCAACATTTCATACTAAATGCCTCTGCATATTTAATACTCCTATCCTAAAATAGAATCATTAAACAAGCAAACATATGCAAACAATGCAAACATAACAGCAATCTGCCAAAACAGTATAGTCTGTGAAGAATGCAAGAGTGTCAATACTTACCTAACTCCAAAAATTATGAACTAAAATTACCACTGTAATAAATTTATCAGATCTCAATATGCAAAAAGATTCAACATTATACCACTCTCTGACTTTTCTAGGGAATTTTTGCAACATCGGTAAACTTTCTGTTTTCAAACAGCAATATGTATACTAGCAAAATAAGCATGGCAAAGGCTATCCTTGACTTTTTTATTGAAACTAAAGATGCAAAGCATTATTATAAATATCAGCAGGCAAATACTAACAAAATAAAAGGACGCTCCAAGCAAAACACATATCATGTGGTGAATAAAAATATAGCTCCAAGTAAAGTTACCGATGAACGAAGACGAAAGAGGGGATACCTTCCGGGGCATCCCCAAGCTTAGAAGCTTGATTATCCGTGAATATTACCTTGGGGTGCCTTGGGAATCCCCAAGCTTGGGCTCTTGCCACTCCTTATTCCATAGTCCATCGAATCTTTACCCAAAACTTGAAAACTTCACAACACAAAACTTAACAGAAAACTCGTAAGCTCCGTTAGCGAAAGAAAAGAAAACACCACTTCAAGGTACTATAATGAACTCATTCTTTATTTATATTGGTGTTAAACCTACTGTATTCCAACTTCTCTATGATTTATAAACTATTTTACTAGCCATAGAGTCATCAAAATAAGCAAACAACAAAATGAAAACAGAATCTGTCATAAACAGAACGGTCTGTAGTAATCTGTAACTAACACAAACTTCTGGAACTCCAAAAATTCTAAAATAAATTTTTGTACCTGAGGAATTTATCTAGTAATCATCTGCAAAACGAATCAACTAAATAGCACTCTCCAGTAAAATGTTCTAGCTAATCTCGTGAGCGCAAAAGTTTCTGTTTTTTACCGCATGATCATAAAGACTTCACCCAAGTCTTCCCAAAGGTTCTACTTGGCACAAACACTAATTAAAACACAAAACCACATCTAAACAGAAGCTAGATGGATTATTTATTCCTAAATAGAACCAAAAAGTAAGAAACTTAAATAAAATTGGGTTGCCTCCCAACAAGCGCTATTGTTTAACGCCCCTAGCTAGGCATGATGATGACAATGATGCTCACATAAAAGATAAGAATTGAAACATAACGGGAGCATCATGAAGCATATGACTAGCACATTTAAGTCTAACCCACTTCCTATGCATAGGGATTTTGTGAGCAAACAACTTATGGAAACAAGAATCAACTTGCATAGGAAGGTAAAACAAGCATAACTTCAAAACTTTAAGCACATAGAGAGGAAACTTGATATTATTGCAATTCCTACAAGCATATATTCCTCCCTCATAATAATTTTCAGTAGCATCATGAAAGAATTCAACAATATAACCAGCACCTAAAGCATTCTTTTCATGATCTACAAGCATATAAATTTTATTACCCTCCACATAAGCAAATTTCTTCCCATTCGGAATAGTGGGAGCAAACTCAACAAAATAACTATCATATGATTGGAAATTAAAATCAAGATGAAAAGTTTCATGGTTATCATTATTCTTTAAAGCATACGTGTCATCACAATAATCAACATAGATAGGAGGCATGCTTTCATCATAGTAAATTTGCTCATCAAAGCTTGGGGGACAAAAAATATCATCTTCATCAAACATAGCTTCCTCAAGCTTGTAGCTTTGCATATCATTAGCATCATGGATATTCAAGGAATTCATACTAACAACATTGCAATCATGCTCATCATTCAAAGGTTTAGTGCCAAAAATTTTAATGCATTCTTCTTCTAACACTTTGGCACAATTTTCCTTTCCATCATTCTCACAAAAGATATTAAAAAGGTGAAGCGTATGAGACAAACTTAATTCCATTTTTTGTAGTTTTCTTTTATAAACTAAACTAGTGCTAAAACAAGAAACAAAAAGATTCGATTGCAAGATCTAAAGATATACCTTCACTTACCTAGCCTCCCCTGCAACGGCGCCATAAAAGAGCTTGATGTCTACTACACAACCTTCTTCTTGTAGACGTTGTTGGGCCTCCAAGTGCAGAGGTTTGTAGGACAGTAGCAAATTTCCCTCAAGTGGATGACCTAAGGTTTATCAATCTGTGGGAGGCGTAGGATGAAGATGGTCTCTCTCAAGCAACCCTGCAACCTAATAACAAAGAGTCTCCTGTGTCCCCAACACACCCAATACAATGGTAAATTGTATAGGTGCACTAGTTCGGCGAAGAGATGGTGATACAAGTGCAATATGGATGGTAGATATAGGTATTTGTAATCTGAAATAATAAAAACAGCAAGGTAACTAATGATAAAAGTGAGAAAAAACGGTATTCCAATGATAGGAAACAAGGCCTAGGGTTCATACTTTCACTAGTGCAAGTTCTCTCAACAATAATAACATAGATAGATCATATAACTATCCCTCAACACGCAACAAAGAGTCACTCCAAAGTCACTAATAGCGGAGAACAAACGAAGAGATTATGGTAGGGTACGAAACCACCTCAAAGTTATTCTTTCCAATCAATCCATTGGGCTATTCCTATAAGTGTCACAAACAGCCCTAGAGTTCGTACTAGAATAACACCTTAAGATACAAATCAACCAAAACCCTAATGTCACCTAGATACTCCAATGTCACCTCAAGTATCCGTGGGTATGATTATATGATATGCATCACACAATCTCAATTCATCTATTCAAACCAACACAAAGTACTTCAAAGAGTGCCCAAAAGTTTCTACCAGAGAATCACGACAAAAACGTGTGTCAACCCCTATGCATAGGTTCATGGGCGGAACAAGCAAGTTGATCACCAAAACAGACATCAAGTTGTACGTGATATCCCATTGTCACCACAGATACGCACGGCAAGACATACATCAAGTGTTCTCAAATCTTTATAGACTCAATCCGATAAGATTACTTCAATGGGAAAACTCAATCCATTACAAGAGAGTAGAGGGGGAGAAGAAACATAAGATCCAACTATAATAGCAAAGCTCGCGATACATCAAGATCGTATCACCTCAAGAACACGAGAGAGAGAGAGAGAGAGAGAGAGAGAGAGAGAGAGATCAAACACATAGCTATTGGTACATACCTCAGCCCCGAGGGTGAACTACCCCTCCTCGCCATGGAGAGCGCCGGATGATGAAGATGGCCTCGGTGAGGGTTCCCCTCCGCAGGTGCCGTAACAGGGTCCCGATTGGTTTTGGTGGCTCTAGAGGTTTTGCTGCATGGAACTCCCGATCTATTCTCTGTTCGGAAGTTTTAGGGTGCGTGAGTATATATGGGTGAAAGAAGTACGTCGGTGGACGAAGGGGGGCCACGAGGCAGGGGCGCGCTTAGGGGTGGGCGCCCCCCCCTCGTGAGCACCTCCTTCTTTCCCGACGTGCACTCCAAGTCCATCGGGTGGCTTTCCTTCCAAAAATAACTTCTCCAGTTGATTTCGTTCCATTTTGACTCCGTTTGATATTCCTTTTCCTCGAAATACTGAAATAGGCAAAAAACAACAAATCTGGGCTGGGCCTCCGGTTAATAAGTTAGTCCCAAAAATAATATAAAAGTGGATAATAAAGCCCAATATTGCCTAAAACAGTAGATAATATAGCATGGAGCAATCAAAAATTATAGATACATTGGAGACGTATCAGTTGTCAAACGTGTCGATGGACAGGACGTTGAGCCCTGCGCCGCCGTCAATGAGGGTCTTGGTAACTTGGAAGTTGCTGATGACTGGGGAACAAAGCATCGGGAGGGCGCCAGCGGTCGCTGCGCACTTGAGCTGATCTGCCGAGTTGAAGGTGATGGCGCACAAGGACCACCTGAGCGGGCGCGTGGCTTCAAGCTTGGGGAGGATTGCATTCACTTCACGAGCAAACTGTTTGAAGATACGCTGCGACGCTGGGGCCTGGCTCCGCCAAGATGCAAAGCGATAGCGTCTGCTCTCTGGAAGCCCCAGCCCCTCGCCCCGATGGTGGTCGCCATTCCTTCTTGGTGGTGGCGGTAGCGGGGGAAGACCGGCGTTGCCCTGAGGACGATACTCACGAGGCTGGTCCCTCCAGGCGCCCTCGCGAGGATGATCCTCCTAGCGGTCCTCACGAGGCCGGTCGCGCCACTCCTGGCATGGGCCACGTTCGTCCCAGTGTCCGCCTCCATGTCCTCCTCCTCGACCGTAGCCCCGGTCGCTGCACTCGGGGCATCGACCGAAGCGTCCTTCTCGAATGGCTCTGAGCTCTTGACAGTCGCTGGTGTTGTGGGTGTTCAGGTTGTGAAAGGCGTAGAACGGTCGGCTGCTCTTGGATGACTCGGGCTGGTCTCTGCCTCGCTTGGTGTCCAGCTCCGCTACGATCATGGTTGCTTCCTTGCGCTTCACGTCCTTTGCCTTGGCCTTCTTCTCCTCCGGGCCTGCAGCTGGCAACTCGAGGAGGGAGAGGCGCCCTTCCTCAGCTCTTGCGCACTTGGTCGCCAGGTTAAACAGCTCCTGAGATGTGCACATCTCCTCGTGGATAGGGAGCTCTTCCTTCATCTTGATGTTGCGGACGCCATCAGAGAACGCAGAGATGATGGCCTCATCCGTCACCTTGGGGTTCTTGAGGCGAGTGTTGTTGAAGCGCTGGATGTACTTCTGGAGGGTCTCCCCTGCTTGTTGCTTGATACGGCGCAGGTTACCCGCGGCGGGCGAGCGGTCGCGAGTGCCCTGGAAGTTGGGGACGAAGCGGTCGCGCATCTCATCCCAGGAGGGGATCAAACCCGGAGGCAGGTTTAGGAGCCACGAACGGGCGCCGTCTTTGAGTGCCATGGGGAACCAATTCGCCATGACTTTCTCGTCACCGTTGGCCGCCTCGATGCTTAGCTCGTAGAGCTGCAGGAACTATGCGGGGTCGAGTGTGCCGTCGTAGCGAGGAGGCAGATCCGGCTTGAACTTGCCCGGCCAGGCGACGCTACGCAGCTCGGGGGTGAAGGCGCGGCAGCCGGCCGTGGTTGCCGGGGCCCGTCTAGGAGGTGGAGCTTGATCTTGACGCCCACGTGCGCCACGGCAAGTGGCACGGGGGCTTGCCGCGGCAGACGATCCTGGCGCGGCTGGGCGAGGAGTGGCGGAGCGTTCTCTTGCGACCGAGGAACTTCTTGGCAGCTTCCTTCTTCACGCGCGGGCGCCGGACGGGGCGGATCGCGTCGCGGAGCCGCACGCCTTGGCGCCATGGCGCCATCTTGGGGCAGAGGTGGTGGAGGCGCACCGTGAGCTGCATCGCCTGAAGCTGGAGGTGGGCCCTGCGGAGAGAGGGATGGCACAGGGGAGCCCCCTACGGCGCGGACAAGCTCAGCGATGCAGTCGAGCCAGTCCTCGTAGAGGTCATCGACCGCGTGGTAGCGCAGGAGCTCGTGCTCCATGAGAAGCGCGGCCCGTGCGTCCATGGGGGTGCGACGAGCGTGGGACGACGAACCAGCGGGAGTCAGTGTTGGAGTGGCGGTGCGACCGTTCTGCCGCACCGAGGGGTGCAGCGTGGACGCTTGCTGCTCGTTCCCCGCCGGGCCGGTGGCGGCGTTGGTGGCGGGAGACAGAGAACAACGAGGTGGCCCACCGACGGGAGCCGTCCGAGCGCCGCTGGTGGCCAGGGCAGCCTGACGCTTGGCACGAGCACGGCGAGCGTCCGCCATGGAGACGGTGGAGTAACCGGACGCGAACGACGGAAGGTAGCTCTGGCACACCCCTATCTGGCACGCCAAATGTCGGATCACGGGTTCCGGCAAAACCCTTAAGGTTCGAACACTGGGGTGTGCACGGACATTTCCTCCCTACCGATCTACGCCCTAGCTCGCTAAGATCTCGCGGACGAACTCGATGAACTTACAACGCAAGGACACGAGATTTATACTGGTTCGTGCCATAGTTGTGGTGTAATACCCTACTCCAGTGTGGTGGTAGTAGATCGCCTCTTGGGCTGATGAACAACAGTACAAGGGGAGGAACAACCTCCTGAGGTTGAGGTGTTCTTGTGCTCGCTGTGTGGCTAAGGATTAGCTCCACGCTAGACGCCTCTACTGTGGTGGCTAGTTCTACTTATATAGGCCCTGGTCCTCTCCCCCAATATTGAGCGGGAAGGGAGCCAACAACGGTGGCCAATTTGAAAGGGGACAGCTAGTACAGCTTATCCTGACAAAAGCGGTCTTCGCCTGCAAATGCTCTGGTGATGACGCCGTCTTGGGCTCCATGGTGACCTCTGTCCCGCCGTCCTGCTGGTCTTGGTCTCGTTGCACCGATATGGAAACCTTTAAAGGATGCCTCGGTACTCCGCGCCTGCGCTTGCTCCCTTAGCACCAAATAAGAAACAAGGACGCTGCGTGCGCTGGCGCCCGCCTGGCGCCCACCTGATCCTCATCGTCACGGCTCACGTCATGAGGGCCTCGCAAGGTTTGCCCCGCCTTGATATCTCCGCTCCTCGCGAGGCAGCCTGGTGAGGCCGCTCCTGAGGAGGTCTTGCGTCGCCCGCCTCGCGAGGGTTGGCCCCTCGCGAGGGTCTTGAATTCCCTGTTGATGAAGATGGGCCGTACAGGCTTGTAGCACAACCACGCCGCAGGCCGCAGGCACGCAAGTCTAGGGACCCCCGTTCCCAGAACGCCGACAACGGTGGTCAAAACCTTCGAGAGATTATATAATGAATTTTTACCGACCAAAAGAAGTATCGTGCAAGAAAACGGATCCGGAGGGCACACGAGGTGCCCACGAGGCAGGGGGCGCGCCCTCCACCCTCGTGGATGCCTCGTGTCCCTTTCGGACTACTTCTTATTTTCCTATTTTTTTAAATATTCCAAAACGGAGAATAATTGCTATTAGGACTGTTTTGGAGTCGGTTTACTTACCGTACCACATACCTATTCCTTTTCGGAGTCTGAAACGTTCTGGAAAGTGTCCCCTATGTACTCCTCCGGGGTTACGGTGTCAATAACATTGGTTTCAACATTTATGGGATTACCTGAGATATAATGTTTGATTCTTTGACCGTTCACCACCTTCGGATTTGTACCTTCGAAGTTGTTGATTTTTATGGCACCGGAACGATAGACCTCCTCGATAACGTAAGGACCTTCCCATTTAGAGAGGAGTTTTCCTGTAAAAAATCTTAAATGAAAGTTGTATAAAAAACATAATCACCTACATTAAACTCACGCTTTTGTATCCTTTTGTCATGCCATCTTTTAACTTTTTCTTTGAACTGTTTGGCATTCTCATAGGCCTGGGTTCTCCACTCATCAAGTGAGCTAATGTCAAATGGTCTCTTCTCATCGGCAAGTTTGAAATCATAATTGAGCTCTTTAATGGCCCAATATGCCTTATGTTCTAGTTCGAGAGGTATGTGACATGCTTTTCCATAAACCATTTTATACAGAGACATACCCATAGGATTTTTATATGCACTTCTATTGGCCCATAATGCATCATCAAGTTTCTCGGACCAATTCTTTCTAGATCTATTAACAGTCTTTTGCAAAATTAATTTAATCTCTCTATTACTCAATTCTACTAGACCACTAGACTGTGGGTGGTATAGAGATGCAATTCTATGATTAACACCATACTTAGCAAGCATTTTACAAAAAGCACCATGAATAAAATGTGAACCACCATCAGTCATTTAGTATCTAGGGACTCCAAACCTCGGTAAAATAACTTCTTTAAGCATCTTAATAGAGGTGTTATGATCAGCACTACTAGTTGGAATAGCTTATACACACTTAGTAACGTAATCAATATCAACTAAAATATGTGTATACCCATTATTAGAGGAAGGAAACGGTCCCATATAATCACAGCCCCAAACATCAAATGGTTCAATAACAAGTGAATAGCTCATAGGCATTTCTTGACGTCTACTAATATTACCAATTCTTTGACATTCATCACAAGGCAAGACAAACTTGCGGGCATCTTTAAAAAGAGTAGGCCAGTAAAACCGGATTGCAATACCTTATGTGCAGTTCTATCTCCAGCGTGGTGTCCTCCATAAGCCTCGGAGTGATACTTGCGTAGGATCTGTTCCTGTTCATGCTCAGGTACACAACGTCTAATAACACCATCTACTCCTTCTTTATAAAGGTGTGGGTCATCCCAGAAGTAATGTCTTAAATCACAGGAAAAAAATTCTTTTGCTGGTATATGAAACTAGGTGGTATAAATTTAGCAACAATGTAATTAGCATAATCAGCATACCATGGAGCAGTACAAGAAGTATTTATGATAGCTAATTGTTCATTAGGAAAACTATCATCAATAGGGAGTGGGTCATCAAGAACATTTTCTAACCTAGACAAGTTGTCTGCAACAACGTTCTCAGCTCCCTACCTATCAATAATATGGAAATCAAATTCTTGTAGCAAGAGAACCCATCTAATAAGTCTAGGTTTAGCATCTTTCTTTTCCATAAGGTATTTAATAGCAGCATGATTAGTGTGAATAGTTACTTTGGAATCAACAATATAAGGTCTGAACTTATCACAAGCAAATACAACTGTCTAGAGTTTTACTACCATATTGGATAACATTTAATTTCTTATCAACTCTTTGTCCTAGAACAACACCTACAACATAATCACTAGCATCACACATAATTTCAAAGGGTAAATTCCAATCAGGTGGCTGAACAATAGGTGGAGAAATCAAGGCTTTCTTAAGTATTTCAAATCCTTCTGCACAATCATCATCAAAGACAAAAGGAACATCTTTTTATAACAGATTAGTCAGAGGCCGAGAATTTTTTGAGAAGTCTTTAATGAACCTCCTATAAAAACCGGCATGACCAAGAAAACTTCTTAGACCTTTAATGTCCTTAGGACACGACATCTTTTCAATAGCATCAACTTTAGCTTTATCAACTTCAATACCTCTTTCAGAAATTTTATGCCCCAAGCCAATACCTTCATTAACCATAAAGTGGCACTTCTCCCAATTCAAGACAAGATTAGTTTATTCACATCTCTGCAAAACTCGATCAAGGTTGCTTAAGCAATCATCAAAAGAAGTTCCATACACGGAGAAATCATCCATGAAAACCTCAACAATCTTTTCACAAAAGTCAGAGAATATAGAAGTCATACATCTTTGAAAGGTAGTAGGTGCATTACATAAACCAAAAGGCATACGTCTATAAGCAAAGGTACCGAAAGGGCAAGTAAAAGTGGTCTTATCCTGATCCTCTTTTGACACAGGTATTTGAGAGAAACTAGAATAACCATCTAGAAAGCAAAAAATGTGTATGTTTGGATAATCTTTCTAGCATTTGATCAATAAAAGGTAAAGGGTAATGATCCTATCTAGTAGCTTTATTTAATTTGCAGAAATCAATTACCATACTATAACCTGTAACAATTCTTTGTGGGGTCAATTCGTCTTTATCATTAGGAACAATAGTAATACCTCCCATCTTAGGGACACAATGGACAGGACTTACCCATTGACTATCAGCAACATGATAAATTATACCTGCCTCCAGAAGCTTTAGTATTTCATTTCTTACCACTTCTTTCAGCTTAGAATTTAACCTTCGTTGGTGATCAACAGCCGGTTTAGCATCTTTCTCCAATTTTATTTATGCTGGCATAGAGTAGGACTAATGACCTTAAGATCATCAAGAGTATATCCAATAGCAGCACGATGCTTCTTCAGAGTTTTCAATAATTTCTTTTCTTCCTGCTCTGAAAGGTTAGCACTAATAATGACAGGATATATCTTCTTTTCATCAAGATAAGCATATTTAAGAGTATCAGGTAATGGTTTAAGCTCAAACACGGGATCACCCTTGGGTGGAGGAGGATCACCTATAATTTCAACAGGCAAGTTGTGTTTCAAAATAGGTCCCTGTTTAAAGAATACTCCATCTATTTCCCTTCTTTCATTCATAAACATATCATTTTCATGGTCTAGCAAATATCATTCTAAAGGATCATTAGGAGGCACGGCAATAGAAGCAAGACCAATAATTTCATCTTTACTAGGCAATTCTTTATCATGGGGTTGTCTACGAAATTTAGCAAAATTAAAATCATGAGACATATCCCCTAAACCAACAGTAACGATATTCTTTTCGCAGTCTATCCTAGCATTAACGGTATTCAAGAAGGGTCTACCAAATATAATTGGACAAAAGTCATCTTGTGGGGAACCATGAACAAGAAAATCAGTAGGATATTTAATTTTCCCACACGAGACTTCAACATCTCTAACAATCCCAATTGGTGAAATAGTATCTCTATTGGCAAGCTTAATAGTAACATAAATGCCTTCAATCTCAACAGGTGCAATATCATGCATAATTTCTTTGTATAAGGAATGAGGTATTGCACTCGCACTAGCACCCATATCACATAAAGCATGATAACAATGATCTCCTATTTTAATAGAGACAACAGGCATGCCAACAATAGGTCTATGTTTACCTTTATTATCGGGTCTAGCAATTCTAGCAGCTTCATCACAGAAGTAAATAACATGCCCATCAATATTATCGACCAAGAGATCCTTAACCATAGCAATACTAGGTTCAACTTTAATTTTCTTAGAGAGTGTAGGTGTTCTAGCATTACTCTTACGAACCGCAGTTGAAGCTTTAGCATGGTCCTTTATTCTAACAGGGAAAGGTGGTTTCTCAATATAAGCGGTAGGAACAATAGGATCAACATTATAACTGATAGTCTTTTCTTCAACTTTAATAGGTTCAACTACTTTTACTTCAATGGGAGGATGATTTTTAAACCACTTCTACTTAGGGATATCAACATGAGTAGCAAATGATTCACAGAAAGAAGCTACTATCTCAGAGTCAAGTCCATATTTAGTGCTAAATTCACGAAAAGCATCGGTATCCATAAAAGATTTAACACCATCAAACTTAGGTGTTATACCAGACTCCTTACCTTCGTCGAGTTCCCAATCTTTAGAGTTGCGTTTAATTCTTTCCAATAAATCCCATCTGAATTCAATAGTCTTCATCATAAAAGAACCAGTACAAGAAGTATCGAGCATGGAGCGATTATTGAGAGAAAGCCGAGCATAATCTTTTTTGATAATAATTTCTCTTGAGAGCTCATGATTGGGGCATGAATATAACATTGAGTTAAGCTTGAGCGATATTTTCTCCTTCACGAGGCCAAAATATATATATATAATTACGATCACGATGAACCAGATGCATAGGATAAAACTTCTGATGAAAATCCAATTTCAATCAGTTGTAGTCCCATGAACCAATATCATCACATAGCCTAAACCATGTCAATGCCTTTCCCTTCAAAGATAAAGGGAAGACCTTCTTCTTGATAACATCCTTTGGCATACCTGCAAGCTTAAATAATCCACAAACTTCATCCACATAGATTAGGTGCATATCGGGATGTAATGTTCCATCTCCTGTAAAAGGATTAGCTAGCAGTTTCTCTACCATACCCGAAGGAATTTCGAAGTAAAAACTTTCAGTAGGTTCAGTAGGTTGAGGAGCCACTCTTTTCTCTACTGGTCGCGGTGAAGATACCCCGAACAAGCCCCTCAAAGGATTGTTTTCCATAGTAACAAGTGACAGTAAATTTCAGCACACTATATAAATTTTTCCTTACCAAATTCCACCTACCAAAGGCGCTTCACTCCCCGGTAGCCAGAAAAGAGTCTTGACGACCCACAAGTATAGGGGATCTATCGTAGCTTTCGATAAGTAAGAGTGTCGAACCCAACGAGGAGTAGAAGGAAATGACAAGCAGTTTTTAGTAAGGTATTCTCTCCAAGCACTAAAATTATCAGTAACAGATAGTTTTGTGATAAGGTAATTCGTAACGGGTAACAAGTAACAAAAGTAAACAACATGCAGAAAGGTGGCCCAATCCTTTTTGTATCAAAGGACAAGCCTGGACAAACTCTTATATAAAGGAAAGCGCCCGAGGACACATGGGAATTATTGTCAAGCTAGTTCTCATCATGCTCATATGATTCGTGTTCGTTACTTTGATAATTTGATATGTGGGTGGACCGGTGCTTGGGTACTGCCCTTCCTTGGAAAATCATCCCACTTATGATTAACCCCCCTCGCAAGCATCCGCAACTATGAAATAAGAATTAAGGTAGACCTAACCATAGCATGGAACATATGGATCCAAATCAGCCCCTTACGAAGCAACGGATGAACTAGGGTTTAAGCTTCTGTCACTCTAGCAACCCATCATCTACTTATTACTTCCCAATGCCTTCCCCTAGGACCAAACAATGGTGAAGTGTCATGTAGTCAACGTTCACATAACACCACTAGAGGAAATACAACATACATCTCATCAAAATATCGAACGAATACCAAATTCACATGACTACTTATAACAAGACTTCTCCCATGTCCTCAGGAACAAACGTAACTACTCACAAATCATATTCATGTTCATAACCAGAGGGGTATTAATGTGCATAAAGGATCTAAACATATAATCTTCCACCGAATAAACCAACTAGCATCAACTACAAGGAGTAATCAACACTACTAGCAACCCACAGGTACCAATCTGAGGTTTTGAGACAAAGATCGGATACAAGAGATGAACTAGGGTTAGATGGGAGATGGTGCTGATGAAGATGTTGATGGAGATTGACCCCCTCCCGATGAGATGATCGATGGTGATGACAATGGTGACGATTTCCCCCTCCCGGAGGGATGTTTCCCCGGCAGAACAGCTCCGCCGGAGCGCTAGATTGGTTCCGCCAAGGTTCCGCCTCGAGACGGCGGTGCTTCATCCCGAAAGCTTCCTTATTTTTTTTCCAGGGCAAAAGACACCTTATATCAGAAGATGGGCATCGGGGGGCTTCTAGGTGGCCCACGAGGCAGGGGGTGCGCCCAGGGGGGTAGAGCGCGCCCTCCACCCTCGAGGACTGTGGGTGGCCCTCCTCCGGTGCTTTCTTCGCCCAATATTTTTAATATATTCCAAAACTGACTTTCGTGGAGTTTTAGGACTTTTGGAGTTGTGCAGAATAGGTCTCTAATATTTGCTCCTTTTCCAGCCCAGAATTCCAGTTGTCGGCATTCTCCCTCTTCATGTAAACCTTGCAAAATAAGAGAGAAAAGGCATAAGTATTGTGACATAATGTGTAATAACAACCCATAATGCAATAAATATCGATATAAAAACTTGCTGCAAAATGGACGTATCATTCACCCCCCCCTCTAGTCGATAACTAGCACTTTCAAGCGGTTCTCGCTCATGAGGCCAGGTAACGCTCCGCGTGGGTCTTGGCGTTTGACGAGGCATGCTAGGATGCCTCATGGGGGATGGACCTCGTGCTGGGGGAGGAATGTAACACCCCGGAAGTAACTTTCCATATTTGTAACTCCAACTCTTGCCATTTTCGGCATTGTGATATGATATTCCCTCCGTGGTTGGGTTTTTCTTCTTTTTGCTTTTTGTCCATGTCATGCATTTTATATCAGGTCATCATGTGCATCGCATTTGCATACGTGTTCGTCTCATGATTCCGAGCATTTTTCCCGTTGTCCGTTTTGCAATCCGACACTCCTATCTCCCCGCGCCCCTTTTACGCTTTTTCCGTGTGGGTACTAAACCTTCTCGGAATGGACCGAGGTTTGTCTAGTGGCCTTGGTATACCACCCGTAGACCACCGGTCAAGTTTCGGTCATTTGGAGCTCGTTTGGTACTCCAACAGTTAATCGCACTCTCGCAAAGGCCTCTTTTAAGTTGCAGCCCAACACCCTTCAAAACAGCCCAATAACCCATCTAAGTCACTTCCATGCTCTCCGTCGTTCGATCACGATCGTGTGGTAAAAACTACACCTCATTTGGACTCTCCTAGCTCCTCTATGCCTATTTAAACATCTCCCCGTCCAAATCCGGGTCTTCTTCCCTAACCCTAGACGAATTCATCCTCGCCATCGGACACGTCCGCCGCCGCCGAAAATCGCCGCCGCCCTCGCCCAACCAGCGCGTGCCACGTGGCCCCGCCCGCCTCCGCCGCCTGCCTGCCGCCCGCCCCAGCAAGACCCTCCCGCTCCCTTGCCGCCGCCCAGCCAGCACACGTCCGGCCGCCGCGCCTCCGCGCCGGCCGCCGCCGGCCTCCTGCTCGCCGCCTACGCCGCCCGCCCGGCTTCGCCGCCGCCCGCGCCGGCCGCCCTCGCCGCCCGTCGCCTCGCCTCCTCCTCCACCGAGAGCCACGGCGCCGCCACCTCCACCGGAGTTCGCCGCCCGCCACCTCCACCAGTTCCGCTTGGCGCCGCCACCTCCACGCGCCCGGCGGACCCTGCCCGGCCGCCTCTCTCTCCTCCGGCCACCCACCGCCGTCGCCGATCCGATCCAGCCGGCCAGATCCGATCGGGAACCGAGCCGCCCGTTGACCTCTCCCCCCCTCTCTTTTTTTCTACTAAGTCTTTTATATCATTGATATTTTGTGTCATTTTCTGCATGCTATATCTCTGTCATCGTAGCTCCATTTTGCGTGTATAATATGTCAAAATGTTCGTCTCGAAGAGTAGATCATTTCGTCTCGTTGCATAATTTTCATTTGAGCTCATCTTGATACCCGAAATGCTGTTAGAAGAGGGCTATGTGATGTTAGTTTCTGTTTCTTAACAGAACTTGCACTTTTGTTATTTTTGCCATGATTAATGTGTGCACCCTATGAATTTGAGTCCTACATGTGTTTTGTAATATGCCATGCCTTCTTTCCAGGGGTGTATGCCATGTATTTTTGTGATCTACGTGGTGACTAGCACAAGCATGCAAAGTAGGTGTCCTGATGTTGCTGATTTCAGCCCTGTTTAGCTGATATTTTGATGCCATGTTAACTTGATACTACCGAGAGATCCATGCATATTTTGAGATACTTCAGTAAGGATGTTTTGTTAAACATGTCTTGCTCTATCCATCCATGCCCTTGTTTGCAATTATGGAATGCCATAGCTTGAGTCAATCGAGCTCTACTTTTGCTATCAAATGTTTCCTGGCAGATTGTTTACATGTTATTCAATTTTGCCAAGCTTGTTGTGGTTGATCCATGTATGCTATGTTATTGTTATTGCCATGTATGTCTTATATGTCATGTCTTCTTGATGTATGTATGCTTAGTTTATCATATAAGGCTCTGTAGTGAGTGCATTGAGCTTGTAAACATGCCTACTTGTTATCAGTTTTTGACATGTCATGTTGCTGAATCTGTTAACGAAACTTTCGATATTAACATGGATGTTACTATATTTTATGATCCTTTTTGGCTTATGGTCAGTAAGG
Organism: Aegilops longissima; assembly: GCA_021605205.1. Taxonomy (NCBI): domain Eukaryota; kingdom Viridiplantae; phylum Streptophyta; class Magnoliopsida; order Poales; family Poaceae; genus Aegilops; species Aegilops longissima. Next base: position 552,942,966 of record CM038681.1, on the reverse strand, counting down.
GACTTTTGTTCTATGCTTTGAGTAGATTCATGCCATGCCATGTTTTGCTATTTTAAGTTCCTGTAGCATGTAGTTTTGTTGCTCTGAACATTGCAACCTGATGCTGTTTTTGCCATGTCCAGCCTGATATTTTGTGCACTTTTGCCATGCTTGTTTGAACTGGTTATGATGTGATTTAGCCGTAGCTCAGTGATCATCTTTTGTCGAGCATCTTGTGTAGAGCACTTCCATATACTTTGTTGGTACGTTTGGGTGCATTAGCTTAATTTATTGTTGCTTGCTAAGTGGCATCATGCTGTTAATGGCAGATTTGTGCCATTCTTGTTTTGCTTGTCATTTCCAAACCGTGCATCCGATTCCGGTGATCTTTATATCGATTTCAACCGAAATCATCTCATCTTTCCAGTGGCATACTTGGTTTGCCAAGTTGATGCCTGGTTCATCATTTACCTTCCAGAGCGCACATACGCATTGCATATCACATCCCGCATACCATGTCATGTTTTGCATCATGTTGATTGTGCATTGCACCGTGATTTATTGGGGTTCCTTTGTTTGTGTTGTTGCTTTGGGTAGAGCCGGGAGACGAGTACGTGAACGAGGAACCTGTTGAGAACGCTTACGAGGATCAAGCTTTCGACAACTCTGAGAACATTGCAGGCAAGATGACCATACCCTCGAAATCACTTCTATCTTTTCTATGCTAGTTGCTCGCTCTTTTGCTATGCCTATGCTGCGATGCCTACCACTTGCTATATCATGCCACCCATATTTCCATGTCAGCCCCTAACCATCCTTTTCCTAGCAAACCGTTGATTGGCTATGTTACCGCTTTGCTCAGCCCTCTTATAGCGCTGCTAGTTGCGGTGAAGCTGAAGTTTGTTCCTTGTTGAACATGGAGATGTTGTTCCTTTTGGAACATGTTTACTTGTTGGGGATATCACAATATATATATCTGCTATAATTAATGCATCTATATACTTGGTAAAGGGTGGAAGGCTCGGCCTTATGCCCGGTGTTTTGTTCCACTCTTGCCACCCTAGTTTCCGCCATACCGTGTTATGTTCCTTGATTTTGCATTCCTTACACGGTTGGGTGATTTATTGACCCCTTGACAGTTCCTTTGAATAAGACTCGTCCAGAAGGCCCAACTTTGGTGTTACCATTTGCCACCTAAGCCTTTTTCCCCGGGTTTCGCGAGCCCGAGGGTCATCTTATTTTAAACCCCGGGCGGTGCTCCTTCGAAAGTTGGTCCAAACTAGAGCACCGTCGGGACCATTCCTTGGCAACTTGGATTACGCCGGTTCCTGTGACGCTTAGCTTATCCAAGGTGCCCGAGAACGAGATATGTGCAGCTCCTATCGGGATTTGTCGGCACAATCGGGTGGCTTTGCTGGTCTTGTTTTATTGCTGTCGAAATGTCTTGTAGTCCGGGATTCCGAGATTGATCGGGTCTTCCGGTAGAAGGAATATCCTTCGCTGACCGTGAGAGCTTATAATGGGCTAAGTTGGGACACCCTGCAGGTAATATCTTTCAAAGCCGTGCTCGCGGTTATGAGGCGATGGGAATTGGTTAATGCCCGTTGTAGAAAACCCAAAGTTGACCTCAAATAAAATACACATCAATCGCGTGTGTAACCGTGATGGTCTCTTCTCGGAGTCCGGAAGTGAACACGGTGTTGGAGTTATGTTTGACGTAAGTAGTTCAGATCACTTCTTGATCGCTACTAGCTTCACGTCCGTGCTTTGCTTCTCTCCTCGCTCTCTTTTGCGAAGTAGCCACCATATATGCTAGCGCTGCAGCAGCCCCACTTTACAACTCTGTCCTTCCTATAAGCTTAAATAGTCTTGATCTCGGGGTGTGAGATTGCTGAGTCCCGTGACTCACGGATACTTCCAAAACAGTTGCAGTGTGCGATGATGCGGTCAGGTGACTCAACCGAGCTCAAGTGGGAGTTCGACGAGGAACGTGGTCGTTACTATGTGTCTTTTCCTGATGATCAGAGTGGTGCCAGCTTGGGACGATCGGGATCTGTAGTAGCATTGGGGTATCTTCTTTTATTTTGGTTCCGTAGTCGGACCTTGAGTGTACTCTGAATGATGGATGTTTATTTATGTACTGTGTGAAGTGGCATTGTAAGCCAACTATGTATCTCTTTCCTTATGTATTACATGGGTTGTGTGAAGATTACCTCACTTGCGACATTGCTTTCAATGCGGTTATGCCTCTAAGTTGTGCCTCGACACGTGGGAGATATAGCCGCATCGAGGGCGCTAAGTTGGTAATCGAGCCTTCCCGACTTAGGAGCCCCTACTTGATTGTTTGTGGCGTTGTTGAGTCTAGAATGGAAAATGTTTTGAGTCTTAGGATTATATATCGGAGAGTAGGATTCTTTTTACTCCCCAGTCCTTTCGTCGCTCTGTGAGGTCTCCTGACGTAGAAGTTTTGACTCTTCTCTCCTCAAATTTCACTAAAAATTTTTTAGGATCACGTGGGTATCTTTTTAATCGTTCCGACGGTTTTGTGACGAGAACATTGTTCTTGGTGCCTCCTGACATTTAGGGGTTGTGGCAGTGTCCCGGGGAGTTGAGCTCCGAGGTGTTGTCGCCACAATTTTATCGCTGCTGCCTCGAATACCGAGTTTTGCCGACATCGAAATCTCTTTTGTGCAGCTTGTTGGTGAGATAACCCGATAGCCCAAGATCGAGGCGAAAAGGGAGTATTGCCATGACTTGTATAACGGATGTTTTTCAAGGTCGAGGTACACGATTTCGAGGATTTCTTGGTTATGTGTTGACGGATGGATACAAATGGATCTAGGTATTGTTAGTTTGGGTGATATATTTTGTGTCCCTGTATCCCCAACACCAGATTGCATAACCGAAAGTTTCGGGAGTTTATAGGTGGGAATTCTAGTAGCTTACGTGATATCTTTCCGACGGATGTATGATTTGAGATTGGGGTTCAACGTCTAGTGGTCCGCCCATTCACGGTCGATTCAAAGGGTCGCGAGACGCCTTAAAGAATCCTTGGCTATGCTGATTCGGGACGTCTTGTTTGTCATTCGTGACGTCCGCTATACGTCGTGTCCGTGTGGGCCCCACCACTAACACTTTGGGCGTAAATCTCTATCATGTGTTTGTTCCGCTCATTCTAGAAGCCAATCTTTTGTTTTCAGTTGTGATATTCGATTTGTTTCTAAGATGATGTTGTTTCCATATCTTTATCTCAAGGGCTTCTCACCTTAATGGACGTGTGATGATTAACTTTGGAATTCATTCGCTCATTCTTGTTCAATGTTTATTGTGAAGACTATATGTTGCAATTTCTATCCGTTGATTCTACTTGACTATTTGTCTATCAAAGGACTAACGGATGTCACCCTCTTCAGATGGCTCCGCCAACGTCCTGAATCCGGATCGCAATGATGGGGATCACCAACCTCCACCTCCACCTCCGCCTCCGGAGGCTCGGCAAGCTATCATGGTAGCCACCAATGCCAATGCTCGATGATTTTGCAGCTCTTGCAAGAACGTACTCAAGGGCAAGGCAATCAAGGCAATCAAGGTCAAGGCAACAACAAGCCGCACTTTGCTACTCTCAGTCAGTTCCTCGCTAATCAGCCGAAGTCTTTCAGTTTCTGTGTCGAGGCCACAGACGCTGACGATTGGCTTGTGGACATCTGCAAGCATTTTGATTGTAGCAATGTCGCACTGAGGACTTTGTCAAGTTTGCATCGTTCAACTCAAGGATCAAGCTGCTTGAGTGGTACCAACAATACAAAGATTCCAGAGGAGGTCGTGTCATTACAGGGATGAGTTCCGTGATTTCAGAGCTCACCACATTCCGAAAAGTGTTGTTGAGAGCAAGCGTGAGGAGTTCCGCAATCTGAAGCAAGGCAACATGTCTGTCTATCAATACAATATCCAGTTCCAGAAGCTCGCTCGTTTTGCTAAGCAAGACGTGCGATGAAAAGAGTATGATCTATCAATTCAGAGGTGGTGCGAGAGAAGATCTGCAATTAGCTCTTGTGCTTTTGAGCCGATAAGTATGATGAATTCTACAACATGGCACTTTGAAGCAAGAAGCTGCCCAGCTCAAATGTGAGGCTTCTAAGAAGAGAATCAGGGATGCAGTTCAGTCTTCTTCTTCCTCTCAAGTGGCAGCTAAGCAGCAGAAGTTCTACCTTCCTCCTCCTACGCTCGTCAAATTTATCGCAGAAGAACTTAGGTGGCCGTGGATCTTCCCACCCACCCAACCACAGCTATCGAACAAGTCTATTTCTCAAGCTCCAAGGTCAAGTGCTCCTTACCACCGTCCGCTCTCAAGTGACTTGCAACAGATGTCGTGCAGAAGGTCACTATGCGAACAAATGCTTCAACCAGAGGCGCCTTCCGCCTCCTCCTCCTGTGAAATCTTCCAGCAATGCAGTGGTCAAGCATAATCCCAAGTCTGCAAAGGTGAATATGATGAATGCAGCTCAAGCAGAGGATTCTTCTGATGTGATCATGGGTAATCTTCCAGTTAATGATATTCCTGCCAAAGTTTTATTTGATACCGGTGCATCGCATTGTTTCATGTCTAGATCATTTGTTGCAAAGCATGATTTCATTTCGGAAATGTTGGAAAAACCCTTGGGAGTTGTTTCTCCAGCCTCTTCTATGAGGGCTACCACAAGGATTCCGGATGTTTCTATCAAGATGGGCGACTATAGATTTCTGGCTAAACCATTTGTCCTTGGTGACTCGGATATTGATCTTATTCTCGGAATGGACTGGCTTTATCAGCACAAAGCTCAGCTTGATTGTGCTGCTGTGAAATTCAATTGACTCACTCTTCTAATGATGTGATCATCTATGCCGCCGTGATGAAACCATTCGGTCGTTTTCTCTCAATGAGAAGGGCGAACTGAATGCTATCTCTCAGATTCCAGTCGTTTGTGAGTACCAAGATGTCTTTCCAGAAGAGCTTCCGGGTATGCCTCCTCATCGGCCAGTTGAATTCGTTATCGATCTTGAGCCCGGCAAAGGAACCCGTTTGCAAGCGCCCATACAAGCTTGGACCTGATGAGCTGAAGGAATTGAAGAAGCAGCTCGATGAACAAGAGCGTCTGGTTTGATCGGACCGAGTTCATCTCCTTGGGGTTGTGGTGTTCTTTTGTCCGGAAGAAGGATGGCACGGACCGACTTTTGCGTCGATTACCGTCCATTGAATAAGAAGACAATCAAGAAGAAGTATCCACTTCCCAACATCAATGAGCTTTTCGAGCAACTCAAAGGTGCTAAAGTGTTCTCCAAGCTTGACCTTCGATGGGTTATCATCGATTCGCATTCGTGAACAAGATATTCCCAAGACAGCATTCGAACAAGCTTTGGTTCTTATGAATATACTGTCATGTCTTTCGCCTTGTCAATGCTCCTCCAACATTCTCTCGGATGATGAACTTCATATTCAACCCCTACACCAATGAATTCGCCTTGGTCTATCTTGATGATATTTTGGTCTTCTCCAAGAATAAGAAGGATCATGCCAAACATTTGCGATTGGTGCTAGACAAGCTCGAGAGTATCAATTCTATGCGAAGTTCTCCAAATGTGAATTTTGGCTTGATGAAGTGCTTTATCTTGGTCATATCATCTCCGCCAAGGGCATCGCTTGTTAATCCCGAGAAGGTGTCCGCAATTGTGAATTGGGAACCTCAAGCATAATCCCAAGTCTGCAAAGGTGAATATGATGAATGCAGCTCAAGCGGAGGATTCTTCCGATGTGATCATGGGTAATCTTCCGCTTAATGATATTCTGCCAAAGTTTTATTTGATACCGTGCATCGCATTGTTTCATGTCTAGATCATTTGTTGCAAAGCATGATTTCATTTCGAAATGTTGGAAAAACCCTTGGGAGTTGTTTCTCCAAATTCTTCTATGAGGGCTACCACAAGGATTCCGGATGTTTCTATCAAGATGGGCGACTATAGATTTCGGCTAAACCATTTGTCCTTGGTGACTCGGATATTGATCTTATTCTCGGAATGGATGGCTTTATCAGCACAAAGCTCAGCTTGATTGTGCTGCCGTGAAATTCAATTGACTCACTCTTCTAATGATGTGATCATCTATGCCGCCGTGATGAAACCATTCGGTTGTTTTCTCTCAATGAGAAGGGCGAACTGAATGCTATCTCTCGATTCGATCGTTTGTGAGTACCAAGATGTCTTTCCAGAAGAGCTTCCGGGTATGCCTCCTCATCGGCCAGTTGAATTCGTTATCGATCTTGAGCCTGGCAGTGAACCCGTTTGCAAGCGTCCATACAAGCTTGGACCTGATGAGCTGAAGGAATTGAAGAAGCAGCTCGATGAACAAGAGCGTCTGGGTTTGATCGACCGAGTTCATCTCCTTGGGGTTGTGGTGTTCTTTTGTCCGAAGAAGGATGGCACGGACCGACTTTGCGTCGATTACCGTCCATTGAATAAGAAGACAATCAAGAAGAAGTATCCACTTCCCAACATCAATGAGCTTTTCGAGCAACTCAAAGGTGCTAAAGTGTTCTCCAAGCTTGACCTTCGTATGGGTTATCATCAGATTCGCATTCGTGAACAAGATATTCCCAAGACAGCATTCGAACAAGCTTTGGTTCTTATGAATATACTTGTCATGTCTTTCGCCTTGTCAATGCTCCTCCAACATTCTCTCGGATGATGAACTTCATATTCAACCCCTACACCAATGAATTCGTCTTGGTCTATCTTGATGATATTTTGGTCTTCTCCAAGAATAAGAAGGATCATGCCAAACATTTGCGATTGGTGCTAGACAAGCTCAGAGAGTATCAATTCTATGCGAAGTTCTCCAAATGTGAATTTTGGCTTGATGAAGTGCTTTATCTTGGTCATATCATCTCCGCCAAGGGCATCGCTGTTAATCCCGAGAAGGTGTCCGCAATTGTGAATTGGGAACCTCAAGCATAATCCCAAGTCTGCAAAGGTGAATATGATGAATGCAGCTCAAGCAGAGGATTCTTCTGATGTGATCATGGGTAATCTTCCAGTTAATGATATTCCTGCCAAAGTTTTATTTGATACCGGTGCATCGCATTGTTTCATGTCTAGATCATTTGTTGCAAAGCATGATTTCATTTCGGAAATGTTGGAAAAACCCTTGGGAGTTGTTTCTCCAGCCTCTTCTATGAGGGCTACCACAAGGATTCCGGATGTTTCTATCAAGATGGGCGACTATAGATTTCTGGCTAAACCATTTGTCCTTGGTGACTCGGATATTGATCTTATTCTCGAATGGATGGCTTTATCAGCACAAAGCTCAGCTTGATTGTGCTGCCAGGGAAATTCAATTGACTCACTCTTCTAATGATGTGATCATCTATGCCGCTCGTGATGAAACCATTCGGTTGTTTTCTCTCAATGAGAAGGGCGAACTGAATGCTATCTCTCAGATTCCAGTCGTTTGTGAGTACCAAGATGTCTTTCCAGAAGAGCTTCCGGGTATGCCTCCTCATCGGCCAGTTGAATTCGTTATCGATCTTGAGCCTGGCAGTGAACCCGTTGCAAGCGTCCATACAAGCTTGGACCTGATGAGCTGAAGGAATTGAAGAAGCAGCTCGATGAACAAGAGCGTCTGGGTTTGATCAGACCGAGTTCATCTCCTTGGGGTTGTGGTGTTCTTTTTGTCCAGAAGAAGGATGGCACGGACTGACTTTGCGTCGATTACCGTCCATTGAATAAGAAGACAATCAAGAAGAAGTATCCACTTCCCAACATCAATGAGCTTTTCGAGCAACTCAAAGGTGCTAAAGTGTTCTCCAAGCTTGACCTTCGTATGGGTTATCATCAGATTCGCATTCGTGAACAAGATATTCCCAAGATAGCATTCAGAACAAGCTTTGGTTCTTATGAATATACTGTCATGTCTTTCGGCCTTGTCAATGCTCCTCCAACATTCTCTCGGATGATGAACTTCATATTCAACCCCTACACCAATGAATTCGTCTTGGTCTATCTTGATGATATTTTGGTCTTCTCCAAGAATAAGAAGGATCATGCCAAACATTTGCGATTGGTGCTAGACAAGCTCGAGAGTATCAATTCTATCTGAAGTTCTCCAAATGTGAATTTTGGCTTGATGAAGTGCTTTATCTTGGTCATATCATCTCCGCCAAGGGCATCGCTGTTAATCCCGAGAAGGTGTCCGTATTTGTGAATTGGGAACCTCAAGCATAATCCCAAGTCTGCAAAGGTGAATATGATGAATGCAGCTCAAGCGGAGGATTCTTCCGATGTGATCATGGGTAATCTTCCAGCTTAATGATATTCCTGCCAAAGTTTTATTTGATACCGTGCATCGCATTGTTTCATGTCTAGATCATTTGTTGCAAAGCATGATTTCATTTCGAAATGTTGGAAAAACCCTTGGGAGTTGTTTCTCCAGCCTCTTCTATGAGGGCTACCACAAGGATTCGGATGTTTCTATCAAGATGGGCGACTATAGATTTCTGCTAAACCATTTGTCCTTGGTGACTCGGATATTGATCTTATTCTCGGAATGGATGGCTTTATCGGCACAAAGCTCAGCTTGATTGTGCTGCCGGAAATTCAATTGACTCACTCTTCTAATGATGTGATCATCTATGCGCTCGTGATGAAACCATTCGGTTGTTTTCTCTCAATGAGAAGGGCGAACTGAATGCTATCTCTCGATTCGATCGTTTGTGAGTACCAAGATGTCTTTCCAGAAGAGCTTCCGGGTATGCCTCCTCATCGGCCAGTTGAATTCGTTATCGATCTTGAGCCTGGCAGTGAACCCGTTTGCAAGCGTCCATACAAGCTTGGACCTGATGAGCTGAAGGAATTGAAGAAGCAGCTCGATGAACAAGAGCGTCTGGGTTTGATCAGACCGAGTTCATCTCCTTGGGGTTGTGGTGTTCTTTTTGTCCAGAAGAAGGATGGCACGGACCGACTTTGCGTCGATTACCGTCCATTGAATAAGAAGACAATCAAGAAGAAGTATCCACTTCCCAACATCAATGAGCTTTTCGAGCAACTCAAAGGTGCTAAAGTGTTCTCCAAGCTTGACCTTCGTATGGGTTATCATCAGATTCGCATTCGTGAACAAGATATTCCCAAGACAGCATTCAGAACAAGCTTTGGTTCTTATGAATATCTTGTCATGTCTTTCGCCTTGTCAATGCTCCTCCAACATTCTCTCGGATGATGAACTTCATATTCAACCCTACACCAATGAATTCGTCTTGGTCTATCTTGATGATATTTTGGTCTTCTCCAAGAATAAGAAGGATCATGCCAAACATTTGCGATTGGTGCTAGACAAGCTCAGAGAGTATCAATTCTATGCGAAGTTCTCCAAATGTGAATTTTGGCTTGATGAAGTGCTTTATCTTGGTCATATCATCTCCGCCAAGGGCATCGCTGTTAATCCCGAGAAGGTGTCCGCAATTGTGAATTGGGAACCTCAAGCATAATCCCAAGTCTGCAAAGGTGAATATGATGAATGCAGCTCAAGCAGAGGATTCTTCTGATGTGATCATGGGTAATCTTCCAGTTAATGATATTCCTGCCAAAGTTTTATTTGATACCGGTGCATCGCATTGTTTCATGTCTAGATCATTTGTTGCAAAGCATGATTTCATTTCGGAAATGTTGGAAAAACCCTTGGGAGTTGTTTCTCCAAATTCTTCTATGAGGGCTACCACAAGGATTCGGATGTTTCTATCAAGATGGGCGACTATAGATTTCGGCTAAACCATTTGTCCTTGGTGACTCGGATATTGATCTTATTCTCGGAATGGATGGCTTTATCAAAGCACAAAGCTCAGCTTGATTGTGCTGCCGGGAAATTCAATTGACTCACTCTTCTAATGATGTGATCATCTATGCCGCTCGTGATGAAACCATTCGTTGTCTTCTCTCAATGAGAAGGGCGAACTGAATGCTATCTCTCGATTCGATCGTTTGTGAGTACCAAGATGTCTTTCGTAAGAGCTTCGGGTATGCCTCCTCATCGGCCGCTTGAATTCAGTTATCGATCTTGAGCCCGGCGGTGAACCCGTTTGCAAGCGTCCATACAAGCTTGGACCTGATGAGCTGAAGGAATTGAAGAAGCAGCTCGATGAACAAGAGCGTCTGGGTTTGATCAGACCGAGTTCATCTCCTTGGGGTTGTGGTGTTCTTTTGTCGAGAAGAAGGATGGCACGGACCGACTTTGCGTCGATTACCGTCCATTGAATAAGAAGACAATCAAGAAGAAGTATCCACTTCCCAACATCAATGAGCTTTTCGAGCAACTCAAAGGTGCTAAAGTGTTCTCCAAGCTTGACCTTCGTATGGGTTATCATCAGATTCGCATTCGTGAACAAGATATTCCCAAGACAGCATTCGAACAAGCTTTGGTTCTTATGAATATCTTGTCATGTCTTTCGGCCTTGTCAATGCTCCTCCAACATTCTCTCGGATGATGAACTTCATATTCAACCCTACACCAATGAATTCGTCTTGGTCTATCTTGATGATATTTTGGTCTTCTCCAAGAATAAGAAGGATCATGCCAAACATTTGCGATTGGTGCTAGACAAGCTCGAGAGTATCAATTCTATCTGAAGTTCTCCAAATGTGAATTTTGGCTTGATGAAGTGCTTTATCTTGGTCATATCATCTCCGCCAAGGGCATCGCTGTTAATCCCGAGAAGGTGTCCGCAATTGTGAATTGGGAACCTCAAGCATAATCCCAAGTCTGCAAAGGTGAATATGATGAATGCAGCTCAAGCAGAGGATTCTTCTGATGTGATCATGGGTAATCTTCTAGTTAATGATATTCCTGCCAAAGTTTTATTTGATACCGGTGCATCGCATTGTTTCATGTCTAGATCATTTGTTGCAAAGCATGATTTCATTTCGAAATGTTGGAAAACCCTTGGGAGTTGTTTCTCCACCTCTTCTATGAGGGCTACCACAAGGATTCGGATGTTTCTATCAAGATGGGCGACTATAGATTTCTGCTAAACCATTTGTCCTTGGTGACTCGGATATTGATCTTATTCTCGGAATGGATGGCTTTATCAGCATAAAGCTCAGCTTGATTGTGCTGCTGGAAATTCAATTGACTCACTCTTCTAATGATGTGATCATCTATGCCGCTCGTGATGAAACCATTGGTTGTTTTCTCTCAATGAGAAGGGCGAACTGAATGCTATCTCTCGATTCGATCGTTTGTGAGTACCAAGATGTCTTTCGGTAAGAGCTTCGGGTATGCCTCCTCATCGGCCGATTGAATTCGTTATCGATCTTGAGCCCGGCAAGGAACCCGTTACAAGCGTCCATACAAGCTTGGACCTGATGAGCTGAAGGAATTGAAGAAGCAGCTCGATGAACAAGAGCGTCTGGGTTTGATCGGACCGAGTTCATCTCCTTGGGGTTGTGGTGTTCTTTTGTCCGGAAGAAGGATGGCACGGACCGACTTTGCGTCGATTACCGTCCATTGAATAAGAAGACAATCAAGAAGAAGTATCCACTTCCCAACATCAATGAGCTTTTCGAGCAACTCAAAGGTGCTAAAGTGTTCTCCAAGCTTGACCTTCGTATGGGTTATCATCAGATTCGCATTCGTGAACAAGATATTCCCAAGACAGATTGAAACAAGCTTTGGTTCTTATGAATATCTTGTCATGTCTTTCGCCTTGTCAATGCTCCTCCAACATTCTCTCGGATGATGAACTTCATATTCAACCCCTACACCAATGAATTCGTCTTGGTCTATCTTGATGATATTTTGGTCTTCTCCAAGAATAAGAAGGATCATGCCAAACATTTGCGATTGGTGCTAGACAAGCTCGAGAGAGTATCAATTCTATGCGAAGTTCTCCAAATGTGAATTTTGGCTTGATGAAGTGCTTTATCTTGGTCATATCATCTCCGCCAAGGGCATCGCTGTTAATCCAGAAGGTGTCCGCAATTGTGAATTGGGAACCTCAAGCATAATCCCAAGTCTGCAAAGGTGAATATGATGAATGCAGCTCAAGCAGAGGATTCTTCTGATGTGATCATGGGTAATCTTCCAGTTAATGATATTCCTGCCAAAGTTTTATTTGATACCGGTGCATCGCATTGTTTCATGTCTAGATCATTTGTTGCAAAGCATGATTTCATTTAGGAAATGTTGGAAAAACCCTTGGGAGTTGTTTCTCCAGCCTCTTCTATGAGGGCTACCACAAGGATTCCGGATGTTTCTATCAAGATGGGCGACTATAGATTTCTGGCTAAACCATTTGTCCTTGGTGACTCGGATATTGATCTTATTCTCGGAATGGATGGCTTTATCAAGACAAAGCTCAGCTTGATTGTGCTGCCGTGGAAATTCAATTGACTCACTCTTCTAATGATGTGATCATCTATGCCGCTCGTGATGAAACCATTCGGTTGTTTTCTCTCAATGAGAAGGGCGAACTGAATGCTATCTCTCAGATTCCAGTCGTTTGTGAGTACCAAGATGTCTTTCGGAAGAGCTTCCGGTATGCCTCCTCATCGGCCGCTTGAATTCGTTATCGATCTTGAGCCCGGCAAAGAACCCGTTTGCAAGCGTCCATACAAGCTTGGACCTGATGAGCTGAAGGAATTGAAGAAGCAGCTCGATGAACAAGAGCGTCTGGGTTTGATCGGACGAGTTCATCTCCTTGGGGTTGTGGTGTTCTTTTGTCCGAAGAAGGATGGCACGGACCGACTTTGCGTCGATTACCGTCCATTGAATAAGAAGACAATCAAGAAGAAGTATCCACTTCCCAACATCAATGAGCTTTTCGAGCAACTCAAAGGTGCTAAAGTGTTCTCCAAGCTTGACCTTCAGATGGGTTATCATCAGATTCGCATTCGTGAACAAGATATTCCCAAGACAGAGATTCGAACAAGCTTTGGTTCTTATGAATATCTTGTCATGTCTTTCGCCTTGTCAATGCTCCTCCAACATTCTCTCGGATGATGAACTTCATATTCAACCCCTACACCAATGAATTCGTCTTGGTCTATCTTGATGATATTTTGGTCTTCTCCAAGAATAAGAAGGATCATGCCAAACATTTGCGATTGGTGCTAGACAAGCTCGAGAGTATCAATTCTATCTGAAGTTCTCCAAATGTGAATTTTGGCTTGATGAAGTGCTTTATCTTGGTCATATCATCTCCGCCAAGGGCATCGCTGTTAATCCCGAGAAGGTGTCCGCAATTGTGAATTGGGAACCTCAAGCATAATCCCAAGTCTGCAAAGGTGAATATGATGAATGCAGCTCAAGCGGAGGATTCTTCCGATGTGATCATGGGTAATCTTCCGCTTAATGATATTCCTGCCAAAGTTTTATTTGATACCGTGCATCGCATTGTTTCATGTCTAGATCATTTGTTGCAAAGCATGATTTCATTTCGAAATGTTGGAAAAACCCTTGGGAGTTGTTTCTCCAGCCTCTTCTATGAGGGCTACCACAAGGATTCCGGATGTTTCTATCAAGATGGGCGACTATAGATTTCGCTAAACCATTTGTCCTTGGTGACTCGGATATTGATCTTATTCTCGGAATGGATGGCTTTATCAGCACAAAGCTCAGCTTGATTGTGCTGCTAGGGAAATTCAATTGACTCACTCTTCTAATGATGTGATCATCTATGCCGCTCGTGATGAAACCATTCGGTTGTTTTCTCTCAATGAGAAGGGCGAACTGAATGCTATCTCTCGATTCGATCGTTTGTGAGTACCAAGATGTCTTTCCGAAGAGCTTCCGGTATGCCTCCTCATCGGCCGATTGAATTCGTTATCGATCTTGAGCCCGGCAAGTGAACCCGTTACAAGCGTCCATACAAGCTTGGACCTGATGAGCTGAAGGAATTGAAGAAGCAGCTCGATGAACAAGAGCGTCTGGGTTTGATCGGACCGAGTTCATCTCCTTGGGGTTGTGGTGTTCTTTTGTCCGGAAGAAGGATGGCACGGACCGACTTTGCGCCGATTACCGTCCATTGAATAAGAAGACAATCAAGAAGAAGTATCCACTTCCCAACATCAATGAGCTTTTCGAGCAACTCAAAGGTGCTAAAGTGTTCTCCAAGCTTGACCTTCGTATGGGTTATCATCAGATTCGCATTCGTGAACAAGATATTCCCAAGACAGCATTCGAACAAGCTTTGGTTCTTATGAATATCTTGTCATGTCTTTCGCCTTGTCAATGCTCCTCCAACATTCTCTCGGATGATGAACTTCATATTCAACCCCTACACCAATGAATTCGTCTTGGTCTATCTTGATGATATTTTGGTCTTCTCCAAGAATAAGAAGGATCATGCCAAACATTTGCGATTGGTGCTAGACAAGCTCGAGAGTATCAATTCTATGCGAAGTTCTCCAAATGTGAATTTTGGCTTGATGAAGTGCTTTATCTTGGTCATATCATCTCCGCCAAGGGCATCGCTGTTAATCCCGAGAAGGTGTCCGTGATTGTGAATTGGGAACCTCAAGCATAATCCCAAGTCTGCAAAGGTGAATATGATGAATGCAGCTCAAGCAGAGGATTCTTCTGATGTGATCATGGGTAATCTTCCAGCTAATGATATTCCTGCCAAAGTTTTATTTGATACCGTGCATCGCATTGTTTCATGTCTAGATCATTTGTTGCAAAGCATGATTTCATTTCGAAATGTTGGAAAACCCTTGGGAGTTGTTTCTCCAAATCTTCTATGAGGGCTACCACAAGGATTCGGATGTTTCTATCAAGATGGGCGACTATAGATTTCGGCTAAACCATTTGTCCTTGGTGACTCGGATATTGATCTTATTCTCGGAATGGATGGCTTTATCAAGACAAAGCTCAGCTTGATTGTGCTGCCGTGGAAATTCAATTGACTCACTCTTCTAATGATGTGATCATCTATGCCGCTCGTGATGAAACCATTCGGTTGTTTTCTCTCAATGAGAAGGGCGAACTGAATGCTATCTCTCAGATTCCAGTCGTTTGTGAGTACCAAGATGTCTTTCGGAAGAGCTTCGGGTATGCCTCCTCATCGGCCGATTGAATTCGTTATCGATCTTGAGCCTGGCAATGAACCCGTTTGCAAGCGTCCATACAAGCTTGGACCTGATGAGCTGAAGGAATTGAAGAAGCAGCTCGATGAACAAGAGCGTCTGGGTTTGATCAGACCGAGTTCATCTCCTTGGGGTTGTGGTGTTCTTTTGTCCGAAGAAGGATGGCACGGACCGACTTTGCGTCGATTACCGTCCATTGAATAAGAAGACAATCAAGAAGAAGTATCCACTTCCCAACATCAATGAGCTTTTCGAGCAACTCAAAGGTGCTAAAGTGTTCTCCAAGCTTGACCTTCGTATGGGTTATCATCAGATTCGCATTCGTGAACAAGATATTCCCAAGACAGATTCGAACAAGCTTTGGTTCTTATGAATATCTTGTCATGTCTTTCGCCTTGTCAATGCTCCTCCAACATTCTCTCGGATGATGAACTTCATATTCAACCCCTACACCAATGAATTCGTCTTGGTCTATCTTGATGATATTTTGGTCTTCTCCAAGAATAAGAAGGATCATGCCAAACATTTGCGATTGGTGCTAGACAAGCTCGAGAGTATCAATTCTATCTGAAGTTCTCCAAATGTGAATTTTGGCTTGATGAAGTGCTTTATCTTGGTCATATCATCTCCGCCAAGGGCATCGCTGTTAATCCCGAGAAGGTGTCCGCAATTGTGAATTGGGAACCTCAAGCATAATCCCAAGTCTGCAAAGGTGAATATGATGAATGCAGCTCAAGCGGAGGATTCTTCCGATGTGATCATGGGTAATCTTCCGATTAATGATATTCCTGCCAAAGTTTTATTTGATACCGTGCATCGCATTGTTTCATGTCTAGATCATTTGTTGCAAAGCATGATTTCATTTCGAAATGTTGGAAAACCCTTGGGAGTTGTTTCTCCACCTCTTCTATGAGGGCTACCACAAGGATTCGGATGTTTCTATCAAGATGGGCGACTATAGATTTACGGCTAAACCATTTGTCCTTGGTGACTCGGATATTGATCTTATTCTCGGAATGGATCGGCTTTATCAAGCACAAAGCTCAGCTTGATTGTGCTGCCGGAAATTCAATTGACTCACTCTTCTAATGATGTGATCATCTATGCGCTTCGTGATGAAACCATTCGGTTGTTTTCTCTCAATGAGAAGGGCGAACTGAATGCTATCTCTCGATTCCATCGTTTGTGAGTACCAAGATGTCTTTCCGAAGAGCTTCCGGTATGCCTCCTCATCGGCCGCTTGAATTAGTTATCGATCTTGAGCCCGGCGGTGAACCCGTTACAAGCGTCCATACAAGCTTGGACCTGATGAGCTGAAGGAATTGAAGAAGCAGCTCGATGAACAAGAGCGTCTGGGTTTGATCGCACCGAGTTCATCTCCTTGGGGTTGTGGTGTTCTTTTGTCCGAAGAAGGATGGCACGGACCGACTTTGCGTCGATTACCGTCCATTGAATAAGAAGACAATCAAGAAGAAGTATCCACTTCCCAACATCAATGAGCTTTTCGAGCAACTCAAAGGTGCTAAAGTGTTCTCCAAGCTTGACCTTCAGATGGGTTATCATCAGATTCGCATTCGTGAACAAGATATTCCCAAGACAGATTCGAACAAGCTTTGGTTCTTATGAATATATTGTCATGTCTTTCGCCTTGTCAATGCTCCTCCAACATTCTCTCGGATGATGAACTTCATATTCAACCCCTACACCAATGAATTCGTCTTGGTCTATCTTGATG
Organism: Aegilops longissima; assembly: GCA_021605205.1. Lineage (NCBI taxonomy): Eukaryota > Viridiplantae > Streptophyta > Magnoliopsida > Poales > Poaceae > Aegilops > Aegilops longissima. The sequence goes on along the minus strand of CM038681.1, from coordinate 552,926,150 downwards.
ATATTTTGGTCTTCTCCAAGAATAAGAAGGATCATGCCAAACATTTGCGATTGGTGCTAGACAAGCTCGAGAGTATCAATTCTATGCTAAGTTCTCCAAATGTGAATTTTGGCTTGATGAAGTGCTTTATCTTGGTCATATCATCTCCGCCAAGGGCATCGCTGTTAATCCCGAGAAGGTGTCCGCAATTGTGAATTGGGAACCTCAAGCATAATCCCAAGTCTGCAAAGGTGAATATGATGAATGCAGCTCAAGCGGAGGATTCTTCCGATGTGATCATGGGTAATCTTCCGATTAATGATATTCCTGCCAAAGTTTTATTTGATACCGTGCATCGCATTGTTTCATGTCTAGATCATTTGTTGCAAAGCATGATTTCATTTCGAAATGTTGGAAAACCCTTGGGAGTTGTTTCTCCACCTCTTCTATGAGGGCTACCACAAGGATTCGGATGTTTCTATCAAGATGGGCGACTATAGATTTCTGCTAAACCATTTGTCCTTGGTGACTCGGATATTGATCTTATTCTCGGAATGGATCGGCTTTATCAAGACAAAGCTCAGCTTGATTGTGCTGCCGGGAAATTCAATTGACTCACTCTTCTAATGATGTGATCATCTATGCGCTCGTGATGAAACCATTGGTTGTTTTCTCTCAATGAGAAGGGCGAACTGAATGCTATCTCTCAGATTCCAGTCGTTTGTGAGTACCAAGATGTCTTTCCAGAAGAGCTTCCGGGTATGCCTCCTCATCGGCCAGTTGAATTCGTTATCGATCTTGAGCCTGGCAGTGAACCCGTTTGCAAGCGTCCATACAAGCTTGGACCTGATGAGCTGAAGGAATTGAAGAAGCAGCTCGATGAACAAGAGCGTCTGGGTTTGATCAGACCGAGTTCATCTCCTTGGGGTTGTGGTGTTCTTTTGTCCGGAAGAAGGATGGCACGGACCGACTTTGCGTCGATTACCGTCCATTGAATAAGAAGACAATCAAGAAGAAGTATCCACTTCCCAACATCAATGAGCTTTTCGAGCAACTCAAAGGTGCTAAAGTGTTCTCCAAGCTTGACCTTCGTATGGGTTATCATCAGATTCGCATTCGTGAACAAGATATTCCCAAGACAGCATTCGAACAAGCTTTGGTTCTTATGAATATACTTGTCATGTCTTTCGCCTTGTCAATGCTCCTCCAACATTCTCTCGGATGATGAACTTCATATTCAACCCCTACACCAATGAATTCGTCTTGGTCTATCTTGATGATATTTTGGTCTTCTCCAAGAATAAGAAGGATCATGCCAAACATTTGCGATTGGTGCTAGACAAGCTCAGAGAGTATCAATTCTATGCGAAGTTCTCCAAATGTGAATTTTGGCTTGATGAAGTGCTTTATCTTGGTCATATCATCTCCGCCAAGGGCATCGCTGTTAATCCCGAGAAGGTGTCCGCAATTCTGAATTGGGAACCTCAAGCATAATCCCAAGTCTGCAAAGGTGAATATGATGAATGCAGCTCAAGCAGAGGATTCTTCTGATGTGATCATGGGTAATCTTCCAGTTAATGATATTCCTGCCAAAGTTTTATTTGATACCGTGCATCGCATTGTTTCATGTCTAGATCATTTGTTGCAAAGCATGATTTCATTTCGAAATGTTGGAAAACCCTTGGGAGTTGTTTCTCCACCTCTTCTATGAGGGCTACCACAAGGATTCCGGATGTTTCTATCAAGATGGGCGACTATAGATTTCTGCTAAACCATTTGTCCTTGGTGACTCGGATATTGATCTTATTCTCGAATGGGCTGGCTTTATCAAGACAAAGCTCAGCTTGATTGTGCTGCCAGGGAAATTCAATTGACTCACTCTTCTAATGATGTGATCATCTATGCCGCTCGTGATGAAACCATTCGGTTGTTTTCTCTCAATGAGAAGGGCGAACTGAATGCTATCTCTCGATTCCAATGCTTGTGAGTACCAAGATGTCTTTCCGAAGAGCTTCCGGTATGCCTCCTCATCGCCGCTTGAATTCGTTATCGATCTTGAGCCTGGCACAGAACCCGTTTGCAAGCGTCCATACAAGCTTGGACCTGATGAGCTGAAGGAATTGAAGAAGCAGCTCGATGAACAAGAGCGTCTGGGTTTGATCAGACCGAGTTCATCTCCTTGGGGTTGTGGTGTTCTTTTGTCCGAGAAGAAGGATGGCACGGACCGACTTTGCGTCGATTACCGTCCATTGAATAAGAAGACAATCAAGAAGAAGTATCCACTTCCCAACATCAATGAGCTTTTCGAGAACTCAAAGGTGCTAAAGTGTTCTCCAAGCTTGACCTTCGTATGGGTTATCATCAGATTCGCATTCGTGAACAAGATATTCCCAAGACAGATTCGTAACAAGCTTTGGTTCTTATGAATATACTTGTCATGTCTTTCGCCTTGTCAATGCTCCTCCAACATTCTCTCGGATGATGAACTTCATATTCAACCCCTACACCAATGAATTCGTCTTAGTCTATCTTGATGATATTTTGGTCTTCTCCAAGAATAAGAAGGATCATGCCAAACATTTGCGATTGGTGCTAGACAAGCTCAGAGAGTATCAATTCTATGCTAAGTTCTCCAAATGTGAATTTTGGCTTGATGAAGTGCTTTATCTTGGTCATATCATCTCCGCCAAGGGCATAGCTGTTAATCCCAGAAGGTGTCCGCAATTGTGAATTGGGAACCTCCTCGTAATGTCAAGCAGCTCCAGATTTTCTTGGTCTTGCAAGCTATTGCCGAAGATTCGTTGAGAACTTCTCCAAGATTGCAAAGCCTCTTTCCAACCTCCTCCAGAAGCATGTGAAGTATGTCTGGTCTCCTGAGTGTGATGTTGCTTTCAATACCCTCAAAGAGAAACTCGTCACAGCTCCTGTCTTGACTCCTCCTGATGAATCCAAGCCATTTGAAGTTTTCTGTGATGCTTCTCTTCAAGGTCTCGGTGCTGTGTTAATGCAAGAGAAGAGAGTTGTGGCTTATACCTCTCGCCAGTTGAAGCCCAACGAGAAGAACTACCCCACTCACGATCTTGAGTTGGCGGCAGTTGTCCATGCATTGATAACGTGGAGACATCTCTTGTTGGGAAGGAAAGTGGACATTTTCACCGATCACAAGAGTCTCAAGTACATCTTCACTCAACCCAACCTCAACCTCGAGCAGACTCAATGGGTCGAAATGATTCAAGAGTACAACCCAAGTATTGAATATACTCCGGCAAAGCCAATGTCATTGCAGATGCTTTGAGCAGGAAGGCTTATCGCAATGCCTAATCCTCAAGCCCTTCCAACCGGATCTCTGTGAAGCTTTCCGCAAGCTGAATCTTCAAGTTGTTCCTCAAGGCTTTCTTGCCAACCTCATAGTCTCTCCTACTTTGGAAGATCAGATTCGTGAGGCTCAACTTCGGATGCCATGGTGAAAAAGGTGAAGCGTGGTATCGACAAGGGCATTTCAAGTACAAGTGCTTCCACATTGATGACAAAGACCCTCTTTTCTTTGAGTACGGATTGTGGTTCCTAAGGGTGATGTGAGAAAAGTCATTATGAACGAGGCTCACAATTCGCTTCTATCCATTCATCCTGGAAGTACGAAGATGTACCATGACCTCAAGCAGTCATATTGGTGGACTCGAATGAAGCGAGAGATTGCTCAATTCGTGAATGAATGTGATGTCTGCAGAAGAGTGAAAGCAGAACACCAAAGACCAGCTGGTCTCCTTCAACCTCTTGCTATTCCTGAATGGAAGTTTGATCATATCGAGATGGACTTCGTGACTGGCTTTCCTAAGTCCAAGCGTGGAAATGATGCTATCTTCGTTGTCATTGACAAGCTTACTAAAGTGGCTCATTTTCTTCCTATCAAAGGATCTATCACAGCAGCTCGGTTGGCGAGCTATACACCTCGAGATTGTCTCCTTACACGGCATTCCACAAGTGATCTCTTGAGACCGTGGCAGCATCTTTACCTCCAAGTTTTGGGATTCTTTTCGAGAAGGCCATGGGCACCAACATTCGTTTCAAAGACAGCTTTCCATCCTCAAACAAGTGGCCAAGTCGAGCGAGTTAATCAAATCCTTGAAGATATGCTCGGGGCTTGTGTCATTTCTTCGGTATGAAGTGGGAAGATTGTCTTCCATATGCCGAAGTTCTCCTACAACAACAGCTTCTCAGCGAGTTCGGGCAAGGCCCCATTCGAAATTCTCTATGGCGAAAAGTGCCGTACTCTCTCAATTGGTCTCGAGATGTGAACGCCAACTTCTTGGCAATGACTTGATCACGAAGCGTAAGAAATGTGCAAAGTCATTCGTGAGAATCTCAAAGCCGCGCAATCGCGCGGAAGAGCTATTATGATGATAAGCACCGTGATGTGGCTTTTGAATTCGGAGACCATGTCTACCTCGCGTCTCTCCAATGAAAGGCACTCGTCGCCCGGTATCAAAGGAAGCTTGCCCCTAGATCGTGGGTCCTTTCAAGATCATTGGCAAAAGAGGCGATCTCGCCTATCAACTTGAGCTTCCATCCAACTTTGCAAACGTGCGATGTGTTTCACGTGTCACAGCTTCGCAAGTGCTTCAAGACTCCTGAACGCACTATCTACTTGAAGAGATTGACCTTCAAGAAGATCTCTCTTATCATGAGCACCCGTTGCTATTCTTGAAGAAACCGAGCGCAAGACTCGCAACAAGTCAATCAAATTCCTGAAAGTGAAGTGGTCACACCATTCCGACCGAGAAGCTACACGGGGCGCGAGGATCACCTCCGTTCGAATATCCGGAGTTCTTTCAGTCCTAGATCTCGGGCGAGATCCTCTTGTAGTGGTGGAGTGTTGTAACACCCGGAAGTAACTTTCCATATTTGTAACTCCAACTCTTGCCATTTTCGCATTGTGATATGATATTCCCTCCGTGGTTGGGTTTTTCTTCTTTTGCTTTTTGTCCATGTCATGCATTTTATATCAGGTCATCATGTGCATCGCATTTGCATACGTGTTCGCCTCATGATTCCGAGCATTTTTCCGTTGTCCGTTTTGCAATCCGACACTCCTATCTCCCCGGCGGCCCTTTTACGTTTTTCCGTGTGGGTACTAAACCTTCTCGGAATGCACCGAGGTTTGTCTAGTGGCCTTGGTATACCACCCGTAGACCACCGGTCAAGTTTCGGTCATTTGGAGCTCGTTTGGTACTCCAACGGTTAATCGCACTCTCGCAAAGGCCTCTTTTAAGTTGCAGCCCAACACCCTTCAAAACAGCCCAATAACCCATCTAAGTCACTTCCATGCTCTCCGTCGTTCGATCACGATCGTGGGCGAAAACTACACCTCATTTGGACTCTCCTAGCTCCTCTATGCCTATTTAAACATCTCCCCGTCCAAATCCGGGTCTTCTTCCCCTAACCCTAGACGAATTCATCCTCACATCGGACGCGTCCGCCGCCACCGGACGAAAATTGCCGCCGCCCTCGCCCAACCAGCGCGTGCCACGTGGCCCGCCGCCGCCTCGCCCGCGCTTGCCGCAAGGGGCTCAGCGAAACCCTCCCGGCCCGCCACGCCCGCCACAGCAGCGTCCGGCCGCCCGCCTCTCTGCGCCCGGTCTTGCCGCCGCCCTCCGCTGCTCCACCGTCTGCCGCCCGGCCGCTTCGCCGCCGCCCGCACCGCCCCTCGCCGCCCGTCGCCTCGCCTCCTCCTCCACCGAGCCGCCGGCGCCGCGACCTCCACCGGAGCCGCATGCGCCGCCTCCACCGGTTCCCCGGCGCCGCCACCTCCACGCGCCCGGCGGACCCTGCCCGCCGCCCTCTCTCCCTCCGGCGCCGCCGCGCCGCCGTCGCCGATCCGATCCAGCCGGCCAGATCCGATCGGGAACCAAGCCGCCCGTTGACCTCTCTCCCCCTCAGTTTTTTTCTACTAAGTCTTTTATATCATTGATATTTTGTGTCATTTTCTTCATGCTATATCTCTGTCATCGTAGCTCCATTTTGCGCGTATAATATGTCAAAATGTTCGTCTCGAAGAGTAGATCATTTCATATCATTGCATCATTTTCATTTGAGCTAATCTTGATGCCCGAAATGCTGTTAGAAGAGGGCTATGTGATGTTAGTTTCTGTTTCTTAACAGAACTTGCACTTTTGTTATTTTTGCCATGATTAATGTGTGCACCCTATGAATTTGAGTCCTACATGTGTTTTGTAATATGCCATGCCATCTTTCCAGGGGTGTATGCCATGTATTTTTGTGATCTACGTGTTGACTAGCACAAGCATGCAAAGTAGGTGTCCTGATGTTGCTGATTTCAGCCCTGTTTAGCTGATATTTTGATGCCATGTTAACTTGATACTACCGAGAGATCCATACATATTTTGAGATACTTCAGTAAGGATGTTTTGTTAAACATGTCTTGCTCTATCCATCTATGCCCTTGTTTGCAATTATGGAATGCCATAGCTTGAGTCAATCGAGCTCTACTTTTGCTATCAAATGTTTCCTGGCAGATTGTTTACATGTTATTCAATTTTGCCAAGCTTGTTGTGGTTGATCTATGTATGCTATGTTATTGTTCTTGCCATGTATGTCTTCTATTCCATGTCTTCTAGATGTATGTATGCTTAATTTATCATATAAGGCTCTGTAGTGAGTGCATTGAGCTTGTAAACATGCCTACTTGTTATCAGTTTTTGACATGTCATGTTGCTGAATCTGTTAACGAAACTTTCGATATTAACATGGATGTTACTATATTTTCTGATCCTTTTTGGCTTATGGTCAGTAAGGGACTTTTGTTCTATGCTTTGAGTATATTCATGCCATGCCATGTTTTGCTATTTTAAGTTCCTGTAGCATGTAGTTTTGTTGCTCTGAACATTGCAACCTGATGCTGTTTTTGCCATGTCCAGCCTGATATTTTGTGCACTTTTGCCATGCTTGTTTGAACCGGTTATGATCAGTGCTCAGTGCTCATCTTTTGTCGAGCATCTTGTGTAGAGCACTGCCATATACTTTGTTGGTACGTTTGGGTGCAGTAGCTTAATTTATTATTGCTTGCTAAGTGGCATCATGCTGTTAATGGCAGATTTGTGCCATTCTTGTTTTGCTTGTCATTTCCAAACCGTGCATCCGATTCCGGTGATCTTTATATCGATTTCAACCGAAATCATCTCATCTTTCTAGTGGCATACTTGGTTTGCCAAGTTGATGCCTGGTTCATCATTTACCTTCCGGAGCGCACATACGCATTGCATATCACATCCCGCATACCATGTCATGTTTTGCATCATGTTGATTGTGCATTGCACCGTGATTTATTGTGGTTCCTTTGTTTGTGTTGTTGCTTTGGGTAGAGCCGGTAGACGAGTACGTGAACGAGGAACCTGTTGAGAACGCTTACGAGGATCAAGCTTTCGACAACTCTGAGAACATTGCAGGCAAGATGACCATACCCTCGAAATCACTTCTATCTTTGCTATGCTAGTTGCTCGCTCTTTTGCTATGCCTATGCTGCGATGCCTACCACTTGCTATATCATGCCACCCATATTGCCATGTCAGCCCCTAACCATCCTTTTCCTAGCAAACCTTGATTGGCTATGTTACCGCTTTGCTCAGCCCTCTTATAGCGTTGCTAGTTGCATGTGAAGCTGAAGTTTGTTCCTTGTTGGAACATGGAGATGTTGTTCCTTTTTGGAACATGTTTACTTGTTGGGGATATCACAATATATATATCTGCTATAATTAATGCATCTATATACTTGGTAAAGGGTGGAAGGCTCGGCCTTATGCCTGGTGTTTTGTTCCACTCTTGCCACCCTAGTTTCCGTCATACCGGTGTTATGTTCCTTGATTTCGCGTTCCTTACACGGTTGGGTGATTTATGGGACCCCCTTGACAGTTCGCTTTGAATAAGACTCGTCCAGCAAGGCCCAACTTTGGTGTTACCATTGGCCACCTATGCCTTTTTCCCCCAGGTTTTCGCGAGCCCGAGGGTCATCTTATTTTAAACCCCCGGGCCAGTGCACCTTCGAGCGTTGGTCCAAACTAGAGCACCGTGCGGGACCATTCCTTGGCAACTTGGATTACGTCGGTTCCTGTACGCTTAGCTTATCCGGTGTGCCCTGAGAACGAGATATGTGCAGCTCCTATCGGGATTTGTCGGCACAATAGGGTGGCTTTGCTGGTCTTTTTTTATTGCTGTCGAAATGTCTTGTAGTCTGGGATTCCGAGATTGATCGGGTCTTCCCGTAGAAGGAATATCCTTTGTTGACCGTGAGAGCTTATAATGGGCTAAGTTGGGACACCCTGCAGGTAATATCTTTCAAAGCCGTGCCCATGTTTATGAGGCAGATGGGAATTTTTAATGTCCGTTGTAGAAAACCCAAAGTTGACCTCAAATAAAATACACATCAACGCGTGTGTAACCGTGATGGTCTCTTCTCGTGAGTCCGGAAGTGAACACGGTGTTGGAGTTATGTTTGACGTAAGTAGTTCAGGATCACTTCTTGATCGCTACTAGCTTCACGTCGTGCTTTGCTTCTCTCCTCGCTCTCTTTTGCGAAGTAGCCACCATATATGCTAGTAAACTGCAGCAGCCCCACTTTACAACTCTGTCCTTCCTATAAGCTTAAATAGTCTTGATCTCGCTGGTGTGAGATTGGTGAGTCCCGTGACTCACGGATACTTCCAAAACAGTTGCAGGTGCCGATGATGCGGTCAGGTGACTCAACCGAGCTCAAGTGGGAGTTCGACGAGGAACGTGGTCGTTACTATGTGTCTTTTCCTGATGATCAGTAGTGGTGCCCAGTTGGGACGATCGGGGATCTATGTAGCAGTTGGGGTATCTTCTTTTATTTTGGTTCCGTAGTCGAACCTTGAGTGTACTCTGAATGATGGATGTTTATTTATGTACTGTGTGAAGTGGCGACTGTAAGCCAACTATGTATCTCTTTCCCTTATGTATTACATGGGTTGTGTGAAGATTACCTCACTTGCGACATTGCTTTCAATGCGGTTATGCCTCTAAGTCGTGCCTCGACACGTGGGAGATATAGCCGCATCGAGGGCATTACAAGGAACGCCGCCGCCAAGCCTCGCTCCAAGCGGCGAGGTACCAACAGGCGCTGCGGTGGCACCACCGCCGCAACGTCTGCTACAGATCGCTCGAGGTGGTTGATCTCGTCCTGAGGCGGGTGCTCTCCAGGGAAGGGCTGCATAAGCTCTCGCCCATGTGGGAGGGCCCGTTTAGGATCGCCCGCGTCTCCAAGCTTGGCACCGTGCGCCTGGAGATGCAGGACGGGATCCCCATCCAGAATGCATGGAACATCCAGCACCTCCTGAGGTCGCCCATGGGCCTCACGGGGGCTCCCACCCACGTCCTAGTGGAGGCACCATGCTCCGTGCTGGTGGGAAGACAAGAAGACTAGTCTAGGTGCCGGACGCGACTGTTCTTTTGCTTGCTTTCTGTATCTGGTTTTCAACTTCTTAAATGAAATTTGGAGTTTTCGCGTCTTTCGTTCTCCAGAGTTGAACTTTTCTCTCTTTTTTCATTCGCCTTCCCGAACTTGTCCCAGGAAGAACGGCAGTTGCCCATCGCTCCTCCTCGCGCGTCCCATGCGCGGGGGCTAGGTAAGTGTGTACGCCTGGGCTCTCTCGCAACCACACCTCGCCGAAGCCTTATTGCCGCAGAGCTTCGGCGTCCTTAATCCTCGCGAGACGCTCTTGAACGAGCTCGTGGGCATGCGCACCCTCTTAAGTCCGTGCCTCCAGGCATCGCGATGTGGTGTACCAGCCACAACCAACCAATGCTCGGGGGCTTGTGCGAGGAAGGACGAGACACCTCATGAGGCCTTCTAAAACTTTGCAGCTACACAACATCTCCTGAGGCTCGACGGCTCTTGAGTTGCCAAGAAGGAAGCCTTTGAAAGATGCCCCTGGAAAGGCGTGCCCTCGCGACATGGGAGACCACCACAAGCACATCGAGCTAAGTTACCCTAACCGCACCTTGTAGAAACACGGGTATCACGGCATGATATAAAAATAACAATAACAAGCATAGCATAGTGGCACAAGCGCCGTGGTTCCTTACACGCCCGAGCAGGGCCCTCTACTTTTTTGCAAATGCAGGAAAAAGGAAAAAGCAAAAGCAGACCACGCAACTACAGCGGCTCCCGAGGCCCGTCTCCAGCGGTGCCTGAGCTCAGTCCGAGTCTTCCTCCTGCTTCACCGGGGCATGGCGGCGAGGCGGCTCATAGCCTTCCCCGATCCGAGCCCAGTAGCGTGGTGTTTCATCGTAACTGTCATCACTGATGCTCTTACCGGAGGGGGAGCCACCGCTGCTGGAGGTAGCGCGGTCGTCGCCAAGGGCAAGCTCACCCTCGTCGTTATCGCGGCCGTCACCAAGAACAAGCTCGTCGTTGCCGCTGCCATCCTCCGGGAAGCACCCCGCGCGACGATCATCTTCCCAAAACACCCTCACACAGAGGGTCGCAAGGCCATCGTACATAAATGGAGGGTGCACCTCCAGCTCAAGCCCCGCGCCCGAGCAAACGGCTGCCAACCGTGGGTCAAGGACACGTTACCCGCGGCGAAGACTTCGACCCCCACCCATGAGGCCCTGCTGCAGCAGCTGTCAGCCTGCAGCCAGAGGCCATCAAGCCCCGCAATCGGCAGCACACCCGCAAAGATGCGCGGGAGCGGGAGCCAGGTGCCAGCGGGCCTCTCTTACCACACGACAAACTCCAGGAACGCATCCGCCATGTGGGAGTGCAGCCGAGGAGGCCGGGCGACCACAGCGCGCCTCCCCCCGTCGCAGGAGCTGCCTCGTCGGCGGCGGCTCCCACCGCGAGAGGAAGCGCCGCCACAGCTACCTAAGGCGACGTCCGCTCTCGAAGAGGTGTGCCCGCGCCCCCGAGGGGCCACCGCCGGGGTTGCGGCATACTTGCGGGGGTTTCCGCGGCCTCTCTTGGGCGGCGGTGAACCCGGCCCTCCTTGGGGGCCTTCCCCTTTATGGCGGCGGAGAACCTCCGGCGCCATGGACGCATCGGCAAGACGGCGAGACAAGGAAGAAGAAGGAAGAGCGGGCAATGAGAAGATGGAGATGGGCAGGGGGCCTTGCCCCTCTCCACATATATAGCCAGAAGGAGACCAACCGCCGGCCTCCACGATCCCCAGTAATGATGATCTTTTTGCGTGTAGAAGACTCTAGTCAAGTCGAACGGTTGCCGAGGCTGCGTGGGGAAGCGGAGACAGCCACGTCCTATCAAGCTCCACGCATTGACCAAGTCCGCAGGCGGTTGGGGCCCGCGGCGCTTCGCCCTTGCCCTTTGGCTTCACCTCAAAGCCAAGTCCGAGAGCGCCTTGGGCCCGGGGGCTACTGTCGGCGTTCTAGGAACCGGGGGTACCCAGACTTGCCTGCCTGCGGCCCACTGCGTGGCTCCATCGATGGCCTGGTACGGCCCATCTCCAGCACCAGCAACACAAGACCCTCCCGAGGGTCCAAGCCTCGCGAGGCGGACGACGCCAAGACAGAAGGAGTGGCCTCCTTAGGCTGGCTCCTGAGGAGCGGAGATTTCTATGCAAACCCTCACCTCGTGAGGACCGGATGACGCAAGCCATGACGACCAAGGCCAGGCGGGCGCAGTACAGCAGGTTTCCTCTTTGGTGCTAAATAGGCAAGCGCAGGCGCGGAGTCCCCGAGGAATCAGCCAAAGGTTTCCATTTCCATGCTACAAGACCAAGACCGCTAGGACGGCAGGACGAAGGTCGTCGCCGAGCCCACCACGGTGTCACGGCCAGGAGCTTTGCAGGCGCAGACAACCTTTCGTCAGGATAAGAAGTACTAGTTGTCTCCCTTAGAATTTGGCCATTGTGGGATCCCTTCCCGCCTTCATTTGGGGGGAAGAGAACCAAGGCCACTATACGTATAGCCTAGACACCACCGTAGAGGGGGGATACCATCCTGACCCAGTACATCCACACCCTCACTAGCTCACTCAAACACAAGAACACTCCTCCTGAGGTTGTTCTTCCACTATACTAGTTCATCCTCAGCCCACCTCGGGGCTAATCCACGACAAAGCAGGCTAGGTCCGTAGTCTGAGGATTGTGCTCACTACTGTAAGAAGGCTTATGTCCTTGATGCACCGCTCGGTGTACCAACCCCTCAAGAGTCGCCTGAAGATGTTATGAATATCTTAGTGTGCCATGCTTTACAGTTTAGAACCAGGGCTCCAAAGACGTTTTGAGCACCACGGAGCATATGCGATGTTCGAGGAGCTGAAATTGGTATTTCAGGCTTATGCCCGGGTTGAGAGGTATGACACCTCCAAAAAGTTCTTTAGCTACAAGATGGAGGATAACAACTCCGTTAGTGAGCATGTACTCAAAATGTCTGGGTACTACAACCGCTTGCATCAGTTGGGAGTTAATCTTCTGGATGAAGTAGCGATTGACAGAGTTCTTCAGTCACTGCCACCAAGCTATAAAGGCTTCCTGATGAACTATAACATGCAAGGGTTGGATAAGATGATCCCTGAGGTATTCGTGATGCTTAAGGCCGCAGTGGTAGAAATCGAGAAAGAGCATCAAGTGTCGATGGTCAATAAGACCACCAATTTCAAGAACAAAGGCAAGGGAAATAAAGGGAACTTCAAGAAGAACATCAAGCAAGTTGCAGAAACCCAAGGCTGGACCCAAACCTGAGAGTGAGTGCTTCTACTTCAAAGGGAATGGTTACTGGAAGCGGAACTGCCCCAAGTACTTCACAGAGATGGATGGCAACGTTAACGTGGGTATATTTGATATATATGTTATTGATATGTACCTCACTAGTGCTCATAGTAACGTCTGGCTATTTGATACCGATTCGGTTGCTAATATTAGTAACTCGAAGCAGGAGCTGCGGAGTAACGGAGACTAGTTGAGGGTGAGGTGACGGCAAGTGTTGGATGTGTCTCTAAGGTTGATATGATCACCTTCGGCACGCTCATAATACCTTCAGGATTGGTATTAAACCAAAATAATGGTTAGTTGGTGCCTACGTTGAGCATAAAACATTATATCTGGATATTGTTTATTGCAAGACGAATATTCATTTAAGTCAGAGAATAATGGTTGTTCTATTTATATGGATAATATCTTTTATGGTCATGCACCCCTTGTGAATGGTTTATTCTTGTTGAATCTCGATCATAGTGATACACATATTCATAATATTGATGCCAAAAGATGAAAGTTAATGATGATAGTACCACATACTTGTGGCACTGCCGCTTAGGTCATATGGGTGTAAAGCGCATGAAGAAACTCCATGCTGATGGACTTTTGGAATCACTTGATTATGAATCATTTCATACATGTGAAGCATGCCTTATGGGAAAGATGACTAAAATCTCGTTTTTCGGTACAATGGAGCGGGCTAGTGACTTATTGGAAATAATACATACCGATGTATGCGGTTCGATGAGTGTTGAAGCACGTGGTGGATACCGTTATTTTCTTTCCTTCACGAATGATTTGGGTAGATACAGGTATAATTACTTGATGAAACACAGGTCTGAGATGTTTGAAAAGTTCAAAGAATTTCATAATGAAGTGGGCAATCATTGTAAGAAGAAATTAAAATTCTATGATCTGATCGTGGAGGTGAATATTTGAGTTACGATTTTGGTATGCATTTAAGACAACATGGAATTGTTTCACAACTCACGCCACCTGGAACACCACAGCGTAATGGTGTGTCTGAATGTCGTAATCGTTCTTTATTGGATATGGTGCGTTCTATGATGTCTCTTACCAATTTACCACTATCGTTTTGGGGTTATGCATTAGGGACAAACGCATTCACTTTAAATAGGGCACCATCTAAATATGTTGAGACGACACTGTATGAGTTATGGTTTGACAAGAAACCTAAATTGTCATTTATTAAAGTTTGGGGATGTGACATTTATGTCAAAAGGCTTCAGCCTGATAAGCTCGAACCCAATGCGGAGAAGTGCGTCTTCATAGGATAACCTAAAGAGACCATTGGCTATACCTTCTATCAAGATCCTAGGGCAAGATCTTTGTTGCCAAGAATGGGTCCTTTCTAGAGAAGGAGTTTCTCTCTAAAGATGTGAGTGGGAGGAAAGTAGAACTTGATGAGGTAATTGCACCTTCTCTCGAACTGGAGAGTAGCACATCACAGAAAGTAGTTCCCGTGATGCCCACACCAACCAGAGAGGAAGCTAATGATGATGATCATGAAACTTGTGTATTGTGTGTTTTTTCAATCATGGTGCAAAGGTCCAGCAGACCCATCCACATATTTTCTTGGTTTGCATCAACTTGATTTTAGCACAAGCCCCTTTTTGTTTACCCCCACCGACCTCCACCAAAAACCGAAGCTAGTTCTTTGATCCCCGTCTTTCAATCACTTTAGCACATCTGGGAGAAGCACAATCTGATGTGAACTCATAAGAACTTTGGTGAGTAAGAGGTGAGGTTGTGTGATTACACAAAATTATGCTATTCCACTTTTGGCCTTAGTAACATGGCAGGATCTAGGTCGATTTTCCACGAACAAAACCATAAAGAAGATGCCCCGGTCACACATGTCAAGCTATAGAAATTCCAGAACAACATACTTCAAGCCTTTGAGAGGATGCTTGATGAGCATCTTCCTGTTGGTGGCAATACGGTTCGACACCGACAATCCCTTGTTGCTCATGAATTGCAACAAAGAAGATATGCTCGAGGGCATGGTGTTTTACTCGTGGGCATGTTGCTACTACTCCTGAAGCACAACAAAGATGTCATGCTGAAGGGCGAAGTAGTGGTACCCGTCGGCACAATGATGACCCACCGCAAAGCATGACCGTGGTTGATGGACCGGCTCTGTCGATTCCTAGCCCATCCTCACACAAGAAGCTCACCCGTAATGTTGGCATCTCTACCACCACTACTGCCCCAATAGCCATGAAAGAAGCACTAGAAATTCCTTGCGAGGAAGAGAGTCCATAGCCCAAAATCCAACAACTTGAGACTGAAAAGAAAAGTGAGTCATTGAGTGACTCCACCAAATGTGAGGAAGACTGCCCACTTTCCAAATTTCCATATATTGAGAGTGATAAGAAAAGTGAGGTGAGTGAATCCAAAAAATGTGTGGGTTAAATTGTTCATCATGAGATTAGAGAAATGAAAGATCTCCACCCAGATATACCATACATTCAGTGAAAGAGTATTAATGAGTTGTGTGAGTCCACTAAATGTGAGGTTGAGATTTTTCAACAAGATAATAGCTAGATGAGTGATCCACCAGCATGGGAAGTTAGTAGTCCACCAAATAAAAACAGAGAGGAACATTCAATAACTAACCTTTCACAAAATTATCTTTCTTTGCAATATGTGCAGGTGCAAAAGGGATACCTATCATCTCTCTTGCAATGATGGGAGGATGAGATCCAGGAACAATTGTGGTACACGTGGAACACCACTACAAAAGATGCATGTTTGTCGTTTGATTTTCACCAAAGAATGGGAGTACTCAATTAGGTAAAAGAAAATAGGCCATCCATTTTGATGAATCCACAGGTATGCACTTATGATTTTTTGAATCAATGGCGTGATAAGATTAGAGAAAAATTGTTTGGTACATCATCCATCCAGCAATAAAATTGAATGTTGCACATGATTATTCATCTTTCCCTTTTCCTTATTATTTTATATTGTCCTCGTGCTATAATTTTGTAGATGAAATGAAATCGAGGACGACTTTTCTCTAAGATAGCGATGATGATATGGACATGGTCATGGTTTTTTACAAGTTTGTACTTCATGGAAATGTTAGTTGGAAGGAATTGCTGAGTCGAATAAAAAATCATGTTGACATTCATAAAAATTTGAAGAAGTTCACAAAGGTGAAAGCTAAACTTATGCATTCCATCAACTATTTGTGTTTCTTCTTTGTACTGGCCTATTTAGTTTTTTGTGATGACAAGCTAGAGTAGAGGACGAGTCCTTTTCAAGAGGGGGAGGATGATGAGGGCATGAAAGTCATTGAACCCTTAGAGTCGAGCACGACTCCACTTCAAGAGGGAAATGATTATGAGGACATGACAACTATTGATACAACCCCGAACATCAAAGGAGAAATCATAATAATTTGCGTCAAACAAATACATGACCAGATGAACACTAACAAAAGTTCATACTATAACCTTGAACACATGGCTACACTTTCATCTCCTTTTTGTTCGCAAAATTTAGGTGCAATATCGACGGAAGAAAATTGTTGGGGAACGTAGTAATTTCAAAAAAAATCGTACGCACACGCAAGATCATGGTGATGCATAGCAACGAGAGGGGGAGTGTATCTTCATACCCTTGAAGATCGCTAAGCGGATGCCTTTATCAACGCGGTTGATGTAGTCGTACGTCTTCACGATCCGACCGATCCAAGTACCGAACGCACGGCACCTCCGAGTTCTGCACATGTTCAGCTCGACGACGTCCTCGCCTTCTCGATCCAGCAAGACGGGTGAAGTAGTAGATGAGTTCCGGCAACACGACGGTGTGGTGACGGTGTTGTTGAGGAACAATCTCCGCAGGGCTTCGCCTAAGCACTACAGAAACTATGACGGAGGATAAACTAGAGGGGACGGAGTTGCCGGCACACGGCTTGGTGTTTCTTGATGTGTCTTTGGTGCTAGCCCCGCCCCTCTATTTATATGTTGAGCCCTGGGGTCGAAACTTGGAGCAAAAGCCTCCTCAAAGTCGGTTTTGCCCGAAAGGCAAGAGTCCCACTCGGACTCCAGGACCAAACGCCACAATCCTGGGCATCTGGCCCAGACGCCATGGGCCTCGCCGGTTGGCCCAGACGCCATTGGCCTCGCCGTCTGGCCCAGGGCCAGACGCCAGGGTCTCCGGCGATTGGCCCCCTGGCCTCCGCAAAACTCCTTTTGCACCGACTTATAGCCCCGTGGGCCTGACCCCTTGGGCTAACCATATCATCTAATATATGAATCTTTACCTCCGGACCATTCCGGAGCTCCTCGTCATGTCCGTGATCTCATCCGGGACTCCGAACAACATTCGATCACCAACATACATAACTCATATAATACTATGTCGTCAATGAACGTTAAGCGTGCGGACCATACGGGTTCGAGAACTATGTAGACATGACCGAGACATCTCTCTGGTCAATAACCAATAGTGGAACCTGGATGCCCATATTGGCTCCTACATATTCTACGAAGATCTTTATCGGTCAAACCGCATAACAACATACGTTGTTCCCTTTGTCATCGGTATGTTACTTGCCCGAGATTCGATCGTCGGTATCTCAATACCTAGTTCAATCTCGTTACCGGCAAGTCTCTTTACTCGTTCCGTAATACATCATCCCGCAACTAACTTTATTAGTTGCAATGCTTGCAAGGCTTATAGTGATGTGCATTACCGAGTGGGCCCAGAGATACCTCTCCGACAATTGGAGTGACAAATCCTAATCTCGAAATACGCCAACCCAACAAGTACCTTCGGAGACACCTGTAGAGCACCTTTATAATCACCCAGTTACGTTGTGACATTTGGTAGCACACAAAGTGTTCCTCCGGTAAACGGGAGTTTCATAATCTCATAGTCATAGGAACATGTATAAGTCATGAAGAAAGCAATAGCAACATACTAAACGATCAAGTGCTAAGCTAATGGAATGGGTCAAGTCAATCACATCATTATCCCAATGATGTGATCCCGTTAATCAAATGACAACTCATGTCTATGGCTAGGAAACTTAACCATCTTTGATTCAACGAGCTAGTCAAGTGAGGCATACTAGTGACACTATGTTTGTCTATGTATTCACACATGTACTAAGTTTCCGGTTAATACAATTCTAGCATGAATAATAAACATTTATCATGAAATAAGGAAATAAATAATAACTTTATTATTGCCTCTAGGGAATATTTCCTTCAGTCTCCCACTTGCACTAGAGTCAATAATCTAGTTCACATCATCATGTGATAATATTCATATCTGTATATGATTAATACCCATAGTTCACATCGTCATGTGATCAATACCCAAAGGGTTTACTAGAGTCAATAATCTAGTTCACATCGCTATGTGATTAACACCCAAAGAGTATTAAGGTATGATCATGTTTTGCTCGTGAGAGAAGTTTAGTCAACGGGTCTGTCATATTCAGAGCCGTATATATTTTGCAAATATTCTATGTCTACAATGCTGTGCACTGAGCTATTCTAGCTAATTGCTCCCATTTTCAATATGTATCCAGATTGAGATTTAGGGTCATCTGGATCGGTGTAAAAGCTTGCACCGATGTACTTTACGACGGGCTCTTTTATCACCTCCATAATCGAGAAATATTTCCTTAGTCCTCACTAAGGATATTCTTGACCGTTGTCTAGTGATATACTCTTAGAACAAAATTGTACTCTCTTTCCAAACTCAGAGCAAGGTATACAATAGGTTTGGTACACAGCATAGCATACTTTATAGAACCTATGACTGAGGCATAGGGAACGATTTTTCATTCTCTTTCTATTTTCTGCCATGGTCGGGTTTTGGGTCTTACTCAACTTCACACCTTGCAACACAGGCAAGAACTCCTTCTTTGACTATTCCATTTTGAACTACTTCAAAATCTTATCAAGGTATGTACTCATTGAAAAATTTTATCAAGCGTCTTAATCTATCTCTATAGATCTTGATGCTATGTGTAAGCAGCTACACCGAGGTCTTTCTTTGAAAAACTCTTATTCAAGTATCCTTTTATGCTATGCAGAATTTCTATATCATTTCCAATTAACAATATGTCATGTACATACAGTTTTAGAAATGTTACAGAGCTCCCACTCACTTTCTTGTAAATACAGGCTTCTCCAAAAGTCTGTATAAAACCATATGCTTTGATCAACTCATCGAAGCGTATATTCCAACTCCGAGATGCTTGCACCAGTCCATAGATGGATCGGTGGAGCTTGCACAATTTGTTAGCACCTTTAGGATTAACAAAACCTTCTGGTTGCATCATATACAACTCTTCTTTAATAAATCCATTAAGGAATGCAGTTTTGACATCCATTTGCCAGATTTCATAAAATGTGGCAATTGCTAACATGATTCGGACAGACTTAAGCATCGATACGAGTGATAAAATCTCATCGTATTCAACACCTTGAAATTGTCGAAAAACTTTTGTGACAAGTCGAGCTTTGTAGATAGTAACACTACTATCAGTGTCCGTCTTCCTCTTGAAGATCCATTTATTTAACATGGCTTGCTGATCATCGAGCAAGCCAACCAAAGTCCATACTTTGTTCTCAGACATGGATCCTATCTCAGATTTTATGGCCTCAAGCCATTTCACAGAATCTGGGCTCATCATCGCTTCCTCATAGTTTGTAGGTTCATCATGGTCTAGTAACATGACTTCCAGAACAGGATTACCGTACCACTCCGGTGCGTACTGTACTTTGAAAGACCTACGAGGTTTTGTAGTAACTTAATCTGAAGTTTCATGATCATCTTCATTAGCTTCCTCACTAATTGGTGTAGGAATCACTAGAACTGATTTCTGTGATGAACTACTTTCCAATAAGGGAGAAGGTACAGTTACCTCATCAAGTTCTATTTTCCTCCCACTCACTTCTTACGAGAGAAACTTCTTTTCTAGAAAGGATCCATTCTTAGCAACGAATGTTTTTCCTTCGGATCTGTGATAGAAGGTGTACCCAACAGTTTCCTTTGGGTATTCTATGAAGACGCACTTCTCCGATTTGGGTTCGAGTTTATCAGGTTGAAACTTTTTCACATAAGCATCGCAGCCCCAAACTTTAAAAACGACAACTTTGGTTTCTTTCCAAACCACAGTTCATAAGGCGTCGTCTCAACAGATTTTGATGGTGCCCTATTTAAAGTGAATGCAGCTGTCTTTAATGCATAACCCCAAAATGATAATGGTAAATTGATAAGATACATCATAGATTGCACCATATCCAATAATGTGCGGTTATGACATTCGGACACACCATTATGCTGTGGTGTTCCATGTGGCGTGAGCTATGAAACTATTCCACATTGTTTTATATGAAGGCCAAACTCGTAACTCAAATATTCTCCTCCACGATCAGATCGTAGAAACTTTATTTTCTTGTTACGATGATTCTCCACTTCACTCTGAAATTCTTTGAACTTTTCAAATGTTTCAGACTTGTGTTTCATTAAGTGGATATACCCGTATCTGCTCAAATAATCTGTGAAGGTCAGAAAATAACGATACTTGCCACGAGAATCAACACTCATTGGATCGCATACATCGTTATGTATTATTTCCAACAAGTCAGTAGTTCGTTCCATTGTTTCGGAGAACGGAGTTTTAGTCATCTTGCACAAAAAGCACGGTTCACAAGCATCAAATGATTTATAACCAAGTGATTCCAAAAATCCATCTTGATGGAGTTTCTTCATGCGCTTTACACCGATATGACCTAAACGGCAGTGCCATAAATAAGTTGCACTATCATTATTAACTTTGCATCTTTTGGCTTCAATATTATGAATATGTGTATCACTATGATCGAGATCCAACAAACTATTTTCATTGGGTGTATGACCATTGAAGGTCTTATTCATTTAAACAGAACAACAATTATTCTCTGACTTTAAATGAATAACCGTATTGCAATAAACATGATCAAATCATATTCATGCTCAACGCAAACGCCAAATAACATTTATTTAGGTTTAACACTAATCCCGAAAGTATAGGGAGTTAGTGATGATGATCATATCAATCTTGGAACTACTTCCAACACTCATCGTCACTTCCCCTCAACTAGTCTCTCTTTATTATGTAACTCCTGTTTCGAGTTACTAATCTTAGCAAACGAACAAGTATCAAATACTCAGGGGCTACTATAAACACTAGTAAGGCACACATCAATAACATGTATATCAAAAATACCCTTGTTCAATTTGCCATCCTTCTTATCCACCAAATATTCAGGGCATTTTCGCTTCCAGTGACCACTTCTTTTGCAGCGTAAGCACTCAGTTTTAGGTTTTGGTCCAGCTTTGGGCTTCTTCGTAGGAGTGACAACTTGCTTGTCATTCTACTTGAAGTTCCCTTTCCTTCCCTTTGCCCTTCTCTTGAAACTAGTGGTCTTGTCAATCATCAAAACTTGATGCTCTTTCTTGATTACTACCTTCGTCGATTTCAACATCACGAAGAGCTCGGGAATCGTTTTCGTCATCCCTTGCATACTATAGTTCATCACGAAGTTCTAGTAACTTGGTGATGGTGACTAGAGAACTCTGTCAATCACTATCTTATCTGGAAGATTAACTCCCACTTGATTCAAGCGATTGTAGTACCCAGACAATCTGAGCACATGCTCACTAGTTGAGTGATTCTCCTCCATATTTTAGCTATAGAACTTGTTGGAAACTTCATATCTCTCAACTCGGGTATTTGCTTAAAATATTAACTTCAATTCCTGGAACATCTCATATGGTCCATGACGTTCAAAACGTCTTTTGAAATCCCGATTCTAAGCCGTTAAGCATGGTGCACTAAACTATCAAGTAGTCATCATATTGAGCTAGCCAAATGTTCATAACGTCTGCATCTGCTCCTGCAATAGGTCTGTCACCTAGCGGTACATTAAGGACATTATTCTTTTGTGCAGCAATGAGGATAAACCTCAGATCACGGATCCAATCCGCATCATTGCTACTAACATCTTTCAACACAATTTTCTCTAGGAACATATCAAAATAAACATATGAAAGCAACAACACGAGCTACTGATCTACAACATAATTTGCAAAATACTACCACGACTAAGTTCATGATAAATTTAAGTTCAATTAATCATATTACTTAAGAACTCCCACTTATACAGGCATCTCTCTAGTCATCTAAGTGATCACGTGATCCAAATCAACTAAACCATGTCCGATCATCACGTGAGATGGAGTAGTTTTCAATGGTGAACATCACTATGTTGATCATATCTACTATATGATTCACGCTCGACCTTTCGGTCTCCATGTTCCGAGGCCATATCTGTATATGCTAGGCTCGTCAAGTTTAACTCGAGTATTCGCGTGTGCAACTGTTTTGCACCGTTGTATTTGAACGCAGAGCCTATCACACCGATCATCACGTGGTGTCTCGGACGAAGAACTTTCATAGCGGTGTATACTCGGGAGAACACTTCTTGATAATTAGTGAGAGATCATCTTATAATGCTACCTTCAATCAAAACAAAATAAGATGCATAAAGGATAAACATCACATGCAATCAATATAAGTGATATGATATGGCCATCATCATCTTGTGCTTGTGATCTCCATCTCTGAAGCACCGTCGTGATCACCATCGTCACAGGCGCGACACCTTGATCTCCATCGTAGCATCATTGTCGTTTACACCATCTATTGCTTCTACAACTATCGCTACCGCTTAGTGATAAAGTAAAGAAATTACAGGGCGTTTGCATTTCATAAAATAAAGCGACAACCATATGGCTCCTGCCAGTTGCCGATAACTTCGGTTACAAAACATGATCATCTCATACAATAAAATATAGCATCACGTCTTGACCATATCACATCACAACATGCCCTGCAAAAATAAGTTAGACGTCCTCTATTTTGTTGTTGCAAATTTTACGTGGCTGCTACGGGCTGAGCAAGAACCGTTCTTACCTACACATCAAAACCACAACGATAGTTCGTCAAGTTAGTGTTGTTTTAACCTTCGCAAGGACCGGGCATAGCCACACTCGGTTCAACTAAAGTTGGAGAAATAGACACCCGCCAGCCACCTGTGTGCAAAGCATGTCGGTAGAACCAGTCTCGCGTAAGCGTACGCGTAATGCCGGTCCGGGCCGCTTCATCCAACAATACCGCCGAACCAAAGTATGACATGCTGGTAAGCAGTATGACTTGTATCGCCCACAACTCACTTGTGTTCTACTCGTGAATATAACATCTACGCATAAAACCAGGCTCGATGCCACTGTTGGGGAACGTAGTAATTTCAAAAAAATTACTACGCACACGCAAGATCATGGTGATGCATAGCAACGAGAGGGGGAGTGTATCTTCATACCCTTGAAGATTGCTAAGCGGAAGCGTTTACCATCGCGGTTGATGTAGTCGTACGTATTCATGATCCGACCGATCCAAGTACCGAACGCACGGCACCTCCGAGTTCTGCACACGTTCAGCTCGATGACGTCCTCACCTTCTCGATCTAGCAAGACGGGCGAAGTAGTAGATGAGTTCCGGCAACACGATGGCGTGGTGACGGTGTTGGTGAAGAGCAATCTCCGCAGGGCTTCGCCTAAGCACTACGGAAACTATGACGGAGGATAAACTAGATGGGACGGGGTTGCCGGCACACGGCTTGGTGTTTCTTGATGTGTCTTTGGTGCTAGCCCCGCCCCTCTATTTATATGTTGAGCCCTGGGGTCGAAACTTGGAGCAAAAGCCTCCTCAAAGTCGGTTGTGCCCGAAAGGCAAGAGTCCCACTCGGACTCCAGGACCAAACGCCACAATCCTGGGCATCTGGCCCAGACGCCATGGGCCTCGCCGGTTGGCCCAGACGCCATTGGCCTCGCCGTCTGGCCCAGGGCCAGACGCCAGGGTCTCCGGCGATTGGCCCCCTAGCCTCCGCAAAACTCCTTTTGCACCGACTTATAGCCCCGTGGGCTTGACCCCTTGGGCTAACCATATCATCCAATATATGAATCTTTACCTCCGGACCATTCTGGAGCTTCTCGTCATGTCCGTGATCTCATCCGGGACTCCGAACAACATTCGGTCACCAACATACATAACTCATATAATACTATGTCGTCAATGAACGTTAAGCGTGCGGACCATACGGGTTCGAGAACTATGTAGACATGACCGAGACATCTCTCTGGTCAATAACCAATAGCGGAACCTGGATGCCCATATTGGCTCCTACATATTCTACGAAGATCTTTATTGGTCAAACCGCATAACAACATACGTTGTTCCCTTTGTCATCGGTATGTTACTTGCCCGAGATTCGATCGTCGGTATCTCAATACCTAGTTCAATCTCGTTACCGGCAAGTCTCTTTACTCGTTCCGTAATACATCATCCCGCAACTAACTTTATTAGTTGCAATGCTTGCAAGGCTTATAGTGATGTGCATTACCGAGTGGGCCCAGAGATACCTCTCCGACAATTGGAGTGACAAATCCTAATCTCGAAATACGCCAACTCAACAAGTACCTTCGGACACACAGAGAGCACCTTTATAATCACCCGATTCGTTGTGACCTTTGGTAGCACACAAAGTGTTCCTCCGGTAAACGGGAGTTGCATAATCTCATAGTCATAGGAACATGGATAAGTCATGAAGAAAGCAATAGCAACATACGAAACGATCAAGTGCTAAGCTAACGGAATGGGTCAAGTCAATCACATCATTCTCCTAATGATGTGATCCCGTTAACAAATGACAACTCATGTCTATGTCTAGGAAAGTTAACCATCTTTGATTCAACGAGCTAGTCAAGTAGAGGCATACTAGTGACACTATGTTTGTCTATGTATTCACACATGTACTAAGTTTCTGGTTAATACAATTCTAGCATGAATAATAAACATTTATCATGAAATAAGGAAATAAATAATAACTTTATTATTGCCTCTAGGGCATATTTCCTTCAAAAATAACATCTCAACCCATGAAGAAACAAAGTCGAAGAAACAAGTTTTATCAAAACAAGTTTCAAATGATGCTGATGCTGTTAGTTTTTACCTCAAATGTTTCGTTGTGTCACACCCATTTGGAGGAGAAACGGGGCCATAGAAGTGTATCACCAGAAGCTACGTCAAATTTACTTTCCAATGCAAAATACCTCACATCATTTGTAGTTGTGAGTCAAAAGTACTTGTCATTCTCATGGAAGGTGTCCAGGCTGTCATGGTGTAAGTGCATCTAGTGCCACCTCTAGTTGGTTTTCGAGTATTGACGACAAACTTGGTTGAGGGACTAATGTGTTTGTGAGAATTGCAGGATAACACAGGTAGTAGTCCCAATTGATTCGGTTTACCTACCAGAGATGACCACTAAAAATGTGTGAAGACATTGAAGCCAATGGTGGTTTGTGAAGATATGCACAACGAAGATTATGACTTGAGAGGACATTCACGTGAAGACTATGGAGTGCGAAGAGATAGTTGTTTTGTAGTTTCCTTTTCTTCTTTTTTAAGTCATAGGAACCACCGCACTGTTAAGTGGGGTCCAAGTGAACAAAGTCAGAGTGACTGATGTGATGCTCAACCAAATCCTATGTCTTCAAGCGAAGACAATGAGAGCAAATCTTATCCAGAGTTGGATGAGTCAACTTTACTTGTAGCCCAAGTCAAGCTGCCGCGTGTGTTTGAAATCTGACCGTTGGATACGTGTCAGTTCCTTAGTGACCCAGGGACATTTCGGACAAATTAGGTCGGGTTGCCTCCTGGCTATAAATAGCCCACCCCCGACACCATAAATTGGTGGGTGCTGAGAGTTAGTGCATGGCTTTTGTCGTTTGAGAGCAACCCACCTCCGAAGCATTTGAGAGGGAGATCCTTGCGAGGACAAAGCCCAAACACCCAGAGCCAAAGAGTGTTAGGCATCACTGAAGTCTTTATGTCAGCGTGATCTGAAGACTTGTTACACTTGAGGACTATGAATCCTCCAGCCGGTTAGGCGTCGCGTTCCGAGCATCCAAGAGTTATTGTGGATTGCCTGTGAACGAAGTCTGTGAAGGTTTGGAAGTCTACCTTGAAGACTTACCAGAGTGATTGGGCAAGGACTAAGTGTTCTTAGCTCAAGGGGAATAAGGTGAAGACGCGGTCTTCTGAGTTGAACCTCAGCCTCCCTAACCAGACGTACACTTGTCACAACAATTGGAACTGGTCCAACAAATCCTTGTCCTCACCAAGCAACTGGTTCTATCTCTTACCTCTCCTTACTTACAGTTTGTCTTCGTGAAGTCATTGCCTACTTGCATGATGTGATTGACTTCACTTCTTGAAGACTGTGGTTGTTTGGCTTCATACTATCTTCCATCCTAATCCATACTACCTAGCTGCTAATAGTCTCCATGCTTTCGCTTCATTGCTTACTTGACTATGGCTTATCTAGTGTAGTCTACCTTCAGCTGCATATCAATAGGTTTATTTCTACTGTTTCTCTTCAAAGCCCCGTGTTTTGAAGACTTTCATAAAAATCGCCTATTCACCCCCCTCTAGTCGATAACTAGCACTTTCAATTGGTATCAGAACAAGGTGGTCCCTTGTTCTGTGTGATTCGGTTTAACCACCTGGAGTTTTAGCTATGTCGACTGCAGGGATAATCAAAGTCTCCGCTGTGTGCCCTGTCTTCGATGGCACTGATTACCCCTACTGGAAGAATAAGATGTGTATGCATCTTGAAGCCATTGATGTCGACCTCTAGTATTTTGTCAAGAACGGCGTTCCTAAGGTCGGTGAAGGTGTCACTACTGCTGATGTCAAGAGGTTCATTCAACTGGATTCGACTGCCAAGAACATCATCTGTGGTCATCTGACCAAAGGACAGTATGGTCGTGTGAGTGCTCTGAAACTGCGAAGCTAGTCTAGGACTGGCTCTCCAAGGTCAACGAAAGCGTCTCAAGCCAGAGAGACTCAAGGATCAGTGTTCTTTGAACCTCTTCAACCGCTTCAAGATAAATGACAATGAGAATGTTCAGCTTACATTTGATCGCCTCACTGATATCACAAATGAGCTTCATGCACTCGACGCCACTGAGATCACCAAGCATGAGATCGTCAAGAAACTCTAGAGATTGCTTGACAGCTCATTCGACACCCTGGCCTTAATCATTCAAGAACGCCCTAACTTCAAGACACTCGATCCGTCTGACATACTTGAGAGGCTTAACACACATGAGTTCCAATTATCGATAATATATATATATATATATATATATATATATATATATATATATATATATATATATATATATATATATATCCCAATTATGGCGAACTCACGCTTTGAAGGCAAAGGTTGTTTCCTTATCCAAGAAGAATCGACTCTTGTTAGAGGATCACGAAGACATTGAAAAGGAACTTGCTATTCTTGTGAAGAAGTTTGAGAAGTTCACCAAGAAGAAAGGCTTCAGAAAGTCTTGAAGATCCAGCTCAAGAAATGATGAGGCTTCCCCTCGTGATCACAAGAGAACATGCCACAAGTGCAAGAAACCTGGTCACTACATCTCTGAGTGTCCATAGTGGGACAATGAGACCAATAAGAAGAAGAAGAATAAGAGCAAGGAATATGATTCTGATGACAGGAAGAAGAAGAAATACTCAAAGTCTTCATCATACAAGAAGAGCTCATCTGGCAAGGCTCGTGCATTTGTTGGCAATGAGATGGATTCAGAGGAGGAGTCTGCTTCTGAGGAGGCAGAGGTGGAGTCTGAGGAGGAGTCCGATTCAGGCGTGGCAAGCCTAGCTCTAGCTACTGCTTATGTTGCCAAGTCCATCTTCAACACTCAAGAAAATGGCCCCGTCACCAATGCTGATGCTAATGATGAGGAGACTCCGCTCCCACCTACTGCTTCATGGCACGTGGTGCTAAGGTAACTCATGGGATGCTTACTTTCAAACATCAAGTGAAGATTCCTCTGAATGTGAATCTAAACCTAGCTACAAAACACTTGCTAAAATTGCAACTGAACAACAGAATGCTATGGAACATATTCAAAAATTGCTAGAAAAAAGCGATGGCCTGTTGGACATGCAAATGACCCGATCTCAGTCCTTAATTGAAGACATAAAAAATCTTCATGTTAAGTACGAGGAAATTGAAAGTCATCATGAAACGCTCTCAACAACTAATGAAAAGGTTTCCTTCGATTACCTTCAAAGGAAGCAAGAACAAGAGACCTTGAGAGCGGCTCATAAAGATCTTCAAAAGTAGAATGAGTCACTTCACGCTCAACAGATCAGTTTCGCTCAGGAAGGATTTGAACCACCATGTCTAAAATGTCTTGAGCGTGATAACGCTGTCTCTATTGCTGAATGTTCAACTGCTGCTACTGTTGCAATATCTTCAACTGTTGATGTGGTAACTAACCCCTCTACGGAGGATACTACTACTATTGCTGATGAGAATGCCAGGTTGAAGATATTTCTTGAGACAGGAAAGCACAAAAGTCTCAAAGGGCATCAAACACTATGTGGTGTCCTCAAAAAGCATATTTGGAACCGAAACCCTAGGAAAGAGGGTGTTGGGTTCGAGAGGAAAATGAATTTTGATGGCTCTTACTGGAAGCCTGAGCAGTACCCCAAAACCACATGGGTTGCTGCCAAGGGACCTTCAGTGGATCCATCTACCTTATCTAGATTCACTTGGGCTAACCCGATTATCATTGATGAATCCTTTGATGCAAACTATAAACTGTTTAAGAATCAGAATGGTGAAGTGTTTGCCAGGTATATTGGTACTAACTACAGGAATAGGCCACCTATGAAGAAGATCTGGGTGCCCAAATGTTGTCTTGAGAATATTCCTGTGAATGTCATCATGACACCACCTGGGAAGAAGACAAACCCCAGACCAAAGGCTTCATATGGTCCAAAGGCTTCATACAGACAGAGGACTCACCAGAGTCACCCTAACGCCAATGTTTTGCAGGGAAACCATACTCAGACTTGTGAATATGAGCGTGTTTCTTCAAACCGCTATGCCTATAAGACCAAGAACTATTCTGCTTATTCTTGTGAGTATTATTCACCTCCTGCAAGGCTATTTTCTAGGGCTCCAAAGCCGAAATTCTCATATGCTGCACTTAGACTCGTTGCTTCTAAGACAGCCCTAAATATGTGGGCGGTTAAGAAAAATTAACTCTCTTTTGCAGGGAAAGGTCTCCAGCCGGAAATCAAAGGCGTCTGATGCTTATGCTGGGGACCTAAAACATCTTGTGTGGCGCAAGATAAAATCCCCAAATGGTCTTACTATGTATTTTTTTCCTGGATTCTTTGACAGTCATCCTATCTGCCCTAACCAGGATCTAAACTTTGATAATATGCGTGTTCGTCAAGTGTTTATGCTTCACATTTCCCTTGGTGAAGCCTATCCCCCTAACTGTACTGTAGGGTACGATACCAAAGGCTTCTGAGTGGATTATGGATAGTGGATGCACTAACCACATGACTGGTGATTGAAGTCTTCTCATGGACTCAACCTTACGTCCATCGGACAAAAGTCACATCACATTTGCTGACACTGGTAAAAGCGATATTGGGTCTAGGTAGAGTTACAATCTCAAAGGATCAGCACATGGATAAAGTGATGCTTGTTTAATCCCTTGGTTTCAACTTAATGTCTGTCTCAATGCTTTGTGACTTGAACATGATTATCATATTTGGAAAATATCGTTGCCTTGTTCTTATGGAATCTGGCAAGTCTCTAGTCTTTGAAGGGTATCGGAAAGATGATCTCTATATGGTAGATTTCTCAGCAGGACCATAGTTGGCCGTATGTCTTCTAGCAAAAGCTTCAGAGTGCTGGCTTTGGCATCGAAGTCTAGGGCATGCTGGCATGAGGAACTTGTACACACTCGTGAAGAAGAAACATGTCGTAGGCATCGAGGGCGTCAAGTTCAAGAAGGATCATCTGTGTGGTACCTGCGAAGCTGGAAAGATGACAAGGGCCAAGCATCCCTCGAAGACAATCATGACGACATCTCGTCCCTTTGAGCTGCTTCACATGGACTTATTTGGCCCTACTCGCTAGTCTACTCTTACTACCACTGCTTTCCTCTATGGCTTCATCATTGTTGATGATTACTTAAGACATACATGGGTGCATATAATCCTTTACAAGAATGAAGTGCAGGATGTCTTCAGACGATTCGCAGATCGTGCAATGACGAACTATGGCATCAAGATCAAGCACATCGGAAGTGATAACGGCACAGAGTTCAAGAACACCGGCCTCCGCGCTTATCTTGATACATTAGGCATCACTCATGAGTTCTCAGCTCCATACACACCTCAGCAGAATGGCATCATGGAGCGCAAGAACAGAACCCTCGTCGAGATGGCTCGACGATGCTTGATGAGTACAAGACTCCAAGGAAGTTCTGGCCTGAAGCCATTGATACTGCATGCCACGTCATCAACCGTGTTTATCTTCACAAGCTTCTAAAGAAGACATCATATGAGCTCCTAACTGGTAAGAAGCCAAATGTCAGTTACTTCAGAGTATTTGGTGCTAGGTGCCGGATCAAGGATCCACATCACACTTCAAAATTTGCGCCGAAAGCACATGAAGGTTTTACGCTTGGCTACGGAAAGAATTCGCACTCCTATAGAGTCTTCAGCCTCTTTCACTATGAAGTGGTTGAAACTATGGATGTGTGGTTCGATGAGACTAACAACTCGCAAAGAGAGCACCTGCCAAATGTGCTAGATGAAGTCTCACCTAGTGAATCGATCAAGCTTATGGGTACTGGAGAAATCATACCTTCAGAGGCACAGGTTGAAGAAGAAATCATCATTTCCGCACCTAATCAACCTGAAGACACTGCTCAGCCTGAAGGCAATGCTGAAGACAAAGGCAATGATCGGCAAGGGCAAAATCTTCGTCCAGTTCATCCTCGTGTTGCAAATGAAGTACAGATTGAGAAGATAATTGATAGCATCAATGGACCTGGTCCACTCACTCGTTCAAGAGCAACACAGCTAGCAAATTTCCGTGGGCACTTTGCATTTGTCTATATATCTGAACCCAAGAAAGTTGTTGAAGCCTTCATGGAACCTGAATGGATTCAAGCTATGCAGGAAGAGCTTCAACAGTTTGAGCTGAACAATGTGTGGGAATTGGTTAAGCGTCCTGATCCTCGCAAGCACAATATCATAGGCACCAAATGGATCTATCGCAACAAACAAGATGAGCATGGTCAAGTTGTCAGAAACAAGGCTTGTCTCGTTGCTCAAGGATACACTCAAGTTGAAGGGATTGACTTCAATGAAACATTTGATCCGGTGGCTAGGCTTGAAGCCATTCGCATACTGCTAGCCTATGCCAACCATCACAACATCCTTCTGTACCAAATGGATGTGAAGAGTGCTTTTCTCAATGGCAAGATTGAAGAAGAAGTGTATGTTGCACAACCACCTGGCTTTGAAGATCCAAAACATCCTGACATGGTACACAAGCTCAATAAGGCATTGTATGGCCTCAAACAAGCCCCTCGCGCTTGGTATGCCACACTCAAAGACTTCCTGAAGAGCAAAGGCTTCAAACCTGGTTCCCTGGATCCCACTCTCTTCATGAAGACATACGATGGTGAACTGTTTGTATGCCACATCTATGTGGATGACATTATCTTCGGCTGCACTGACAAGAGATACAGTGAGGAGTTTGGGCACATGATGCAAGAGCAATATCAGATGTCCATGATGGGTGAGTTGAAATTCTTCCTCGGTCTTCAAATCCATCAGCAGAGCAACGACATTTTCATATCTCAAGAGAAATACCTCAAAGATTGCCTGAAGAAGTTTGGAATGCAAGACTGCAAAGGATACACGACGCCAATGCCAACCAAAAGTCATCTAGGCCCCGACGACAATGGTAAAGAGTTCGATCAAAAGGTATATCGCTCCATGATTGGTTCTTGATACGTCTCCAACGTATCTATAAATTTTTATTGCTCCATGCTACTTTATCCATTGTTTTGGACTATAATGGGCTTTATTTTCCACTTTTATATTACTTTTGGGACTAACCTATTAACCGGAGGCCCAAAGATGTAATTGTTATTTTTGCCTATTTCGGTGTTTGAAGAAACGGAATATCAAACGGAGTCCAAACGGAATGAAACCTTCGAACGTGATCTTCCGACGAACGTGATCCGTGAGACTTGGACCCTACTCCAAGAAGTGCAGGCGGTCACGAGGGTGGGCGCGCCTCCCTCCTGGCGCGCACCCTACCTCGTGGGCCCCCGACGCTCCACCGACGCACTCCTTCCTCCTATATATACCTCACGCACCCCCAAACGATCGAACAGGAGCCAAAACCTAATTCCACCGTCAGAACTTCCTGTATCCACGAGATCCCATCTTGGGGCCTGTTAGAGCTCCGCCGAGGGGCATCCACCACGGAGGGCTTCTACATCAACACCATAGCCCCTCCAATGAAGTGTGAGTAGTTTAGTTCAGACCTTCGGGTCCATAGCTAGTAGCTAGATGGCTTCTTGTCACGCCCAATATGCGACCCTATCCAAAAGGAACTCGAAGGTCCTACCAAGGATAGACCCGCATATTGAAACGCTTTTGCAAGGTGGATATCATTACATCAACATTACATAATAGTGGGGATACATACATAAGGCACAAATGCCACAAGAATACATCAACATCATATACAAGAGATCAACATCCGACTACGGATGAAACATAAACATAAACTCAAATGACATCCACCCTGCTAGCCCAGGCTGCCGCCCCGAACCTATCCCCGATCAAGAAGAAGCGGAAGAAGAACTCCAAACAACCAAACATCGCTCTCGCGTCATGATCATCGCATAACCTGTACACGCAATCGGTGGTGTAGTAATCTGTGAGCCACGAGGACTCAGCAATCCCATTACCATGGGTATCAAGACTAGCAAAGCTTAAAGGGAAAGGAAGGGATAAAGTGGTGAGGTTGCAGCAGCGGCTAAGCATATATGGTGGCTAACATACGCAAATGAGGCGAGAAGAGAAACAAAGGAACGGTCGTCAACTAGTAATGATCAAGAAGTGATCCTGAACTCCTACTTACGTCGACATAACCCGAAACCGTGTTCTCCTCTCGATCAACCCTGAAAAGAGACACTCACGGTTACGCATTACGGTTGGTGTATTTTAGAAGAGTTTGCTTCAAGTTTACTACAACCGGATATTAACAAATTCCCATCTGCCACATAACCATGGGCACGGCTCTCGAAAGTTTATACCCTACGAGGGTGTCCCAACTTAGCCCATGATAAGCTCTCGCGATCAACGAAGGATATTCCTTCTCCCGGAAGACCCGATCAGTCTCGGAATCCGGCTACAAGACATTTCGACAAAGAATAAAACAAGACCAGCAAAACCTCCCGCGTGCCGACAACCCGATAGTAGCCGCAGATATCTCGTCTCGAGCCACGCACCGGATGAACACTATGTACGGCAACCGACAATACCCCAAGTTGCCTAGGGGCGGCACCGCAAGTGGCTCTGGTTTGGACCAACACTTAGACAAGCATTGGCCCGGGGGGCTGAATAAAGATGACCCTTGGGTTAATTACTCCCAAGGGAAAATAGGTGGTGGTGAGGCAAATGGTAAAACCAATGTTGGGCCTTGCTGGAGGAGTCTTATTCAAAGCGAACTCTCAAGGGGGTCCCATAAATCACCCGACCGCGTTAGGGACGCAAAATCCGGGAACATAATACCGATATGACGGAAACTAGGGCGGCAAGAGTGGAACAAAACACCAGGCATAAGGCCGAGCCTTCCACCCTTTACCAAGTATATAGATGCATTAATTAAATAAGATATATTGTGATATCCCAACAAGTAAACATGTTCCAACAAGGAACAACATCTCCATGTCCCAACAAGGAACAAACTTCATCTTCACCTGCAACTAACAACGCTATAAGAGGGGCTGAGCAAAGCGGTAACATAGTCAAACAACGGTTTGCTAGGAATGGTGTCAAAGGTTAGAGGCTGACATGGCAATTTGGGATGGCTTGATAAACAGGTAATAGGTAGCGCAGCATAGCGATAGAACGAAGCAACTAGCATAGCAATGATAGTAGTGAGATCCAGGGTAGCGTTCATCTTGCCTGAAATCCCGCTAGGAAGAAGAACGAGTCCATGAAGAAGATGAACGGATGAAGCCGAACCAAGCGTAGACGAACGAATCCTCACGATCGCAACGAAACAGGAACTAACAAGAAGAAGCACACAACAAAGTAAACACACCACACATGAACAAGGCATGATGCACAACCAAGTATGATGCATGACAAGGCTACATGAAGCTCCTCATGGCAAGAGATGATGCAAACAAGAACAACACATGAAAGCAAGTTTAAATGAGGCCGGAAACAACATATAACAAATCCGGTAAGTCCTCACATGCAAATTTCGAAATTGGTCCAGATCTGAATAAACCTTATGTTCAAGTTGTTAAACAGCAAGTTAATATGCACCAACATGATCTACACGAAATTCTAGTCAAGTTACATATAAAGTTCATTAGATTCGGAGCTACGGCCTAGAAGATATGAGCAAAACAAGATAAGCATGGCATTGATGCAAAATGCATTCAAACATCAAACAAACACCTCAAAACAAGGATGCAACATGATAATATGAAACTACATGCAAAATCAAGCAAGTTTCATATAGAGCACACTCAAAACGGAGCAACGGTCCAACACATACACATGAAACAAGTTTAAAGGACAAGCTGTCCAAAACAGCAACTAGGCATATTGCAAGCATCAAAAAAGTAAGCTACAGGACCACAACATGAAAACAAAAGGGATGAGCATGATGTACAGGTAAAGCATTACAAAACATGAACACTGAGCTAACTCCAGAAATCACTAGAACATGCTCAAAATGACATGGCAAGATTGCAAATAATAACAGTTTCAGACTTTGCAGAAATAACATCAGGTTGCAATGTTTAGAGCTATCATACAACATGTTACAGGAACTTATCATGTCAAACAAAGGCATGGCATGAATCTTCTAATTGCATAGAACAAATGTCCCTTACTGACCATAAGCCAAAAAGGATCAGAAAATATGATGGCACCCATGTAAACATGGCAAGTTATATTACAGATTCATACATGGCAGGAACAACAATAAGTAGGCATGTTGGTGAGCTTGAATCACTCACCACAGAGCAATAAATGTCATGGCAAGGCAACTCACAGTAAGAAGACATGGCATAGAAGCTATACATGGCAAGAACAACATCATAGCATACACGGATCAACTACAACAACCTTGGCAAAATTGAATAACATGTAAACAACCTGCCAGGAAACATTTTATAGCAAAAGTAGAGCTCGATTGACTCAAGCTATGGCACTCCATAATTGCAAACAAGGGCATGGATGGATAGATAATAACCATATGTTCAAAACATCCTTATTTAAGTATCTCAAAATAAGCATGGATCTCTCGGTAGCATCAAGTTTACATGGCATAAAAATATCAGCAGAATAGGGGCTGAAATCAGCAATATCATGAAGCCTAGTTTGCATGCTTGTGCTAGTCACCACAGAGATCACAAAAATACATGGCATGCACCCCTATAAAGATGGCATGGCATATTACAAAACACATGTAGGACTCAAGTTCATAGGGTGCACACATCAATCATGGCAAAAATGACAAAAGTGCATGTTCTGATAAGAATCTGAAACTAACATCACATAGCCCTCTTCTAACAGCATTTCGGGCATCAAGATGAACACAAATGAACATGATGCAATGGAATGAAATGATTTACTCGTCGAGACCAACAATTTGACATATTACACGCACGAAACAGAGCAGTATGCATGGAGATACGATACGATGAACATGGCATATTTATGACAAAACTTCGGGGACTTAGTGGAATTTGGAGGGGGGGAAATCAACCTCGGGGCTGCACGGTTTTCGAGGCGTATATGCTCGCGGAGTTGTGGCCGAGGAGGTCTCCGCGGTCGGGATGGCGTGGGAGGTGGCCCGGACCGGATCCGGCGGATCCGCCGCTCCGCGAGGCGGCGATGGGAGGGCGGTGGCGGCCACCGGCGGCCGGAGGCCGCGGCGCTGGGAGGCCCGTCGAGGCGAGGTGGCGGGCCGCCGCCTGGGTGCGCGAGGTGCGGGCGGCGGCGAAGCGCTGGCCGGAGGCGCTGGCGGGCAAGGCGGAGGCGGGCGGCGCTGGGCCGGCGAGGGACCGGGCGGCGTGGAACTCCGCGACGGTCAGCGAGGCTGCCGGGCGGGAGGAGCTCTGCGCCGCGCTGGTCGGGCGGGCCGGGCAGCCGTGGGCCCCAGGAGCGCATGGGAGGAGAGAGAAAGCGCCAAGGGTGAGGTGGCGCGCGCCATTGGCTGGGGCGGCGGCGGGCTGAGGTGGCGGCTCCGGATTGGTCCGGACGACGTGGAGGCGGCGGCGGACGCGTCCGGCGGCGGGGTGGACACGTCCGGTGGCGTGCGGGGGGATTTTTAGGGTTTGATTTGCGCGAGAAAACGGAGGGAGACACATATTTATAGGTAGAGGGAGCTAGGAGACTCCAAATGGAGTGCGGTTTTCGCCCACACGATCGTGATCGAATGACCGAGAGCATGGAGGGGAGTTAGGTGGGTTTTGGGCCACTTTGAAAGGGGTGTTGGGCTGCACACAAAAGAGGCTTTTGCGGTTACCCGGTTAACCGTTGGAGTACCAAACGACCTCCAAATGACCCGAAACTTGACAGGCGGTCTATCGGTGCTATACCAAGGCCGCTTGGCAAACCTCGGGCCATTCCGAGAAAGTTTAACGCCCGCACATGAATAAAGGTAAAAGGGGGCGCCGGGGAACATAGGAGTGCCGGATTGCAAAACGGACAACGGGGAAAATGCTCGGATGAATGAGACGAACACGTATGCAAAATGAAATGCACATGATGACATGATAAAAATGCATATGATGACATGGCAAAGTGCAACACGCAAGCAAATGACATGGCAACGACGGCAAATAACTGACGGACACCTGGCGCATCGAATACGGGGTGTTACACTTCTTCTCTCTTTTTGGATCGCAATACAATGTTATCCCCTCTCTCGTGGAGATCCATTCGATGTAATCTTATTTTTGCGGTGTGTTTGTTGAGACCGATGAATTGTGGGTTTATGATCCAACTTCTCTATGGAAAATACTTGATTCTTCTAGGAATTATTTTATGTATGATTGAGTTATCTTTGCAAGTCTCTTTGAATAATCCGTTTGGTTTGGCCAACAAGATTGGTAGTTCTTGCAATGGGAGAAGTGCTTAGCTTTGGGTTCAATCTTGCGGTGTCCTTACCCAGTGACAGAAAGGGTTGCAAGGCACGTATTGTATTGTTGCCATCGAGGATAACAAGATGGGGTATTTATCATATTGCATGAATTTATTCCTCTACATCATGTCATCTTGCTTAAGACGTTACTCTGTCTTTAACTTAATACTCTAGATGCATGCTGGATAGCGGTCGATGAGTGGAGTAATAGTAGTAGATGCAGAATCGTTTCGATCTACTTGTCTCGGACGTGATGCCTATATACATGATCATCGCCTAGATATACTCATAAATATGCTCAATTCTGTCAATTGCTCAACAGTAATTTGTTCACCCACCGTAGAATATCTATGCTCTTGGGAGAAGCCACTAGTGAAACCTATGGCCCCCGGGTCTATTATCATCATATCAATCTCTATCACTTTATTTACTTGCTTTGTTTTTACTTTGCTTTCACTTTTAACTTTGCATCTTTATACCAAAAATACCAAAAATATTATCTCAAAAACTAAGGGAAATACTTACGCTACTGTGCTGCATCATCCTCTCCTCTTCGGGGAAAACCAACGCAAGCTCAAGACGTAGCAAGAAGGATTTCTGGCGCCGTTGCCGGGGAGGCTTACGTAAAAGTCAACATACCAAGTACCCATCACAATCCCTATCTCTCGCATTACATTATTTGCCATTTGCCTCTCATTTTCCTCTCGCCCACTTCACCCTTGCCATTTTATTCGCCCTCTCTTTCCCAATCTCCTCCTCTTTTTCCCTTTGCCTTTTGTTTGCTCGTGTGTTAGTTCGCTTGCTTGCCGTCATGACTAGTCTCATATCTTCTCCGTTATCTCCCGAGAATGAAGTTCTAAATTTTAAGCAAAGGGAGGGATAAAATCTAAAAGATGCTTGGTATAGAATTTGAAATGCTCAAAATAGTTCAGCATTCGAAGACAAAGAACATTGAGATCCGTCATCACTTTCTCAGAGATCATGTCATGAAGGAAGATATTGATATCATTCACGTCAACATTGAAGAGCAATTGGCAGATATCTTCACAAAGCCCTTGGATGAGAAAAGGTTTTGCAAGTTGCTGTGTGAGCTAAATATCTTAGAATCCTCGAATGTCCTGTAATTGGACACACATCCTAACGCTTATGCATGTTGATGACTTAGATGTGCAACACACACTACAAAAAAAATACACTTCCGTGATGATACGTGTTTGTCACAGTAGGTCGCGTTTTCTGTCATGCATGTACATCCATGATGATTTTATGACAGAATCAAGATAGTCATACCTGTGTTGTCGTAGAAGTGTTCCATGACATTACCAAAATTATTATCATGGAAGTGTCCACTTCCATGACGCTAAATCACGCGTCACAGAAGTTCTTTCGTCAAGGGTGACCGACACGTGGCATCCACCGTAACGAAACGCCGTTAAGCTATCGGGTCGGGTTTTGGATCCGATATCCTGTTAACAGCCCCGACCAATGGGGATTTTCCATGTGTAAAATCATCATTGGCTGGAGGAAACACGTGTCGGCTCATCGCTGGGACAGATGTCATCCACTCATTGGACAGAAGGCGCCTATGATACATCGACACGTGGCACGGCCCAACAGAGGCCCATTCTTGTGAAAAGGCCTGCCCGTTTGACTTGGTCAAAAGGTGGCGGGCCGGCCCATGGAAAGCCTGTTAACGGCCTGTTCGCATATAGCCCATTTACAGCCCGCTAACCCAAGGCCCGTTACGCCCTATTCGAATTAGACCCAGTAGCGTCATCTGGGCCATCCAATATGATTCCAACCCGTTTTCACTTCTGGCCCATGTATGGCCCATGACGTCTTTCGGCCCATATAAGGCCCTATGTAACTCTTGGCCTATTAACGGCCCGTGGTGAAACTGGCCCGTAATGAACAGTGTATCACTTTTACACCCATTAACGGCCCGTGGTGAAACTGGCCCGTAAAGAACAGTGTGTCACTTTATTCCCATTAACGGCCCATTATTCCGTTGGGCCGTTTCCAGCCCATGTTATCTTTCGGCCTTCTCAGAGCCCATTTATTCTTGGGCTATTTTCCAGCATTCATTTACTTACGGCCCGTTACTGTCATTTTCTGCTTGTGGGCCAAATTCTTCCCGTGGTTACAGCCGGCCCGTTTGTGGTCCGTTAATACGTTGGGCCGTTTTCATAGCGTCATCAAGTACGGCCTATTAACGATGGCCCGTTATGGTCGGCCCATGAACGGACGATTCCAACTCTAGCCCGTTTACGCCGAATGCGATCTGTTTGGCCCATGTTTGTTAATCGATCATACTGCCCGTATAAGGCCCATTAATGATCTGACCCGTAGAAGGCCCATTGTTTCTCTGACTGTAGAAGGCCCATTGTTTCTATGGCCCGTAGAAGGCCCACTATTTCTCTGGCTCGTAG
Source organism: Aegilops longissima (assembly GCA_021605205.1). Classification (NCBI taxonomy): domain Eukaryota; kingdom Viridiplantae; phylum Streptophyta; class Magnoliopsida; order Poales; family Poaceae; genus Aegilops; species Aegilops longissima. The sequence goes on along the minus strand of CM038681.1, from coordinate 552,886,595 downwards.
AAGGCCCACTATTTATACGGCCCGTAGAAGGCCCACTGTTTCTACGGCCCGTAGGAGGCCAATTGTCACTACAGTAAATATTAGCCCATGGTTATTGTGGCCTAGTTTTGAAAAATAGGTTATTGCAGCCACTAGCAAACCGCAGAAAAAGAACTTCACTAACTACAAGCAAACAAATAAACAAGACAACAAGGAAATAAATAAGCAAGCAACTTACCCTAGGCTATCACGGCTATTACACATATTACATCCACTGGGCATCAAAGTTCGCCACCAGTGCAAATATAGGGAACACAGCAGCATATAAACGTCGTAGCAAAACAAGTCCAGAACTGAAACCACTTCAGAAGAGCTCAAGAAACAATATCCTGGGTACCCATAATGATGGCAAGATGCTTAGCAAGCTTATTAACTTTCTCTTGTTTGGCGCTTAAGTCCTCCAACGCTTGCTGTTGCACCAGAAAGTATGCATCTGAATTCTGCAGGGACTTCCTCAGTCCTTCGAATTCTGCAAGTTGAGACTCAAGAAGCCGAACTGATTCAGGCAACGAGTTCGAAGAGCTGGTGCCAGCAGTGGTAGCCAGTAACTCGAACACTACATCAAGACAGGACTTTGGGGTTGTCTCAGTGTCTTCAATATAGTTTTTATCAGCTTTCTTGGAGACCAATAGGGATGTCTCACTATCTTGAACCTTATCTGCATTACTTCCTTTACCATTGCATAACAGGGTACTCTTCTCCAATATTTTATCTGTGTTCTAAAAGAGAAACAAACAAACACATCTCAGGTTTACAATGTAGTATATGAAACTCATTTTGGTAAACCAGTTCAAGAGTAAGGTGGACAGATAACAGACATGAAACAAACATATATCTATGTAGTATGGTCACTGTATGGTCTATATCAATCTAGTTTATGTTGCCAAATCAAGATAGATACAGTTCGAATCATATCTATTTAAGACAAAGCAGCATAGACAGAATATAAGTGTGGGAAACTACACAGCAATAACAACACTTGTAATGTGCATGGCATGAGAACATAACTGTTTATTCAATTGAAACTAAAATCAACATAGAGCAAGTTACAATAGCAAACAGCCAAACACATTGAAGAAACAGGTTTAAAACATACCTGTTGCGCCATTGGAGTTTCAATTGCATCCTTCAAATTGAAATTAGTTGGTATCAGTAAATACAGAGATGCAAGAGCAAAGTAGTATGAACCATAGCTATGGAACCTGACCTGAGAACAATTCTTGTTCTGCTTTAAGCGTTGACTTCGGGTTCGGAGTGGTGGTCCTCGTGATTTGGGCACTACAGTTGCCTTACTAACTGCTCGTGTTTGGGTGCTCTGTGGTGGACACGGTGTTGTGTCAACGGGAACTGGGTGTCTATCTGCTGGGGTTGGTGTTAGAAGGGGTGTTGCTGGTTCTCTGTCCAACTGGGTAGGGGTACAATCTGCATGAGTGTGGTTTATGTGTGGTGGGGCTGGTTCTTGGGCAAGTACAACCGTGGTTCTATCTGCATCAACAGGTAGCATGATCTTTTCTGAGGACCGTGTTTTTACTCCCACGGATACTGCCATCACTCCCTCCAATTGAAATGGTTGATAAACAAGAAAAGTAATTGAATGTACAGACATTGTAAGATAGACAGGTGCAATGGATAGTAGGGAAGAAAACATGGCATGAAATAATTCACATTTATGTTGTCTAAGCAAACAGAATAGTAGGACATAATTTCACATATATGATGGCTAATTAAACAGGATAGCATGACACAATTTCACATGTATGATGGCTAACTAAACAGGATAGAATGACATACTTCAAAATATGATGACTATGTAAACAGGATGACATGATATAACTATACGATGTGTCTATTAAAGTGGTTGGCATGCCATAAATCACAAACATGCCGTCGATGGAAACATGATGGCATGATATAATTCACGGATAGAATGACATAATTTAAAATATGATGACTATGTAAACAGGATGAGATGATATAACTATATTATGTCTTTAGAAAATGGGTTGGCATGCCATAATTCAGATATATGTTGTCTATGTAAACATCATGGCATGACATAATTCAAATATACGATTTATATACTAAGGAAGTGAGCAGAGGGCAATCGCATATATGATGTGTCAACTAAGGAGATAGCATTCAATATTGTGTATATGATGTAAAACTAAGCATTCAATACAACATATGCATTATATGAGTAATATAACCCTGCCAAGTTTGAGCATACACCTCGGGGGATAATAGGACTGGTCATCGCCTCTGAATCCTCCTCTTAAGAGCTATCTGAACCAGCAAGATATCTTCTTGACAGTAGCATTGTCTACTCAAGACCTTGTTTTCACTCAGATTTCTCCATCAACAATTCAAATGGCTGATGCACAGGAAGAACAGTTGAATATACAAACATTGTCGACAAAAGCAATGAGAAATACAAAAAAAGGACGGCATGATATAATTCACATATATGACGCTTGCCTAAACAGCATGGCATTGCATAATTCACATACATAATGCCTTGCAACAAGATAACATTGCATAATTCACATATATAATGTCTTGCAACAAGATGGCATTGCATAATTCACATATATGGTAATTAGACACTAAACAGGTGGCATTCACACAAAGCATGTCTAAACTAAGCAAATGACATAGCAATGCAAGATACCATATGCACGATATGAGCAACATAACCCTGCCAAGTTAGGGCATGCACCTGGGGGATATGATCGGTCATCTGTCTCTGAATCCTCCTCTGAGGAGCTATCGGTAACCAGCAAGACATGCGCTTTGTCGATAGCATTATGCGCTCTGAAGACCTTGTTTCCACTCCAGATTTTTCCATGACCGTGTCGAATGGCTGATGCACAGGAAGAGTAATTGAATGTACTAAAATTGTTGACAAATTTAACACGTAATAAAAAATGATGGCATGATATAATTCACATATTAGATGACTGGCTAACCAGGGTGGCATTGCAAAATTCACATATATGATGCCTGGCTAGACAAGATGGCATTGCATGATTCACATATACGATAAAGAAACTAAACAGATGGCATTGACACAAAGCATGTCTAAACTAGGGAGATGACATCTTTAATGTATACAGTAAGCAATGCAAGGCACCATATGCATGATATTACCAACATCAGCATGCCAAGTTAGAGCGAAGACCTCATGGGGTAAATAGGAGTGGTCTTCTCCTTCGAATCCCCTCGAGCAGTTATCTTCCTCTTGATTACGATCCGAAATGGGTGGAGGGGGCTGCCTTTGATCCCACCATGGAACGACGTCGCATGAAATTTTATTGCCACGCAAGGCTCGTCTCTTTTGCTCTACATGATCAGTTCCATTGTGTACAATAAGCGGCATGCATAGGAATAAAACATAGTGAGATTATGTAAGGAGTGCATGCACAAATCCAGAGTGATGGTAGAAAACTGTGGATAGACCCAAAACCAATGATAGCATGCGATAATAGCTTTAGTTAAAAATACAGATAATGGCTCCTTTAATGTTTGTTTGCACCCAACATGAAACTCATAGTAGACACCGGAGATTAACAAGATAGTAGATGATAGTCTTGATTGCTGCCCCAATATGTACCCCACAACCATTTAAAACTCAAGTTTCAAAGATTAGTTTGGACCTGACTCGAGTCTAATAGGTGAACACGACGATAATGTAGCATGTCATCATATCAAGCGGCGCATAACGAAGCGGAACACGGAAGAGTGCGACCTCTTTGCGGACCCGTGTAGTCCTCAAGGTCATCTGCTCAGTTGATGATGGTAATGCAGTTGTCGTGGCGGCCGGCGGCGGGGAAGAAGATCTGAGGCAGCGAAAGACAGTCTGGAGAGCGGATCCCTGCTGTGGTGAACCCTTTCGTCGTTGGAGCAGTTGAGCTGGGGTGGAACACAACGTCGCAGGAGCAGGACAAACCACACAAGGTTTTCTTTGACACATATCTGTAACAGAAGTAATAGAGTAAGGGCTTGTTTGAATTTGAGGATTCTAACAATGCAGGGATAGGAAATAGCAGGAATAGGATAGGAATGCACGTGCAAAACAGAGAATTTAAAAACAAAAGATTTCTGCCAGTCTGGGTGTTTGATTCACAACAATTGGAAGATCACATGATGCAAAATAACATGGTGAGATTAAGTCAAACCACAAGAAAATGTATGGTTATAATGATATTATGCTACTATCTCTTAGTCTTGTGCTTGATGAATAGGAATATGAAAAGGAGGAGAAGTGGAAATTAGAATTCCTATGGTTTTTCTTTCAAGGAGACACTAAAGGAACAAATCCTACAGTTTTCCTTTGCTCCATTCCTTTGCACCAAATTCATGAAAAGTAGTACCATAGGAAACTTTCCAATTCCGATGTTTTTCATTAACTTTTCCTTTCAAGCACTGGCGATTCTAGTAGGCAGGCTTGAGCAAGGAAAATCCTACACTAAAAAAATGTTTTTGTGCTACTTCTATTACTTTGGACCCAGGCCACTGCCATACTATCTCAACTCCCAGGCCACTGCCATACTAGCTCAAAATCAACAAATGCACAGCTCAAACGCCCAGAGATAAATAATGATGGCATTCAAGAGAGTCCATCACGGATAGCTAAGTTGCCTGGTACCTCACTGCTTGTCATATAGTAGGATAAAATAATCGTATTTCCCGTTACTACGAGTGCTCAGTGGACAATATATATAACATGTAGAGTAAAAAGAGATGCAACAAGTGTACAACCTCTTTGGCGAAGCCATGTCGATCTCAAAGTGATTGGGTTGGCGGTGAGGATGCTCCGCTGACTTGGCTGTCGAAGGAGGGAAGAAGATCTTAGGCGTCTAGAGATGGAGCCCGAGGTACTGCTCCGCTGTGATGGAGGGTTTCATCGTTGGAGTAGCTCCAGTGAGTTGTACGACACCGAGGCTGAAGCAGGACAAGAGAGACAACGAACAACATTAACATGAGTGGAATTCTAATAGCATCTCAAATACATGATGTAAAATACATAACCACAAAGTGCTAGATGTAAAATACATCAGCCGCTCATCTCTGAACTTAACTATCGAAACTGAATTTAACTGTCGAAACTGAACTTAACTGTAGAAACTGAACTTAACTGTCGAAACTGAATTTTGCTGTCGAAACTGAATTTTGCTGTCGAAACTGAACGCACTAGAAAGGTGAGGCTACACATCGGTCGAATGACTTTTTCATCTCTGGTCAGTCGATTTTGCAGCCGTTGGATACGAAATCAAGGGCGTGCGGTTCATCTTCAACCTCCACCCCCCTGAGCCGCCAGCCACCACCGGCCAAACAGCAGCCCCCCGCCGCCCGCGGCTGACTGTGCGTCGCCAAGCCTGCCCCGAAAACACTCCCCACCGCCGGTCCGCCGCCACACCGGCCATCCTCTAGCCCCCCGGTGCCGAGCTTTTTATCCGGCGATCCCCACGCCACCGCCCCGCAAATGCCCCGCCACCGTCGGCGACCACCGCCCCCATCCTGAACCCTAAGATAGATAGTGGGGTACCTCTCCGTGAGCCCCTCCTCGCTGCGGCTGGTTCTTCCTTCACCTGGCGAGCCCCCCCCCCCTAAAATCGATGACCCAAAAGTCGATTCAGTCGACTCAAGTGTAGCTAAATCGGAGTAGCATCACAAGCAAGAGCAAGAGCGAGAGCAGCAACGCGAGCAAGAGCGAACCAGGCAGGGGACCGAGAGCAAGAGCAGAGCAGCAGCAGCTCCTACTGATGTGGACGTCGCCGCTGAGGGAGCGACGTCGTGGAGGAAGTGGCGAGCGACGCCGCCGTGGATGGAGCCGCGCCGTGTCGGCTCGGGACCGAGCGCCGGCAGCACCATGAGATCGAATCAAGAAGAAAATGCGGCGATTAGTGTACAACCTCTTTGGTGGCGCCGATTAGGCCGCAGCTTCATCCGAGGAAACGGTGATGATGATGCTCTTCCGGTGGTGCACGTGAAGACAGCGGTGTGGGAATGGAGGTGGCGCGAAAGACGAGGAGAACGTCGGGGCAGCTCCTTGGAGGTGGAGGACGGGGTGGCTGAACCGGCAGGACGATGAGATCAACGACGGATCCTCATCCGGTACGGTGGATGAGGGACGTCGAGGTGTTGCTGTGGACGACGTCGTCGGGGAAGAGGCTCCGGCTGGGTGGCGGACGGAGCAGGGTGTGGGGTTTCGTCGCGGGTTTTCGCGGCCTCGGTGTACAAATGGGTGGGCGGATGGGATGGCAGTGGGGAACCATGGCTTAGAGACGCGCTTGTCCGAAATGTGGGGTAAGTTATGAAAGTACCCCCACCGATTTGAGGCGGTTCTTTCGGTTCAGGGGTACCACGGGCATTTCGCGTGTCGGGATTTCACAGGAGGTGGAGTTTTCACGCGCGTTGTAATTTCGGAATAGCAAGGCGCGGGTTGAGATGGAGGGAGTTGTTGGAGCACAACGAGACAAAGATATATCTTAAATATTTCGGGCTAACAAGGCGCGAGTTGATGAGGTGGGAGTTTCGCAGCACGATAGACAGAGATGATAGCTTGAATTTTTGGCATAACAAGGCGCGGCTTGAAATTTCGGAAGAACAAGCTTAACGAGTACCCAAAAAAAGACAATTTGCACCTCAACACGCACAACACACACATACACAAACACCATTTAGACTAGAGTAAGGTACACGTGCATTGCACGCATGAGATTTGGCAACCAAATTATGAATAAATACCACATTAAGGCATGCAAGCTTTGAGTCATATATGCATGATGTAGATGTTCGTTTAATTCTTATAGTTCATTTCATTCAAAATCATCTAGTTTTTATAAGAAAGCTAATCTATTTTAAGATTCATGGAATTGTGCGTCGTAAGACATAAAGTAAAAACAAATAATGGCAAATCATGTAGAAAAACATTTAAGAAATTCTGATACGGAATATTCTTGAACAAATAAGAAGTGCTTGTGTTTTGATGTTTGTGCACTATGCTTAAGTTCAACCATGGAGTCTTCTAGATTATACATGTGGCGAAATCTGGTGGAATCTAGATGATATCCAACGGCCAGTAGTGCTCAAATTTGCCATCTTTGGACCATCGGATTCGCCTCATCCAACGACCATCTTTCAAAGTTAAAGTTACCCCACACAATAAAAAAATAAAAAATATAAAAAATATATAGGGGTATAGATATAGATATGTGATGCGAAAGCCACCCATCATCTCCAATTAGAATAGTGTGTCCATGCACGGATGCGACGTGGCCAAATGATGTCTGCCATCGGTATCTCAAATTCAAATCAGTCTGACCATGTTCAATGTGTATACATTACAACATGCTCGTTTCCAAACCACACCGCGCAGATCTCCGTTATATTCATGCATGCATGGGTTTCAAACATGAGGATCTCTTATTCAAATATTTGAATTAAACTTTACATTGATTATGACCTCACCTATTCTTTTACACCCACACATTAGTCTTCTCTTTATATTTGTACCACTAACTTTCTCTCGTGCATGCATGCACACACACTACCAGTCGGCATTATCCATCGCACACATGCAATCATTTTCTTTAGGTCGGTCTTCCATGAAGGCACACACCCACACACATCCCCCTCTCCATCATATCGGGCATTCTTTATCTCTCACGCGTGCATGCGCAACGATCGACGTTCCTCTATGTATGTGTGTATATAGCTAGGTTTTTCATAGTTTTCCACACAAACCGATCAATCGATATATCCAGTAAGGTCTCACCCTCTTTCCCACGTCCACATCGATCAATCTATACCTCTCTATATAGGATTAACATATATAGCTAATACACCCACATTAATTATATATCCAACGTCCCCCTCTCATCATCCATGCCTTCCGCTTCATCTCTCAGACACATGCACAATGGCGAAGACAGGGGGCAGTAAGGGCCCTGCTCCCCTCCCCCTATATATCGAGGCTAATATGAAGGTGATCATTAGACAATTGCTGCTAAAAATGGTTTAAGTTCATGAATTGACCCTCCTCGTAAAGGATTAGCAATGCTTGGCCCCTAGCTCATTTATTTTTCATGGCTCCGCCACTGCGTGCAACCATGCACGTGTTCGCCCCCTCTCTCTAAATATCGATCTCACACTTGTGCATTCCTTCATAGTCTCCCTCCACTCAGCCCCTCGCACCATCTTCTAGCCCCCACCGGATTTTGCCACATGTACAATCTAGCAGACTCCATGGTTGAACTTAAGCATAATGCACAAACCTCAAAACAATAGTGGTTCTCTTTTGTTCTAGAATCTTCCGTATCATAACTGCCCAAACTTTTTTTCTAGTTGAATTGCCATTATTTATTTTTACTTTATGCTTTACAACGCACAATTCCATGAATCATAAAATGTATTAAGGGCTTCTTTGAATCAAAAGGATTCTCAAAGGAATTTTGGAGGATTCTAATCATTAGGAATTTTTCCTATCTTGATTGTTTGATTCGTAGGATTGTAAACCATAGGAATTTTTCCATATGACTCATTTGCACTAGATTTCATAGGAAACATCCCATCCACTCAAACCTCTTTGAAAGAATTCTGTGTTTTTTCTATGCACAATCAAACACTCGTACAATCCTGTAGGATTCAAGACGACATTCCACTATAATCCCATGTTTTTCCTATTCCCATGTTCTTAGCTTTTTTTATAAAAACTAATTGATTTTGAATGAGATGAACTATAAGAATTAAACGAAGGGCTACATCAGGCATATATGACTCAGCACTTACATGCTATAGTGTGGTATTTATTCATAATTTGGTTGCAAAATCTGATGCGTGCAATGCACGTGTACCTTACTAGTACTTCGAGTATGTGCAAAACACGTAAATTAGAATACCAATGGCACGCTACACAGTGTCTCTCTTACAGTTCATGAAGCCACGCGGCACATGTGGAGGCATTGTCGCGACCTCATTGCGTGAATTGATCACAGTGACGTGTTGCTGGTTCTAAAAGAATGTACTCGTCCTCCCTGAGCCATACTGGCGGTACATGCATGAAGCAAAGATGTGCACGCACGCCACACACGCACTCATTCCCTCGCACGCACACGCGGGTACACGGGCGGACGCAATTTTATACCAAGATCCACCCCATGTGATAATTTCACGCGTGTAAAGTCGTTCACTTCATTGATGGTTAATTAATGCAGTGCATGCAAATTGAGTGGACGTGAGGGCGGAAGAAAGACATTATTACTCCACTTCGCGCATGTGAGTAGTTAAATCATGGGTTGCTAGTAGTACTTCCATTGGTCTCCTTTGTATTTTGTGCCAATTTTTGACAGTAACATAATATTTACGCATTTGAGCAGTGTAGTACTTGAAATTTATGTTCCGCTAAACTCATCGGGAGCCGTTTCGGGCCTCGAAACCAAAACCATCAATTAATCTTTACCTTGTTCCCATCACATTCGAAAGCCTGCTCACACCTACTAGTACGTACCAAACCTGAACGTGTTCCCACTATGCAGGTATTAGTACTAGTGCTAGTACTTAGGTTATAAAAAGGGGAACTACCTAACCGAAAATTACTCTACCTTTCCTCCTCATAAGTGCTTCTTCTTCGTCCGTCGTTGCCATGGCCGGTGAGCAGAGCTCTAGGTCGAGAACTACTCGTAACAAGGGAGCGGCAACCAAGGCTGCAGAAAAAAGAGAGGGCTCGGCCATGCAGAGACCTCGAAAGATCTCTCACGGGCAGGCGATGGCTCCCAGGAGCGCCCTAGCCGCAGAGGCGAACATGCCGAGCCGGAGGAGCTGGAGTCGTTATCCCTCGACGGCATGCCCGATCAACTCTATAAGCAGAAGGAGTTCATCCAAGGCTTGATGGAGTTCCTGAAGGAGAGCCTCGACGACATGCCCGCTGAGCTCAATCAGCAGGGGGAGTTGACCGCCGGCTTGGTGATGCTGCTGAAGAAGAGCATTGCGTCGGAGAAGAAGGCGACTGGCGAAATCCTGCAACTTCAGGAGGACAAGGTGAAGTTCTTCCACGAGATCGACCTGTTGAAGGAGAAGAACACCGGCTGGAAGAAGCTGCATGAGAATAGTAGTTCCTCGATGAAGATGCTCCAGACCCTCGTCATGGAACAAAAGGAGGAGTTGGCGAAGCTCCGCATCGAGCACCCGGCTGCTGTCAAGGTACGTAATGCGGCCGTGGAACAGATGACGAAGGCTCGCGTTGAGAAATCCCGCATCATGGATAGAATGAAGAAGATGGCGGAGGAGACGCGCAAGGAGATGGAGGTCGTGGAGGCGATGAAGAAGAAGTTACGACTCCACGGCGAATTAGATCATTTGGGGTGATAATCTTCCTTCTTATTTTGCTCATGTGTTTCATCTTTTGCTTCGGGTGTTTCGCCGCACGTGTCACGTTCTCTGCGAGGCATGAATAGAACAATGGTTTTTTTAGGGAATGAATAGAACAATGCTAACAATGAGATGACTAGCAAATTAGATCATTTTTATCGCCATATGGCCTTTGGGCTGCCGTGTTTAGCTCCTCCGTCGCAGTACTACTCTAGTGGAAAACTTGAGTATACCGCACGGTTCTTTGCTCCTCCTCGATCAGGTCGTCGGCGCATTTATACGAGCAGTCAAATCACAAGGCCCCGGCTTCCAGCAGTAATGAGCCGTCAAATCACAAAGGCCCTCGCCTCTCTTGAAACCGACCAAGCTAGACTGCCCCGCCCTCTAGCCTTTTAAAAAAATGTATACTTTTGTACAACAGTAGTATCGATGGATGCCATGGAGCAAAACTTGAAATTAAAAAAAGGTGGTACATATAGAGAACGCTCGTCGCCAAATTATGCATATAGTTCTATTAAAAAGGCTAGTCACAATAATGGTGTCTAGCACAACCCACCCCTCAAATAAAACTAAGTGGGTGCTTGGATACGTTTTAGTCCCATGACTAAAAGTAGTGGGACTAAAACATGCTAGCCTCACCCATTCTTGGATCCAAATACTAAAATGGCTAAAATCAAGTTAATGATTATCCTCCAAACCCTCCAATCCAGAACTCGCTTGTGTTAAAGGAGAGGAGTTAAATGAGTAGAGAGAGGACTAATCCACATTTTAGTAGGGGTACCCCTGACTAAATTTTTAGTCTCAAGACTAGTTTTAGCCCCTCTTTAGTCAGGGGTGCTTGGAACTTTAGCCTCTTAAAGAGACTATTTTTAGTCAGACTAAAATAAGTCCCTTGGATCCAAGCACCCTCTAAGCATCCTGGAATTCTTTGACAAAACTAAGCACCCTGAAATTCTTTGACAACTAAACTGCTGGCTATATGATGTTGGCCATATATATTGTATGTATATAATGTGAAGAAACGAGTGGTAGTACTATACCAACTAAAAGATGAAATGTAAGAAATACTAGTATGTACGTACTGAAGAGTTAAAGTAACGAGAAGAAACATAACATAGTTCTGCTGGGGCTCAAAGACAACACACCCTCAAATTAAATTAAGCAAACCTGAAATTAAACTTTGCAACTATTCCGGTAGACACTGCATTAGAACCACCATGAGCAACGACACTGCCACCTTACTCGGAGTCCTCGTCCACATCCTCGACTTCGTCCTTGTCCCTCTTCCTCTTGGCCGATACTTCTTTGCTTGAACCGCACACTTGGCTGTTGCTCTTCATCCAACCCTTGTAGATATTGAAGCAAAGGTAGCCATCCATTGCAGCGTAGTGGATGTGGTCTATATCTAGTACATTCCGCTGCCATGCATGATGATGAAACGTGTATGGAGGTTTCTCCAGTTTACCGTACGAAGGATGAACCATGGCTCCTGCCAGGGTCAGCATTGAAGGCTGACGAGAGGACACCAGCCGATTCTTCTAGAGGGCGAAGGTGTTGCCTACAACAAGGCCTATCCGACGGAGGACTTCTTTGTCGTTACCAAAGTCTACAGTAACGAATTTGACTAGGTTGCTCTCGAGGAAGTCCTTAAAATCCTGGCACTCAACGTCGGCATGGCATATGTGGTAGACCAAGCATAAGTCATGCACGCAAACTGGATCATGGCGGGCTTCTTCCTCTCTTTGTCCTTTAGATCCTTCTCTCGTCCCAGGACTGTGGTGTACTCAACTCTAGCCCAGGGACCCACTCATCATCTGAGTCTTCGAACATGCGTCTGAAGCGAGAAAGGCATCCTTTCACCGACGCGGAAGAACGGGTGTAGATGACGTCGAACTCATCGCCGGTGATGGTTCTAACCTTGTACTCACCGCCGATCGTGGAGATTTGGGACGCCATGGATTTGGGAGGAGGGTTTGGATTAGTGGAACTGCCATAATGTGAATGGACGGGACGACTAAGAGCGAACCGCCGTAGTATTGAAGGACGTGCGGGGATGAGTAGGAGCGAACTGCCAGCGTGCGAACGGCAGGGTAGTGGCTTTCCATTCTCCCATGATACGGGCTTCCGAGAGCCCTTGGATCTGAGATCGAACGGTTGCATGGCGTGATTCTAGACCTATGGGTGAATATCCTATCCTCGGAGGTTATTACGCAAATTTTCAGCAACTTAGCATGCGACCGTTTGATCTCAGATCCAAGGGCTGCCAGCAGCCCGTATCATGGTCGCGCCTACCATGACCGTCGCGTCGCTCGTGCGGTCGCGCCCTTGGAGATTTAACACGGTGCGTTAGGCTATCTGATGTTGGCATGTCATACATAGTCATCACTTAGTCACTCATACTACAACAAGGTTGGCTATAAGTGTATTTTTTTTACTCCTCTCTATCTCTTTCTTCGTACTCCCTCCATCCCATAATATAAGAATGTTTTTGACACTAGTGTAGTGCCAAAAACGTTCTTATATTATGGGACATAGGGAGTACTAGTATTTATTGCATTTGCCAAGGAGTGACCTCTTCCAATGAAATGGTGTTGCTAAGTTTGCTTCATTTAATTAGCTATAGACTCAAAAATTTCTTTTCACCTAGGTACACGCTTAGCACCGCTTTCTTCCTTGGGTCACCAAACTAGTCTCTCTCTTCTTGATTAACTTGCCACATCGACTTTATGCCTATGTGGCAAGCTTAAGCACCTGTAGGAGCAAGTAAAAGTAAGTACAATAGTGCGCTTTACATGGCATTTTTGCATATGTGGAGGAAAAAGTGGAGAAGTGGTCTCTCATGCAAGAGACAACCCCTACTACATGGTGGAGCATTGGGAGAGGCACCTGTATGGAGGTGGTCAGGAATCGGGAGACTCACGCCGGTCGTAGCGCCGCAGTTAAAATGATAATGGAAAGTCAAATCACGGGGCCCCACCTGTCCAGCAGTAACTCGCTGTCAAATCACAGCCCTACGTTTGTAGCAACCTACTCCCTCGTCTTCTCGTGTCTCTGTCGAACCGACTAGGCGGAACTGCCCCGCCGCCTACCGCACAGGAAAAGCCCCTCCCTCGACTTTTAAATAATATACAGTATACTAATTTTGTCTCCATGGATTGCGCCCGCGCCATGGAGCAAAGCGTCTAGAAAACAGCGATACACATGTACGGAGTATACAGCACGACCGTCGCGTTCGCGTCGCACCCCAGATGGTCGGTTGGTCTAGCACGCTGCTCTCCGAATGGAATGCGCGTCATATTGCATGTGCACACACATGTGGGACGACAATTGAGAACCGACCATAGGAACACTCCCCAGCCCCGCAAGTCGGGTGACTTAATAGAAGAGGGAGACTAGCGATAGTACTAGAGAAGTGTTGTACTACGTTGGTGCCTGGACGATCCCTGCAAGACACGGAAGATCAGTTCGTCCATGCATGTGACCAGACTCCAGCAGACATGCCTGGATTGGCTATCGTCTACATATCGTGCAGGCTGTGTTGTACATGGCTGTAGTTGTGGTGAGAAATCTAAAAAAAGGTTTCTTGTCATCTCGCAAAATTAGGTGTCATGTGCTTCGGATCACTGCGAGGGTTAAACAGCGACAACTGAGCTGGGCTAGTCATTGGGGGCACAAGCACGAATAGTGACTGCTCGGCTGCCATCTAGGTCAAGCCGGCTATGTTAGTTAGGTCATCTATCAACGGCCCCCTTTTCTACGAGATTATCTTTAATTTGAGCTTTGTTCCTCGTCTAGTTTGTCCGTCGGGATTCATGTTGTCTCCTTTGGGCAATGAGGTTATGATTTCTTGTCATGTGGCATTTTTTCGTGTTATATGTAATAATCCGGCGCTTCAGATCAAAATGACGACAACTGCGCCTCCGGGCCACGTGCATGAAGACTTCTCGACAGTCATTGACGGGGTCAAGCCGGCTCAGGTAGACAAAAGAAAACTAGTACTACTCCACTATATAGGCAGGAGCCTCCGTGCTTGCTTGCTAGTGTTGCTCTCTTCACACTGTCTCGGCCTCTCCAGATCTAAACACGACAGAGGTGGTCACACTCTCTCTCTCTCTGCTCACCACTGGTCACAGATCCAGCCGGATCCTCTCCGCCGGGGAACGTGGGAAGGTGCAACGTTCATGCGGTCGTCCTCGGCGACAGCTCTTACCCACTGCTGGGCGCGTCCCGATCAGCCTGCCTTGTCGTTCTCTCCCAAGCACCGCTGGCGAGGGAGGGCCTCCGACCCCTTCTTCCTCGCTGCCGTAGTGTGGGCAGATCCGGCCTCCCGCCGCCCACCTAGCGACATCCCGGCGACCATCAGGTATAACTTCCTTCGAAACCGGCCTTGCTCTACTTCCCGAGCTCCTGACGTCGCTGCATTTGTATCTTTTACTATTTCTCAGGGCCCCTCGTAGATAGGATCGATCGGCTGTTCGAAAACCACCTAATTTTTTATGTTTAAGAGGTAAAACTAGTTCATGCACTCGAATCTAGTACTACTTGGTTCAAACAAGGAAGAAAGGGGGTGGGGTGGGGGAGGATTTGTTACCTGAATCTAGGACTTGGTGAAAGAGGAAATAATGGGGCGAAAAGTAGCGTAGACTGGCTATCCAACTGGTCTCTAGGTCTAATAGGGAAATAAAGGGAAACGTAGTACAAACTCAATATAAACACGATCTATTGGTTGAAAAAGGAAAGAAAGTGGGGACTAGGGGACAAGTCAGCGAGTAAGTCCAACACTAGATTTGCTAGCCTCACACAAGATAAGGTGGCTATACCGAACAAAAATGGGACCAACCCGATATCATGTTACGATGTTTGTTGCCCGAGCCACTCTTATGTAATGCCACTTTGGTAAAATGTAGCGATCACTGCGTTAAAAGTAAGGACACGTTAAACCAATGTTGTTTTCAATGTAATGCCTCGAGTAATATGAATCAATGGCACTTCTTTACATGTCCTGCTAAAATTTCCCATTAAGATAAGTTGGTTCTTTTCGTTAGAAATGCAACTGTCCTGGTCCGCCTACTCTCCCGTGCCCAAAGTAATGTCGTATTTAACGGTTGTCATAGTTAATCCTAATGCCCACACTAATATCTAGCAATGCCATTGCTTTAGAAATTGCTACTGTCCTTGTAGGATTGCCATTCAGATAAGGAACATGCTTCTTTTCATTTGATGCATGTTTCATCACTTTTTAGTCACCCTCCTTTCCACCTATTTTGTGCAAACAGAGATATACATTTCACGCTCGATCTTAGTTGAACTGCACAAATGATATCAAATTATAGTTGAGCATTCCAGAGCTTCACAACCAACCTTGATGTTGCTCAATTTTATTGCAACTAATGAAGAAGAAGCTCTGTGGGTTTCGTTTTACGATGGAAATGGAACCGGGTGGAGCCCTTTTCTTAAAAAAATTAAAGAAGAAGCTGCTAGCTCACGGGACATTGCTTCATTTTAGGTGAACTGCACCAAAAGGTCCCATGAATTGAATCATCCATGTTGGTGACTGAAAGAGCCAGCTTGACATCCTAGTCTAAGCACCCCGCCTCCATCCTTGCGGCATTGCGGTACACCTCGTTTGCCACCGCTCGACCCTAGTGTCACCGATAAAATGAAGTAATAATACTGTTAAAATAGAGCGAGTGTCATCTCTATCATTTCATTTCCAATGTAGATAAAGAAAGTGCTTCTCTTTGTTAATGTATGTTTCATCAACTAGTCCCATTGTTAATGTTTAAGCGTTTACAAACTGGGGTGCTTAATTTTAGTTGATATGTACAAAAATAGAGATTTGAATGTCTCAAAGGCGCCTCCTTGTACTACCGTTGTACACCGATGTTCATCAATCGGCGTAAGGTGTATCTGGGAGACTTGGGGCGATGTCGATATGAGGCGTACCGTATGAGGCGTCGTAGGCCCATCTAGCCCTCATGACATGGCATACTATGATACTATCGCAATATTTTCTTCTATTTATTTTGTGTGTTTCATCAACTAGTGCCACTATAATGTAATCACGCTTTTCATTATCTGTGCAAACAGGGTTATTCAGCTGCATTTTGGTGGAACTACACAAATGTATGTATGGAACCGGCATATATGCAGAGTGCGAGGTGTGCCAAGTAAAATTACCGACACCAACCATGCTGCATGCACGATTGGCATCCACCACCACCAAGTGGGATGTGTGGCGCTCTGTGGACGGATCTTTCTCGGCAGCAAATCATCTAACCAAATACTAGTAGCTTATATTGGCAGTTTTCTAGGGAGTACTCTTTTTTGAAAGAAGCACCAATCTATTTTTCTTTATTTGTACACTGTGTCACAACTTTGACCCAAAGGTCCAGAGCTATTTTAGGGTGATTCGCGTAGTACTCGGAGACTGATTGTAAGCATGATTTTCATTAGCTGTCACACTGATTGTAAGCATGAGCAGGTGGAAGATTAGGTTAGTGCAAAGCTTACCTTAAACCCTACCGCCACCGTTGAAACAAGGCGAGCATCAAGGGAACCATGGAGAACGGCGGGGAAGCGACGTCGCGCCATCCGGCCTCCTCCTGCGGTGGTAGAACGAATACTCATGTGGCTCCGGCTGGCTCTGCACCCTCACGAACGGCACACCATACTCGATCGATTCGTTATCCTCTGGGTGCTCGACCTTTGACCAGTCGCCCACCTCCGCTTTGACTCGCCTCGGGTGAATCTATCTCGCCCATCGCCCAGAGGAGATACTCGATGAACTCGGAGGACTGCGGCATGACTGCCGCCGAGGAGTACATGTACATCGCTGCCCTGATCGCCGCTGTCTCGCTCTTTCGCATACATTGCCACATGGCCCGCACCGTCCTCGAAATCTCTCGCTCATTGTCAAACCAACGAAGGATCTCCTTCAACCTGGCTAACTTTGCCTGGTCGCTGCCGCCGATCTGCCTGATTCGCTGCTGCATCCTCTCCATAGATGTCCTTCTGAGTTGTCCGGTGCTAGCTTTTGAAGATGGGAGGAGAGACGGAAGTCTTACAATAGAGAAGACGGAGAGGCGAGACGGTGGTTTTAGAATGGAGATGATGGAGAGGAGAGGAGGTGGTTTCGCAATGGAGAAGATCAGAAGAGGGAGAGGCGAGACGGTGGTTTTGGAATGGAGATGATGGAGAGGAGAGGAGGTGGTTTTGCAATGGAGAAGAGGAAGAGGAGCGTGCGGCAGCGATTTAGGATTGGACGAGAGGGCCGACCCGTTGTGACAGGATCAAAATCAAAATCAATTTACCCTTCAATTAAGAAAGCGACCCCACATTAACTAGTCTCCCTTTTATTCTGGGTCATAATTGACCATGATTTTCGCATATAAAATATATGTTATACGTTGCAAAAAGAATATAATTTGAAAGTATATTCAGATACGAACCAAACGATACAATTTTTGGTGACATGCATTCACATTTTGCTTGTCAAATACAGTACGTGGTCAAACTTTGACCCAAAATACGCAAAACAACAAAAAAAAATACTTCCAAGACCAGCGCCGCTCTTCCGCTCTTCTCCTCTTAAACCACCGCCGCTCCTCTTCTGTTCCAATCTAAATGCAGCGCCGCTCCTCTCCTCTTCCATTTCAAAACCACCGCCCTCCTCTCCTGTTCCAAATTAAAACCAGCGTCGCTCCTCTCCCGTTCTAATCCAAAACCAGCGCTGCTCCTCTCCTCTTCCATTCAAAAACCACCTTGAAGCAGTGAAGGTGCTGTGGAGAAGTAGATCGATGGAGGAGTACAACCGATCGTGAGGATCGCAGACGGTGACCACATGAAGCTAGCTAGGATGTTGGAGATACTGCCTTGGTTTGACAACAAGGACCAACTAAGCGGCGACAGCGACATCCATGGCCAAATATCTGCAACAGAGCGAAAAGGTGGCAATACTCCCGGAGGGAGTCGCGCCAGAGTACATAGAGCTGCTCCTCTGGGCCATGGAGCAATCAGATTCACCGAATCCGATCGTGAGGGAGCGGTGGTGGGAGTATCGATCCCAGATGGAGCATCCACCAGAGATTGAAGGATCGAGCATCTATAGGGTGCCGTTTGTGAGGGTGTCCTGCCAGAGCGAGCTGGTGGAGTCTTCGTCGACCGAACCCAACTGCAAGAGGAGAAAAGCAGTTGGCCCAACGACGCTTCCCCGCCATCATCTCCCTCGCCGTTCACACCGTCTCACGGGGCGGCTGTCTGTCGTCGAGGAATAGGAGGTTGCTGCCCCCTCCAGCCCAATAGTCGGGCAGGTTGTGAATTGTCAGGAGGAGCTTAGGGTTGTCAGTATTTGCAGGTTGTGAATTGTGTTTTGTGTTGTGTATTTTGAGAGTACTTTCAGATATGAATGTCTTTTGAATTTCAGATTTGCAGTATTGAGCATATGAAGTATTTTATGAATTCTAGAGATCTATTTTTAGCACTTAAAAAAATGTAGTTTCATAGGAGTATAAAAGTGCAGACGATGTGATTCTCATAGAAGAAACTGCAAGTTTCAGTTTGAGATAAGAAACTGCAAGTTCTGTTTCAGATAAGAAACTGCAACTTTCAGAGGCAGAGCATTTATATTAACACGGCCTTTTCAAACAGGGTTAACATCATGTTGGAAGTTTTATTCATGGTCGAAAATGGAACTACCAGCCAGTTAACATCATGCTGATCAACATTCATGCATAGCACATCTTCATATGATGCACAGTCAAAATGCCCACACAATGTCGAGTGTGCGAAACACACAGAAAATGAGGGACGAAGTTTTGGCAAGTGTTGGACGTGGTTTTGGGCTGCCCCGTCTAGGCTTTCATTTTTAACATGCGCAGCCCACGACCTCGGATGGGAGGTCCATAGGCCTGTTTGTATTTTCTTAGGGCCATCATGTATCGACCGGCCTATGGACCTCCCATCCGAGGTTTTATTTTTGGCAGCCCAATTTATGTATTTTTTGAAGAAAACGCAGAGGTCTGTTCTATTTTTCTATATAAGAATAGGAACGCCAGGTCCAACTTATGTTTCCCTTCTAACTATATTATATATATTTAAATTATTTTATATGTTATTATATATTATTTTTATTGTCATCATATATTTAACGAGATACTTACATATGTAAGAAAACAATATCCCACATCTTATTAACTTATAAAAATAATTTCTTAACAAATAAAATCCTGGATTGTTTTGGCACGAAAATCCTAGTGATTGTGTACAAAAGCTTGGTAAGATTTAAGGATGAATGTAATAATATCACTTATTATTTAAATATATTTATAACAAAATGCTCAGCCCCTTTTTATTTTTTGATAACATTGCTGGCCCAACCCAACATTATAATTAGAATCAGCCCAGCAAAATCGTGTATTACGAGAAAGTGCAAATGGCCTGTAATTTTTTAGGAAATAAAATAAATGGGCCGCATGGACGCTATATTATTTGTTCACCCAACCCAGCTAATGGCTGTAATTCAAAAAAAATATATCAAATTGACTCTAAATTCTACCGCCTAAAAAAAGACTATAAATTCTGAAAAAATGGGTTGAATACGTGCCACATTTTTGGAGGCTGGAATGTGGGCCAACAGGTCGAAGCCAATGCAAGTCGTTGTCAATTTAATCAACAAATGATTCGACATGTTAGCCGTTGATTTACATCCAACCACCGCATCCATCTTCAATCTCTCGTTCTTCCTCCAGCGCCGCCGACCACCTCCCGCCTCCTGCTGCTAGCAGCTACCTTAACACGCCGCTATGAAGCGCTACTCCACCGTTGGCCAGGCCATCCTTCACCCTCCACACCTCCTGTTCTTCTCCACCGATTGCCGAACCACACCGCACTAGAACCAGTTAACCCTCGTACACCTCTCCGCTCATGACTCTACTCCCGCGCCTTCCCATCTCCGGCTCGTTGCTGTCCGGGGCCTCGCCATCGTCCACCACCTTGGATGCGCTCGGCGCGGCATGGTCAACATGGTCAACGAACGACACCATCGGAAGTAGACTGTGCGTGGAGAGGCTGACTGCTGGGTCCACGGCCGCACACAAGGAAATGCCTCCTTATTACGTGCAAAATAATGATTCCTCCACCTGACATCTGGGACCCACCGGAAGGGCCTCTGTATTTCGTGAAAATAGCATGCCCAACGCTGACATGTCGGACCCACCAGCTATCTTCGCACGCAAGGAAGTGCCTCCTTATTACGCACAAAAAAATGAATACTCCCCGCCACCGGAACCCAAAGATAGTGGGAGGCTGACTTGTGGGCCTACCAAGTTGACGGGGACGGAGGGCTTTGTCAACTTAGTCAATTTGAACGATTCTAGCTCATGTTACCGTACGATGTTCATCCAACGCCCATAGTGCTTCTTCAACCTCTGGTCTTCTTGCTCCAGCCGCCCAAACCAGCGCCGGTAGTGCCGCGTGCTCCTGCCTCCCGTGGCCGACTGTGATGCCGCGGAGGCCTCACCGCCCCCTACTACTCCCACCGCTGGCCAGGCCATCCCTCTACTCACCCACACCCCCTGTTATTCTGCGGCGACAGCAGCCTCGCACCGCAGCCGAACCAGTGAACCCTCGTACTCCTCTTTGCGTGGGCATCCACTGCTGCGTCTTCCCCGGCTCCAAGTCGTCCCCTTCCTAGTCCTCGCCGTCGTCCACCACCGTGGTGCTCTCGGCGCGGCGTGGTCAACGTGGTCAAGGAACGACTTCCATCGGACGTGGATTGTACGTGGAGAGGCTGACAGCTGGGTCCACGGCCACATCAAGCGAGTGCCTCCTTATTACGCACAAAATAATGATTCCTCCACCTGACAGCGGGGACCCACCGCACGGGCCACCGTATTTCGCGAAAAAAACGTATCCCCCTGACTGCTGGGACCCACCAGCTACATCTTCGCATGCAAGGAAGTGCGTCCGGGCAAAAAAAATGTTTCGCCCCCTTGACTGCTGGGACCCACCAGCTACATCTTCGCGTGCAAGGAAGTGCGTGACAGTCGAGACCCACCTGGTCGAAGCGTACGTAGCGTTGTCATTCTGGTCGCCAATGTGTACGCATATATACCGGTGGATGTAGAGCGCCAGACGCGTCGTAGTAGAGGCGCGTACATGTCGTAGTAGAGGCGCGCACGTAGCATGTACACGTACGTACAGCGGCCAGGGTGCAAGAAAGAAAATACGGCCACGTATGTGTACATACGGGCGGAGTCTCGAACGCCTACTCGTGCATACGTACGGCCAGGGCTCGTGTACATGGCTGGGACGGAATGGAGAAACAGCGTCGTCTTCGTGTTCATGGGGAGGCAACGGAATGCGTCGTGTTCATCGGGAGGCAACGGAACGCGTGGGAGCCAACCGGCTGGGTCGGAACGGAATGTGTGGTCGTGTTCATCGGGAGGGCTTGGACGGAACACGAGATGGAAACGAGGCCTGGAGTACCGCAAAACGGAGGAAACGGACCTCCTACGTTCGGAACGGGGTCCTGTTGATCGGGAGGGGTGTGGCATACCACAAAACGGAGGAAACGGACCTCCTACGGTCGAAACAGGGGTCCTGTTGATCGGGAGGGCTGTGGCGTACCGCAAAACAGACGAAACGGGCCTCCTACGGTCGAAACGGGGGACCTGTTGATCAGGAGGGGTGTGGCGTACTGCAAAACGGACGAAACGGACCTCCTAAGGTCGAAACGGGGGTCCTATTGATCGGGAGGGGTATGTCGTACGCAAAACGGACAAAACGGACCTCCTACGGTCGAAACGGGGGACCTGTTCATCGGGAGGGGTGTGGCGTACCGCAAAACAGGACTCTGTGGGATACTGTTCATCTCCACCGTCGACCTCCTCCAGCCTCCACGGGCTACCGTCGACCTCCTCCAGCCTCCACGGGCTCCTGTTCATCCAGCCTCCACCGCGCGCTACTCCACCGGCTAATGTTCAACCACCCCTCCACGGGCACCCCTCCTGAAAGTGCGTTATATCGACTAGAGGGGGGTGAATAGGCGATTTTTATGAATTCTTCACTGAGGAATTTGCCGGTGAGGAAATTCCTTAGCGAAGAACTACTTGCAGAGGAATAAGTACTCAGAAGTAAGCATAACAGAATACAGGCATGGTCATCATGATGAAATGAAGACAATCATAGAGTACAGAAAGCGTACTCACAGGATAACACAAGATGAAGACAAACAGACTGAAGAAATTGAACTGAGGAAATTGAGAAAGTCTTCACTCAAAGTCTTCAAACACAGATATGCACAAACACTCAACACAAGAATGAGGAAATGAATGAGTTGAGGAAATAGAAACAAGATAGGTTGGTGAAGACAATGATTTGGTAGACCAGTTCCAACTGTTGTCTCAGCTTGTACGTCTGTTGGACGGCTGAGTATTTAAACTCGAGGACACACAGCCCCAGACACCCGCCGAGCACTCAGCTCGGACACCAAGTCCTCACCGATTCTCCTTGAACTAAGGTCACACAAACCTCGTCCAATCACTCGTGTTAAGTCTTCAGGCGACTTCCAAACCTTCAGAGACTCGGTCACTCGGCGATCCACAATTCCTCTTGGATGCTCTAGACCATGATGCCTAACCGTCTGGAAGAAGCACAGTCTTCAAAGGTAACAAGCGTTGGATCCACTCATGATCAATCTCTTCAGTGATGCTCAATCACTTTGGGTTTGTAGGGGTTTGGTTTTGGGTTTTCGCCGCTCGATGATTATCGCTAAAAGTCCTCGGAGGATGGGATGCTCTTAAATGACAAGTGTCAGTTTCTCTCGGAGCAGCCAACCAGCTAGTGGTTGTAGGGCGACTATTTATAGCCTAGGGAGCAACCCGACATGATAAGACATAAATGCCCTTCAATGATATGACCGTTAGGTGGATAAGATATTTTGGGACAGTGGCGCCAAGACAAGAACGGTCGGAAATTTGACTCTCAAATTCCTCGGGGCTATCATGTTCCTCATTGTGTAGGCAATCCGACTGGCGAATTCCTAACTCCTCGGTCCAGACAAATTCTCAAGAACTGTAAGAACTTCATCTCTCGCTTAAGAAATTGACCGAATCTGTATGAGATTTCCAAAGGCTTCACTAGAAGGGATTGGTAGGTGTAGGATTTTGAGTTGAGCATCACATGGAAATTTTTCCTTAGTATTTCCTCGACCCCTTTAACAAAGACGGTGTTTCCTATGACTCAAGAAAGAGAAAACGAAACTATGAAAACAAAAGTCTTCACGCTTCATGTTCCTCAAATGAATACCAAGTCTTCAAGGTCACACCAATTTCTTCACTTTCAAAGTCTTCAAAGTCTTCGAATACCAAGGTCTTCAAATAAGAACTTCATTTTTAGGGTCGACTTTCTCTGTAAATATCAAACTCCTCATAGACTTATAGACCTGTGTACACTCATAAACACATTAGTCCCTTAACCTATAAGTCTTCAATACACCAAAATCACTAAGGGCACTAGATGCACTTACAATCTCCCCTTTTGGTGATTGATGACAATATAGGTTAAGTTTTCAACGAGGATAAACATATGAAGTGTAAATACTGATATTGAGGAATTTGATTGCAAGATATAGAAGAACTCCCCCTGAAGATGTGCATAGTGAGGAATTTGCTTTTGAGGCAATGCTCATTTGAAGAGTTGAATCATGGAGATCTCCCCCTATATCTTGTAATTCATACATGCATTTGACATATAATATGAAGAATTTGAAATGCATGATGAAATATGGTGACTGATGTAATTCAGCATGCGTGTATTAACATATAACGAAGAATAAGCATGCAGAGGAACACATCAAAAAGTATCAGAGCACCATCGGGTTTAAGATTACAACTCGATCCAATAAAAGTTTCAGAAGAGCGAGAGTTGTAACTTAGCGGAAAAAAAACGCCCATATGTTAGACCCGCTTGAAGACTAACTCAAATTTCTCCCCCTTTGTCATCGAATGACCAAAAGGATCGAAACTGAGGACTAACGCCCCTAAAGAATATCAAGTTGATGGAGGAGCGCCAGCGTTGTCGGGTCGGTTGTCGTAGTAGGGCCTGCAGTAGTGTCGTTCAAGTCTTCATTTTCATCAGTGTCGCGCGATGAAGAATAAGAGCTGGCCACCAAGGAAGGAACCTTGACCTTCTTGTATTTCTTCAGTGGAGGTGCGACACCAAATTCTTCCTTCGCACCCATTTTCTTCAGATCTTCTTCGTCAGTAGACATGAGATAGAACAGCCTGTGTACGGTTGAAGGTTTCATGGAGGTAGTATTGGTTTTCTTCACTGCATTGTGTGTTGAGGTCATGTTGTGAAGAATTGAACCAAACTAACGCTTGACCCATTTATGATTGCGATCAACTTTCGATGAAGACCGAGGAGTAACTCACGATCACCATCACCCCGGTGCTTGTGGCTTGAGGATTTTGCTTGGCGAGTTGTTGGCGGCAGAGTCATGTGTGGCGTAGTCATCATTGGTGGAGTAGGATGCAGCCTTGCAAAATTGACCATCCAATGGACGAATGCCTTCATCTATCACAGCAGCTTGCCTTGCCTTTGTCATCACCGAGGAAAATGTCCGCTTGAGGACTTCAATTGGAGGCAAGTAGCTGCAGTGGTTCAGAGTATCAGCCTTGTAATTGAGTGAAGACCTTGTCCTGATGAACCTCATAATCAATGGTGCATAAGGCTTCAGCTCAAATGGTGACATAGCAATATTCGCCATAGTCCTCATGAAGAAATCATGGAAGTTGACGGGAACGCCATGAATGATATTGAAAATCATATTCTTCATGATGACAACGACTTCTTCATCATTTGAGTCGTGGCCTTTCATAGGACTCATTGTCTTCATCAGAATGCGATAGACAGCCCGAGCACATACAGTAATTCCTTGACGAGGAATTTGGTTCGAGGGACCTGCCCTGGCTTCAAAGGCTTCATCAACACTTGCATGTAATGATTTGTAAGCTCAGGTTCATTATAGACGCAACGAGCACCTTCAAGGGGAGGACTGAGTGGGAGGGCATGAAGCAATTCAGTTGCTGGTGCCTTGTAGTGAGTATTTTCTGTCATCCAGTCCAGCACCCATGAGTTCACATCTTCAGAATTTCCTGTGATGTGCAGCGTCGCATAGAATTGAGGAATGAGCTCTTCATTCCAATCACATATGTCAGAGCAGAAATTTAGCAATCCAGCATCGTGAAGAACACTGAGGACTGGCTCGAAGCCTGGCAGAGATTCCATGTCCACGTGAGGAATGTGTGCATGATCGATGACTTTGTCTTTGTCAAATAGCACAGAGGAATAAAAATTAGCTTGACTAGCAGTCCAGAAACGCCTCTTCCTTATGCGAGCAGAATCATAAGGGTTGTAATCAGTGAAGAAAACATGCTCGCCAAAGAAGTCTTCAGCCTTGAACTTTTGCCTGCGCGAGAATGGATCCTTTGATTTTGGCAGAGGAGTGTCAGTGAGTTGCATCACTACCTCAGGAATCGCAATCTCAGGTTCTTCAGGCTGAGAAATTTATGTTTCCTCTTCATTTGCAGTCTGTGTGTTCAAAGAATCAGCATCAACAGGTTCTTCAGCACTAGTGGCTGGAATTTCTTCATGCACAGACGGGGTGAGGTGAATATCTTCAGAGCCCATTTGAACTGTTGGTGCAGGGGACTGAGGAATTTGTTGTAATGGGGTGAAGAGTGGAGAATTGGGGTGCAAACTTTCCCAAAAGTCATCATTCATCACTGGCATAGTGCATCCAATATCCATGTCTTCATCTTCAATTTCTTCAACGCCAGCCTCTTTAGCTGTGAACTGAGGCATTGGCGAGGAAACAACAGGTGGTGAAGGGATCACATCCACTTCAATTTCTTCATCAATCTGCTCTGACGAAGCAGCAGAATGATTATCTTCATCAGATCTGCTAGGGATCACATAGTCTTCACCAAAAGGAACAAGATCCTTTGATGGCATGGTGGAAATCGGAACAGCATCAATTGGATTTTCAAACGAGCTGGTCATAGGCTTCATCTTCTTTGGAGTCAAGATTCTAAAGCAAATGATGCTTTCCTTTTCTTCACCGCAGCTCGCTCTGCAGCCTTGGTCTTCTTCACATCTCGATGCGTATGGAAGGATAGGAGTTGGTGTAGGTGCGGAGGAGCCGAGGAATCTGCTTGAATTTCCTCAGCGCAACAGATGGAGTTGCCCCGACTTCTTCGGGCTTTCTTCAGCGCACCACTAGTGGATGCCCCGGCAATTTCTTCTGCGGCTAGAGTGGAGTCATCAGCCTCGAACTAGCATTTTCTTCAAAGCAGCTGAAAATCATCAGCCAGTCTGGCATTTTCTTCAAGAGGGCTGAGCAGAGGCTCCACCGAGGAACTTCTTGTTGCGTTGAGATGCAACATTGGTGAACTTCTTAGTCGGTTGACAACTGACTTTGGCTCCTTGCCAATCAGCATAATAAGCATCAAGTCATCACGAGGGCTTTGATATCGATCGATCTTGAGGAGTTCATCGCTTGTCATTTTGACAACGCTTTTCCTCGTGAACTTCTCTTCCTAATCGAGCCTTCTTGATCTGCTTAGCCTTCTCAAATTTCCATTTCTCTTTAGTGATGAAATGGGTCAAGATGTGACTTTGGCCAGAGTCAAATGAAAATCAGGCATAGGGGTGTTTGGGTCCTTGTGCCGTAGATCAATGTAATCGAGGATCGCTCTTGGATCCAAAAGCAAAGGGCACAGTGTGCCTTTGGCTCTAGCGGCCCTAACTTGCCTGCCTCTCGATGATTTCGCAAGTTCATCATCATCACCATCATAAGTTGGCACTTGGAAGGCAACCTGTTTCTTCTTCGGACTTGGCCAAGGACCTCGCCCAACCGTTGCCTTTGTCTTCAGCAGCAGGGGCCTGATGAAGAATTTGGTGCAGCTGAGGAACTTGCTGAGACACCATAGACAATAGAGATGCTCGCAGCTATTTGGCACGGGGCCGATGCACAAGTGCCGAGGTCTTTAGAGGAGCTGTTGAGGACTTTGAGGAGGCGCCAAGATTTGGGAGGAGCAGAGCAGATGAGGAACTGCCATGAAGGCTTTGAAGATTCCGCCGTGAGGGCACAGCTTGTTGAAGCACTTGGCTTGTGCGCGGCTTCTTTGCCATTGCTTTTCTTGGCTTGACAGAGGCCTCAGTGGTAGCAGCAGAGCAGAGTCTTCATTGAATTTCCTCATCGCTTTTTTGGCTTGTCTCGCCAACCTGGCTTGGCGCTGGCCCATTCTTCAGAAAATCCTCACCACGCTTGATGTCGGGGGGCCACTTTCACAAAGCCAATGGAGCTCTTGGGCATGGAGGATTAAGTGTGAATTTCTTCATATACTTTGGAGTAACATACCTGTACTCCTCCATTCTCTTGCCCATCTCCTTTCAATCTCTCAGATGCGACTTTGCGCTAATTTTTGTTCTCCTTTCCAACTTGGCCTCATCTGTGTGCAATAGTCAAAGATAGATGTCCTCAGTATTTCAAAAGCAGTCTTGACCTCGTGCCTCTTTACTCCTTTCTCGTGGCTTCTACCGCCTTCGCCATATTCTTCAGCTTGAGGAATTTGAACAATCGAATTCTTCAAGAAGTATGCAACTTTTCTTCGAGGAACGCCGCAAATGAGTTAAGTTGATGAGAACCTAGTGATTCGTAAGGCATATGAGTACCGTGGAATGAGTATAGTTGCGAGGAATTTGGAGAGGTCATATGCTCTCGTAAGGTTTTTCAAAAGAACAAGTTTGAGGAATTTGACCAGATGAGCCTTTGAAGAATTTCACTAAGCGTTCTTTATCTTAGGTTCCAGAGTTGTATAGATCGAGGATCCACACAATTGAGGAATCTTGAAGAAAATGATGCTTAGAGAAACGAATCAAGAATGATGACTAGTGAGGTGTTTTGTGTGTGAGGATTTGAAGAACGTAACACCTTTGAAGATTTTGTAGAGTAAATTTGGATCAAGGAGGGCAGTAAAAGTAACTTTTAATTACCCTGTTGAAGAACACGATTTAACCGAGAAATGTAGATTTGAAGTTCGCTGTCCCAGATCTTCCACGCCCTAACTCAAGTGGAGGAAGACAGCTACGGCGGGCGGAGTGAAGATTTCCGCGGGCGGCGAGTATGACGGGCGACGAGGTCGAGGCAAGAAGCTCTTCCTCACCGACGACGATGGAGGAGCGGGCGTGTTAGGGTTTGAGAAGCTCGAGCGAGAGAGAGCGGTCGAGCGGAGTAAAGGAAGTGAGGAAGGGAGAGGGGTATTTATAGTCGCAAGGAAAACTGTTCGCCCTAAGATTTAGGACTAACGTGCTCTCAATTCTTCTCATTCACTTGACATGTGTCACCCACGCATTGAAAAGTGGAGATCGTGTTAGATCGTGGGTGAATAGATAAGTCTATCGTGGGATGCGGAACGGTTTGAGCGGCAAAACGAAAATTTTGGATAGGATAAGTTAAAAGTTTCGTTCACAAAATCTTCAGCTGACAAGGACACAATGAAGATTTTGAACGACGTTCAAATAGAACGCACATGAAGAATTTGTGAATAGATTGGGTTGAGTATAGCAGAGAGGGGGAAGGGTCCGATCACATTCACTTAGCAGAAAAAGCAACTTGAAGAATTAGCCATAAGTGAATGTTGTAGAGGATATAAACCCATATATATATATATATATATATATATATATATATATATATATATATATATATATATATATATATATATATAGCCAATGAAGAAAGACGACGGAAATAAAGTGAAGATTTTGCAAAGTTGAAGAATTTCAAAATCAAGAATTTCAAAACTGAGGAAAACTCAAATTGAAGATTTTCAACTTTGGTGGTGGCGTGACCCATCGAGGGAGTTCCAGATTAGGGGTGTCCGGATAGTCAACTATCATCATCGGCCGGACTCCAAGACTATGAAGATACAAGATTGAAGACTTCATTCCGTGTCCGGATGGGACTTTCCTTGGCGTGGAAGGCAAGCTTACGATACGGATATGTAGATTTCTACCTTTGTAACCGATTTTGTGTAACCCTAGCCCTCTCCGTGTCTATATAAACCGGACGGTCAGAGTCCATAGGACTAACAACAATCATACCATAGGCTAGCTTCTAGGTTTAGCCTCTTTGATCTCGTGGTAGATCCACTCTTGTAACACACATCATCAATATTAATCAAGCAGACGTAGGGTTTGGGCCCGAACCTGGTAAAACATCGTGTCCTTTGTCTCCTGTTACCATCCGCCTAGACGCACGCTCGGGACCCCTACCCGAGATCCGCCGGTTTTGACAATCGACATTGGTGCTTTCATTGAGAGTTCCTCTATGTCGCCACCGATAGTCCCGATGGCTCCTTCGATCATCAATAACGACGCGTCCGTGGTGAGACTTTTCTCCCGGACAGATCTTCATGTTCGGCGGCTTTTGCACTCCGTCCAATTCGCTAATATCCGAGCAGATCGAAGCTACGCCCGCCATCGGTCGATTTGGAAGTTTAAACTATACGGCCGATATTCGCGGAGACTTGATCTTCGACGGATTCGAGCCGCAGCTGCCGCCAGACCGCCTTGATGGGCATGATCTAGCTCGCGCAGGCAAAGGCTCGAGGCCGCACTGTAATCCGGCCCACCCTTAACTGGAGCCGGATTCACCGATCGAGGACGAGTGGTTGGACACCGCCGGGGCTTTAATCTCACGGCGATCGAGCTGAACTCCATCCCGTCCTTTGCAAAGACCTCGACTCGTGGTGCCGACTCCTCTCCGGACCAACCCTCCGCGCTTTGCTAATCGAATCCGATTACGCCTGCATGGAGTTCACGGTCACGACATCTTTCAAAGACTTGCCCTTTGGCGACATCCTGAATTCACTAAAGTCTCTCTCTTTACCCGGAGAGCCCTGGCCGGACTACGGTCAGGAAGGTTGGGATACGGACGACGATGAAATTCAACGCCCACCCACCACCCACTTCGTAGCCACTGTTGATAGCCTACAAGACGTGCTCGATTTCGACTCCGAAGACATCGACGGTATGGACGACGATGTAGGAGACAACAATGAACCAGCACCTATAGGATGCTGGACAACCTCATCCCATGATGTATACATGGTGGATACACCTAAAGGAAATGAAGACGAGGAGCAACGGGACTCCACGAAGGATAAATCCCTCGAAAAGCAGTCAAAACGGCAACGTAAACGCCGAACAAAGTCCCGCCTCAACAAAGACCCAGCCATAGAGCAGGGCGAACCGGTGGACAACGAACAAGCTATCGAGCAATCGTCCGAACAAGACAACTTGATAAACAATATGTCCCCAAGAAGACAACAGTCCGGATGATCTCACGGACAAACCATTGGAACAAAATGACTCTCGAAAAGGCCTGCCGCCACCGCCACGAGCCTAAAAAAAGTAAGTGGAAGCTCAAAACAGCGAAGATGCAATCAGGATTAGATGGAGCAAAGTATTCGCACCGCAGATAAAGCACGGCGACATTCGCCAACAAAGAGCTACCCAAAAAGAAAGCTACTGCCTGACCGACGAGGAGGCCTTAGAGCCCCACAATTAAAAGCAAGAAGGCCACCCGGCCGGATGGACGACCTCACGGCAAAAAGAGAGCGCGAATGGTGCCGCACACAAGCCAATATGCGATCCGCCTAAGGATTCACATCAAAAGGATGGCCCAGCTAGGTCCATCTATGGGCCAAGAAAGCACGCCACAAAGCAATGCAATACGCCAAAATTCAAGATCACGGCACACCCAAATAGGGCGCCAGACACCCCTATGTTTCACCGATGAGGTGCCGGATCATGAATTTCAGCCGATTCAAGCCCATAAACATAGAGGCATGCGACGGAACAATGCACTCGAGTCTGGATCGAGGATTACATCCTCCACATACACATGGCTAGCGGAGATGATCTCCACGCCATAAAATACTTACCCTTAAACTCAAAGGGCCAGCTCGGCATTGGCTTAAGAGCCTCCCAAAATACCATTGAAGTCGGGAGGAGCTTGTGGATGCATTTCGCAAATTTTCAGGGGACCTATGTCCGCCCTCGGACGCAGATTTATCTAAGTCACATAACTCAACAGCCCGGAGAGTCAGCCCGAAATTCGGAACAGGTTCCTTACTAAAAGAACCAAATAGTTGATCGTCCGGACGCCAAGCCTTAGCAGCTTTCAAACACAACGTCCGGGACGAATGGCTCGCCAGACACCTCGCCAAGAAAAGCCAAGAACAATGGCCGCACTAACAAGCCTCATGACACGCTTCACAGGGGAAGACAGCTGGCTGGCTAGATGCAGCACCACGACCGAGTACATCCAAATCAGGATGGAATGAAATCACGACGCAGAAAAGATCAGCGCGGAATAAAGAAATGGCCCAAATAGTACGGCGATCAACGCCGGATTCAAAAGCTCTCGCCAACAACAAAACACTGCCCCTAAAGGATAACCGTGACGAGCTATCCAACCTAAACAAGATTCTCGATAGACCGTGTCAAATACATGGTACCTCCGGAAGCTCGCAAACCATACCCACAGAGATTGTTGTCTTTCAAATAGTCCGCAGATCAACGCCGAACACAAGGGGCTCGACACACCAAATAAAGATGACGACGAGCACCACAAGCGTAACCGGAAAACAAAAACTTTCCCACAGAGAGGTTAAAACAAGAAACTCACTTCACGTGATCAAAGGGAAAAGAGCGCGCCACTAAAAGGCGCTACCGCACACCGATTGTCAAAACCAATCACCTTCACCATCGTGACTATTCCAAAATATCCAAACGCAGGATGGACTGCCTTGATATTGGATCCTATAATCGACGGATTCCAATTTACACAAGTCCTCATGGATGGCGGCAAGGACATCAACCTGATATATCGTGACACAATCCGCAGGATGGGGATAAACCCAACCAAAATTTGCCGTAGCAACACCTCCTTTAAAGGAGTAATTCCAGCCCATATGCCCATTGTACGGGCTCCATATCGCTAGAAGTTGTGTTTGGTTCATCCGACAACTTTCGCCGCGAAGGTTACTCTTCCATGTCGCCCGCTTAAAAGTAGCCATCAAGCACTATTGGGACGCCAAGCTTTCGCCTGCTTCAACGCAATACCGCATTATGCATCTCTAACACTTAAAATGCCCGGTCCACGCGCATCATCTCGTTAAAAGGAAGTATTAAGTCTTACTCGAGCACGGAAGAACGGAGACCGCCTTGACAGCCCCACGCCTATCCGGCTCGCTAGGCAAAGAACCTGAATTGGTTATTCAAACCCCGACACGGTTAGACGAGTCCGGCGCTTACTAGCTGCATACCCCCATACGAGGGGCCGCATGCATGTATAACAGAGACAATAAAGCTCAATTTTATTCACTTCTTCAAACCATACTGCTTATTTAATATTAAGTACATCTTTCGCACGATCCTTTTTTCTTTTAAACTAAGTTTCTCTCTTTACAGATGAACAACGTGCTACACCCGCCCGTGATACGGCACAACAGAGACACAAGCGCAGACGCGCAAGAGGGACCCGCTGCAAGGATTCTTTTCAGATTAAGACCCCGCGTAAACCTTTTTTTCACTGCTCTTGTTGATATACATCCCCGGTTCCTTAATATAACCGAGGAGGAGGCTGGTGCTTTGGCATTGGCCGCACTGAATTTTTATGCTGCACTGACACTGGGGCTTAGGGCATTATTCTGCCCATTTTCATAAAGACCGAATACCTTAGGGAGTATTCGCGCCTCGAAAGTTAGGCCTTATATGCATCAGCTCCAATCATGTCTTTGGTCAAATGTTGGGTTGCCTGCTCGTGTTTTGCTGCCTTACGCCCGCTTTCACGGCTAACGCGCACCGTGGAGAACTATCGCGACAGTGCCCGGTTCGCCGGGCGAGCACCTCAAGAGAGTAATCCAAAATGACCGCCATGATATAGCGGAGACTGGTCAACCATTCGATGACTCACCGGAATGTTTAGGATTCCTCCGATTAACGAAGGACCGTTTCTCGGTCAGCACATACGCACTTCGAAGTTCGGGAGAGTGCGGCGCTCTGTGGGCTATATAGTAGCCCCACCTCGAACTCCTATGGCTAAGTGAAAGTGATAAAGCATTATAGTCCGGTTGTTCGGTTTGCTACGCTATCACCTCCTTAACAGACCAAGACGTTGGATTAAGTGTGAAAAGCGCTTTCTAAACACCCCGCACTATGTGCGTGGGGGCTGAAGCCAAGGACTGCCATCTTTCAAAGTTAAATTTACATATACATAAACGTCAGACATGGAGTAGTTTGCTACTTGAACGCGCAAGTATAAAAAGCTCTTATATTATATTATAACATCGCTTTCACAAATCATACATGTCATTCAAACATAACATCCTTCGAGCAATCGCGCCTCTATTAAACGAGCGCCCGCAGACTTCTTCAAAGTAGTGCTCGGCGGTACTCTTCTTCGTCTCAATCTTGGGATGCAATGTCGGTGGCCTTCATCTCTCGCCAAAGATGTCTTGACACGGGCCGAGCCATCCGCGCCTCAATACACGCCGATCGCTTCATTGCGCCAATACGCGGTACCGCACCAAGGAACTGCTGCACTAAACCAAAATAGCTCTTCGTGGGTCCGCCTCGCCACAAGTGAGTCAAGACATGCCGCATGGCAAATCCGGATAGTCGATTCAGCTCGCCCATACGCCCAACCGATCAATTAGCGCAAAGGACGCCCGACTATGGAATTGCGACCAATATAGTTCTTCCTTCGTGCCCCTTCCGGCTCGAAGTGCTTAATCATTCGTCGCGATAGCCGCCAAGTCTAGATAAGCATCCTCCGAACTCCACAACTTATCTAACTGAGTATACTTTGAATCTGTATATTTCCTCTGCAGCAGAAACGGTTTTCCAGCCGCAATTGCCCCAGCCTGACTCTCAAAGCCGACTGGGCATTCTTGGATTCAGCGGCGGCCTTTTTTAGGCTCTCTTGTTCCACTTGACGTTCTTTTTCAAGAAGCTCGCAGCGATCGGTAGTATTCCTCAACTTTTTGGCTATATCGGCCATCTCCTCTTTGCTCCGGCAGTGAGCAGCCTGCTCAGCTTCTAGCTCTTCGCCGCTTTTTAAAGCGCCGACATTAATTTCGCTTGCTCTTTCGCTCAAAGTAGTTCTGCCCGAGCTCTTCCACGGCAGCGGCACCATCTGCATTAAGCATATGATTAGTAAGACATGGGCGTTAAGCTCCCTTACCAGTGTCCGCATAGAAGTCGATACCTTGTGACTCACAAACCGCTTATTGACCAGCGATGTCCGTGATCCGCCTCGCAAGTTGCCGCTTACTTCGACATATTCATCATCCGCTGGCCTCGGACGCCCGCCACCTTTTTAGGAGCGGCGATATGTTAAAACCGAGTACCGAGTCTCGTGGGCTACTATCTATACAGGCGTATTTTATATGCATAATCGCCGAAGGTACATTATTTTTATGTATTTCAAACCCCGTCAAGAAGCTTCGACGGTTTCAGTAATCCGCTCATGGATGCAATTCTTTCAATCACCATACCCATTAGAGCACGGTTATCTTCGAGATAGCCGCCGCCCGAGCAGATCCTTCAGCTCTTCCGATCAAGACACCACTTGGCGCTGACCTTCCGCCCCGCCGACTTGGGGAACCTCTCGCGACGACACACTCCGGATCGCCCACTTCACATGAGGGTGCGACAGTGGAGGCGCTTCGCTTCTCCATCATCTCCGGAAGAAGATCCTCAAGACGAGCTCGCTAAGAAGGGCTGAGGTCCAAACTACAAGGTACAATTTCGTTATCTTCATAAATAAATACAGGGATGTTCCTTATTTACAAGACCCCTTCTTTTTACTTACGGCTCGCTGGAGGGCTGGTCCCCTTGGGGAAATAGTGCGGCTGGGTTACTTCCCAGTTGGACTCTCCGACGAAGATTCCTTCCCTCTTTGAGGCCTTGACCTCCGGATCTTTCAAGCAGTCCTCTTCCTCCTCGAAAGACGGACTTTTAATCCTCCTTCCTTGATAGCCTCCTTCGTGGGGGCAGCCGCTTCCCTCTCCCCCTTCGCTTTCTTCAAAGGGCGCGACCTTCAACATCTTGGTCAAGATGGGATCCGCGTGGTCTCCGGAGGGAGCCGACACCTTATTAACTTTGCCTTGGCTATCCACTCCTGCTCAAGAAACGGCTCCTTTAAAGGGCATATATATAAAATAAATGGATGAACAGCTTGTCCAGCTTACAGGACTACTTACTTGAGTATCCGGGCGATTGCAGCTTAGTCCTGCGGCCCTCGGTCAAGTCCGGACACTTCTCTTGTGATCCAAGAACAATTTATACATCTCCACAAGCGCCGTGCCCATAAAATTTTGAGAGCTCGTGGTCCTCCGGATTGAATTCCACAAGCGGAGGGGGCGACGCTTGCAGGGCTGAATGCGCCTATATCACCATAACTCGCGCCATCGCAACCAGATTGATCCTCTTCCCGGAGATCTCGAACACGGCCCTGCAGCAGGGAACTTCCTTGGACGGCCCCGCCGAGCCCCTTGTTGACCCATGATGCCAGCCGCTGTGGTGGACCTGAGCGGAAGGTAGGGAGCGCCACCATTTGGTGCCCCCGAGCGGTGATATAAAACCACCCTGCTGCAACCAAACTCCTCTTGAAAAGAGCCCTCGGCCACGGAGCATCAAGACATTTGCTTATGACCGCCCCGCACTCCGCTTAGCTGCCCCTTGATCATCTTTTAGCTCCATCTTGAAGGTCTTGAGCCACAATCCAAAGTGGGGGTAATATGGAGGAAGGCCTCACATACGACAATGAATGACGAGATATGGAGGATGGACTCGATTCAAGTCATGGAAATCAAGCCCATAATAAAACGTGAGCCCCACACAAAGGGATCCGTCTGAAGCCTAAACCTCAAGGAAGTGGGACACGAATACCACGCTCGCGCGGGCTCAGGAGTGGGAGTGACCTGCCCCGAGAAGGCAGCCTATGCGAGATCTCGCCGTTAGGTACCGGGCGCCTTGCAGCTTTAGCACATCCTCTTCTATGACGGAGGAAGACATCCATCGGCCGTGGTTGATCGGAGCCGCATCGCCGAAAGTCCAAGCGCCTAAATCAAGCTTTGGGTGTTGAACTCGGCGAGGCTAACTCGATGGAGGGTTTAAAAAGAAGAGGGCCTTGGTCTCATTATAAAGAGGTTGAATACCAAGAGCCCACCCGTGGTCGATTAGGACTTGCCTTTGATAGAGAAGGCAGGCCGACAAGCACGGTTGGGTTACCCACGTCCGTATTGATGAGAATCCTGCATAAGGGGGCATGATCTACGCTTTGATAAGACGTGCAAGGAAACCGCCGCTAAACACGCTGAGGTGGAACAATAAAAACGATTCATATAAAGGCCTGGCCGTGGTGTGATGTCATGTCATGGAATACATCGCCAGATCTGTGCGTAAAATTATTCTCTACGGCGTTATGTGGAACTTGTTTTGCGAGCCGACACTATCCTCATGCTCAAAACCTTCTATGAAATATTCGAGGAGGAACCCGCCTTGCAATGTCAAGACAATATGCGCGCCGGACTCGCCATCATTGAAGCCTGGTTCAGGGGCTACCGAGGGAGTTCCGGACTAGGGGTGTCCGGATAGTCGAACTATCATCATCGGCCGGACTCCAAGACTATGAAGATATAAGATTGAAGACTTCGTCCCTGTCCGGATGGGACTTTCCTTGGCGTGGAAGGAAAGCTTGGCGATACGGATATGTAGATCTCCTACCTTTGTAACCGACTTTGTGTAACCCTAGCCCTCTCCGTGTCTATATAAACCGGACGGTCAGAATCCATAGGACTAACAACAATCATACCATAGGCTAGCTTCTAGGGTTTAGCCTCTTTGATCTCGTGGTAGATCCACTCTTGTAACATACATCATCAATATTAATCAAGCGGGACGAGGGTTTTACCTCCATCAAGAGGGCCCAACTGGGTAAAACATCGTGTCCCTTGTCTCCTGTTACCATCCGCCTAGACGCACAGCTCGGGACCCCTACCCGAGATCCGCCGGTTTTGACACCCACACCCACCAGATAAGAATGATGATTTCAGACACCGCATAATTGTCGAGGGTTCTGAGAATCAAATTCTTCATTAATTTCTTCACACTTAGAGTGTTATTCTTCATTGATTGAAGAAAACGCTTTCTTCATGTGTTGCACATCTAAGTCATCAATTTTGCATAAGTGTCAGGATGTGTGTCCTTTTAAAAGAACATTCGAAGATTCTAAGATATTTAGCTCACACCGCAACTTGCTAGATCTCCTCTCATCCAAGGGCTTTGTGAAGATATCGCTAGCTATTCTTCGCCTTCACATGATCAATAAAGATGTCGCCTTCAACACATGATCGCGAAGAAAATGATGACGAATCTGAATGTGCTTTGTCTTCGAAAGTGCTGAACTGGTTGTGAGCAATCTTGATGGCACTCTCATTGTCACAAGAGAGAGGCACATTCTTCACGTTGACGCCAGTAGTCCTTGAGAGTTTGCTTCATCCACAGCAATTGAGCACAAAGAAGAACAGCAATGTACTCAGCTTCCAGAGAGATGCGATACGCAGCTATGTTTCTTCGAGGACCAATGCACCAAAGATCGTCCGAGGAAATGACAAGTACCAGATGTTGACTTGCGGTCCACACGATCACCAAAGATAGTCGAGTCGTAATATCCAATGAGATCAAAAGTAGAGCCCTTGGGGTACCATAATCCTTGGAGTGTGAGCTAGATATCAAGAATATGCTTCACACCTTATGGTGTGATTCCTTCAAGTAGCTTGAAATCAGGCACACATGCAAACACTAAGCATTATATCTGGCCTAGATGCACATAAGTACAATAAAGAACCAATCATGGAGCGGTATACCTTGTGATCAAGTCAATACCATTTTCATCAAGGCATAGATGACCATTTGTGGGCATAGGAATTTTGACGCTTTGCAATCTTGCATGCCAATTTCCTCGTAACATCTTTGAGGTATTTCTCCGAGATATGAATATGCCATTGCGCTTGTTGATTTAATTTGAAGACCTAAGAAGAATTTCAACTCTCCCATCATAGACATTTGATATTCTTCACACATCATATAGGCAAAATCATCACTATAACGTTGGTCAAGACAGCCAAAGATAATATCATCAACGATATTTGGCACACAAACAGTTCACCATCATAATATTTAGTAAAGAGAGTAGGGTCGAGTGAACCGGTGTGAAGCCATTCTTCACGAAGAATTCCTTCAAAGTATCATACCACGCTCCGAGGGCCTGCTTGAGGCCATAGAGGGCCTTGTTGAGTCTCAAGACTTTGTCGGGATTCTTTGGATATTCAAAACCCGGGGTTGAGCAACATATACTTCTTCCTCAAGCTTACCATTGAGGAATGCACTTTTCACATCCATTTGATATAAAATGATATCATGATGGTTAGCACAAGCAAGTATTATATGTAATAGCCTCAAGTCTAGCAACAGTGCAAAAGTTTCATCGAAATCAATTCCTTCAACCTGTGTGTAGCCTTGAGCTACAAGTCGTGCCTTATTCCTCACCACAAGGCCATTTTCATCTTGCTTGTTGCGTAGATCCACTTTGTGCCAATGATATTATGCTTATGAGGATCTCGACGCTTGACCAGTTCCCTGACGTTGTTGAGCTCGAATCGATGTAATTCTTCTTGCATGGCCTGAATCCACTCAGCTCCGAAATGCTTCATCTACCTTAGTGGGCTCTGATAGAGACAAAAGCATAGTGCCCACAAAAGTTAGATAAATGTGAAGCTTTTGAGCGTGTGAGAGGACCCGTGCTTCAATGTCATTGATGATCTTTTCAACTTGCACTTCTTTTGCAACGCGAGGATGAGCTGGTTGTCGCCGAGGAATTTGATCAGCATTTTCTTCAAGAACATTTTCTTCAACATTATCTTCAGTGCATCACTCGACGCTCTTCACGCTCGAATGAATTCTTCAGAGATTCTTCAAGAGGAATGACATCCTCAATCGCTTTGAACTTGATAGAATCCTCAGTGTTGGTTCATCTATCACAGAAGGTAGGTGCTCTTTATGCAGCCATTAGTTTCATCGAATCGCACATCTATAGTTTCAACAACCTTGTGAAGAGCGTTATTGAAGACTCAGAGGTGTGCGAGTCCTTTCCGTAACCAAGCATAAAACCTTCATGTGCTTTTGGTGCAAATTTAGCATTGTGGTGAGGATCTCTAATCCAACATTTAGCAATCAAGACTTTGAAATAACTCACATTGGGTTTCTTGCCGTTGAGGAGTTCATAGGCGTCTTCTTGAAGAATTTGTGAAGATATACTGCTGATGATGTGGCACGCGGTATCAATTGCATCAATCCAAAAACGACGAGGCGCTTTTGTATTCATCAAGCATAGTGCGAGCCATCTCAACAAGAGTTCTGTTTGCGCCCACGACGCCATTTTGCCGAGGAGTATAGGGAGCAGATAACTCATGAGTAATACCAAGTTCATCAAGATAGTCATCAAGACCGAAATTTTGAACTCAGTTCCATTGTCACTCCTGATGTGCTTGATCTTCACACCAAAGTTAGTTGAAGCCCTCGAGGAAAATCGTTTGAAGACTTCCTGCACTTCATGTTTGTAAGTGACAATGTGTACCCATGTGTAACGAGAGTAATCATCAACAATAACAAAGCCATATAGAGATGCATCATTAGTGACTGCTGAGTAATGATTAGGACCAAAGAGGTCCATGTGA
Organism: Aegilops longissima; assembly: GCA_021605205.1. Classification (NCBI taxonomy): domain Eukaryota; kingdom Viridiplantae; phylum Streptophyta; class Magnoliopsida; order Poales; family Poaceae; genus Aegilops; species Aegilops longissima. Next base: position 552,846,312 of record CM038681.1, on the reverse strand, counting down.
AGCAATTCGAATGGACGAGTAGTGGTCATGATAGTCTTCGCTAGATGCTTGGCCTTGGTCATTTTTTCAGCTTCACAGGCTCCACACAAGTGATCCTTGAGGAATTTGACATTCTCAATGCCAATGACATGCTTCTTCTTCGCAAGCGTGTGCAAGTTCCTCATGCCTGCATGACCAAGTCGTCGATGCCATAGCCAGCCTTCTGAAGCTTTTGCAAGTAGGCACACGGCTGGTTGTGGTCCTGTAGAGAAATCAACAATATACAAATCTCCTCTCCTAAAGCCTTCGAAGACTTTGGAATTGCCATCTTCCATAATCACAACACAATAATACTTGCCAAAGACAACAACCATATCAAGATCACAAAGCATTGAGACTGACATGAGGTTGTATCCTAAGGACTCAACAATCATGACTTTGTCCATGTGTATGTCCTTAGAGATCGCAACCTTACCTAGACCCAATACTTGACTTTTGCCTTTGTCAGCAAAGATGATATGCTTCAGATGTGATGGTGATAAGGGAACATCAATCAATAGATTCGTGTCACCAGTCATGTGATTTGTACATCCACTATCGAGGACCCATTCAATGGCTTTGGGAAGATCATCCTTTGCACCCTTTGCCATGAAGCAATAGGTGGGAGCATAGTCATCATTATCTTCATCAGACTTGTTGGTGAGGTCAGTTTCTTCAGAGTTGAAGATGGACTTGCTAACGAATGCAGTAGCAAGAGCCAGACTCGCCACACCAGACTCGGACTCCTCAGATGCCTCCTCTTCCTCATGTTCTTCAGATTCAGCTTCAGAGTCCATTTCCTTGCCAATGAATGCCCGAGCCTTCTTGGAGCTGCTCTTCTTGTGAGATGAAGACTTCGAGGATTTTGATGATGAAGATTTTGACAATTTCTTCTTCTTCTTAGCGTCATCAGAACTGTAATCCTTGTATTTCTTCTTCTTTAATTCCTTTTCCCACTGAGGACAATCTTGAATATAGTGACCAGGTTTCTTGCATTTGTGGCATAGCCTCCTCTTATAGTCACTGGATGAGGAATCACTGCTCCTTGAGGATTTTCCAGAGCGACCACGCCTTGAGAACTTCTCGAACTTCTTCACGAAAGCAAAGCTAGCTCCTCGCTCAATTTTCAGATCACCAAGGCTACTACCGTAATCTTCACATTCAGATTCGCATACGCCTTGGCCTTCGTGGCACGTGATTTGCCATAGCTTGAACCATAGAGATCTCTTTTCAAAGAAGTCGAACTCATGAGTATTTAGCCTCGAGGATATCACGGATCAAGTGACTTGTAGTTAGCGCGTTCTTGTATCATCGCTGCGAGTATCAAATGAGGAATCGCGATCTCAATAATTTCTTCACCACCTCATGGTCGGTGATGTCAAGGCACCAAGTGCTTGAAACTCATTTGAGATGTCAAGAGGCGATCAAGGTTTGTTGAACATTTTCATTATCGAGTCTTTTGAAGCGTTGAAGAGATTTCAAAGAACGCCAACTCGAGAGTCACGCTGAGTTGAGACTCCTTCATTTACTTTGGACAGCCTATCCCGTATAAGCTTAGCAGCTTCCAAAGCACTCACTCTTCCATACCGTCCTTTGCTCGATGGCCAAATATGATATTCTTCGCTTGAGAATCGAATTGCTTGAATCTCTTCACATCGGTAGCGCTCAAAGGAGGGTGAGACGGTGGGAACACCATTTTCCACAACATACCGTAGATCGCTATCAATTGCCTCAAGATGCATTCGCATCTTATTCTTCCAAGAAGGGTAGTCCGTCCCATCAAAGGTAGGACAGCCAATGGAGACCTTGATCATACCTCATGGGTCGACATAACTAAAACCCGTGGTTAAACTAAAATCACACGTAACAAGGGAGTACCTTGCTCGATACCAATTGAAAGTGCTATATCGACTAGAGGGGGTGAATAGGCTATTTTATGAATTCTTCACCGAGGAATTAGTCGGTGAGGAAATTCCTTAGCTAAGAACTACTTGCAGCGAATAAGTACTCGTAAGTAAGCATAATGAATACATGTGCATGGTCATCATGATGAAATGAAGACAATCACAGAGTACGTAAAGCGAATCATAGGATAACACAAGATGAAGACAAACAGATCAAGAAATTGAACCGAGGAAATTGAGAAAGTCTTCAATCAAAGTCTTCCAACACAGATATGAACAAACACTCAACACGGTAATGAGGAAATGAATGAGTTGAGGAAATAGAACCAGTAAGGTTGGCGAAGACAATGATTTGGTAGACCTGTTCCAACTGCTGTCTCACTTGTACGTCTGTTGGAGCGGCCGAGTATTTAAACTCGAGGACACACAGTCCCGACACCTAGTCGCTGAAAGCATGCAGCTCAGACACCAAGTCCTCACCGATTCTCCTTGAACTAAGGTCACATGACTCGCCCAATCACTCATGGTAAGTCTTCGACGACTTCCAAACCTTCACAGACTTGGCCACTGGCGATCCACAATTCCTCTTGATGTTTCTAGACCATGACGCCTAACCGTCTCGAAGAAGCACATTCTTCAAAGGTAATAAGCATCGGATCCACGCAGGATCAATCTCTTTAGTGATGATCAATCACTTTGGGTTTGTAGGGTTTGGTTTTGGGTTTTCTCACTGATGATTATCGCCAAAGTCCCTGAGGATGGGATGCTCTCAAATGACAAGTGTCAGTTTCTTCGAGCAGCCAACCAGCTAGTGGTTGTAGGGGCGGCTATTTATAGCCTAGGGAGCAGCCCGACATGATAAGACATAAATGCCCTTCAATGATATGACCGTTAGGTGGGTAAGATATTTTGGGACAGCCAAGCGCAAGAAGACAAGAATCGCCGAAATTTGACTCTCAAATTCCTCGTGGCTATCATGTTCTCATCGTAGGCAATCCAGACCGGCGAATTCCTAACTCCTCGGCCAGATAAATTCTCGCCACTGTAAGAACTTCGCTCTCACATCAAGAAATTGACTGAATCTGTATGAGATTTCCAAAGGCTTCACTCAAGGGATTGGTAGGTGTAGGATTTTGAGTTGAGCATCACATGGAAATTTTTCCTTAGTATTTCCTCACCCCTTTAACAAAGACGCTGTTTCCTATGACTCAAGAAAGAGAAAACGAAACTACGAAAACAGAAGTCTTCACGCTTCATGTTCCTCAAATGAATACCAAGTCTTCAAGGTCACACCAATTTCTTCACTTTCAAAGTCTTCGTAAAGTCTTCGTAATACCAAGGTCTTCAACAAGAACTTCATTTTAGGGGTCGATTTCTCTCAGAATATCAAACTCCTCATAGACTTATAGACCTGTGTACACTCATAAACACATTAGTCCCTTAACCTATAAGTCTTCAATACACCAAAATCACTAAGGGCACTAGATGCACTTACAATCTCCCCTTTGGTGATTGATGACAATATAGGTTAAGTTTTCAACGGGATAAACATATGAAGTGTAAATACTGATATTGAGGAATTTGATTGCAAGATATAGAAGAACTCCCCTTAAGATGTGCATAGTGAGGAATTTGCTTTTGAGGCAATGCACATTGAAGAGTTGAATCATGGAGATCTCCCCTATATCTTGTAATTCATACATGCATTTGACATATAATATGAAGAATTTGAAATGCATGATGAAATATGGTGATCGATGTAATTCAAAGATGCGGTATTAACATATAACGAAGAATAAGCATGCAGAGGAACACATCAAAAAGTATCAGAGCACCATCAGGTTTAAGATTACAACTCGATCCAATAAAAGTTTCAGAAGAGCGAGAGTTGTAACTTAGCAGGAAAAAAACGCCCATATGTTAGACCCGCTTGAAGACTAACTCAAATTTCTCCCCCTTTTTCATCGAATGACCAAAAGGATCGATACTGAGGACTAACGCCTCAAGAATATCAAGTTGATGGAGGAGCGCCGCCGTTGTCGGGTCGGTTGTCGAGTAGGGCCTGCCGCAGTTGTCGCCCAAGTCTTCATTTTCATCGTTGTCGCGCGATGAAGAATAAGAGCTGGCCACCAAGGAAGGAACCTTGACCTTCTTGTATTTCTTCGGTGGAGGTGCGCATCACCAAATTCTTCCTTCGCACTCCATTTTCTTCAGATCTTCTTCGTCAGAGACATGAGATAGAACAGCCTGTGCACGGTTGAAGGTTTCATGGAGGTAGTATTGGTATTTCTTCACCGCATTGTGTGTTGAGGTCATGTTGTGAAGAATTGAACCAAACCGACGCTTGACCCATTTATGATTGCGATCAACTTTCTCGATGAAGACCGATGAGTAACTCACGATCACCATCACCTCGGTGCCGTGGGCTTGAGGATTTTGCTTGGCGAGTTGTTACGGCAGAGTCATGTGTGGCAGAGTCATCATTGGTGGAGTAGGATGCAGCCTTACAAAATTGACCATTCAATGGACGAATGCCTTCATCTATCACAGCAGTTGCCTTGCCTTTGTTATCAGCTGAGGAAAATGTCCATTTGAGGACTTCAATTGGAGGCAAGTAGCTGCAGTGGTTCAGAGTATCAGCCTTGTAATTGAGTGAAGACCTTATCCTGATGAACCTCATAATCCATGGTGCATAAGGCTTCAGCTCAAATGGTGACATGGCAATATTCGCCATAGTCCTCATGAAGAAATCATGGAAGTTGACGGGAACGCCATGATTGATATTGAAAAGCATATTCTTCATGATGCCAACGACTTCTTCATCATTTGAGTCGTGGCCTTTCATAGGACTCATTGTCTTCGTCAGAATGCGATAGACAGTCCGAGGCACATATAGTAATTCCTTGACGAGGAATTTGGTTCGAGGGGCTTGCCCTGGCTTCAAAGGCTTCATCAGCACTTGCATGTAATGATTTGTAAGCTCAGGTTCATTATAGACGCAACGAGCACCTTCAAGGGGAGGAATGAGTGGGTATTTTCTGTTGTTGGTGCCTTGTAGTGAGTATTTTCTGTCATCCAGTCCAGCACCCATGACTTCACATCTTCAGAATTTCCTGTGATGTGCGAGAGAACGCGATCGCCGCCTGCATTCTCCCACCATAACCGGAACTCCTCAAATTTTCCTCCCTCGCTTCTACCACGGTTTTTTCCGGCCATGGACGGCCCAAAGAATGTCATGCAGCGCGCTCCGCCCGCCCAGTGATGAAAAGCCCATTTTCTCGTCATGATTTTTGTCATAGAAGTAGGATCCAACCACATCTATGATGATACCGGGTTTTGTCACAATTATCGTCATAGAAGTGTCATATGTATGACAGGAAAAAAATTCGTTCGGCCCAAAATGTCACGGATGTGTATTTTTTTGTAGTGACATTAAGTAACGTATATCTTCAATCAATGAAGACAAACACTCTAAGTGTGAATACATTAACACGGAATTTGATTTCGGAGCGCCACGATAATTGTGCGCCGTGTCTGGGTCTAATACTTCCTATACGGTGGGTAACACCACCACCAAATTCTTATTGAAGTGTTTCAATTGGTGTCATAATTGCATAGTCTTCGCATTTGATTTGTCTTCAACATTGATTTGACTTCACGTTTACCTTCAGAATGTTGAGTTGGTCTTATGCTGATATATACATATATCCGTGTTCTGTTCTCTACAGCATTCACTTATAGCTATGTCTTCATATTTGAATTTTTCTTGATCTAAGTGAATGTGATCGGACCCTACCCCTCCCCCCTCTGTGCTTCTACCTCAAATTCTATCTATCCAAATCATATGCATTCTATTGAAACCTATCGATTTGTCGGCTGCTCGACTTGCTCGCTCGCTGCCCGCGGCGTGGGCTCAAGGGGCGCCCAAGAAGGCCCATCTTCATCAAGACAAGCTCAAGACCTCGCGAGGGGCCAGATTGCATGGGCGGACGACAGTGAAGCTTCCTCAGCGCCGCCTCACAGTTGGCTCGCGAGGAGGCGGAGAGATCAAGGCGGGTACCTCACGAGGTGCCCATGACGTAAGCCATGATTTACCAAGGGCGCCAAAGGGCGCCAGCCTGTGCAAAGGTCCTCCTTTCCTCTTTGGTGCAAAGGGAGCAAGCGCAGCAAGAGTATCAAGCAAAGGCATCCGCTTTGCAATAAGACCAAGACCGCTGTAACGGCAGGAAGGAAGTCATTGTAGAGCCCAAGCCAAGGCCACCACCAGAGCCTTTGGCAAGCGAGGACCAACTTTAGTCAGATAAGTGTACTAGATGTTCCCTTCAAATGGCTAATTGTTGGCGCCTCTTCCCGCCAATATTTGGGAAGAGGCCCAGGGCCCTTGCCTATAAATAGGACTAGCCACCCACAGGGTAGAGGCATCGAGACATCTAGAGAAAGGATCCAACATCCGGGATCAGTAGAGAAAGAGCAACTGAACTCCTCCTAGAAGTTCATCGCCCCAGCCAAGAGCAGACCCTCGCAAGGTTGTTCTTCCTTGTATTGTTCATCACCAGCCCAAGAGGCAATCCACCACGTCACAAACTAGAGTAGGGTATTACACCACAATGGTGGCCTGAACTAGTATAAACTCTGTGTCTCTTGTGTTGTTCTGTTCATAGCTTAGATCCTAGCAAGGCGGTGAGGTGCAGGTAGGTAGAGGGCGAGATCTCCGCACGCACCCCAGTGTTCGAACCTAGAGGGTCTGCCAAACCCGAACCGACATTTGGCGCTACCACTAGGGTTGCGCCGAATTCGCCTTCCGCCGCCCCGTTTTTCGCCGACCATCGCATCCATGTCGACGCTGCCGGGCCGCTGAGCGCCGAGCCGCTTTGCTTCCTCATACACCCAGACGGCCCCCGCGGGCGGCCGCTTCGCCATTCCCCTGCCGCCGCCGCCAATGCCGCCACTGCCCGGGCGGGAACGAGCATCACATCGCCCCAAAGATCCGTCTGTGAGGCGAGACGGCCGCACTACTACTCCCTCACTTGCCCCAAATGATTCTTCGCCTCGCACTCACTCGCTACCATGGAGGCTCGAGCTGCACTCATCGCGCAACGAGCTCCTCGCTACCGCCTGCGACGACGCCCACGAAGAGTGGCTCGACCGCCGCCGAGCTCGTCTGCATGCCGCAGGGGCTCTCGCTGCCCTACTCGCACACACTACGCCTGTGCGGGCGATGAAGCTCAGGGCGCCACCGCCTCCCTCAAGAAGGCGCCACACGAGGCGCGGGCCCCTCGAAGAACCCACTTCGTCCGGCGCCAAGCAAGAAAGCAGAGTTATCAAGAGGTCCCGCGCCCCAAGAAGCTGCCCGAGTGCTCCTCGCCCGCCGTCATGACCACGCCCGCTCCAACACGCTTAAGACCCCGCTGCTGCCCCACCGCAGCGATGGGGACCCGCAAGACCAGTGCTCCTCGTCACCAAAGGGCTCCTGTACACGGCAGTGTTGCGCTTTCACCACCGAAAGGCGCAGCGCCACGTGGGGCCCGCAAGTTCAAGCCGACCTGCCTCGCTACGACGGCACGGCCGACTCGCGGAGTTCCTCCAGCTATAAGAGCTGGGCATCAAGCCGCCAACGGGACGAAGGTCATAGCGAACTGGTTTCCTATGGCGCTAAGGACGGAGCCCGCACTGCTCTCGAACTCGCTCCCAAGACGATCTCCTCTCGGGATGAGATGCGCACCCGCTTCATCGCCAACTTCCAAGGTACTCGCGATCGGCCTCCGCCGCCGGAGCGACATGCGCCGATCAAGCAGCAAACTGGGAGACCCCGCAGAAGTACATCCAGCCGCTTCAACAACGCACGCCTCAAGATTCCTAAGGTGACCGAGGAGGCCATCATCTCGCTTTCTCCGATGGTGTGCGTGATGTCAAGATGAAGGAGGAGCTGGCGATGCATGAAGATCCGTGCACTTCCTTGAGCTGTTCAACTTGGCTACCAAGCGCGCCAGGCTGAGGAAGGGCGCCTTTCCTCCTCGAGCTGCCAACCGCAGACCCGTAAGAGAAGAAATCCAAGGCCAAGGACGAGGGGCTGGGGCTTCAGGAGCCGCGAGTGATCGCTGCATCCCGGGTGGAGCCAAGCCCACCTCTCAACGATCTTCAAGCAGTTCGCTCGCCAAGTGAATGTAGTCCTCCCAAGCTCGGCCCACGCGCCTCTCGTAGTCGATTGCGCCATCACGCTCAGCCTGGATCAGCCTGCGCGCGCCACGCAGGAGTCCTCCCCATGCTTTGTTCCCCAATCATCAGCAACGTGCAAGTCACCAGGACCCTCATTGACGGCGGAGCAGGACTCAATGTCCTGTACGTAGAGACCTTCAACAATCTCCAAGTTCCTTGCAATTAGCTTCAGCCAACCAAGCCTTTCTCCGGAGTCACCGATGGCTCCACGGTTCCGATTGGGCAGGTCCGCCTCCCTGTCACCTTCGGGGCGCGCGAAAAGTACCGCACCGAGCTCATCGACTTCGATGTCGCCCACATTCGCCTGCCATACAATGCCATCCTCGGTACCCACCGCCAAGTTCATGGTCGTGAATCATCACGCCACAACGCCCTCAAGATGTCGAAGTGGCGGAGTCATCACGGTGCCTTGTGAAGAGAGAGACGCAGTGCTCCCCGGAGCGAGCCTTTGAAGCCGTGATCCCTTGAAGACCCAGATCGCAGGAGCGTGAGGCCCCCGAGACCGCCTCCCAAGAAGAAGAAGACATCGACAGTCCGACCCCTCGGGAGGCAGGCCCCTCGTGGTCCGCTACCGCCAGGGGCACCTCCTTTGTCGTGACAGGAAGGCGTGCCCGGCGCCTCCTCAAGCAAGGCTCGGGGCTCTCTCCGGAGGGCCACCGACCTTGCTAACGCCACGAGGGAGGCGCTGGGCACTACTTGGAGGCGTGCTTCAGCACGCTTCCCTCGTGAAGGAGCAAGGCAAGGAGGGCCGAACCTCGTGGAGTTCGCTACCGATCACGCAGGAGTTGCAGGAGTCAAGAGTCATGAGTGGCAGCCGCCGCTACTCCGCCAGAGGCTCCCCATCCAGCGAGGATGGTGGGCTGCGGTCTCCATCGACATCCTGTGGCTCAACCGAGCCGCCTCAAGAGCGCCTGCCCTCACGCTGGGCGCCAAGGTCCACCTCAGCTACATTCAGATGCCCTACAAAGATGCCGAACGCTGCCGCCACGCATCAGCGCCATGAGGAGCATCCCGAGGCTCAGGAGGCTGCATTCCGCAGTCCCGGCGGAGATGGAGATGGTCCACGAGGAGCCACCAGCCCCCGAGCCTCCCGAGGCTCTCGGCCTGTGGGCTCGTGGAAGATCAGCTTCCACAGCCCACGACGTCCCGCTACTTCAACACCCTTTCGCCTTCAACATTATAAGGTGACATCCTTCAAGTTTTATTTCCACTGGGAGCGCCTCTGTGGCTGCATTATTCCTGTGCCGCATGGGTCCGCCCCTCGCGCGTATCCCTTTACTTCATGTTCCTAGTTTACTTTGTTGGGGCGCCGGCTACGCTATCCCTAAGTCGCCGGGCTGCACTCGCGATGTCCGCCTTCCCGCATCTATCTAAATGAACTTGCTTCTTCGTGATTAACGTGCTTGACCAAGTTGCCCGCTCAATCGACACCAACCGATGGAGCTGCTCCCCAACGGCACGGCGCTATGCATGGGTCCGCCCCTGCAACGCCGACAAACCTGAATGGCTGAGCTCTGGCCGCGGCAGCCCCGCACAGTGCCACCTCGTCAGGCCTTCAGTGCCTCGTCACCTCTCCAAAGCAACCAACGGCTGACCGTCGCTTGTCATAGCGGACTCTTGTTCTTCTTGTGGTGGGCCTGCAGGATCCCTTCAAGGAGTAGCGTCGGGCAAGGCCCTCACAGCGCCTTTCTTCACCTCGTCTGCTGCTGAACCGCTTGCACGCTAAAGGGGGGTACCGAGCATTGCACTCATGGGCTCCTATCGCTCTCCAGCCTCACCTCCTGCCTTGTCCACGGTATCGCGGCATGGCATACCAGCGACGGTTGAGACCCGCCGAGGGCCGGACCCGAGGACGAGAGCAGAAAGGGAGCAGAGGCGAGAGGAAGAGGCACGGGGACCTCGCCAGTAACCTCGCCGCCGATGCGCGACCTAGCACCGCACTGTGAAGCGATTCCCGACTCGAGATAAGTCACCTCCGAAACACTAGCTATCGCAGCACCGCCCCAAAGACCCAATGCAATCCTGCAGAGCAACGCCGCGCCCTTTCTCACCGAACGATGGCTGCTTGAGCGCTTAAAGGGACCTCCCGAGCATCTCGACTCAGGGCTCTTATCGACCCCGGCCGCCACCTCCGGCCTTGACCATTTACATCGCGACCGCATACCAGCGACGGATGAAGCTCGCTTTGGGACCGGACCTGCCGGCGCAGAGCACTGTGCCCTCGTGAGGTTCGGAAGGAAGCACTAAGCTAAGACGGAATGAGCATCTCGCACTACTTCATGGCAAGGACTATATTAACAAACAGTAACCACAGCACCTTACAAGCCCCCCACAGTATGCTTTTGTGATTCCTCGTAGGGAACAGATCCTAAAGAACGCTAACTATGCGTGCCTCCTCAAGATATGCCATCATCAACAAGCACATAGGGCACCGGGCGCCACCTCATCCAGATCGAGGCGGCGGCGGCTCGACGAGCCCGCCTTGCTCGAGAGCGGCGCAGCTCGGGCTTGTAGCTGCTGCCGCCGCTCCGAGTCACGAAGAGCTCGACGGAGTGGCTGGACCCTCCGACGCCTCCGCCGCCTGAGGAGCCGCTGAGAGAGCAATCGGCGAGCCTGGTCCTGCTGCCAGCAGGCCCTGACCACCTCTCTCAGGGCAGCACTCCAGACGGCGTCCGCCCACGCCAAGACCTTGAAGAGCATCATGGAAGCGCCTGCTGATTCTAGGTGGATCGCGAGGGTGTCCCTTGTCTTGCAGACCAGGCGATCTCGCCCAGCCTTGAGTCATGAAGACCTTGCCCGGGCGACGATCGTGACGTCCGCTTGGGCCGCGAGGGTGTTGGAGCCATGCGGTCGCAACCAGTAGCTCCTGTATCCCTCTGCGCATCCTCAAGGCGAAGGAGGAGGAAGGCGAATCCAAGATCTGGGAGGCATGGAGGCATGGAGCACAAACTCTCGGAGGATCCTCAAGATGGACTCCAGTGAGGGACAACGCGACCGCTGCGGATTCCGCCGACGCCGGGCGGCAATGCGGCTGCCCATGGCGCTGCATCAACTCCCGCAGGTCCTCAAGGTGGGCGATAAGGGCAGCGGGAACCTCGCGGCGGCCGCCGCACTAAGGCCACGACACATCTTGCCGGGCGCCCTCGTCTCGACAGCATAGGGCAAGCCGTTTCTTCGGCGGAAGTGGCTCGGGACCCTCTCGGGGAGCCTTTCCCTTCTGTTCGCGGAGAACCGGCGGATCGGAGCCATTGCGGCAAGATGGAGCAAGGACAGACAAGAAGGAGAAGCAAGAAGAGATGAACTAGAAGGGCATGCGCCGTTCCGTACTTATAGCCAGAGGAGGCCAACCGCCGGCCTCCATGATCGTAGGTAATCACGACCCGCTTTGCATGCAGGGACTTGTCAATTCGTGCAGTCGCCGAGGCGTCGTGGGGAAGCAGGGCCGCCCACGTCCAATCAACCGCCACACGGCGCCCGAGGCCGCAGGCTGTTAGGGCCCTTGGCGCTTCGCACTTGCCCCTTCGCTTCTCTGCTCAGCCAAGTCCATGCGCGCCTTGGGCCCGGGGGCTACTGTCGGCGCTGCTCGGGAATGGGGTACCAGACTTGCTCGCATGCGCGCGGCGGCGTGGTTTCAAGGGGCGCCCAAGAAGGCCCATCTTCATCAAGACAAGCTCAAGACCTCGTGAGGGGCTGAGATTGCTGGGCGGACGACAGAAGCTTCCTCAGAGCGGCCTCACAGCCGGGCTCATGAGGAGGCGGAGAGATCAAGGCGGGTACCTCACGAGGTGCCCATGACGTAAGCTATGACGACCAAGGGCGCCAGGCGGGCGCCAGCCCGCGTAGTGTCCTCCTTTCCTCTTTGGTGCAAAGGGAGCAAGCGCAGGCAAGAGTATCAAGCAAAGGCATCCATTTCGGTGCAATAAGACCAAGACCGTTGCAACGGCAGGAAGGAAGTCATTGTAGAGCCCAAGCCGGCGTCACCACCAGAGCCTTTGGCAGGCGAGGACCAACTTTAGTCAGGATAAGTGTACTAGATGTTCCCCTTCAAAATGGCCAATTGTTGGCGCCCTTCCCGCTCAATATTTGGGAAGAGGCCCAGGGCCCTTGCCTATAAATAGGACTAGCCACCCACAGGGTAGAGGCATCGAGACATCTAGAGAAAGGATCCAACATCCGGGATTAGTAGAGAAAGAGCGACTGAACTCCTCCTAGCAGTTCATCCCCCCAGCCAAGAGCAGACCCTCGCGAGGCTGTTCTTCCTTGTATTGTTCATCACCAACCCAAGAGGCAATCCACCACGCCACAAACTAGAGTAGGGTATTACACCACAATGGTGGCCCGAACTAGTATAAACCCTGTGTCTCTTGTGTTGTTCTGTTCATAGCTTAGATCCTAGCGAGGTGGCGAGGTGCAGGTAGGTAGAGGGCGAGATCTCCGGGCGCACCCCAGTGTTCGAACCTAGAGGGTCTGCCGGAACCCGAAATCCGACACGATTGTCTTCTGTGAATTCTTGTCAGCAGAAGACAAAGTGACAAAATTTTAAATCTGTTTTTAATGCCATATCCTTATTGCCTGAATACCGAAGAAGCTGGAACGACCACCCGACAATCCAGGCGTGCGTGGGAACATGGAACAACTCCCAATAAGTTGCAAGCATGCCACGTCTCCTTCAGATGTGAACAGCCAGGGGTACCTGCGTAATTACGCGGTGATGTCCCTTTCCTTATAAATACACAACTCACCGTGGTCATTATCTCTTCTTCCACCTCTCCACCTCGCACAAACCCTAGCGCCTCCGCTAGCTCGCATCGACGCCAGAGACAAAGCACTTAGCTGCCGCGACTTCTTCGACGCCGTCCTCACGCCGGCCATGGACATCGTCCTCTCCGCCGCCGCCGTAGGTGTCTTCCGCCGCCGAGTTAGGGCATGGAAGATTGAACTGCTCGGCCTCTTTCTCTCCACCCCGTCTAGCAGTTCGTCAATGGTAATTAAAACTTACTTTTTACTACCTTTTTGATCCGTCAAATCCATCCACTTCAACCAAAATTGGTTTCTTCACTTCAAATATGGATCTGCCTTTATCTGCATCTCATATCATGCCAAGTATATTCACTTATGCTTCATAACTAGTTAGATTCCTCACTTGTACTTATTCATGTATTTGTACAAATCTGGAATCAACTCTCATCAAATAAGTGAATGTCTTCGCACTATGAGGTCAATGTCTTCAAACTGATTTATCTTCAAAATCTTCTGAGAATGCATATGACGTCTTCCCCTTCCCTCGCACCTCTAATGCTGTCACGGGTACATGTCCGTGGGAGAACCCCTTGGTTCTCATAGTCTGCATTCATTTGTAGAGTTCTTACAGCATCACATCAACTCTCCTGAAGCCAGTTCCTGTCTGACCAGCAAAAGGAAGCCATTCACTGTCTTGAAGCCATTTAGTTTGAATATAATGGCAACAGAGAAGTCAGCTAGAAAGGGCGGCAGGCAGCACCATGGGGATACAACTAAGGATTTGCCTCCAGATCTATTTGAAATGTACAAGACAGATCCTGAAGAAAGCTATGGTCAGCGCAAGACTCGAATTCAATGGATTCGAAGGTATTGGGCGGAGGAATGGTTCAAGTACAACTTCGTAACCCCTGAATATGCAGAGAAGAATGCTATCAAGCGCCCATGGGGAGATATTCTGTACAGAAATCTGCAGCCCAAGTCCAAGTCAGAAGCCATTGCTCAAGGCTTCTACCCATGCATGGTTCATGGACCGAAGCCAAAAAATGCTGACCCATCATCTATGTTATGGTGTCGTGAAGACAATCTTTTCAAGCGCAACTATCAGTTTGCAAAAGATTCTGCTGTGAAGAACAAGAAGGATCTGGGCCTCAACTTCAACCCTGGTTGTCACGCCCAAGATGCGACCCTATCCAAAAAGAACTCGAAGGTCCCACCAAGGATAGAAGCGCATCTTGAAGACGTTTTGCAAGGTGGATATCATTACATCAACATTACATAATAGATGGGGATACATACATAAGGCACAAATGCCACAAGAATACATCAACATCATATACAAGAGATCAACATCCGACTATGGATGGAACATAAACAAAACTCAAACAAAATCCACCCTCGCTAGCCCAGTCAGCCGACCGGAACCTATCCCCGATCAAGAAGCGTAAGACGATCTCCAAAACAAGCAACCATCGCTCTCTTGTCATGATCATCGCAACTCTGTACCGCAATCGGTGTTGTAGTAATCAGGAGCCACGAGGACTCAAAGAATCTCATTACCATGGGTATCAAGACTAGCAAAGCTTAAAGGGAAAGGAAGGGTAAAGTGGTGAGGTTGCAGCAGGACTAAGCATATATGGTGGCTAACATACGCCAATGAGAGCGAGAAGAGAAACAAAGGAACGCCACAACTAGTAATGATCAAGAAGTGATCCTGAACTCCTGCTACGCCGACATAACCCGTAAACCGTGTTCTCCTCTCGATCAACCCCAAAAGAGACACTCATGGTTACGCACACGGTTGGTGTATTTTAGAAGAGTTTACTTCAAGTTTACTACAACCGGATATTAACAAATTCCCATCTGCCACATAACCGCTGCACGGCTTTCGAAAGTTCAAACCCCGCAGGGTGTCCCAACTTAGCCCATGATAAGGTCTCGCGATCAACTAAGGATATTCCTTCTCCCGGAAGACCCGATCAGTCTCGAATCCTGCTACAAGACATTTCGACAGACAATAAAACAAGGTGTGCCGACATCCCGATAGTAGCCACAGATCTCGCCTCGTGCCACGACCGGATGAGCAAGATTTACAACTTGAACCAGCCCTCAAGTTTCCCCGAGGTGGCGCTGCAAGTGGCTCTAGTTTGGACCAACACTTAGACAAGCATTGGCCCGGGGGGGCTAAAATGAAGATGACCCTTTAGAGCGCGACTCCCAAGGGAAAAAGGGCTAGGTGAGGAAAATGGTAAAACCAATGTTGGGCCTTGCTGGAGGAGTTTTACTCAAAGCGAACTGTCAAGGGGGTCCCATAAATCACCCAACCGCGTAAGGAACGCAAAATCCGGGAACATAACACCGGTATGACGGAAACTAGGGCGACAAGAGTGGAACAAAACACCAGACATAAGGCCGAGCCTTCCACCCTTTACCAAGTATATAGATGCATTAATTAAATAAGAGATATTGTGATGTCCCAACACAAACATAATCCAACATGGAGCAATCTTCATCTTCACCTGCAACTAGCAACGCTATAAGAGGGGCTGAGCAAAGCGGTAACATAGCCAAACAACGGTTTGCTAGGATGGGTAACAAAGGTTAGAGGCTGACATGGCAATTAGGGAGGCTTGAGGAGCAAAAGATAGGTAACGCATCATAGCGATAGAACGAAGCAACTAGCATAGCAATGATGGTAGTGAGATCCAGGGTAGCGGTCATCTTGCCTGAAGTCCCGCAAGGAAGAAGAACGAGTCCATGAAGAAGATGAATCCACGAAGACGAACCAAGCGTGGACGAGCGAATCCTCACGATCGCAACGAAACGGGAACTATCGAGAAGAAGCACACAACAAATTAAACACACCACACATAGACAAGACATGATGCTCAACCAAGCATGATGTATGACAAAGGCTACATGAAGCTGCTCATGGCAAGAGATGATGCAACCAAGAACAACACATCAAAGCAAGTTTAAATGAGGCCGGAAACAACATGGAACAATTCCGGTAAGTCCTCATATGCAAATTTCGAAATTGGTTCAGATCTGAATAAACCTTATGTTCAAGTTGTTAAACAGCAAGTTAAGATGCACCACGATGATCTACACGAAATTCTAGTCAAGTTACATATAAAGTTCATTAAATTCGGAGCTACGGCCTAGAAGATATGAGCAAAACAAGATAAGCATGGCATTGATACAAAATGCATACAAACATCAAGCAAACACCTCAAAACAAGGATGCAACATGATAATATGTAACTACATGCAAAATCAAGCAAGTTTCATATAGAGCACACTCAAAACGGAGCAACGGTTCAACACATACACTATACAAGGCATAACAACAATCTGTCCATTACAGCAAGTAGGCATATTGCAAGCATCAAAAAACTACGCTACAGCATCTCAACGTAAAAACAAAAGGCATGGTCATGAAGTACAGGTAAAGCATGACAAAACATGAACACTGAGCTATCTCCAGAAACAACTAGAACATGCTCAAAAGGACATGGCAAGATTGCAAATACTAACAGTTTCAGACTTTGCAGAAATAACATCAGGTTGCAATGTTTAGAGCTATCAAACAACATGTTACAGGAAATTATCAATGCAAAAAAAGGCATGGCATGAATCTACTAATTTCAGATAACAAAAGTCCTTTACTGACCATGAGCCAAAAGGGCACGGAAAATATGATAGCACCCATGTAAACATGGAAAGTTATAATACAGATTCATACATGGCAGGAACAACAATAAGTAGGCATGTTGGTGAGCTTGAACCATCACCACAGAGCAATACATGGCATTACAAGGTAACCAACAGTAAGAAGGCATGTTTATGAAGCTAAGCATGGCAAGAGCAAGTTCATAGAGTGCATGGATCACTAACAACAATCATGGCAACATTGAACTTAATGCTAACAGGCTGACAGCAACATTATTTAGCACTTTGAGAGCAAGATTACAACACGTTACAGCAGACTATAATTGCAACAAAGGGCGTGGATGGATAGAGCAAGACATATATAACAAAACATCCTTAGTGAACATCTCCAGATTATGCATAGAATGACTTGTAGCAGCAGGTTTACATAGCATCATAATATAACAGAATCAGCCTAGCAAAACAAAGAACAAAGAAGTACCCTACTTAACAAGCTCGATGCACTCACTACAAGACCCAAAAAAATCCATGGATGACACCACTGTGAAGATGGCATGACATAGTTAAAAACACATGTAGACATCAACCTCATAGGATGCACACATAAAATGCAACAAAAATGACAAATCATCAAGTTATAACAGTTTCAGCAGGTTAACATCATATAGCACTCTTACAACGATGATTCAGGCATCAAGATGAGCTCCAAAAAACATGATGCAATGGAACGAAATGATGTACTCGTTGAGACGGACAATTTGACATATTACACGCACAAAACGGAGCTACGGATGCAGAGATACAATGCGATGAACATGGCATGATAATGTGCAAATTTCGGGGACTTCGTGACAAAAAAGCACCTCGGGGAAAACGGGATGGAGGAGACCCGGGACGGAGAGATCCGGGGACGGGGCTGGCGTTTGGTTCCGGGACGGGTGGATCTGGTCCACCCGGACCGGATCTGGAGCGGGCCGGGTCCGGCGACGGCGAGGCGGCCGGAGGCGAGGAGGACGGCCGGAGGCCACGGCACGGGCGACGGATCGGCACGAGCTCGCTGGCAAGAGGAGCCGCGGCCGGAGCAGGGCTCGGGTCACCGCGAAGGAGCGGGCGGCGCGCTTTGGCGCGGGCGGCACCGCAAGCGGCGGCAGGCGGCAGCACGGGAGGAGGCGAGGAGGACGCGGGCGGTCCGGCGAGGGACGGGCGAGGTCGGCGATGGGGCTTGGCGGCGAGGGCGCCACAGGCAGGCGGGGCCGATTCAGCAGCAGCAGCTGGGCGGGCGCGGCGCTGTGGCAAGGCGGCGGGCGGAGGTGCACCGCGGCGGGACGAGCGGCGGGACACGTGGCGGACGCCGGTTGGACGGGGGCGATGGAGCGGACATGTCCGGCGCGGCGCAGAGGGGAAAATCTAGGGTTTGGGGTGTTTGGACTGCGGAATTTCGGGGGAGAGGGCAATATATAGGTAGAGGGAGCTAGGAGAGTCCAAATGAGGCACGGTTTTCACCCACACGATCATGATCGAACGACCGAGAGCATGGAGGGGAGTTAGATCGGTTTTGGGCCAGTTTGGAGAGGTGTTGGGCTGCAAAGAGAAAGGGGGGTTTCGCGCTACGCGGTTAACCGTTGGAGTATCAAACGGACTCCAAATGGCACGAAACTTGACAGGCGGTCTACCGGTGCTATACCAAGGCCGCTTGGCAAGACTCGGTCCATTCCAAGAAAGTTCAACACCCGCTCACGAAAAGAGGCAAAAGGGGGCGCCGGGAGACATAGGAGTGCCGGATTGGAAAACGGACAATGGGGAAAATGCTCGGATGCATGAGACGAACACGTATGCAAAATGAAATGCACATGATGACATGATAAAATGCACCACGCAAGCAAATGACATGGAAAATATGGCGAATAACTGGCGGACACCTGGCGCATCGAATCCGGGGCGTTACACTGGTCCATCTGCTCCTAGGGTTGATGGCACACGCGATGCCAATCCCAATGTCGTCGGCCCCTTCAACAAATTTGATGGCCTCCTCTCTCATATAGCTACTCAGAGGGCCACTGTGGAGCAATCAGGTGATGACGCAAATTCTGAAGATGCGCCTGCTCCACCGAAGCCAAAGAAGAAGAATACAAAGGCTTCGAAGCCCTCTGTCACACCAAAAGCTTCGTTTGTGAAGACATTGGCCACTGCACCTCCTGAACCCAGTGTGCAATCTGAAGACTTATCTCGTGTCTCTAAGAAGACTGAGAAGTCCACGAAGAAGAAGAAGCCCATGAAGATTTCTGGGCATGAACTTACTCCAGCTGTCGTTCTGTGGAACGAAGATAAAACCATTGATTTGTCCAGCGATGAAGATCTTGGTGATGATGCCCTTGAGCAACTGATCAAGAGTAAGCAAGAGGCGGAGATCTTCAATGATCTGCCTCTCTTTGACGTTGATATATTGAACAACTTCATTGTTGAGTGGTTCGACGACCAGAGCATAATCATCGATGATCTTCAGCTTCCTATGGATATCAGCATCACCTTCCACGGAGCCATTGCTAATGAGTTGGCCTTGGCTCAGAAGATCATTGAGCTCAAGAACAAAATTGGTTATGAGAAGGCTCACTTCAAGAAGAACATGGCCAAGCTCAGTGTAGCAGATGTTCAGATCTTCAAGAAGATGTTGCATGACCTCAAGGAAGAGTTCCACAAGAAGCGTGATGAAGCTAAAGGCTCATAAGAGCGGATGAAATACTTCACAGAGAAATATGTTCAAGCACACAGTGAGGCTAAGAAACGCAAGGCTCTTGGGCGTCTTAGCATCGACCCCAAGATGGCAGCCAAGCAAAAGAAGTCTATTGTGGCCCAAACTGAAGTACCAAGGGAGGAAGCACCTCACATTGTCTTCCCTGCCAGCATGACAGACTCGAAGCCTAAGGTCCCCGCAGCAGCTGTAGAACTGAAGAAGACAAGGGCAGCTGAAGCCGAAGCCAAGAAGCGCAAGCACAAGAATGCTACTGATGGTGCCCCATCAATGAAGAAATTGAAGACAAGGTCTTCAAAGAAAGAGCATGCTGCTGCCACAGAGCCCCTTGTTGTTGAGCCCATTTCTGTTGCCCGTCTAGCCTCCACCAACAAAGAACATCGCCTTGTGATCCACGAGCCTGCTTTCACACAGGCTCCTGAAGATGAAGAAGTTCCAGTTGTCGACCTCATCACAGCTGAAGACATTGGTCGTGAAGACAATGTTGAAGATGATGAAGTCCTTCCTCAACTCGAGCACCACTTGGTATCATCGCCTGTTCTTACGAACAGCGAACTCATCAGCATTGGTCGTCCATTGACACCAATTGCTCAGGATGATTTGTGGGCCGATCACCCTCAACAAGACACTCTCATTCATGATGAGACACCCAGAACTCCACCACCTCAAGTCACCACTCCGGTGCTTGAAGACGACAACTACATGGTGCAGACCACTCCATCACCACAGGTGTCACCTGCATTCCATAGGCTTCGCAAAGTCCCTAGGCCACAGGTCACCATGTCGAGCATTCCGGAAGGGGAAGCACAAGAAAGCTCAATAGCACGTCAAGTGTTTCCTGACGCCACCCCCTATTGCGAATGTCTCTGAGTCTGAAGCAAAAGCTGTTGCAGACATTCCAGCTGCATCAGCCGATGAAACTCAAGAAACACGAGAAGAAGAAGAAGAAGAAAGAGTTGTCACACCCTCTGTCATTGACGAAGTCATTCTCGAGGAGAATGGGACTATGCCCGACCCTCCTGTCATTGAAGAAACGGAGGTCGACAACACTGAGGCTGCCAAAACCAACACGACTGAAGCCAATGATGTTGTCATGGCTGAAGACAATGTGGAGCCTGAAGCCAATGTTGTGCCTGAAGCTCATGTGCAACCTGAAGCCACACTGAATGCTGAAGCCACGGTTCCACCCCCAAGGCCCCACACCATTGAACAGGCCTATGATCGCGGCCAGCTTGTCACTGTATGATGGCCCATTTTGGTTCCTCCCACAGCTCCCGGACCACAGTATGATTACCATGTGGAGCAAAGGCCTCAGGTTCAGAAGCCAAAGCCCAGGCTGCCTAGGCTTCTAGGTGCTGCTACATCGCCCGGATCTTTCAGCGTGAACAGCTTAAGGGCACACAACTCATTCTTTGACAGTGCCAAGAATCCATACTCGAACCCAAAGATCTCTTCTCGTCGCTTCTGGAGCTATCAGCAGCGCAGCTATTACTCCTGTATTCTATATAATCAAGAGCGAATCTTTCCTCATATGCGTCTTGATTGCGAAGCCATTGCTGGGCTTCCCTGCCTCTAAGAAGCTCTGGACTGTTTTCGAGATGCTGGACTTCTGCAATTCATAACTAATAAAGAGCACTGGAATGAAGAGCTTCTGCTGCAGTTCTATGCCACACTTCACATTCGTGGCTACAACAGGGATCCGAAGACTTGGATCATTGAGTGGATGACAGGTGATGTGCATCATGAAGCCAAAGCTCAAGATATCATCGAGCTTACTTCCCTGCCCACTCCAGGTGAGCTCTATGAACCTGGTTGTTAGCTACACAGGAATGAGCTACAGAGTATCTTTCAAAAGCCAGAGCCAAATATGAGTCAGATGCTCAGCATGATGAAGCCATTGCCACAAGATGCTAAATATCCCAAAGAATTCTTCATCAAGGACCTCGAGTACTTGCCCCGCACAGTTTATCACATTCTGAGATGTACTCTATGGCCAGTCAAGGGATATTCTTCTGAATCCAAACTTAAGGAACCATGAAGACATTGGTATTCTATATTGTCAATGGCATCAGATTCAATACCCAGGATTTCTTCATCAGGCAGCTTGCTGCATCTGGGATTGATCTATTTTTCTTGAAGTTATATGCTCCATGGGTGATGCGCCTAATCAAACTCCATTCATCTGTTGACTATCAGCCCTCAGCTCGCAACCATCTTGTTTTTCTGCCTGAGGTTGATCTGTCAGTTGAAGCCATCTACCCTGAGCCAGCCAAAGAACCCCTATATCTTCATAATGTTGATCGTCAAAGCTTCACGCAACCAATAGAAGGAATTCATGTTCCAAATGCTGCTACTCCTGCTTACCCTCTGGCTGGCAATATGCGTGAGCCACATCGTGCCAACACTGAAGCCACTGCTAGTACAATCGCTCAAAGGCCTCGGAAGCGTTCTCATGGTCTCAATGACCGAAAGCTTCTTGTTGCCTTACATCAGAAGCAGGACAAGCACCATGACTGGCTAAAGCGTTAGATGCAGAGTATCTTGGTGGACGTCAATCACATCCGAAATCTGGCCACCAAGAACTCATCCGTAGCTCATGAAGCCTGTCGGCGGTCTTGGAAGAGTCTCACACTGCTATGCCCTGAAGAAGATCTTCGCGAAGATGGCTTCACAGAAGGCTTCAAATTTGACTCCAGACCTCCACACAATGCAAGCCTGCGCCGCACTCCATCAGTAGAAGATTTGGAGTATTCATCTTCGGCCGCAACTGTTGTTGCGAGAGTCATTGATGAAGAAGATGACGCCACTTCACCAACCATGGCTGCACTGCATCTCGACACTGCACCAGGCCCTTCTGCACCACCGAACTCAAGCGTCGACCATGCACCTTCATCTACTCCTCATGGGAACGAGTAGATGCTCTATGTCTTCAAACCTTTTTGGTCCTTACTGACAAAAGGGGGAGAAGCATATGAGTTGATAGTATTTAAGCGGGTCCTTATGGGTGGTTGCTATATTTTGACAAGTGTCTACAACTGTCGCCTTTTGATACATTTGGTTCTTTGGATTGTAACACTTAAACTTGATGGTCGTCTGCTACTTTTTCTGTTAGTCTGTGATGCGATGATAAATTCCGCATGAAGTCATTCCGCAGACGTCCATTTTTCATTATGCATGTCACTATCTTCGTTATATCTTTATATGCATGATGAATTGTCTTCATAAGTTGAAGAGGATCTCCACAAAGCAAAACCTTCCATGTGCATTTGCATTCAAAAGCAAACTACTTATATGCACATCTTCAGGGGGAGCCTTTTGCCATTTATGAAGACAATGCTTTAATCCTTAAACTTTCACATACTTTTATCCCCATTGAAAACTTCAACCAGTTTGTCATCAATCACCAAAAAGGGGGAGATTGTAAGTGCATCTAGTGCCACCCCTAGTTGGTTTTGGAGTATTGACGACAAACTTGGTTGAGGGACTAATGTGTTTTTGAGAATTGCAGGATAACACAGGTAGTAGTCCCACATTGATTCGGTTTACCTACCAGAGATGACCCCTAAAAATGTGCGAAGACATTGAAGACAATGGTGGTTTGTGAAGACATGCACAACAAAGATTATGACTTGAGAAGACATTCACGTCAAGACTATGGAGTGCGAAGACATAGTTGTTTCGTAGTTTCCTTTTATTCTTTGTTGAGTCATAGGAACCACCGCACTGTTAAGTGGGGTCCAAGTGAACAAAGTCAGAGTGACTGATGTCATGCTCAACCAAATCCTATGTCTTCGAGCGAAGACAATGAGAGCAAATCTTATCCAGAGCTGGATGAGTCATCTTTACTTGTAGCCCAAGTCAAGCTGCCGCGTGTGTTTGAAATCTGACTGTTGGACACGTGTGAGTTCCTTAGTGACCCAGGGTCATTTCGGACAAATCAGGTCGGGTTGCCTCCTGGCTATAGATAGCCCACCCCCTACACCATAAATTGGTGGGTGCTCAGAGTTAGTGCACGGCTTTTGTCGTTTGAGAGCAACCCACCTACGAAGCATTTGAGAGAGAGATCCTTGCGAGGACAAAGCCCAAACACCCAGAGCCAAAGAGTGTTAGGTATCACTGAAGTCTTTCTGTCTGCATGATCTAAAGACTTGTTACCCTTGAGGACTGTGAATCCTCCAGCCGGTTAGGCGTCGCGTTCTAAGCATCCAAGAGTCATTGTGGATTGCCGGTGAATGAAGTCTGTGAAGGTTTGGAAGTCTACCTTGAAGACTTACCAGAGTGATTGGGCGAGGACTAAGTGTTCTTATCTCAAGGGGAATAAGGTGAAGACACGGTCTTCTGAGTTGAATCTCAGCCTCCCTAACCAGACGTACACTTGTCACAGCAACTAGAACTGGTCCAACAAATCCTTGTCCTCACCAAGCAACTAGTTCTATCTCTTACCTATCCTTACTTACAGTTTGTCTTCGTGAAGTCCTTGCCTACTTGCATGATATGATTGACTTCACTGTGTGAAGACTGTGGTTGTTTGGCTTCATACTATCTTCCATCCTGATCCATACTACCTAGCTGCTAATAGTCTTCGTGCTTTCACTTCATTGCTTCCTTGACTATGGCTTGTCTAGTGTAGTCTACCTTCCGCTGCATATCAATAGGTTTATTTCTACTGTTTCTCTTCAAAGCCCCCGTGTTTTGAAGACTTCCATAAAAATCGCCTATTCTCCCACCTCTAGTCGATAACTAGCACTTTCACATGGCTTCGCAAATTTCTGAGGAGCTCTCCAACAACTTCCAAAGTTGACTACTTATTCCCCCAAGGAAGCCATGCAAAGATGCTTACTTTTGAATCCTTTTCACACCTAGCTAAGGGGGTTGTCCCTGCTATAACACCCCATCTCCCCCATTCATTTATGAAACCTTTTGTCAAACCATTCAGCTAGAAGCTTATGCAGCAAGACTGTTAGAGAGATTCGAGAGATCCTTGCTACCTTTGCTCTTGTGAGTTCATCTGGATTCCTGAGAAGGAGCCTCTGGTTCCCCCTAATTCATGCACTACGGTTCCAGACGTTTTGTGTGGGTTAGTCCCGGTTTGTGGTCGTATGATTGTTCGGACAGCGGGTTGGAGTTCTTTTAGCTCCGGCCAGCCATCCCCAACGTACGGGTTCTTGGCATGTATAAAGCTAGTTATCCCGGCTGCTTGCAGCTAATTGTCCCTCTTGATTCGATCCTACAACGTGAAGATCAGGGCACCCTTAGGCGTGAACTCATTCATCAGGTTCCCACCTATCACTTGCTCTTGGGCAACTACCACTGATCAGTGTTAGATTCCAATGCTCTTGCACTAACACATGTCATCTTACCTCGCAAGATCATGAAGACGGAGTGGAATGTAGCCGACGGAGGATCCCAGGTCGTGCTTGGCGTCGAGGGCGTCGAGGACCTGATTTCCACGTCCATGAACCGCTGGCTCAAGAGGGTGAACCTTCCTGGCAGGGTCGCCTTCATGTGCCTCCGCATTCAAGGGGAAGATCTCTAAGGACCGGCCAAGAGGAGGGGTCCCAAGAGCCGATGCGTTTCTACATCCAGATCAAGGGCATGGAGGATCTCACCATCTCCCAAGTTCGTGCAGGTGATGAAGGAGTGGCTAGTGGTCAAGCTCCCGCGCGTCGTCAGGTTCTTTGTGAACAAGTGGTGCGAGTTCTGGGTTCATCTCCAGAACTTCCGGGGGCAGATGGTGCTTGGCCTGAAGGAAATATGCCCTAGAGGCAATAATAAAGTTATTATTTATTTCCTTATTTCATGATAAATGTTTATTATTCATGCTAGAATTGTATTAACCGGAAACTTAGTACATGTGTGAATACATAGACAAACAGAGTGTCCCTAGTATGCCTCTACTTGACTAGCTCGTTAATTAAAGATGGTTAAGTTTCGTAGCCATAGACATGTGGTGTCATTTGATGAACGGGATCACATCATTAGAGAATGATGTGATGGATAAGACCCATTCGTTAGCTTAGCATTATGATCGTTTCAGTTTCATTGCTACTGCTTTCTTCATGAGTTATACATGTTCCTCAGGCTATGAGATTATGCAACTCCCGAATACCAGAGGAACACCTTGTGTGCTATCAAATGTCACAACGTAACTGGGTGATTATAAAGATGCTCTACATGTGTCTCCGACGGTGTTTGTTGGGTTGGCATAGATCGAGATTAGGATTACTCACTCTGTATATCGGAGTGGTATCTCTGGGCCCTCTCGGTAATGCACATCACTATAAGCCTTGCAAGCAATGTGATTAATGAGTTAGTTGCGGGATAATGCATTACAGAACGAGTAGAGAGACTTGCTGGTAACGAGATTGAACTAGGTATGATGATACCAACGATCAAATCTCGGGCAAGTAACATACCAATGACAAAGGGAACAACGTATGTTGTTATGCGGTTTGACCGATAAAGATCTTCGTAGAATATGTAGGAGCCAATATGAGCATCCAGGTTCCGCTATTGGTTATTGACCAGAGATATGTCTCGGTCATGTCTACATAGTTCTCGAACCCGTAGGGTCCGCACGCTTAACGTTCGATGACAATTTGTATCATGAGTTATGTGATTTGATGTACCGAAGTTTGTTCGGAGCCCCGGATGAGATCACGGACATGACAAGGAGTCTCGAAATGGTCGAAAGGTAAAGATTCATATATTGCAAGGTTGCATTCGGACATCGGAATGGTTCCGAGTGATTCGGGCATTTTAGAGTACCGGAGGTTCAGAGAACCCCGGGAAAGATATGGGCCTTATGGGCCATAGGAGGGAGGCTAACCAGCCCACAAGGGGCTGGTGCGCCCCCACAAGGGAGGAGGCCGAATTGGGCTTGGGAAGGGGGCGCCACCCCCCTTTCCTTCTCCTACTCCCTCTCGTTCCCCTTTTCCCCTTCCGGTAGAAGGAAAAAGGGTGGGGCCGAATCCTACTAGGACTAGAGTCCTAGTAGGACTCCCCTCTCCCTGACACGCCCCTTGTTGGACGGTATCCTCCTCCCGTCCTTTATATACGGGGGCAGGGGCGCACCCCAAAGGAACAAAAGGCAATCTCTTAGCTGTGTGCGGTGCCCCCCTCCAAAGTTCAACACCTCGGTCATATCGTCGTAGTGCTTAGGCAAAGCCCTGCGCCGGTAACTTCATCATCACCGTCACCACGGCATCGTGCTAACGAAATTCTCCCTCGGCCTCAACTGGATTAAGAGTTCGAGGGACGTCACCGAGCTGAACGCCGCGTTACTAAACGCTTTTGCTTTCATTCTACGAGGGTACGTGGACCCACTCTCCCTGCTCGTTGCTATGCTTCTCCTAGATAGATCTTGCGTGATCGTAGGCAAAATTTTTGAAATTACTGCGTTCCCCAACATGGCCGGAGTTGGTAGTACTTCTCCTGCCGCCGCGGGATCGTCCCCGGCGACGTCCTCATCCTGTGGATCTCCTGCCTTGGACTGAAGGTGTAGATCTACAACCACGATAGCTTGATCATGTGCAGGGTGCGCTGCACCTGGACTGCTGCATCGGCGACATTACTCGTGCGCTCTAGATCGTCAGTTTAGTACCCAGTCGTAGTATGAGACTGCTAGTAGTTTGTGGTGGTAGTGATGTTGATGGTTTGAACTTGTGCTATGAACATATTTTGGTCAGGATCAGCACCTTGGTGTCCCATGCCACTGCTGTCTTTAACTATGGTCGTAGTTCAAGTAGTTTGCCTCTCAATCGGCCGTTTACCTTCATGTGTGTTATTCGTTGTCATTGCTCGCCTCTTATTCCGCTGTCAATTCTGCCCGTTGTTGTGCTGCTAATGTTGGGGTAAGGCCACCACATTTGAATGGGGCGAGAAGAACACAAACGTGTACGCAGCCAAACAGCTGTGGTTTGCATCTGCTCACCCCTTAAGCACATATGCGACCAACCAAACAGCCGACCTTAAAGTGGTCATTGATGCAACGCAGACAAACAAATAACATGCAAATATTAGTTTATTGCTTGCTTTTTCTCACCCATGCTGGGTTGAGACAGGTATGAAATGAAGGCATTGTTCGAGAAGGCAACCAAACACGCCCAAAGAGATGGCGGACGCGTTTTTCCCAGGATAGAGATAGTGAAGCGATGGTCGGGCGTTTTCTTTTGCCACACCTGCGCGCTTGTTGGCTTAGTGCGTGCGTTCGGCATGTCCGAATCGTGCAGCTGCACGATGTAGAATTTAGGAAAATATAATATAAAATTTTCACCATTTGCAAAACAATATTCTTACTTTAATAAAAGTAATTCCAAGTTTTTTACCCATATAATATAATATAAAAATGTACACCATCTACAAAATAGTATTCTTACTTTAATAACAGTAATACCAAGATTTTTTGACTAATATAATTATTAAATACTTAAAACACATGATAATCAAATAAGAATAAATAATTACAAATGAAAGTAATTACAAATGAAAGTAATTCCAAATAATATTCTTAATTTTATAAAAAAAGCAATAATTATTTCCGGTGTATCAGGAATCAGCACGCCAACACTAGACTACTACGTTCATAGAAATCCAATGCCACCACTAACTTGTGCCTGGTTAGTACAGCCTGGCCCACCAACTTGTGCCGTGTCAGAAAAAGCAACGCCGCCACTAACATTATAGGGTTGGTTTACCAAGTACTAGTGATTGGGGCGTCATCCTGTGGTGGCACCCTGTGCCGGCGCTTGAGAGGAAGTTGTGGGCATGTTTTCATTTTAAAAAATACATAGAGTCCTCGAGTCCTCGTCTTCGTCTAAAAATACATCTTAAAAAAATCCTCACCTTCATCTAAAAAAATAAAAAGGAAAAAAACAAAATACAACAACAGCCTACCAGCGAGTGCCACTTTGCATCACCTTCCATTTAAAAAATACCAGAGGTCCTCATCTCCATCTAAAAAAAATACATTTAAAAATAATCCACACCTTTATCTAAAAAAATTGCAAAAGATTTCTCACTGCGGCCAACGACCTTGTGCCACGTGGCACAGCTAGTTGGCCGCCCTTCACGCATAGCTTAATGGTTTTAATGCCGATGCCACCACTATTTGAAAACAATAGTGGTGGCGTTGATTGGGAATGGCGTGCCACCAACTAGTGTAACATCGAGAAGATCACTAACATAAACATGTAAAAGAGGGCTTCATATCATATTTTCAAACAATCATAAATATACTAGGCTTTTTGATATCCCACATAACTAGGAAATTACTTGCACATCGAAGGTACAAACATCGCGGGAAAAATCATGACAAGCATGGTGGTGTCAAAGCAACACAAAATTGAATCCACACCAGCTAATTATTACAGAGAGATGAGATGTGTTGGTGATGATGGAGACGGATGTCCTATGGATGCAGTCATGCGGCGACAAAGTCCTTCGATCAATTCCCCCTCTGAAACCCTTCTAAAGGTTAGGGTTCTTCGTTCTGGTCGTGTTTTGGGATTTATTCTATCTCTCCTCCCAAATCCATCTGCACGAGGGAGAAGTAGTTGACCCGGCAGACTCGCTAACAGCTGGTACGACTGCCGGTACGAGCGCGCTCGTACCAAACATTGTTGTTTGCTCTCGAGACCCCTACGTGAGTTGTTTCTTCTCCAATTTGCTTTGCTCCTTCATGGTAATACTTTATCACATTGATTAGCATGGTTTATCACCATAAATTGGCCTTCTTTCCTTTTTTTGAACATAATACAATCGAAGCCACTCGCATACATGAGCATACACCCACCCCTATGAACACACACACGCACACCCTACCCCTATGACCATCTCTGAGAGACTGAACCGACATATCATCTTGAGATTGATGAAGTCGCTATAGACACCTTTGTCGTAGAAGGGAAAGTCTCCTCCTAGTGAACGCACATCGCCGGTAGGCCTAGAATAAATCCAAGAAAATGCAAGCACCAAGGTTAAGTCTAGGACTTGAACTCTAGTGTGCACGGGATACCATTGTCCTCCTAACCATACAAGCACAAGTTGGTTCACAATTGGACCTCTTTCCTTAGACTCCAAATAATTCCAGTGCATAGCATTCTTCCAAAAGCATACAGAAAAAGGTGCGCAAACGTGATAAATCTGAGGAATCCTATTCCATGGAATGAAAAGAAAAATATAAATTGTCACATAAATTGAACTCATCAATGAGGAAGAACACAAGAAGGAAATACAAAGGATAACTAGTGTTCCCTACTCGACGAAGTACATGTTGGCAACAAACATGTTGATCATGCAAGCCTCCAATGAGGATCCCAAATCAACAAACACTCACTACAAAAGAAAAGATACTTCTGGTATGATACACATTTGTCATAGTAGGTCACGTTTTCTGTCACCCATTTACATTTGGGATGGTTTTATGACATAATCTAGATATTCACACATGTCTTGTCCTAGATGTGTTCCATCAATAATCACGTTTTCATCGTGGAAGTGTGCACTTCCATAACAGAAAATAGTGTGTCATGGAAGTTTTTCGTCAAGGGTACCCGACACATGGCTGCCACCGTAATGGGTCGTCGTTAAGCTAGTAATGGGCCGTCGTTAAGCTAGCAGGTGTGGGTTACATATCTATTACCCATTAACGACGTCGACCATTCATGATCCTCCACGTGTTGGCTTCTTGTTCGCCGATGAAGCCACACGTCAATGGAACAAGTGTAGCCCGTCCAAGGGACCACATGTGCCTATTAAACAATGAAACATGGCAAGGCCTAATGTAGGCATGTTTAGTTAAAAATGCTAGCCTAGTCAGAGGCCTGGTTAAAGCCAATGAGCCTTAGTCAAAATTTAGTATATCTGGCCCATTGAAGGCCCTTTAATGGCATGCTTGCATATGGCCCATTTATGTCCCCTGTCCACACAACCATTTATGTCCCGTTACCGACACATGGGTCATCCATTCACATTGCAATCTATGAAACTTGAGTGATCTCCATTAAGCTCATGAAGAGATATGTGAGTACCACTTATATGCTCCACCTGCAGGGTAGCCTACTGATTATGACTTCAAGCGAAATCTATTTGCGCACAACTTACAATTCGAGCCATGGCTCGTTGTTTAAGTTGTGGACGAATGTACCATAAAGCTCTAGGCGACGGTTCAACTTAATAATCTCGTCTGAATCCGAGTTAGATTTTTGCCTCCTCTTGCTATTTGCACCGCCACAATGTCAACCCCACCCCAAAATCTGACGTGCACTAATGAGTGGAGGACTAGGCCTCCAGAACCTCTCGCCCTTTTGATCCTGCACCGAAATAGGGCAAATTAGTTTTTTGGGAAGTGTTGCGCGTGACTGCTCATGTCCCTCAACATGGGTCGTCTTCTGTGCGAATTAGGCAGGGTCATGCACTGTCGTGTACCGCACCATCAGCTTCTCGTCACTCACATCACCGCCTCTACAGCAGGCACCACCATTTCCTCAACAATCGATTGGTATGTTCGTTCTGATTGGATACAATCTTTAGCTATGGTTACTTTTGCACGCGCAATGGTGTTGTTTATGCTATTTAGTGCATTTTGTATGTTCGACATGCACATGCTAATTCTTGTTTTTATCATGATTTTCCAACCACTTACAATTCATCAACACCGGTCCAGAGTGTTTGTGAGACATAACCATGTTGTAAAGCAACACAGAAGAAGACATCAAAGTGGCCGCACCACTACAGGAATCAAATTTGCCATGGCAGACGGCTAAGGTACCAAAAGCGGACGACAAACCTCTTTGTCGTCTGCCACCAACGGCAAACCTGCCCGGCAAAGAAAGCTACAGTAAACATGTTCTTTCCCGTGTGCTTCCTCAAAGCAGACGGCAAAGAACCTTTGTTGTCCGTGGCAGACGACAAAGAATGTGGACGGTAAATAACAGGTGTTAGCCACGTTAGGTGGCTAACGACAGCCTTTGCCGCCTGCCACAAAGGGCAAAGTAACCAAATGGTATAGCTCCCAGATTGCACAGGTTGCTGCCACGTGGCCTTTTCACCGTCTGTGGCAGACGGCAAAGGCCCCTTTGCCGTCGGTGGCAGACGGCAAAGAGAATGCATTGCCTCTTTTTTCTATTTTTTTTCTTATATCCAAGCATTTTCATAGCAAATAGATGATATATATATTTTTCACAGGGCAATTTCCGAGCAAACATATGAGATATCCAACACATATAATTTCATCATACATGCATAGTTCCATCCAACCATACATAGCAAGTTCCACATACAGGCATCCAACCATACATACTACAACAGTTTCATCCAACCATACATGCATAATTCATCGATACAAAAGAAATAGAGAAAGGGATAACAAGCACTCCATCAATGCAAGCTTCCGTAAAGTGAATAAAATCTGCAAAATGGGAAATAAGAAAGTTAGAAGAAGAAGATTAGAAGAAGAAGAAGAAGAAGAAGAAGAAGAAGAAGAAAAATGAAGAAAAAGAAGAAGAAGAAGTATATGACATTTATGAGCTAACTTAGGTAAAAATGACATTTATGAGCTAACTTAGGTAAAAAGACATTTATGAGCTAACATAGCTAAAATGGATCATTTTGGAACTAACCTAGGTAAAATGGATCATTTTGGAGCTAACCTTGGTATAATGGATCATTTTGGAGCTAACCTAGGTAAAATGGATCATTTATGAACTAACCTAGGTAAAATGGATCATTTTGGAGCTAACCCAGGTAAAATGGATCATTTTGGAGCTAACCTACGTAAAATGGATCATTTATGAGCTAACCTAGCTAAAATGGATCATTTTGGAGCTAACCAAGCTAAAATGGATCATTTTGGAACTAACTTAGGTAAAAATGGATCATTTTGGTGCTAACATAGTAAAATTAATCATTTTGAGCTAACCTAGGTTTAATGGATCATTTTGGAGCTAACTTACGTAAAATGGATCATTACTGAGCTAACCTAGGTAATTATGCCATTTTTGAGTACATAGTGAGAGGTTGTGCAACTAGGATGATTTTCTGTACCAGCATTTTTATTTAAGGACTGTGCTAACGACCAGTCGACTGGTCGTTAGCGACAAATCCGGACGATTCCACCCACCTACGATCTGCTTCTCTCGATGTGGGAATAGATCCACCGCATCTTTTTTTTCCTTCTAGCGCAATAAAAAGAATTGGCAGAAGTTGAAATCGAACCCACCACCTCTTGGTAGACCACAGTAGTTCACAACCACCCGGTCTAGATTGAGCCAGTGAATAGATTAAGGTTAGATAGTATTTGTACTGCTACTTAGCGTGACCTGGAAACGAATAATTTTTCTTTCTTTCCTTTCATATTTTTTATCCTATATAGATGGCTCGGCTGCTCTGTTAATATTTACAACATCATGGTAATTTTAACATAGTAAAAATTGTTGACTTATCATGGTAACTTCGTTGTAAAAAGCATGCCAGGGTACATAAGTTTTTTTTTGCGAGGGTACAAAAGTTATCAACCATTTGGTGCGTAACTTATCATGCTTTTTATACATAAGTTACCGGGGAATATTTTAAATAGTTTTTCTTGGGTCAGAGATACGGCTGGGTGTTGTACAAAATTATTATACTTTGCAGTCTGTAAAAATCATGATATTTACACAAAAGTTGTCAAGAGATGTTTAAAAAAAAGCTAGGTCAGCGCTATCGTGGTGTTTGTACATAAGTTATCATGACAGTGGTACATAAATTATCATACTATTTACACAGTAATTATCAGGGTACGTTTCAAGCACCCCTCGCGTTGAAATATTACTGTCATATTTGTATTTAAATTATCAGGACTGAAGTGCATAAATTATCATGTCATTTACACAACAGTTACCGAAGTAATGTTTTCCAAAGAGAAAATTTTCACAGTCAAAGTTATCAGCTATATTGTGTGTATATTATCATGTTATTTGCACAGAAATTACCGGGGTATGATTTCCAACAACTTTTATCCTAGGGTCAAAGGAGTTACCACGGTGTTCGTACGTGGGTTATCACCTTTGTTGTGTGTATACTACCATCCTATTTACACAGAATTTATCAGGGGTTGTTTTTCAATATTTTTCCTTGGGTCAAATGGTTACCAGAGTGTTTGTAAGTGAGTTATCAACTTTGTTGTATCTATATTATCATGTTATTTACATACAAGTTACCGGACTAGATTATTTAACATTTTTTGGGTAGAAAGGTTACCATGGTGCTTGTACGCGAGTTATCATCTTTGTTTTTCTTATATTACCATGATATTTGCACAAAAGTTACCGGGGGTATTGTTTTGAACAACTTTCATTCTGGGGTTAAAAGAATTACCGTAGTGTTTGTATGTGAGTTATCGGCTCTATTGTGCGTATATTACTATCATAATTTACTAGGTCCGCATGCGTCAAATACCATGCTATTTACACACAAGTTTCCGGTTTTGTCGCCTGAGAGAAACAGATCGAGTTGTTTTTCCTTTCCACTCATTTAATAAGTTATAAAAACATGTAATCTTTGTGTAAAACCAGAAGAGAGAGTTAGCTCAGTTGGTTGGCGTGCTATGGCCTCAACCAACTGGTTCTAGGTTGGATTCTTGCTAGCGCCATTTTTTTCTTTTCCACGTGCGAGACTGAGCGGTCGAGCAATTGTTGCGCGGGAGACTGGAAGGAAAAAAATTTGGATCGAGCGATAAGCGGATCGAGTGGTCGCCAGATCGTACGTGCCTGTTGCAAACCACCACTCGACTGGTGGTTAGATTTCTCGTTTAATTAATTGGGGAGTATGATGGCGAAGAAGTCGAAAGACACCAATGGCTTTCGAGTTCTTCACCATCATCCTCTCAAATTCATTAAAAAGTTGTTACAGAATATCATCCTCGTTGCACAACCTCTCACTATGTATTGTTTCGTCTTTGGTTTCTCTTTCTATGCTTTGATTTTTTGTCATGAGTCAGTTTGGGTGTTTCAATTTTCAACACTTAGCTTTTAATCCTCGGAGATCATCGACCCCTCGCCCCTCGACCCTTCGGCGGCCGTCGACCCCTTGGCGATCCTCGACCCCAGACCCCTTGGCAATCCTCGACCCTCGACCCCTCGACAACTGTCGACCCCTCGACCCCCGACCCCTCGGCAATCCTCGACCCTCGACCCCTCAGCGGTCCTGTCGAACACCTTCACTGTGAGCATCTTGCGGCTGTTGTCATAGCGTAAGATGCGGACGTGCCCGAGTTGAAGGTCATCAGTGCGGGCGAACTGCTTCCATTCATTCTTTGCGCATGGACGAAAGCAGTTCACCCACGCTCATGACCTTCAGCTTGGGGACATCCTCATCTTAAGCTACGACACCAGTCGGACATCACTCAGAACGGAAGATCCTCGACCATCGACCCCTCGGCGACCCTCGATCCCTCGGCGACCGGCGACCCCTCGACCCCTCAGCAATCCTCGACCCTCGACCCCTCGGGGGTCCTGTTGAACACCTTCACTATGAGCATGGTGCGGCTGTTGTCGTAGCTTAAGATACGGACGTGCCCGAACTAAAGGTCATCAGCGCGGCCGAACTGCTTCCATCCGTTCTTCGCGCATGGGTGGAAGCAGTTCACCCACGCTCATGACCATCAGCTCGGGACGTCCTCATCTTAAGCTACGACACCAGTCGGTCAGCACTCGGACCAGAAGATCCTCGACCATCAACCCCTAGACCCTCGACCCCTCGGTGGCCGGTGATCCTCGACCCTCTGCCCTGACCCTCGACCCCTTGGCGACCAGCGATCCTTGACCTGGTTCCGTCGGCGCCGACACACCCCTAATCTCCTCCTCCTCCTCCTCCTCCTCCTCCTCCTCCTCCTCTTCTTATTCTTGTTCCTCCTCCTCCTCTTCTTCTTCTTTCTCTTCTTCTTCTTCTTCTTCTTCTTCTTTTCTTTTTTTCATCTTTCTGCTTAACTAAACCTAAACTAAACTAAATATAAACCTAAACCTCAAAAATAGAAAAAAAACCTAAACTAAACTAAATCTAAACCTAAACCTAAAAAAAGAGAAACAAATCTAAACTAAACCTAAACTACACTAACTACACTAACTAAACTATACTAACTAAAAGAGAAAAATTGAAAACAAAAGAGAGGGGCAGGGGGCTCACCGGAGGGGAGAGGTTGAGGAGGCCGATCCATGGGTCGGGCGGTGGGGGCAGGCGGGAGGCCGGGCGTGGGCGGTCTGGAGCGCGGGCGTCGTGGGAGGCGCGGGCAGGCGGTGTCTTTGGTCTGTGGGCGTCGGGGAGCGGGGTCAAGCGTGTGTCGGCGCTGGCAGGGCGTCGGTGGAGCGGCGTCGAGACAGCGTCTGGGCCAGGGCTGCTGGCGTGGCGGCGGGAGGCGGGCAGGCGGCGGTGGTTGGGGCGAGGGCGGTGCGGTTGGGGCGGCGTGGGAGGGGCGGCGGGGTGCGGTCGGGGAAAGAGAGAGAGAAGAGAGAGAGAAGAGAGAGAGGAGGGGTGGGCCGTTAGGGCTGTTAGGTAGTGGCCTCTTTGTCGTGTGCTGGCGGACAGCAAAGAAACTTTGCCGTCCGCTAGCGGATGGCAAAGAGGTGGGGTGGGCCATTGCAATAAGCCTCGCTTCACTGTACCCCACCCCTACCTCTTTGCCGTCAGCTAGCGGACGGCAACATTTCTTTGTCGTCTGCTAGCGGACGACAAAGAACTGGCTGATGGCAAATAGTGTCTTTGCCGTCAGCACTATCTTTGTCGTCCATTTTTTATAAGCAGACGACAAAGGCCTTCTTTGTCGTCCACTAGCAGACGGCAAAGAGTTGACTGATGGCAAATTCTCTGTTTCCACTAGTGCACGAATGGCCAGCTAATTGCTACCCTTGATATACACACCAATCGGGAAGATCCGCAGAGAGACAACATATTTTACCGCACAAACTCTCACAAGCCCTTCCTCCATTCCAGATTGAACGCAGTCGAGGTAGGGAGTGACCGAAGTGACCTCATTCAAACATGCCATCGCTGCCACCACCTCATCGATGCCGCTAAAGAAACAAGACCTAAGGAAAAGGTGAACAGACGAGCCCCCACTTCCCTTGCCACCGACGAGGCGGTCGGAATGAGGAGAGGAGGGGGACTCAGACGACGGCATGGAGAAAACCCTTCCATCTTTTAGGTCGGTGGGAACGTGTTGTGATATGGTAATCCTATTTGTTTGATTTTTATGTTTGAACCTAGTAAGAGGGAAATCATTTATGTAATAAAATAAGTTACCTTTTGTAGTCTTTTTTCAAGAAAACTTCCAATCTATTCATATTCAATCATGACAGTGCAATGAACACCAGAAATAATAAAAATTACATGCATATTCGTAGACCGCCTAGCGAGGACCACAAGAATTCAAGCGAGCCGAAGGTGCGCTGCCATCATTGCCCCCCTCTTTGCCGAAGCCGAGCAAAACTTGTTGTAGTAGAAGTCATCGTGCTAAGTCCCCATAGAACCAGCACAGCAGAATAGCAACCGCGCCGATCAAGAGTAACATAGATCGGAAGGATCCAACCTGAAGACACGCGAATGTAGACGAACTACGACCAGGTCCAAGCAAATCCCCAATGGACAGATCCACCGGAGACACACCTCCACACACCCATCGACGATGGTAGATACACCACCGGAACAGGGGTTAGATAGGGAGAACCTTAGAGCATCTACAGCCAGACCTGGCAAATCCGGGCCCTCAAACAACCGTGGACGCGCCCGGACGCGTCCGCGGACAGTGGCCAGGCACTCCTCAAATCGCGTTGTCCACATCCGTGTATCTCATATCTGAACCCCTATATCCATACTATAGCAAGCAACTGTCGGTGTTCTGGGAACCGGGGTACCCAGACTTGCCTGCCTGCGGCCCACGGCGTGGCTCCATCGACGGCTTGGTACGGCCCATCTTCAGCATCAACAACACAAAACACTCACGAGGGGCCAAGCCTCACGAGGCGGATGACGCCAAGACCTCCAAAGGGAGGGGCCTCCCTAGGCCGGCTCCTGAGGAGCGGAGATTCCTATGCAGGCGCTCACCACGTGAGGCTGAGGTCATGCAAGCCATGACGACCAAGGCCAGGCGGGCGCCAGCGGGCGCAGTACAGTAGGTTTCCTCTTCGGTGCTAAAGAGGCAAGAGGAGGTGCGGATTCCCAAGGAATCAGCCAAAGGTTTCCATTTCCGTGCTACAAGACCAAGACCACCAGGACGGCAGGACGGAGGTCATCGCCGAGCCCACCACGGCGTGACGGCCAGAAGCTTTGCACGCGAAGAGCACCTTTCGTCAGGATATGATGTACTATTTGTCCCCCTTCAAACTTGGTCGTTGTGGGTCCCTTCCCGCCTTCATTTTGGGGGAAGAAGACCCGGGCCACTATAAATATAGCCTAGCCACCACCATAGGAGAAGGGAACCACTCGAACCCTGACCAGCTCACACCAACATAAGAACACACCTCCTGATGTTGTTCTTCCTCTGTACTAGTTCATACTCATCCCACCGCGAGGCCAATCTACCAGAAAGCAGGAGTAGGGTATTACACCGCAAGGTGGCCCGAACCTGGGTAAACTGCTGTGTCCCTTTTCCCTTCTAGTTCACCGAGCTAGGACGTGAGATCAACGAGTTGGCAGACTGGGGAGATCGAGTTCTTCGCATGCACCCGAGAGTTCGAATCTTTCTTGGGTCTGCGGAGCCCTGAATCCGACATTTGGTGCGCTAGGTAGGGGTGTGTTGGAGCCTCTCTTCCGCTGGTCGATTCTCCATCGTTCCCCCGTTCTCATGGCTAACGCTCGTCGAGTTCGTGCTGAGCGACGGGCTATCCTTGCCGCCCGCGTCACTCAGGCAGCACCTGCGGGCGACGGCGCCCCCCGTCGTTCTCTATCACCTGCGGCAAATGGCGCCACCGGCCCCACGGCCATGAGCAGTAGGCTTCATCACTGCAGCCTTCGTGCGGCGTGACGGATGCACCACCACTCCATCACTAACTCCGGCGGCTGCTTCGTCTTCCCATGCTCGTCGTGGGCCGGCGAACACGCAAGCTGTGTTGCTCATGGCACGTGAGCTTCTGCGCTATCGCCCAACCGATGACCTCTACGAGGACTGGGTGGACCGCATAGCCGAGCTCGCCAGCGCCGCTGGAGAAGCCCCTGCACCATCCCACTCAATGCCTCCTCCGCCGCCTCTTGCGGGCAACATGGCCCATGGTGCGCCTCCTCCACCGCCCAGGCAAGATGTCGCCCTCGAGCCAAGGAACGAGGCCCCTCAGCGCGACCCGCCGCGCAGGGCGTCGGCGCGCGACGAAGAAAGCTGCCAAGTGGTGCAAGGGCCCCAAGGAGAGGCGTGTGCGCTCCCAGCACCGCCACGTCAAGACCGCGTGCTGCCCGAGGCGGCGGCGTGCAAGTGCCAAGACCAGGCTCCCCCGCTACGGCGGGCTCCCGTGAGCGCGGCGGGCTGCCGCGCGTTTACCCCGGAGTTGCGCCACATCGTCTAGCCTGGGAAGTTCAAGCCGGTGCTGCCTCCACGCTATGATGGCACCCCAGACCCTACCAAGTTCCTCCAGCTCTATGAGCTGATCATCGAGGCGGCCAACGGCAACGAGAGGGTCATGGCGAACTGGTTTCCCATGGCCCTCAAGGATGGCGCACGCTCGTGGCTCATGAACCTCCTTGCAGGATCGATCTCCTCCTGGGATGAAATGCGGGAGTGCTTCACCGCCAACTTCTAGGGCACTAGCGACCGCGGCCCTGCTGCGGGTGACCCGCGGCGCATCAAGCAGCAGCCAAGGGAGACCTTGCACAAATACATCCGACGTTCGCATCAAGATTCCCAAGGTGTCGGACGAGGCCATCATTTCGACGTTCACTGATGACGTCCGGGATGTCAAGATGATGGAAGACCTCGCCATCCATGAGGACTTGTGCTCGGCTCTGGAGATGTTCAACATGGCAACCGGATGCAAGAGGGCCGAGGAAGGACGCCTCTCCCTCCTCGAGCTCCCGGAGGCCGACCCAGAAGATAAGAAGGCCAAGGCAAAGGACGTGAAGCGCAAGGGCCCAGCTGTGCTCGCGGCCAAACATGAGATGAAGCGCGGCTGCGACCACCCAGAGTCCTCCAAGGGCAGCCGCCCGTTCTGCGTCTTCAACAACGTGCACAGCCACAACACCAACGACTGCCAAGGGCTCAAGGCCATCCGGGACGGGCGCCTTGGCTGCCGCCCCGAGCGCAATGACCGCGGCTATGGCCGTGGAGGAGGCCGAGGTGGGGGACGCTCGGACAATTGCGACCCCCGCCAGGACTAGCGGGATCAGCCTCGTGAGGACCGTCCTCAAGGCAATGCTGGCCTTCCTCCGTTGCCGCCATCGCCAAGGAGGAACGATGACCACCACCAAGATGATGGGGTCGGGGGCTTCCAAGAGCCTCGTGCCATCGCTTGCATCCTAGGCGGCGCTCAGGCTCCTGCTTCCCATCGCATCTTCAAGCAGTTCGCTCGCGAGGTGAATGTGGCCCTCCCCAAGCTCGAGGCGTCGCGTCCGCTCAGGTGGTCCAAGTACTCCATCACCTTCGACTCTACTGACCAGCTCAAGTGCGCGGCTACTGCCGGCGCGCTCCCGATGCTCTGCTCGCCCACCATCAGCAACGTCTTCGTCACCAAGACACTCATCGATGGTGGCGCGGGGCTCAATGTCCTCTCTGTCGAGACGTTCGACATGCTCCAGGTGCCGTACGATCAGCTTCAACCTACCAAGCCCTTCTCGGGGGTGACTGATGGCTCCACCGTCCCCATAGGGCAGATCCGCCTCCCTGTCACCTTCGGCAAGCACGACAACTACCGCACTGAGCTCATCGACTTCGATGTCGCCCACATTCGCCCCCGTACAACGCCATCCTTGGGTATCTGGCCCTGGCCAAGTTCATGGCGGCAAGTCACCATGGCTACAATGTCGTCAAGATGCCAGGGAGTGGAGGCATCATCACGGTCACCTGCGATGAAAAGGATGCAGTGTGCTCCCTCGAGCGTGCCTACCAGGCTGCAGCAGTCGAGAACCCAGATGATGAGGGCGCGGTCTACCGTCCTGAGGTCATCCCCGGGAAGAAGAAGTAGCTGCTCCGCCGAGGGCCTCAGGAGGATGGGGCGTCCGACGATCGTGCTTCAGGCCCCGCCCACTGATGGGGCGCCTTCCCCTCTCGCATAGGAAGACGCACCTGGTGCCCCTCTCAGGTTGGGCTCGGGGGCTCTCCTCTGGAGGGCCTCAGACCTGGCTAGCATCGCAAGGAAGGCGTTCGGGCACCATGTGGAGGCGTGCTTCAACGCGCGCTTCCGCGGGAAGAGCGCAGGGCACGAGGCGACAAGTGCTCAGGAGTTCATCACCAAGGCGATCCAGGAGCTTCAGGAGGCAAGAGCCATGCGATGCGAGCGTCGCCCCGTACCACCCTGCGCAGCTCCCGCCCCTGATCAACATTCCAGGGCTCAATAGAGCCGCGTCTCAGGAGCTCTTCTGGCCGTCCCGCGTTGGGAGGAGTGCGGGCTGCCCCTGCAGCCATCTTCGCATGTTGTTCGGCCTGCTGAACATGGTTGCCACACACTAGCACCACATGCGGGCCATCCTGGAGGCTCCCGAGGCCACACACCAGGCGATCCTATCAGAGGAGGTGACGGACCCTCGCGAGCCCCCCGGGCCCCTAGAGCCTCGCGAGGCTCAGGACCTGGACGGCTCGTGAGGAGCGACTTCTGCGGCACGCGTCTTCAGCTACTCCAACACTTCTTCAGCAACGGTGCCAGGTGACACTTTTCGGTTTGTTCAGTTGGGGGCGCCCCTCAGGCCACATTATCCTCAAGCCGCCAGGGCTAGTCCCACGGCCTCACCATTTTATTTTATGTACTCCGGACCAGTATGCTTGCCTGTGTTATCATGAATATTGGCATTATCTCTACAGTCTCGTTGTTTATGGAATCACCCTCATGGCTTCCGCATGTTGCTAACCCGCCTCTTGCTCATCCCACAACGGGGGCTGCTGGCACGGTGCCTGTGCTCGGGTCCGTCCCTGCAGTGCTGATAAATCTGAGAGATCGAGCTCTGCCTCGCGGCCAGCCCCGCGCACGTCACCTCACCGGGTCCTCAGTGCCTTCATATTCTTGCGGAAAGATCAACAGCAGGACAGCAAGCGCGGCTATGTGCTATGTTCTCTTCCCTCGACTAACTCGCAGGAACCTCCGGAGCCGGAACCACGAGCGGCCACGTCAACACCTCGAGTCACGACCCCTCCAAGGCCAACCACTCCTTTTTCACGCAATTCGCTTGCACGTTAAAGGGGAGATCCCTGAGCATCACGCCTCACGGACTCCTACTGGCTCTCGAGCCCTCACCCCCTGGCCTTGACCACGGCATCACGACCTGGCATACCAGCGGTGGCTGAGCCTCGCTCGAGGGCCGGGACCCGAGGACGTAGAGCATTTAGATGAGCGGGGAAAGGGATCGGCGTGAGTCCTGCCTGGGAGCACCACCACCAGGACGCAGATAGGCATCACGCAACAATTGTCTTTGTAGCGAAGGAACCACCGTGGGCTCACCAAGAAAAGTCACCCCATACACGCCGGCGTAAACCTCACGATTCAGTATTTCAACTCTCGCAATCTCGCTCGGGCAAGGACGTTTCCCTTTCAGCCTTCAGGGGGGCGCTTGCGCGCTAAATGGGACCCCCCTGAGCATCGCGCCTCAGGGGCTCTTACCGGACCTCGGGTCGCTCACCTCCTGGCCTTGACCACAGTATCGCGACCTGGCATACCAGTGACGGCTGAAGCCTGCCTGGGGATTGGGTCCTGTCAGCGTAGAGCACTAAAGCTACTGGGAGAACGAAAGGGAGCACCATGCCAAGGCGGGATACGCGATCACAACACCGAACCAGGAACCATAGCATTAAAGCAAAAGCATTACATTTTTTTTACATACCCCCACGGGGCTCGTCATGATTCCGTGCACGGAAAGCAAAAGAAGGGACCCAGAAGAACCCCGGCCTCAGCGGCATCTCCGACGGCGCGGAGTTGACGCCGCCGCCGTGCTCCGAGCGCGACGGCTCGTAGCTATCATCGTCGCTGGATTTCGGAGAATCGCTGGACTCCGGAGAGTCGCTGCTGCTGCCGGAGGAGTTGCGGGCAAGGCCAAGGGCAAGTTCAACG
The DNA here is from genome assembly GCA_021605205.1 of Aegilops longissima. NCBI lineage: Eukaryota > Viridiplantae > Streptophyta > Magnoliopsida > Poales > Poaceae > Aegilops > Aegilops longissima. The sequence continues at coordinate 552,803,806 of CM038681.1, read as the reverse complement.
CCCGTGGCCATGCCGCGTTGATCTCCCCTCCCGGAGCAGCACTCTAGGCGCCGACCGTCCTCACCAAAGACCTTGAAGAAGAGCCTTGAAGCCCCATCGTACTTGAAGTGAATGGCGAGAGCCCCCTCCGGGCAGTAGGCGTGAGCGACCTCGCCCCATCCTCGAGTCATGAAGACATCGCCGGAGCAGACGACCTCGACCTCCGCTTCAGAGGCTTGGCTGCAGCACCCAGAGTGTTGCAGCCATAGCTCAACGCGCCCCCTCGGCGGTATCTCCTCTACAAAGAACTGCGGGAGCCGGATCCAAGTACACGGCGGCATTGCCGCCCACACCACAAACTCGCGCGCCATGCCTTCGTGACCCTGACCCTCGCGGCACAGGGCGCTGCCCCTGTGCGCAGGGCTCTGCGCACGAGCATAAATAGGGACCGGGAAGCCCGGCGGAGGCCGCTCGTGCCAAGGCCGCGTCACCTCGGGCCCTTCACCGGCATCGCGGGAGCGGTCGAGCCTATTCTTCGGCGGGAGTGGCCCGAGTTCCTCCCGAGGGGTTCTTCCCTTTCTCCCCTGATACGTCTCCGTCGTATCTACTTTTCCAAACACTTTTGCCCTTGTTTTGGACTCTAACTTGCATGATTTGAATGGAACTAACCTGGACTGACGCTGTTTTCAGCAAACTTTACATGGTGTTATTTATGTGCAGAAACAAAAGTTCTCGGAATGACCTGAAACTCCACGGAACGTATTTTCAGAAATAATAAAAAATCCTTGCCAAAGATGAAGACCAGGGGGCCCACACCCTGTCCACGAGGGTGGGGGCGCCCCCCTAGGGCACGCCCCCCTACCTCATGGGCCCCCTGGAGCTCCTCCGACGCCAACTCCAACTCTATATATTTGCTTTCGGGGAGAAAAAAATCAAGCAGAAGAATTCATCACGTTTTACGATACGGAGCCGCCGCCAAGCCCTAAAACCTCTCGGGAGGGCTGATCTGGAGTCCGTTCGAGGCTCCGGAGAGGGGGATTCGTCGCCGTCATCATCATCAACCATCCTCCATCACCAATTTCATGATGCTCACAGCCATGCGTGAGTAATTCCATCGTAGGCTTGCTGGACGGTGATGGGTTGGATGAGATCTATCATGTAATCGAGTTAGTTTTGTTAGGGTTTGATCCCTAGTATCCACTATGTTCTGAGATTGATGTTGCTATGACTTTGCTATGCTTAATGCTTGTCATTAGGGCCTGAGTGCCATGATTTCAGATCTGAACCAATTATGTTTTCATGAATATATGTGAGTTCTTGATCCTATCTTGCAAGTCTATAGTCACCTACTATGTGTTATGATCCGGCAACCCCGAAGTGACAATAATCGGGACCACTCCCGGTGATGACCATAGTTTGAGGAGTTCATGTATTCATTATGTGTTAATGCTTTGTTCCGGTACTCTATTAAAAGGAGGCCTTAATATCCCTTAGTTTCCGCTAGGACCCCGCTGCCACGGGAGGGTAGGACAAAAGATGTCATGCAAGTTCTTTTCCATAAGCACGTATGACTATATTCAGAATACATGCCAACATTATATTGATGAATTGGAGCTAGTTATGTGTCATCCTATGTTATGACTGTTACATGATGAACTGCATCCGGCATAATTATCCATCACCGATCCAATGCCTATGAGCTTTCCACATATTGTTCTCCGTTTATTTACTTCTCCGTTGCTACTGTTACAATCACTACAAGATACCAAACATATTACTTTTGCTACTGTTACCTTTTGTTACCGTTACCACTACTATCATATTACTTTGCTACTAAATACTTTGCTGCAGATATTAAGTTATCCAGGTGTGGCTGAATTGACAACTCAGTTGCTAATACTTGAGAATATTCTTTGGCTCCCCTTTTGTCGAATCAATAAATTTGGGTTGAATACTCTACCCTCGAAAACTGTTGCGATCCCCTATACTTGTGGGTTATCAAGACTATTTTCTGGCGCCGTTGCCGGGGAGCATAGCTCTATTCTTTGATTCACTTGGGATTTATATCTGCTGGTCATTATGAAGAAACTGAAAGACGCTAAGACAACAATTTATCCCTCAACTACGAGGGGAGGTAAGGAACTGCCGTCTAGCTCTGCACTTGATTCACCTTCTGTTTTGAGTAAGCTTGCGACACCTAAAACTGCTTCTGCTATTCGTTCTGAGATGTCGCATGTTATTGATGATGCCACTTCTGCTATGCATGATACTTATGATGAAACTACTTCTATGCTTGATACTACTGTGCCACTTGGTGAATTTCTTGATGAACAACTTGCTAGGGCTAGAGAGAAAGAAATTATTGAAACTGATCATGTTGATGAAATTGATGATGAAAACATGCCTGTTATTCCTGAGGGTTATAACTTTGATAAAGAAGCTTCTGCGGCTGTTTTAGCTTGCAAAGATAATGATGAGCTTAAGAGGTTATTAGCTAAATGGAATAAGCAATCTCTTAAGGATAGAATGAGACCCGACCCTGCTGCTACCTCTTGAGCACTGCGTTGGATTTCCCCGAATAGGAGAGGATGATGCAGCAAAGTAGCGTAAGTATTTCCCTCAGTTTTTGAGAACCAAGGTATCAATCCAGTAGGAGGCCACGCACAAGTCCCTCGTACCTGCACAAAACGATAGCTCCTCGCAACCAACGCGATTAGGGGTTGTCAATCCCTTCACGGTCACTTACGAGAGTGAGATCTGATAGAGATGATAAATAATATTTTTGGTATTTTTGATATAGAGATCCAAAGCAAAAAGTAAAAGGCAAAGTAAAAACAAAGCAAGTATAAAAGTGATGGAGATTGATATGATGAGAATAGACCCGGGGGCCATAGGTTTCACTAGTGGCTTCTCTCAAGAGCATAAGTATTCTACGGTGGGTGAGCAAATTATTGTTGAGCAATTGACAGAATTGAGCATAGTTATGAGTATATCTAAGTATGATCATGTATATAGGCATCACGTCCAAGACAAGTAGACCGAAATGATTCTGCATCTACTACTATTACTCCACTCATCGACCGCTATCCAGCATGCATCTAGAGTATTAAGTTAAAATAGAGTAACGCCTTAAGCAAGATGACATGATGTAGTGGAATAAATTCATGCAATATGATAAATACCCCATCTTGTTATCCTCGATGGCAACAATACAATACGTGCCTTGCAACCCTTTACATCCTTTGGTAAGGACACATAAGATTGAACCCAAAGCTAAACACTTATCCCATTGCAAGAACTACCAATCTAGTTGGCCAAACCAAACGGATAATTCGAAGAGACTTGCAAAGATAACCAATCATACATAAGAGAATCCAGAGAAGATTCAAATATTATTCATAGATAAGCTGGATCATAAACCCACAATTCATCGGTCTCAACAAACACACCGCAAAAAGAAGATTAAATCGAATAGATCTCCACGAGAGAGGGGGAAAACATTGTATTGAGATCCAAAAAGAGAGAAGAAGCCATCTAGCTACTAGCTATGGACCCGAAGGTCTGAAGTTAACTACTCACACTTCATCGGAGGGGCTATGGTGATGATGTAGAAGCCCTCCGTGGTGGATGCCCCCTCCGACGGAGCTCCGGAACAGGCCCCAAGATGGGATATCGTGGATACAGGAAGTTGCGGCGGTGGAATTGGGTTTTTGGCTCCTGTTCTGATCGTTTGGGGGTACGTAGGTATATATAGGAGGAAGAATGCGTCGGTGGAGCAACAGGGGGCCCACGAGGCAGGGGGCGCGCCCTATGGGGGCGCCCCCCAGCCTCGTGACTGCCTCTGTTGCTTCTTGGAGTAGGGTCCAAGTCTCCTGGATCACGTTCCCGAAGGTTTCATTCCATTTGGACTCTGTTTGATATTCCGTTTCTTCGAAACACTGAAATAGGCAAAAAACAGCAATTCTGGGCTGGGCCTCCGGTTAATAGGTTAGTCCCAAAAATAATATAGAAGTGGAAAATAAAGCCCAATATAGTCCAAAACAGTAGATAAATTAGCATGGAGCAATCAAAATTATAGATACGTTGGAGCGTATCGGGCATCCCAAGCTTAATTCCTGCTCGTCCTCGAGTAGGTAAATGATAAAAAGAGAATTTTTGATGCGGAGTGATACTTTGGCATAATTTCTATGTAAATCTTCTTAATTGTGGTATGAATGTTCAGATCCGAAAGATTCAAGACAAAAGTTCATATTGACATAAAAAATAATAATACTTCAAGCATACTAACTAAGCAATTATGTCTTCTCAAAATAACATGGCCAAATAAAGTTATCCCTACAAAATCATATAGTCTGGCTATGCTTCATCTTCCCCACAGAAAATATTTAAATCATGCACAACCCCGATGACAAGCCAAGCGATTGTTTCATACTTTAACATTTTCAAAACTTTTTCAATCTTCACGCAATACATGAGCGTGAGCCATGGATATAGCACTATATGTGGAATAGGATGGTGGTTGTCGAGAAGACAAAAAAGAGGGAAGATAGTCTCACATCAACTAGGCGTATCAACGGGCTATGGAGATGCCCATCAATAGATATCAATGTGAGTGAGTAGGGATTGCCATGCAACGGATGCACTAGAGCTATAAGTATATGAAAGCTCAACAAAAGAAACTAAGTGGGTGTGCATCCAACTCGCTTGCTCACGAAGACCTAGGGCATTTGAGGAAGCCCATCATTGGAATATACAAGCCAAGTTCTATAATGAAAAATTCCCACTAGTATATGAAAGTGACAAAATGAGAGACTCTCTATCATGAAGATCTTGGTGCTAGTTTGAAGCACAAGTGTGGTAAAAGGATAGTAACATTGTCCCTTCTCTCTTTTTCTCTCATTTTTTTTATTTGGGCCTTTTCTTCTTCTTTTTTTATGGCCTCTTTTTTTTTCTTTTTTTTTCGTCCGGAGTCTCATCCCGACTTGTGGGGGAATCATGGTCTCCATCATCCTTTCCTCACTTGGGACAATGCTCTAATAATGATGATCATCACACTTTTATTTTTCTTACAACTCGATTCTTATAACAAAGTATGACTCTATATGAATGCCTCCAGCGGTGTATCGGGATATGCAATGAAACATGAGTGACATGTATGAAAGAATTATGCAAGGTGGCTTTGCCACAAATACGATATCAACTACATGATCATTCTAGCCATATGACAATGATGGAGCGTGTCATAATAAACGGAATGGTGGAAAGTTGCATGGCAATATATCTCGGAATGGCTATGGAAATGCCATGATAGGTAGGTATGGTGTCTGTTTTGAGGAAGATATATGGTGGGTGTATGATACCGGCGAAATGTGCGCGGTATTAGAGAGGCTAGCAATGATGGAAGGATGGGGAAAAAGTGCATATAATCCATGGACTCAACAGTAGTCATAAAGAACTCATATACTTATTGCAAAAATCTAGAAGTTATCAAAGCAAAATATTACGCGCATGCTCCTAGGGGGGTAGATTGGTAGGAAAAGACCATCGCTCGTCCCCGGCCGCCACTCATAAGGAAGACAATCAATAAATAAATCATGCTCCGAGTTCATCACATAACGGTTCACCATGCGTGCATGCTACGGGAATCACAAACTTCAACACAAGTATTCTTTAAATTCACAACTACTCAACTAGCATGACTCTAATATCACCATCTTCATATCTCAATACAATTATCAAGCATCAAACTTTTCTTAGTATTCAACGCACTCAAAAGAAAGTTTCACATATCTTGAATACCAAGTATATTAATATTAAGCAAATTACCATGCTATTAATGACTCTCAAAATAATCTAAGTGAAGCATGAGAGATCAATAGTTTCTTTAAAACAAATCCACCACCGTTCTTTTAAAGATCTAAGTGAAGCACTAGAGCAAAAATTATCACGATCAAAAAATATAAGTGAAGCACTATGAGCAAAACTATCAAGCTCAAAAGATATAAGTGAAGCATATAAAGTATTCAGCAAATTTCAGCTTATGTATGGCTCTCTCAAAAGGTGTGTACAGCAAGTATGATTGTGGTAGACTAACAAGCAAAGACACAAATGATACAAGACGCTCCAAGCAAAACATATATCATGTGGTGAATAAAAATATAGCTCCAAGTAAATTACCGATAGAAGTAGACGAAAGAGGGGATGCCTTCCGGGGCATCCCCAAGCTTTGACTTTTTGGTGTCCTTGGACTATCTTGGGGGTGCCATGGGCATCCCCAAGCTTAGGCTCTTGCTACTCCTTGTTCCATAATCCATCAAAAGAAGTTACCCAAAACTTGAAAACTTCACAACACAAAACTCAATAGGAATCTCGTGAGCTCCGTTAGAGAAAGAAAACAAAAGACTACTTTAAGGTACTGTAATTAACTCATTCTTTATTTATATTGGTGTTAAACCTACTGTATTCCAACTTATCTATGGATTATAAACTATTTTACTAGCCATAGATTCATCAAAATAAGCAAACAACACAGGAAAAACAGAATCTGTCAAAAACAGAACAGTCTGTAGTAATCTGTAACTAACGCAAACTTCTGGAACTCCAAAATATCTACCAAAATTAGACGCCCTATAAAATTAGTTTATTGATCAGCATCAATTTGAATCAGTATTTTATCACGCTCTGGTGATTTTTAATAATTCCGGCACTGAACACAAAGTTTCTGGAAATTACAGCAAGATCAAATAACTATCATCCAAGAAGACCCAATAGGTCTAGCTTGGCACAAACACTAACTAAAACATAAAACCACATCTAAACAGAGACTAGATGGATTATTTATTCCTAAACAGAAGCAAAAACAAAAAAAAACTAAAAATAAAATTGGGTTGCCTCCCAACAAGCGATATCGTTTAACGCCCCTAGCTAGGCATAAAAGCAAGGATAGATCTAGGTATTGCCATCTTTGGTAGGCAATTCTTCAATGATGCATCTACCCTCTTTAGAATTTTCTTTATTTCTAGCAATTGTCAAATTTTTAGGCAAAAGATCAAAAAATTCATTCATAGCAAATGGTTCCTTAATGATGGCAAAAAGATTGGGATGAACACTTATAGATTTAAGATCCGCAGTTTCCTTACTAGATGATTCACCCTTATTCTTAGGAACATAAATAAACTTAGTATCTTTAGTAGAAAAACTTGGAGTGTTTTTTACGGAATAAAAAGCGGTTCCCAAGTTGGTAATGATACCCTCAAGTTCATCGATTCTTGTGGAATCTAAATTTATTTTCTCATTAACTATGGGTTCCTTTTCTTTAATATTTTTCAGAGTCATTCCTACCTTAGATCCATATTGGGTAATTTGATTGTGGATCTTTTTATCAAGATTTTCAATTGATTCAATGGTAGCAACTTTATTCTCAATAATTTCAAGTCTTTGCATAACATGCTCCAAAGTTAACATAGTTCCATTAACCAAAAGAGGTGGTGAGCCAAATAAATCTATTAAAGCATTATAAGAATCAAAAGTATGGCTACCCAAGAAATTACCTCCGGTAATGGTATCAAGGATATATCTATACCAAGGATTAGCACCTACATAAAAATTACGAAGAAGAATTGAAGTAGATTGCTTCCTGGTAGATCTATTTTGAGCATTGCAAATTCTATACCAAGCGTCCTTTAGATTTTCTCCCTCCCTTTGCTTAAAATTTAGCACTTCATTCTCGGGAGATAACGGAGAAGATATGAGACTAGTCATGACGACAAGCAAGCAAACTAACACACGAGCAAACAAGCGGATGAGGAAAAGGCAACGGGAAAAAGAGGAGGAGATTGGGAAAGAGAGGGCGAATAAAACGGCAAGGGTGAAGTGGGGGAGAGGAAAACGAGAGGCAAATGGCAAATAATGTAATGCGAGAGATAGGGATTTTGATGGGTACTTGGTATGGTGCTTGAATTGCTCTTGCGTGAGCCCCCCCGGCAACGGCGCCAGAAATTCTTCTTACTACCTCTTGAGCACTGTGTTGGATTTCCCCGAAGAAGAGAGGATGATGCAGCAAAGTAGCGTAAGTATTTCTCTCAGTTTTTGAGAACCAAGGTATCAATCCAGTAGGAGGCCACGCGCAAGTCCCTCGTACTTGCACAAAACGATAGCTCCTTGCAACCAACGTGATTAGGGGTTGTCAATCCCTTCATGGTCACTTACGAGAGTGAGATCTGATAGAGATGATAAATAATATTTTTGGTACTTTTGATATAGAGATGCAAAGCAAAAAGTAAAAGGCAAAGTAAAAACAAAGCAAGTATAAAAGTGATGGAGATTGATATGATGAGAATAGACCCGGGGGGCATAGATTTCACTAGTGGCTTCTCTCAAGAGCATAAGTATTCTACGGTGGGTGAACAAATTATTGTTCAGCAATTGACAGAATTGAGCATAGTTATGAGTATATCTAAGTATGATCATGTATATAGGCATCACGTCCGAGACAAGTAGACCGAAACGATTCTGCATCTACTACTATTACTCCACTCATGGACCGCTATCCAGCATGCATCTAGAGTATTAAGTTAAAACAGAGTAACGCCTTAAGCAAGATGACATGATGTAGAGGAATAAATTCATGCAATATGATAAATACCCCATCTTGTTATCCTCGGTGGTAACAATACAATACATGCCTTGCAACCCTTTCTGTCACTGGGTAAGGACACCGCAAGATTGAACCCAAAGCTAAACACTTCTCCCATTGCAAGAACTACCAATCTAGTTGGCCAAACCAAATGGATAATTCGAAGAGACTTGCAAAGATAACCAATCATACATAAAAGAATTCAGAGAAGATTCAAATATTATTCATAGATAAGCTGGATCATAAACCCACAATTCATCGGTATCAACAAACACACCGCAAAAAAAAGATTACATCGAATAGATCTCCACGAGAGAGGGGGAGAACATTGTATTGAGATCCAAAAAGAGAGAAGAAGCCATCTAGCTACTAGCTATGGACCCGAAGGTCTGAAGTAAAATACTCACACTTCATCGGAGGTGCTATGGTGATGATGTAGAAGCCCTCCGTGGTGGATGCCCCCTCCGGCGGAGCTCCGGAATAGGCCCCAAGATGGGATCTTGTGGATACAGGAAGTTGTGGCGGTGGAATTAGGTTTTTGGCTCCTGTTCTGATCGTTTGGGGGTACGTAGGTATATATAGGAGGAAGGAGTACGTCGGTGGAGCAACATGGGGCCCACGAGGCAGGGGGCGCGCCTTAGGGGGGGCACGTCCCCCACCCTCGTGACCGCCTCTGTTACTTCTTGTAGTAGGGCCCAAGTCTCCTGGATCACGTTCAGTGAGAAAATCACGTTCCCGAAGGTTTCATTCCGTTTGGACTCCGTTTGATATTCCGTTTCTTCGAAACACTGAAATAGGCAAAAAAACAGCAATTCTGGGCTGGGCCTCCGGTTAATAGGTTAGTCCCAAAAATAATATAAAAGTGGAGAATAAAGCCCAATATAGTCCAAAATAGTAGATAAAGTAGCATGGAGCAATCAAAAATTATAGATACGTTGGAGACGTATCACCTGCTTTTGCTACTTCACCTATCTGTGTTACCGATAAGGATTATGAATTCTCTGTTGATCCTGATATAATTACTTTGGTTGAATCTGATCCTTTTTATGGCTATGAATCTAAAACTGTTGTGGCACATCTTACTAAATTCAATGATATAGCCACCCTGTTCACTAATGATGAGAGATCTCACTACTTTTATATCCTTAAAATATTTCCGTTCTCATTAAAGGGTGATGCTAAGATATGGTTTAATTCTCTTGATCCTGGTTGTGTGCGTAGTCCCCAGGATATGATTTATTACTTCTCTGCTAAATATTTCCCCGCTCATAAGAAATAAGCTGCTTTGAGGGAAATATACAAGTTTGTGTAAATTGAAGAAGAGAGTCTCCCACAAGCTTGGGGGAGGCTTCTCAAGTTACTTAATGCTTTGCCTGATCATCCTCTTAAGAAAAATGAAATACTTGATATCTTTTATAATGGACTAACCGATGCTTCCAGAGATTACCTGGATAGTTGTGTTGGTTCTGTTTTCAGGGAAAGAACACCGGATGAAGCTGAAATTCTATTGAATAATATGTTGGCAAATGAAAATAATTGGGCACTTCCTAAGCTAGCTCCTGAGCCAGCCCCTGAGCCAATTACTGAGCCTATTCCTAAACCAACTCCGAAGAAGAGAGGTGTTCTACTTCTCAGTCCTGCAGATATGCAAGAGGCAAAGAAATCTATGAAAGAAAAAGGTATTAAAGCTGAAGATGTTAAGAATTTACCTCCTATTGAAGAAATACATGGTCTTAATTTACCACCTGCTGAAGAAATATGTGATCTCAATCCATTACCTACTGAAGAACCTCATGGTCTTGATAACCCGACACAGGTAGTAAAGGTAAATTCTCTCTATAGATATGATAGAGCTGAAATTCCTCCTACTAAAATTGCTAGACAATGCTTGGATGAGTTTGACAACCTTATGGTTAAACAAGAAGATTTGAATGCTTATTTTGGTAGACAATTAAAGCAAAATACTTATATGATTAAACACTTGGGTGGTTACATGGCTGATGTTAGAGGTAAACTCATTACTAAACATGCTTCTATGGTTACCACTCAAGTAGAACAGGTACTTAAAGCTCAAAATGATGTGCTCAATGAAATGAATAGTAAGAAAAATGATTATGTTGTTAGAGTGGCTACTAGAACTGGTAGAATGACTCAGGAACCTTTGTATCCTGAAGTCCACCCTAAGAGAATTGAGCAAGATTCTCTGTGAAATAATATTGATGCACCTAGTTCTTCTAAAAGGAAGAAAAAGAAAAATGATAGGACTTTGCAAACCTCTAGTGAACCTATTGCTGAATCACCTGAGAATCCAAATGATATATCTATTTCTGATGCTGAAACACAATCTGGTAATGAACATGAAGCTAGTGAAAATGCTAATGATGATGTTCATGATGATGCTCAACCTAGTAATGATAATGATGTAGAAATTGAACCTGTTGTTGATCTTGATAACCCACAATCAAAGAATTAACGTTATGATAAGAGAGACTTTGTTGCTAGGAAACATGGTAAAGAAAGGGCACCATGGGTTCAGAAACCCATGCCAAGGATGGTGAGGATTTTGAGCGCTTTGCTGAAATGATTAGACCTATCTTTTTTCGTATGCGATTGACTGATATGCTCAAATGAATCCTTATGCTAAGTATATGAAAGATATTGTTACAAATAAGAGAAAGATACCGGAAGCTGAAATTTCTACCATGCCAGCTAATTATACTTTTAAGGGTGGAATACCAAAGAAACTTGGAGATCCAGGAGTGCCTACTATACCATGCTCCATTAAAAGAAACTATGTTAAAACTGCTTTATGTGATCTTGGAGCCGGTGTTAGTGTTATGCCTCTCTCTTTATATCGTAGACTTGACTTGAATAAGTTGACACCTACTGAAATATCTTTGCAAATGGCTGATAAATCAACTGCTATACCTGTCGGTATTTGTGAGGATGTGCCTGTTGTGGTTGCAAAAGTTACTATTTTAATGGACTTTGTTATTCTTGATATTCCCGAGGACGATAGTATGTCTATTATTCTTGGAAGACCTTTTTTGAATACTGTAGGGGCTGTTATTGACTGCAACAAGGGCAATGTCACTTTTCATGTTAATGGTAATGAGCATACGGTACACTTTCCGAGGAAACAACCTCAAGTTCATAGTATCAACTCTATTGGAAAAATTCCGTCGATTATATTTGGAGGTTTTGAATTTCCTCTTCCTACTGTCAAGAAGAAATATGATATTCTTATTATTGGGGATGTGCATATCCCCGTTGAGGTAACATAGTGTTATTCGAAATTTCTCTGGTTTCATGTTATTCGGAATGAGTTTATTAACAAGACCTGATCAACCTTGTTAGTGGATTCCTTTTGATGAGCATGAGATGGATGAAACTAGAAGCACAACCTTCTGTACCCTCTTTCTACTTTCTGTTATTTAGTTGAAATAAAGTAAAAATAGTATCTTTCTGTCTGTTTTCTGATTTATCTGTGCAATATAAAAATACCCCGAAAATAAAAGTTCTCCAAATGCCCTGAAAATGAAATATGATTTTTTCTAGAATATTTGAGGATTTATGGAACTAAGAACACAGCAGGGGGGGTCAACCACCTGGCCACGAGGGTGGAGGGAGCGCCCTACCCCCAGGGCGCGCCCCCCTGCCTCGTGGGCCCACGGTGGCCCTCCTCCACTTATTCCTGCACCCATGCAGTTCTTCTTCCTCCCACAAACACGAATATCTAGCTCAAGCATGAGTTCTAGCTCACTTTGCTGCGATTTTCGATCTCCTTGCTTAAAGCACCTCTCACAAAACTGCTTGGGAAGATTGTTCCTTGGTATGTGACTCCTCCGTTGGTCCAATTAGTTTTTCCTCTAAGTGCTTTATTCATTGCAAATTTGTACTGCCTAGGTGACCATGTTCTTGAGCTTGCATGTCAAATTTATATGGTTCCAAGTAGTTCTAATGCTTGATATAGGCTCTAGGCACTTGTAGGAGCACTTGCTATCAATTTTGTTGAGCTCGGTTCACTTTTGTTTGAAGTTACTAAAAATTTCAGAATATTTCAGAAAAGGATGAAGAGACTTTTCAGGGGCTCTTCGAGCCGAAGCTCGAAGGAAAAGCAAAATGAAGAAGCACGGAGGCCCAAATATAATTTGCCTCGCACCGTGGAGGTCCGGCCGTGTGAATGGCCTTCCGATGATTTCTTGAAAAAGCCAGGATTTGTGAAGATTTCTATTCTTTGGCTGAGAATGCAGGCCTCACCGACTTCCTCCGCGACCAACGTCATCAGTATCTCTTACTCACCAATACTTTTGTGTAAAACTTCTACTATTTTCCTAAGGAATCACCTCCTTCAGTAGAGTTTCATTTATATGATGTTGTTAAGAAGATGCCATTAGCTGAATTTTGCAAGGTTTGCAAAATACCCTTTGAGGGTACCTTAGATGAACCACACCGTAAAGATGTGGAAGAATTTATTGACACCATCATCGTGGGAGAAACCAGAAGGTTTCGATGCAAGAATCACTAGCATACATTTTCCTGTTTTACGCTACTTTGCCATATTTGCTAGTCGTTGCTTGATTGGTCGCGGAAACTGTGGAAACCTTAGTGTTCCTGATATTATCATTTTGTTCCATGGTTTATTCCGCGATAACACTGTTAGTATGGGCGGAATTATTGCTAAATGGTTAAGTTTGAACCGTACAATGGACCCCATATTTGGAGGTATTTATGCTTCACGCCTAGCTACACATTTTAACATACCCATTAGGCTTTATGAGAAAGAAGAAAAATTGCTGCCTAGTGCTTATTTAGATTATAAGAGTATGGTAGCGCATGATTTTATTGTTAAGAGTCGGGAAGGGGAGCTTAAATACAAATTGTACTTTAATAAACATCACCCTGAGACTATTACCTTGCATGCTCCTTCCTTGTTTAATTTATCTGAAGGTTCGTATCTCATTCCGTGGGCGGCCGTTCAAGCCTACCGGAACCCTACACCAGCCCCGGAGCCGGAGCCACAATTTGAGCCTCCACGACAGTCTGATTACTTTTGGGATCCGGAGGTGGCTGCCAGTCGGTGGCAGTCAAAGTCCTCTTCACCACAGTATGACCCCAGCTACACCTACGGATATCCGCCAGGCCATCCTTGGCAATGAACCAACTTAGGCCAAGAGCCTAAGCTTGGGGGAGTATGTATTTCCCACCGACGTTACATTTATGTTCACACACACTCATTGCTAGATGTCGGTGCTCATACTTTTTCACTGTAATATCCATGCTAGTTTATTTTCTTTTTCTTGCTTTATTATTGTGTGTTTGATAAACTTTAAGAAAAACCAAAAAAAAATAGTGATAGCTTTTAGTTAGTTTACTTTTCTTGCTGTAGAAGTAATAATTAAAAAGAAAACCCAAAAAGATGTCCCGTTCTTCGTTTGCTTGTTGGGAGCTTTCCCGTGTAAATAGTTTTATTTCCTTTCCTTTCTTTGGGGGTCGATAGGAGAAGACCATGATTAAATTGTTGAAGTGGTTCTTATATGCATTATTGTTGATTTAACCAAGAGCCCATATTGCCTTGTCTTCTCCTGTTTATTGAATGCTCGCAGATTCCAGCTTAGTCCAATGCACGTACACTCTTATTATTATTCACTTCGTTCGGCCGTGCAATTGAAAGGCAATTATGATGATATATGATGGACTGACTGAGATGAGAAAAGCTGGTATGAACCCGACCTCTCTTGTTTTTGTAAATATGATGAGTTCATCGTTCCTGATTCAGCTTATTATGAATAAAAATGTTTGCAATGACAATTAGAGATCATAGTTGCTCGTGCCATGCTTGATTAGCTATGAGTTATAATGGTTTATCTTGCGTGTCAACATGCTATTAAAATAGTTGTGATGTGGTATAATGGGGTGGTATCCTCCTTTGAATGGTTTAAGTGACCCGACTTGGCACATGTTCACACATGTAGTTGAAACAAAATCAACATATCCTTCACGATATTTATGTTCATGGTGGATTATATCCTACTCATGCTTGCATTCAATGTTTATTAATTTTAATGCATGTTCATGACTGTTGTCGCTCTCTAGTTGGTCGCTTCCCAGTCTTTTGCTAGCCTTCACTTGTACTAAGCGGGAATACTGCCTGTGCATCCAATCCCTTAAACCCCAAAGTTATTCCATATGAGTCCACCATACCTTCTTATATGTGGTATTTACCTGCCGTTCCAAGTAAAATTGTATGTGCCAAACTCTAAACCTTCGAATAAACATTCTGTTTTGTATGCTCGAATAGCCCATGTATCAACTAGGGCTGCCCTTATCTTCCATGTTAGGCGGGTTATTCTCAAGAGGAGTGGACTCCGCTCCTCATTCACGAGAAAATGGCTGGTCTCCGGGATGCCCAGTCCCATGCTTTATGCAAACTAAATCAAAATAATTGCAAACAAAACTGCCCCTGGGACTGTTGCTAGTTGGAGACACTCGTTGTTTCGAGCAAGTCATGGATTGATGCTTGTTGGTGGAGGGGGAGTATAAACTTTACCATTCTGTTTGGGAACCGCCTATAAAGTGTGTAGCATGGAACATATCGCCATCTCTTAGTTGTTATGTTGACAATGAAAGCATGCCGCTCAAAATATTATTTATCTCTATTTCAAAACCATGCTCTGGCACCTCTACAAATCCCTGCTTCCCTCTCCGAAGGGCCTATCTATTTACTTTTATGTTGAGTCATCACCCTCTTATTAAAAGCACTAGCTGGAGAGCGCAACTGTCATTTTCATTCATTACTATTAATTTATATTGCGTATGACTATGATTGGATCTCTTTTACCATGAATTGCAATGTCTAATCAATCCTTGATCTTTAAAGGTGCTCTGCATTTATGTTTTGCGGTCTCAGAAAGGGCTAGCGAGATACCATCTTGTTATATTATATCATGATTGCTTTGAGAAAGTGTTGTCATCCGAGATTTATTATTATGACTCGCTAGTTGATTATGCTATTGATATGAGTAAACATGAGACCTGAGAGTTATTGCAAGTGTGGTTAGTCATAATCTTTGCTGAAAACTTGAATGTTGGCTTTACATATTTACAACAACAAGAGAAAACAGAGTTTGTAAAAGTTTTTCTTTATCACTTTCAGTTTATCAACTGAATTGCTTGAGGACAAGCAAAGGTTTAAGCTTGGGGGAGTTGATACATATCTGTCGTATCTACTTTTCCAAACACTTTTGCCCTTGTTTTGGACTCTAACTTGCACGATTTGAATGCAACTAACCCGGACTGACGCTGTTTTCAGCAGACTTTTGTAGGACCTTGAAGTATGTCTAGAGGGGGGGTTAGACTACTTGACCAATAAAAACTTAACCTTTTCCCAATTTTAGAATTTGGCAGATTTTAGCTATTTTAGAATAAGTCAAGCAATTTTCACACAATTCAAGCAAGCATGCAAAGAGTATATAGGCAGCGGAAAATAAAGCATGCAACTTGCAAGAATATAAAGGGGAGGAGTTTGGAGGATTCAAACGCAATTGGAGACACGGATGTTTTTGTCGTGGTTCCGATAGGTGGTGCTATCGTACATCCACGTTGATGGAGACTTCAACCCACGTGGGTAACAGTTGCATGCTGAGTCCACAGAGGGCTCCACCCACGAAGGGTCCACGAAGAAGCAACCTTGTCTATCCCACCATGGCCGTCGCCCACGAAGGACTTGCCTCACTAGCGGTAGATCTTCACGAAGTAGGCGATCTCCTTGCCCTTACAAACTCCTTGGTTCAACTCCACAATCTTGTCGGAGGCTCCCAAGTGACACCTAGCCAATCTAGGAGACACCACTCTCCAAGAAGTAACAAATGGTGTGTTGATGATGAACTCCTTGCTCTTGTGCTTCAAATGATAGTCTCCCCAACACTCAACTCTCTCTCACAGGATTGGATTTGGTGGAAAGAAGATTTGAGTGGAAAGCAACTTGGGGAAGGCTAGAGATCAAGATTCATATGGTTGGAATGGAATATCTTGGCCTCAACACATGAGTAGGTGGTTCTCTCTCAGAACTGGTAAGTTGGAAGTGTAGGTTTGTTCTGATGGCTCTCTCCACGAATGAAGAGGAGGTGGAGGGGTATATATAGCCTCCACACAAAATATAACCGTTACACACAATTTACCAAACTCGGTCAGACCGATTTAGTTAACCTAGTGACCGTTAGGGTTTTCGGTGGGACTGACATGCATCTCGGTAGGACCGATTTGGTTAGGGTTAGGGCATAACGTAATCTCGGTGAGACCGATTACATAAACTCGGTGAGACCGAATTTGGTAATTGGCTAACCAGAGAGTTGGTCAGGTAAACTCGGTGGGACCGATTTACTCTTTCGGTGAGACCGAAAAGTTAGAAAAGGAAAACAGAGAGTTTACATCGTAATCTCGGTGGGCCCGATCGCTCACTTCGGTTAGACCGAAACGTTACTAAGGGAAACAGAGAGATTACAATCCCATCTCGGTGAGACCGAGATCCCTATAGGTCAAACCGATTTGCCTAGGGTTTGTGGCAGTGGCTATGACATCTGAACTCGGTGGCGCCGGATAGAAAGAATCGGTAGGGCCGAGTTTGACTTTGGATTTAGGTCATTTGTGGATTTGAGAAAGTAGTGGAGGGTTTTGGAGCATATCACTAAGCACATGTAGCAAAAGGCTCATTAAGCAACACCTCATCCCTTCTTGATAGTATTGGCTTTTCCTATAGACTCAATGTGATCTTGGATCACTAAAATGTAAAATGTAGAGTCTTGAGCTTTTGAGCTTGAGCCAATCCTTTGTCCTTAATAGTTTGAGGGATCCACTTTCATCATCCATGCCATGCCATTCATTGAGCTTTCGTGAAATATTTACCTTGGAATAGTATTAGCTCAATGAGCTATATGTTGTTATGAATTACCAAAACCACCTTGGGATAGTTGGACTTTCAATCTCCCCCTTTTTGGTAATTGATGACAACATATAGATCAAAGCTTCGATAAATGATAATAAAATTGAAAAACATCGTCGCTTTGAGAAGTATGTGATAAGCAAGAGCTCCCCCTAAATTTGTGCATATCTTAAGATTTGCTTTGGACTGCAAATGCACAAGAGATTAGGCTCATGGGTTACTCTTCCATGTCACATACATCTTGGTGGAGCGCTCAAAATAATAACGATTGAATACATGCACTCATCACCAAGCATAGTGAATGATCATATAAGGATAAATAAGATAATATCATAAAAGGCATAAGTGTAGCTTATGATCAAACACATGATCATCAATGTCTCACAGGTAATGCATAGTATCTCAAGCAATCAAACGCAAAAAAGTTCAACCAAGAAGACAAGAGAGAACAAAAGCAAATCTCTCTCTCTCGAAGCCTATGATCTATACATTTTTCTCCCCCTTTGGCAACAAGTTACCAAAAAGTTCCTAGAAAATGCATAGTACTATGTCGTCTCTCAGGCTTGGTCTTCTGGTGGTGGTGTAGACAGGACACCAAGGATGAACGCATCAGTATATGTGGTAGGAGCTGAAGAGTTTGGAGCTGGAGCTGAAGCTGGAGCTGAAGTAGTGGCTCTGGTGTCTGGAGTTGGTACTGCAGCTGACCTCTGAGCTCTAGGCACTCTGGCAAATGCATCAGTTGTCATCTTGCCCTTCCTCTCCTGCATATCATCTTGTAATTGCTCCACAAATGATCAATCTCACCACTCGACATCAAGATCATAGAATTTTTGTTCCATGATTCTCTCCAGCTCTCCTGGTTTTGAGTTAGGTGGCCATCCCTTCTCAATCCGTAGAGTTGATGCTATTAAGTAACGGTTGCTCCTCGCTTGTTCTTCGAAAGTAGTCGATGCCTCTGCTTGAGTTGGCATCTTTGCAGCTTTCTCTTGCCTTGCCTTCTCCTTTATCTCCTGAGCTTGCACTGATGATGGTTCATTCTCGGTCATGACAACTCGATTGTCCTCAAAATCAGGATAGAGAACCATGTGTTCCTTATCCAAGAGATACTTTCTGTGCCCATCTTCGAGTTTATCAACTCCACGAATCAGGGGCATAACCACGCCTTCTCTTTTGATCTGCTGCTGTCCTCTTGATTGTCTCGACTATGAGGCTCATGACCTTGAATTTTTGAGGCACATCAAAAACATGAAGCAAATTGATTGCATGCCCTCTAATCATGTTATGGTCACCTGATTTGGGCAATAGAGTATGCCTTAAGATCCAGTTGATCGTAGGCAGCCCTGACAGCAGAAAATGGACTGATCCAAACTTGAAGGTCTCAAGTGCATCATCTGGGATCTCCTTGTACATGTGAGACATAGAGTTATGATCCATTTTCTTCTTACCATAAATTTCCAGGTCATCTTCACTTTCCTTTGGGGCATTGATCAATTTGGCCCATTCCTCTATGGTAGACTGATATCTGGTTCCTTCGACATCCACACTATCCTCGCCATCCGATAGAAGTGTGTTTGTGGAGTAGAATTGCATGATAAGTTCATCGTTCCAGTTGGTGAACTTCTGCCCAACAAAATTAGCAACTCCACATGCACTGAAGCTGTCATATACTCCAGGGTAGTGTTCTGCGTTCTCCTTCATGTAGATCCAGTTGACCCATCTCATGTCGCAAACTATGGGCTTCTTATCCAGCAAGATAGTCTCATAAAATCCCTCCTGCTCCTTGGTGTGGAATCTGTAGTCCACAACAGTCCTTCTCCTCGTGGCATATGGATCTGTCTCTCTCCATAGCCTCAACCCATTATCTCTCCTGATCCTCATGTTTTCAGCCACCGGATGAGCATCGTTGTGGTCTGGGATCTTGGGTTTGAGCTTCCTTAGGACCTGCCCTTCTGCATCTTCTTCAGCTTCAACCTCAGGCATTGGAGCCTTGTTCTTTTCAGCTGCTGGTATTCTCCTGGTATTCCTCTTAGGTGCATTCTTGGGCTTGGAGGCAGCTTTGGGCTTGGAAGTTGCAGCCCCTGACTTGATTGCATCACCCATCAGTTTTTGTGCCTTGGGTGCAGGCTCTGCAACCTCTTCTTCTTCTTCCTCTTCCATCATGGAAGGCTTCCCAATCACTCTTGCCATGGTCTTCTTGACCCTTTCTTTCCTTTTCTTTCCCTCTGCAGCAACATGCTCTTTGGGTTGAGATTCCAAAGGAGCTTGAGTAGACACTCTAGCTTTGGACATGGGCTGTCTGCCTACTGGCCTTTTGATTTTCAGACCAGGCTCCACTGCAGATGAACTAATCTCCCTCTTGAGCTCTTTCTTCTTGGAGCTTGCCTCATCCTCCACTACCACATAATCCTCATCCTCAGACTCTAAGGTCTTCTTCTTTCTTGACCTTGTGGCAGCCTTGGGCAAATTGCTCGGAGTGCTTCTGCTCCCCTCATCTGAGCTGCTTGAGGGACTAGTGCCCTCACTCAATTGGATCTGCTCTTCAGATTTGTTCTGGCTATCACTCTGGTCTAACATGTTGTTCAACTGACTGCTGACCCTGTGATTAGTTATAGATGAGGTAGAGTGGATGAGCATCACAAAATGCAGAGATTTTTGCAAAAGAATGATTCAAAAACTTAGTTTTAGTTTCCCACTGAAAACATTTTGGATCTACCGATTTTCAAACTCGGTGATACCGAAGCAGTTTTGGAACCTAAACTAGTGAACTCGGTCAGACCGAGTCACAGTTCGGTGGCACCGAGACTGCTAGGGTTTCACAAAGTTCTGAAATCGGTCACACCGATTAGCAATTCTCGGTCAGACCGAGACTTACTAGTGCAATGGCATTTGTCAAATCGGTGGGACCGAGTTTTTCAACTCGGTGGGTCCGAGATGGTTTCGGCGGAAACCTAACCCTAAATTTTTGAATCGCAACTATTCTAAAGATTGATTTGACTGGATAGGAGTATTTCAATCGTGGCAAGATACATAATGAACACAATGTGATGAGAATCGAACGAGGAAAGCACTGTGATCGAGTCCATACCCTAGTTCGGCGGGAACTCGCTACGGCGGCAACGGCGGAGGAGAATTCCGTTGACGGCGGCGGAGACCAGCGACAGAAGGCGGCTGGCAACGAAGTTGACGATCCGTAGACCACGTTGGCAGAGCGAGCTATGCGCGGGCGAGAGGATTCGGAGAAAGTTTTCCAAATTTTGCCCGTGCGATATATATAGCCCGACCCTGTCGGTGTGACTGAGTGGTACAACTCGGTGGCACCAAGATGCAAAACTGTGAACAGTTATTGCAACTCGGTGTGACCAAAAAGTACAAATCGGTTGCACCGAGATGAAAACCTAGATCGACTTAGTAATCTCGATATGACCGAAACGGAGGGATCGGTCAGACCGAAAATCACAAAGAAGTTTTGGAAGTTTAAGTCTATGACGAATCGGGGACTCCGAGTGCTCCTCACACAGAGTGGTTCGAATCTAACTTGATCAAATTTTGTGATTTAGCATGAATAGAGTTTGAAACGAGAAAATCATAGATAGCTAGAGAAGGTTCTTAGGCATTCTTGTCCATCCACTTGGCCAAAGAAAGAAAAGCCAAACAATCAAAACAACAAGTGGATGTCCTCGAATGAGTAAATATGCAACCAACATGCTCACACAATACAATGACAAATGAAATATGTGACAAAGCATGCACAACCAATTCTAGCATCTATCAGACAATTGGCGATGACTAGGTCATGTATATATGAGTATATTGACTTAGGAGTCAAATGAGAACATTTGATCATAGGTCATACTCATCGTTTAAGCTCAAGTGGGGTTACCACTTTTACATAAAGCATTTATGTGTTCACATCATTAGAGTTGCTTTGACTCATTTCTTAGAGTTAAGCTCCCCCTAGATGTGAGATCCCCCCTTAGAGGGATAAACTAACCTTGGGTTTTGTCGATGATGACTTCATGTAGGTGTTGAAGATGTGGATGCTCAATGTTGATGTAGATCGTTTGGAGCAATCCTTTAGAGTGAGTTGCACTTTCAATACCTACATGGGTTAGTCCCACAAGGAACAAACAAGGATATCCATAGACATAGAGTGATGCACACACACAAAATGATGTCCATGAAAACATTAGATTACCTTGTCCCTTGCCTTACCAACATGAGGGTTTGTGACTCCTTGAACTAGTGCAAGATATGGAAGTTGATTGCACTTGTCCTTGCCATAATGATATGAGTGAAATGTTGGCGGAGTCACCCTCAAGAACTCTCTAGTTCTTCTTCTTCGGGATCCACATCAACTTGATGGGAATCCTTGGTGTAGTAGTTGTATTTGATGAAGTAGAACTTGACGTAGTCTTGGGAACCCACTTGACCAAGGCCTTAGGTGCTTCTTCAAATGCATCAATTTCCTCTTGAAGCTTGTCCTTGCCTTTGTCCTTGTGGTCTTGTGGTGGAAGATCATCTTGAGCTTGTGTTCCCTTGAAGGAAGTAGGATCATACTTCTCTTATTGAGGAACAAACTTCATCTTGGGGTATTGATCTTCTTCCCACTCAACTCCATTGGCATTGAACTTCCGTTCAAAACCAACACCTTGATTCTTCCGTGCCTTCCTTGCTTATGCATAATTTCCTCAAATTGCTTACTCCCGGCAAGACTTTTGTATACACATTTCTCTATAATTCCCTTCAATAAGTTGTTTTCTTGCTCAAGTGTAACTTGGCTAAGAGGATCATTAGTTGAATCAAGAGAACTACTAGAAGCAACAATATTGGATTTAGCATTATTATTGTTACTACTAGAGGAAGAATCTTTCTTGTTCTTGTTACTAGACTTGACTTGAGGCATGTAAGTAGATAGGAGTAAACGCTTGGCAATGTAAGAAGAACTTTTCTTACGAAGATCATCATTGATTGCCTTTAAGAACTCATGCTCTTGCTCAAGATTGAGCTTTTCAAAGAGTAACTTCTCATGAGCCCTTAAAAGTTCTCGATGATCTTCAAAGATAGTTTCATGAACTAACTTAAGAGTGTTTAGTTCTTTAGTTAGACGCTCAATTTTCTCCGTATCATTGTCATTCGTTTCAACTTGATTAGCATGATTAATTGACGTTTCATCATAGTATTCATCACTAGAGTTGTCAACAAGTAAATCATCATCACCTAGCAAGTCATCTTCATCAACATCAAAATCAACATACTGGGTGTGTTACCTTAGGACCTTTGGCCATGAAGCATCTACCAATTCCTTCATTTGGTGATTCAAATATGTCGAGGAGTTGGTTGACACAAGTGCTAGACCGCAACACCTTCATCTTGAGTGTATTCGAGTCGGAGTGATAGCTTCTCTCGGAGTGATGGTCGGAGTCGGAGCCGGATACCCATTCACCAACATGAGCTTGATGTCTTCGTTTTGTGTAGCTCTTTGATGACTTGTCCTTCCTTTCCGAATCCTTGCTTCTCCGTGAGGGTCTTCGTTCATAACGATCATCTCTACTCCTTCTCTCTCTTGGTGGTGATTCTTCTCTTCTACTTCTTCTCTTGGAGAATCTTCTCTTCTTTTGTAGGGTGCCGTACACTCATTGGAATAGTGTCCGGGTCTCCCACAATTGTAGCAATTGCGCTCTCGACTAGAAGATCTTTTGTCATTGTAGGACTTTGGTTTGGAGCTTCTTTCTTTGCTTCTACTCTTGTAGAATTTGACGAAGTTCTTCACCATTAAGCTCAATTATTCATTGAAGGTTTGTTTCTCACTTGATGATGTGGGGGCTTCGCATGAGGCTTTGTAAGCACCACTCGACTTGTTGTGAAGTTCCTCCTTATCCTTGAGTGACATCTCATGAGCAACAATTCTACCAATGACTTCCGTAGGCTTGAGATCTTTGTAATTGGGCATCATTTGGATCAATGTGCACACAGTATCATATTTTCCATCCAATGCTCTTAGGATCTTCTTGATGATGAATCTATCGGTCATCTCTTCACTTCCTAAGCCGGCAATCTCATTTGTGATGAGAGCAAGCCTAGAGTACATTTCAGTGACACCTTCACCATCCTTCATTTTGAACTTGTCAAGCTGACTTTGGAGCACATCCAACTTGGATTCCTTGACGGAGTCGGTACCTTCGTGCATATCAATCAAAGTATCCCAAATTTCCTTTGCATTCTCAAGACGGCTGATTTTGTTGAATTCTTCGGGGCACAATCCATTGAAGAGGATATCACAAGCTTGAGCGATGTATTGCAACATCTTCAACTCATCCGCACTAGCTTCACGGTTCGGTTCTCTCCCGTCAAAGAATTCACCTTGCAAGCCAATACACACAATAGCCCAAATGGCGGGGTTATGTCCGAGAATATGCATTTTCATCTTATGCTTCCAACTAGCAAAATTAGTGCCATCAAAGTAAGGACCTCTACGATGATAATTTCCCTCGCTAGACGCCATACTCTCCTAGGTTGTGAAACCAAGGCTATGACCACCAAAAGCTATGGAAATCAAAGCAAATGGAGACCAAAGCTCTAATACCACTTGTAGGACCTTGAAGTATGTCTAGAGGGGGGGTGATTAGACTACTTGACCAATAAAAACTTAACCTTTTCCCAATTTTAGACTTTGGCAGATTTTAGCTATTTTAGAACAAGTCAAGCAATTTTCACACAATTCAAGCAAGCATGCAAAGAGTATATAGGCAGTGGAAAATAAAGCATGCAACGTGCAAGAATATAAAGGGGAGGAGTTTGGAGGATTCAAACGCAATTGGAGACACGGATGTTTTTGTCGTGGTTCCAATAGGTGGTGCTATCGTACATCCACGTTGATGGAGACTTCAACCCACGTAGGGTAACGGTTGCGCGAGTCCATAGAGGGCTCCACCCACGAAGGGTCCACGAAGAAGCAACCTTGTCTATCCCACCATGGCCGTCGCCCACGAAGGACTTGCCTCATTGGCGGTAGATGTTCACGAAGTAGGCGATCTCCTTGCCCTTACAAACTCCTTGGTTCAACTCCACAATCTTGTCGGAGGCTCCCAAGTGACACCTAGCCAATCTAGGAGACACCACTCTCCAAGAAGTAACAAATGGTGTGTTGATGATGAACTCCTTGCTCTTGTGCTTCAAATGATAGTCTCCCAAACACTCAACTCTCTCTCACAGGATTGGATTTGGTGGAAAGAAGATTTGAGTGGAAAGCAACTTGGGGAAGGCTAGAGATCAAGATTCATATGGTTGGAATGGAATATCTTGGCCTCAACACATGAGTAGGTGGTTCTCTCTCAGAACTGGTAAGTTGGAAGTGTAGGTTTGTTCTGATGGCTCTCTCCACGAATGAAGAGGAGGTGGAGGGGTATATATAGCCTCCACACAAAATCTAACCATTACACACAATTTACTAAACTCGGTGGGACCGAATCATCAAACTCGGTTGGACCGATTTAGTAAACCTAGTGACCGTTAGGGTTTTCGGTGGGACTGACATGCATCTCGGTAGGACCGATTTGGTTAGGGTTAGGGCATAACATAATCTCGGTGAGACCGATTACACAAACTCGGTGAGACCAAATTTGGTAATTGGCTAACCAGAGAGTTGGTCAGGTAAAATCGGTGGGACCGATTTGCTCTTTCGGTGAGACCGAAAAGTTACAAAAGGAAAACAGAGAGTTTACATTGTAATCTCGGTGGGACCGATCGCTCACTTTGATTAGACCGAAACGTTACGAAGGGAAACAGAGAGATTACAATCCCATCTCGGTGAGACCGAGATCCCTATCGGTGAAACCGATTTGCCTAGGGTTTGTGGCAGTGGCTATGACATCTGAACTCGGTGGCGCCGGATAGAAAGAATCGGTAGGGCCGAGTTTGACTTTGAGTTTAGGTCATTTGTGGATTTGAGAAAGTAGTGGAGGGTTTTGGAGCATATCACTAAGCACATGGAGCAAAAGGCTCATTAAGCAACACATCATCCCTTCTTGATAGTATTGGCTTTTCCTATAGACTCAATGTGATCTTGAATCACTAAAATGTAAAATGTAGAGTCTTGAGCTTTTGAGCTTGAGCCAATCCTTTGTCCTTAATATTTTGAGGGATCCACTTTCATCATCCATGCCATGCCATTCGTTGAGCTTTCCTGAAATATTTATCTTGGAATAGTATTATCTCAATGAGCTATATGTTTGATATGAATTACCAAAACCACCTAGGGATAGTTGCACTTTCAACTTTCCATGGTGTTATTTATGTGTAGAAACAAAAGTTCTCGGAATGACCTGAAACTCCAAGGAACGTCTTTTCAGAAATAATAAAAAATCCTTGCCAAAGATGAAGGCCAGGGGGCCCACACCCTGTCTACGAGGGTGGGGGATGCCCCCCCTAGGGCGCTCCCCCCTACCTCGTGGGCCCCCTGGAGCTGCACCGACACCAACTCCAACTCTATATATTTGCTTTCGGGGAGAAAAAAATCAAGGAGAAGAATTCCTCATGTTTTACGATACGGAGCCGCCGCCAAGCCCTAAAACCTCTCTGAGGGCTGATCCGAGTCCGCTCGGGCTCCGAGAGGGGATTCGTCGCCGTCGTCATCATCAACCATCCTCCATCACCAATTTCATGATGCTCACCGCCGTGCGTGAGTAATTTCATCATAGGCTTGCTGGACGGTGATGGGTTGGATGAGATCTATCATGTAATCGAGTTAGTTTTGTTAGGGTTTGATCCCTAGTATCCACTATGTTCTGAGATTGATGTTGCTATGATTAATGCTTGTCACTAGGGCCTGAGTGCCATGAATTCAGATATGAACCTATTATGTTTTCATGAATATATGTGATTTCTTGATCCTATCTTGCAAGTCTATAGTCACCTACTATGTGTTATGATCCGGCAACCCCGAAGTGACAATAATCGGGACCACTCCCGGTGATGACCATAGTTTGAGGAGTTCATGTATTCACTATGTGTTAATGCTTTGGTCCGGTACTCTATTAAAAGGAGGCCTTAATATCCCTTAGTTTCCGCTAGGACCCCGCTGCCACGGGAGGGTAGGACAAAAGATGTCATGCAAGTTCTTTTCCATAAGCACGTATGACCGTATTCGAATACATGCCTACATTATATTGATGAATTGGAGCTAGTTCTGTGTCACCCTATGTTATGATCATTACATGATGAACCGTGATCCCGCATAATTATCCATCACCGATCCAATGCCTACGAGCTTTCCACATATTGTTCTTCGTTTATTTACTTTTCCGTTGCTACTGTTACAATCACTACAAAATACCAAAAATATTACTTTGCTACTGTTACCTTTTATTACCGTTACCACTACTATCATTTTACTTTTCTACTAAATACTTTGCTGCAGATATTAAGTTATCCAGGTGTGGCTGAATTGACAACTCAGTTGCTAATACTTGAGAATATTCTTTGGCTCCCATTGTGTCTAATCAATAAATTTGGGTTGAATACTCTACCCTCGAAAACTATTGCGATCCCCTATACTTGTGGGTTATCATCCGCAGTGGAAAACCTCCTCACCGACGCCATTGGTGCTTCGACAAGACGGCGAGACAAGAAGGAATAAGAAGGGGCAAGCAGCGAGAAGATGGAGATGAGCAGGGGCTCACCCCCCCATTTATAGCCGGAGGGAGGCCAACTGCCGGCCTCCATGATCCCTAGTAATGATGATCTTTTTGCATGCAGCAGGTTGTTGTCAAGTCAAACGGTTGCCGAGGCAGCATGGGGAAGCAGAGACGCCCACGTCCCATCAAACGCCACGCGTCGACCGGGTCCGCAGGTGGTGAGGGCCCGTGGTGATTCGCCCTTGCCCTTTGGCTTTGCCTTGAAACCAAGTCCGAGCGCGCCTTGGGCCCGGGGACTACTGTCGGTGTTCTAGGAACTGGGGTACCCAGACTTGCCTGCCTGCGGCCCACGGCGTGGCTCCATCGACGGCCTGGTACGGCCCATCTTCAGCATCAACAACACAAGACCCTCGCGAGGGGCCAATCCTCGCGAGGCGGACGACGCCAAGACCTCCAAAGGGAGCGGCCTCCCTAGGCCGGCTCCTCAGGAGCGGATATTCCTATGCAGGCGCTCACCTCGTGAGGTTGAGGTGACGCAAGCCATGACGCACTAAGGTTTCAAGGGCGCCAAGAAAGCGAGTGACAGAGTTTCCTCTTTGGTGCTAAAGAGGCAAGCGCAGGCGCGGAGTCCCGAGGAATCAGCCAAATGTTTCCATTTCTCTGCTACAAGACCAAGACCACCAGGACGGCAGGACGGAGGTCATCGCCGAGCCCACCACGGCGTCACGGCCATAAGCTTTGTAGGCGAAGACCACCTTTCATCAGGATAAGATGTACTTGTTGGGAAACGTTGCATGCAAAAGAAAAAATTTCTACGCACACGCAAGATCTATCCATGGAGATGCATACCAACGAGAGGGGAGAGTGTGTCTATGTACCCTCTTAGATCGTAAGAGGAAGCGTTTAACAACGTGGTTAATGTTGTCGTACTCTTCGCAATCTGATCATGATCCAACCGATCTAGTGCCGAACGGACGGCACCTCCGAGTTTAGCACATGTGCGGCTCGATGACGTCTCCTCCTTATTGATCCAGCAAGCGGGACAGGAGAAGTAGATGGGATCACAACCAACATGACGGCGTGGTGGTGATGGTGGTGGTGGAGTACCGACAACGCTTCGCTAAGCGTCGCCAGGACGAGGCGGTGTAATTACGGAGTAACGGGAGAGAGAGGGGCGCCAAGAGCTTGGTGTGTCCTCTTGGGGTGCCCCCTCCCCTCTATATGTAGGTGGAGGGCGTGGGAAACATTCCCTCCAAGCCCTAGGGCGTAGCTAAGGGGGAGAGGACTTGGACTCCAAGTCCAATCCTATTCCTATCAGGACTCCTTCCTTTTTTGCCTTCCCTGGCCACATGGGCTTTTGAGGACTTGGTACTATTGGAAATATGCCCTAGAGGCAATAATAAATTAGTTATTATTATATTTCCTTGTTCATGATAATCGTTTATTATCCATGCTATAATTGTATTGATAGGAAACTCAGATACATGTGTGGGTACATAGACAACACCGTGTCCCTAGTAAGCCTCTAGTTGACTAGCTCGTTGATCAACAGATGGTTACGGTTTCCTGACCATGGACATTGGATGTCGTTGATAACGGGATCACATCATTAGGAGAATGATGTGATGGACAAGACCCAATCCTAAGCCTAGCACAAAGATTGTAGTTCGTGTGCTAAAGCTTTTCTAATGTCAAGTATCATTTCCTTAGACCATGAGATTGTGCAACTCCGGATACCGTAGGAATGCTTTGGTGCACCAAACGTCACAACGAATCGGGTGGCTATAAAGGTGCACTATGGGTATCTCCGAAGTGTCTGGGTTGGCACGAATCGAGATCGGATTTGTCACTCCGCTTGTCGGATAGGTAACTCGGGCCCACTCGGTAGGACATCATCATATCGTGCACAATGTGACCAAGGGGTTGATCACGGATGATGTGTTACGGAACGAGTAAAGAGACTTGCCGTAACGAGATTGAACAAGGTATCGGGATACCGACGATCGAATCTCGGCAAGTACAATACCGCTAGACAAAGGGAATTGTATACGGATTGATTGAGTCCTTGACATTGTGGTTCATCCGATGAGATCATCGTGGAACATGTGGTAGCCAACATGGGTATCCAGATCCCGCCGTTGGTTATTGACCGAGAACGCCTCACCATGTTCTGATGGTTCCCGAACCCGTAGGGTCTACACACTTAAGGTTCGATGACGCTAGGGTTATAGGGAATAGATATACGTGGTTACCGAATGTTGTTCGGAGTCCCGGATGAGATCCTAGACGTCACAAGGAGTTCTGGAATGGTCCGGAGGTAAAGATTTATATATGGAAAGTTGTTGTTCGGGTTCCGGGAAAAGTTCGGGGTTTTCGGTATTGTACCGGGAAGCTTCCAGAAGGTTCCGGAGGATTCCGGAGGGGTCCGGAGGTCCGGAAATTGTTCCACCACGTCCAATACAGCAGCATGGGCTGTAAGGGGGCGCCCTAGCCTTAATGGGCCAGGGGCACCAGCCCCCCAAGGCCCATGCGCATGGGAGAGGGCCTCCACTTGACTTGGGAGGCACTCCTCCCCCCTTGGCCGCCCCCTAGATGGGATCTAGGGCTGGCTGCCTCCCCTAGGGGTGGAACCCTAGGTGGGGGCGCAGCCCCCCCTCTCCCCCTATATATAGTGGAGGCAAAGGGGCAGCCCAACACATGAAGTTCTTCTCATGTTGGCGCAGCCCTACCTCTCTTTCTCCTCATATCTCGCGGTGCTTGGCGAAGCCTTGCTGGATCACCATACTCCTCCACCACCATCACGCCGTTGTGTTGCTGCTGGATTGAGTCTTCCCCAACCTCTCCCTCTCTCCTTGCTGGATCAAGGCATGGGAGACGTCACCGGGCTGTACGTGTGTTGAACGCGGAGGTGTCGTCCGTTCGGCACTTGGATCTCCGGTGATTTGGATCACGACGAGTACGACTCCTTCAACCCCGTTCTCTTGAACGCTTCCGCTTAGCGATCTTCAAGGGTTTGAAGATGCTCATCCTCTCGCTCTCTTGTTGCTAGAATCTCCATAGATTGATCTTGGTGATGCGTAGAAAAGTTTGAATTTCTGCTACGTTCCCCAACAGTGGCATCATGAGCTAGGTCTATTGCGTAGATTCTATGCACGAGTAGAACACAAGTTGTTGTGGGCGTTGATTTTGTTCAATATGCTTACCGTTACTAGTCCAATCTTGTTTCGACGGTATTGTGGGATGAAGCGCCCGGACCGACCTTACACGTACACTTACGTGACACAGTGTTCCACCGATCGACATGCACTTGTTGCATAAGGTGGCTAGCGGGTGCCGCCTCCCACTTTAGTCGGATCGGATTCGATGAAAAGGGTCCTTATGAAGGGTAAATAGCAATTGACATATCACGTTGTGGTTTTATGAGGTAAGAAACGTTTTGCTAGAAACCCATAGCAGCCACGTAAAACATGCTAACAACAATTAGAGGACGTCTAACTTGTTTTTGCAGGGTATGCTATGTGACGTGATATGGCCAAAAAGAATGTGATGAATGATATGTGATGTATGAGATTGATCATGTTCTTGTAATAGGAATCATGACTTGCATGTCGATGAGTATGACAACCGGCAGGAGCCATAGGAGTTGTCTTTATTTATTGTATGACCTGCGTGTCACTGAATAACGCCATGTAATTACTTTACTTCATTGCTAAACCATTAGCCATAGTAGTAGAAGTAATAGTTGGCGAGACAACTTCATGGAGACACGATGATGGATATCATGATGACGGAGATCATGGTGTCATGCCGGTGAAGATGATGATCATGGAGCCCCGAAGATGGAGATCAAAAGGAGCAAAATGATATTGGCCATATCATGTCACTTTTTGATTGCATGTGATGTTTATCATGTTTATGCATCTTATTTGCTTAGAAGGACGGTAGTAAATAAGATGATCCCTCATTAAAATTTCAAGAAAGTGTTCCCCATAACTGTGCATTGTTGCGAAAGTTCGTTGTTTCGGAGCACCACGTGATGATCGGGTGTGATAGATTCTAACGTTCACATACAATGGGTGTAAGCCAGATTTACACACGCGAAACACTTAGGTTGACTTGACGAGCCTAGCATGTACAGACATGGCCTCGGAACACAAGAGACCGAAAGGTCGAGCATGAGTCGTATGGTAGATACGATCAACATGAAGATGTTCACCGATGATGACTAGTCCATCTCACGTGATGATCGGACACGGCCTAGTTGACTCGGATCATGTAATCACTTAGATGACTAGAGGGATGTCTATCTGAGTGGGAGTTCATAATATGAACTTAATTATCATGAACATAGTCAAAAGGTCTTTGCAAATTATGTCGAAGCTCGCGCTTTAGTTCTACTGCTTAGATATGTTCCTAGAGAAAATTTAGTTGAAAGTTGATAGTAGCGATTATGCGCATCAGGTCCGTAAACCGAGGATTGTCCTTGTTGCTTCGTAGAAGGCTTATGTCCTTAATGCACCACTCGTGTGTCAACCTCGAACGCCGCCTCTGGATGTTGCGAACATCCGACATACACGCTTTGATAACTACGTGATAGTTCAAGAATGTTAAACGGTTTAGAGTTGAGGCACCAAGACGCATTTTGAAACGCCACGAAACATATGAGATGTTTCGAGGGCTGAATTGGGATTTCGTGCTCGTGCCCACGCCAAGAGGTATAAGACCTCCGACGAGTCTCTTAGCCTGCAAACTAGGGGAGAAAAGCTCAATCATTGAGCTTGTGCTCAGATTGTCTGAGTACAACAATCACTTGAATCAAGTGGGAGTTAATCTTCCAGATGAGATAGTGATGTTTCTCCAAAGTCATTGCCACCAAGCTGCTAGAGCTTCGTGATGAACTATAACATATCAGGGATAGATATGATGATCCTTGAGATATTCGCGATGTTTGACACCGCGAAAGTAGAAATCAAGAAGGAGCATCAATAGTTGATCGTTAGTGAAACCACTAGTTCCAAGAAGGGCAAGGGCAAGAAGGGATACTTCATGAAACGACAAATCAGCTGCTGCTCTAGTGAAGAAACCCAAGGTTGAACCCAAACCCGAGACTAAGTGCTTCTGTAATAAGGGGAACAACCACTGGAGTAGAATTACCCTAGATACTTGGTAGATGAGAAGGCTGGCAAGGTCGATAGAAGTATATTGGATATACATTATGTTAATGTGTACTTTACTAGTACTCCTAGTATCACCAGGGTATTAGATACCGGTTCAGTTGCTAAGTGTTAGTAACTCAAAATAAAAGAGCTACGGAATAAACGGAGACTAGCTAAAGGTGAGATGACGATGTGTGTTGGAAGTGTTTCCAAAGGTTGATGTGATCAAGCATCGCCTGCTCCCTCTACCATCGAGATTGGTGTTAAACCTAAATAATTGTTATTTGGTGTTTGCGTTGAGCATAGACATGATTGGATTATGTCTATCGCAATACGGTAATTCATTTAAGGAGAATAATGGTTACTCTATTCATTTGAATAAGACCTTCAATGGTCTGACACCCAAAAAGAATGGTTTATTGAATCTCGATCGTAGTGATACACATTTTCATGCCAAAAGATATAAGATAGTAATGATAGTACCACTTACTTGTGGCACTGCCATGTAAGTCATATTGGTATAAAACGCATGAAGAAGCTCCATGTTGATGGATCTTTGACTCACTGCTTTTGAAAAGTTTGAGACATGCTAACCATGTCTATTGGTGTATATGCATGAAGAAACTCCATGCAAATGGACCGCTTGGACTCACTTGATTTTTAATCACTTGAGACATGCAAATCGTACCACATGGGCAAGATGACCGAAAGCCTCGTTTCAAGAAATGGAACAAGAAAGCAACTTGTTGGAAGTAATACATTTTGATGTGTGCTGTCCAATGAGTGCTGACGCACGCAGTGGATATCGTTATGTTCTTACTTCACGGATGATTTGAGTAGATACTGAGTATATTTACTTGATGAAACACAAGTCTGAATTATTGAATGGTTCAAGTAATTTCAGAGTGAAGTTGAAGATCATCGTGACAAGAGGATAAAATGTCTATGATATGATCATAGAGATGAGTATTTGAGTTACGAGCTTTGGCACGCAATTAAGACATTGTGGAAATTGTTTCACAATTAATACCGCCTGGAACACCATAGTGTGATGGTGTGTCCGAACATCATAGGTGCACCCTATTGGATATGGTGCGCACTATGATGTCTCTTATCGAATTACCACTATCGCTCATGGGTTAGGCATTAGAGACAACCACACTCACTTTAATAGGGCACCACGTAATTCCGCTGAGACGACACCGCTTGAACTATGGTTTGGAGAAACCTAAGTTGTCGCTTTCTTAAAAGTTTGGGGCTGTGACGCTTATGTGAAAAGGTTTCAGTTGATAGGCTCGAACCAAAGCGGATAAGATGCATCTTCATAGGACACCCAAAACAGTTGGGTATACCTCCTAATTCAGATCCGAAAGCAATAGGGATTGTTTCTAGAAACGGGTCCTTTCTCGAGGAAAAGTTTCTCTCGAAAGAATTGAGTGGGAGGATGGTGGAGACTTGATAAGGTTATTGAACCATCACTTCAACCAGTGTGTAGCAGGGCACATGAAGTTGTTCCTGTGGCACCTACACCAATTGAAGTGGAAGTTGATGATAGTGATCATGAAACTTCGGATCAAGTCACTACCGAACCTCGTAGGGTGACAAGGATGCGTTACTACTTGAGTGGTACAAGAATCATGTCTTGAAGGTCATGTTGCTAGACAACAATGAACCTACGAGCTATGGAGAAGCGATGGCGGGCCCGGATTCCGACAAATGGCTCGAGGCCATAAAATCCAAGAGAGGATCCATGTATGAAAACAAAGTGTATACTTTGGAAGAACTGCTTGATGGTCGTAAGGCTATTGGGTACAGATGGATTTTAAAAGGAAGAAAGACAATGATGGTAAGTATCACCATTAAGAAAGCTCGACTTGTCGTTAAGATGTTTTCCGACAAGATTCAAGGAGTTGACTACGGTGAGGCTTTCTCACTCATAGCGATGCTAAGAGTCTGTTGGAATTATATTAGCAATTACTGCATGATTTATGAAATCTTACAGATAGGATGTCAAAGCATTGTTTCCTCGACGATATTCTTGAGGAAAGGTTGTGTGTGATACAACCGAAGGTTTTGTCAATCCCGAAGATGCTAACAAGTGTGCAAGCTCCAGCAGTCCTTCTAAGGACTGGAGTAAGCATCTCGGAGTTGGAATATACGCTTTGATAAGATGATCAAATATTTTGCGTTTATACAAAGTTTATGAGAAACTTGTATTTCCAAAGAAGTGAGTGGGAGCACTATAGAATTTCTGATAAGTATATGCTGTAAACATTTTGTTGATCAGAAATGATGTAGAATTTCTAGAAAGCATATAGGGTTATTTGAAAAGTGTTTTTTAATGGAAAACCTGGATTGGGCTACTTGAACAACAAGCATCAAGATCTATAAGATAGATCAAAATGCTTAATAGTACTTTCAAATGAGCACATACATTGACATGATCTCGAAGTGTTCAAGATGGATCAGTCAAAGAAGGAGTTCTTGCCTGAGTTGTAAGGTATGAAGTTAAGACTTAAAGCTCGACCACGGCAGAAGAAAGAGGAAGGACGAAGGTCGTCCCCTATGCTTTTGTCATAGGCTCTATACGGTATGCCATACTGAGTACCGCACCTGATGTGTGCCTTGCCACATGTCTGGCAAGAGGGTACAAAGGTGATCTAGGAGTGGATCACTAGATAGCGGTCAAAATTATACTTAGAGGAATAAGGAAATGTTTATCGATTATGGAGGTGATAAAGAGTTCGGCGTAAAGGGTTACGTCGATGCAAGCTTTAACACCTATCCGAATGACTCTGAGTAGCAAACCGGATACGTATAGTGGAGCAACCATTGGGAATAGCTTCAAGTGGAGCGTGGAAGCAACATTTACAATATGACCTAGAGATTTGCGAAGTGCATACAGATCTGAATGTTGCAGACCCGTTGACTAAAACCTCTCTCACAAGCAAAACATGATCAAACCCCAGAACTCATTGAGTCTTAATCACATGATGATGTGAACTAGTTTAGTGACACTAGTAAACTCTTTGGATGTTGGTCACATGGCAATGTGACCTGTGAGTGTTAATCACATGGCGATGTGAACTAGATTATTGGCTCTAGTGCAAGTGGGAGACTGTTGGAAATAGCCCTAGAGGCAATAATAAATTAGTTATTATTATATTTCCTTGTTCATGATAATCATTTATTATCCATGCTATAATTGTATTGATAGGAAACTCAGATACATGTGTGGGTACATAGACAACACCATGTCCCTAGTAAGCCTCTAGTTGACTAGCTCATAATCAACAGATGGTTACGGTTTCCTGACCATGGACATTGGATGTCGTTGATAACGGGATCACATCATTAGGAGAATGATGTGATGGACAAGACCCAATCCTAAGCCTAGCACAAAGATCGTAGTTCATCTGCTAAAGCTTTTCTAATGTCAAGTATCATTTCCTTAGACCATGAGATTGTGCAATTCCCGGATACCGTAGGAATGCTTTGGGTGCACCAAACGTCACAACGTAACTGGGTGGCTATAAAGGTGCACTACGGGTATCTCTGAAAGTGTCTGCTTGGGTTGGCACGAATCGAGATCGATTTGTCACTCCGCTTGTCGGAGAGGTAACTCTGGGCCCACTCGGTAGGACATCATCATAATGTGCACAATGTGACCAAGGGGTTGATCACGGGATGATGTGTTACGGAACGAGTAAAGAGACTTGACGATAACGAGATTGAACAAGGTATCGGGATACCGACGATCGAATATCGGGCAAGTACAATACCGCTAGACAAAGGGAATTGTATACGGGATTGATTGAGTCCTTGACATCGTGGTTCATCCGAAGAGATCATCGTGGAACATGTGGAGCCAACATGGGTATCCAGATCCCGCTGTTGGTTATTGACCGAGAACGCCCTCGGTCATGTTCAGATGGTTCCCGAACCCGTAGGGTCTACACACTTAAGGTTCGATGACGCTAGGGTTATAGGGAATAGATATATGTGGTTACCGAATGTTGTTCGGAGTCCTGTATGAGATCCCGGACGTCACGAGGAGTTCCGGAATGGTCCGGAGGTAAATATTTATATATGGAAAGTTATTGTTCGGGTTCCGGGAAAAGTTCGGTTTTTCCAGATTGTACCGGAAACTTCCGAAGGTTCCGGAGGATTCCTGAGGGGTCCGGAGGTCTGGAAATTGTTCCACCACGCCCAATACAGCAGCATGGGCTGTAAGGGGCGCCTAGCCTTAATGGGCCAGGGCACCAGCCCCCAAGGCCCATGCGCATGGGAGAGGGGAAACCCTATGGGAGGGCCTCCACTTGACTTGGGAGGCACTCCTCCCCTTGGCCGCCCCCTAGATGGGATCTAGGGCTGGCCGCCCCTAGGGGTGGAACCCTAGGTGAGGCGCAACCCCTCCCCCTATATATAGTGGAGGCAAGGGCAGCCCAACACACGGTTCTTCTCATGTTGGCGCAGCCCTACCTCTCTTTCTCCTCATATCTCGCGGTGCTTGGCGGCCCTGCTGATCACCACGCCTCCACTACCACCACGCCACAGTCTGCTGCTGGATGGAGTCTTCCTCAACCTCTCCCTCTCTCCTTGCTGGATCAAGGCATGGGAGACGCCACCGGCTGTACGTGTGTTGAACGCGGAGGTGCCGTCTGCTCGCATTAGGATCTCCGTGATTTGGATCACGACGAGTACGACTCCTTCAACCCCGTTCTCTTGAACGCTCCGCTTAGCGATCTTCAAGGGTATGAAGATGCTCATCCTCTCCCTCTCTTGTTGCTAGAATCTCCATAGATTGATCTTGGTGATGCGTAGAAAATTTTGAATTTCTGCTACGTTCCCCAATAGTTACGCCTAGCCCAATAAGGCCAGGGCACCTCCCCACAACCCATGCTAGCCCTTGGGTCATGGTGGACCCACTTGTGGACTTCCGAACCCCTCCGAAATCCTCCGAAACCTTCTAGAAGCTTCCCGGTACAATACCGAAAAAACTGCACCTTTTCCGGAACCCAAAGTATGACTTCCCATATATAAATATTTACCTCTTGACCATTCTGAGACTCCTCGTGACGTCCGGGATCTCATCCGGGACTCAGAACAACATTTGGTTACCACTCATCAAATATCCCAATACTACTCTAGCGTCAACGAACGTTAAGCGTGCGACCCTGCAGGTTCGGGAATTATGTAGTCATGACCGAGACACCTCTCTGGTCAATAACCAGTAGCGGGACCTGGATGCCCATATTGATTGCTACATATTCCATGAAGATCTTTATCGGTAGTACCGTAATGACAACATACGTTATTCCCTTTGTCATCGGTATGTTACTTGCCCGAGATTCGATTGTCGGTATCTTCATACCTAGTTCAATCTCGTTACCGGCAAGTCTCTTTACTCGTTCAGTAATGCATCATCCCGCAACTAACACATTAGTCACATTGCTTGCAAGGCTTACTATGATGTGTATTACCGAGAGGGCCCAAAGATACCTCTCCGATACTCGGAGTGACAAATCCTAATCTCGATCTAAGCCAGCCCAACAAACACCTTCGGAGATACCTGTAGAGCATCTTTATAATCATCCAGTTACATTGCGATGTTTGATATCACCCAAGGTATTCCTCCGGTATCCGGGAGTTGCATAATCTCATAGTCGAAGGAGTATGTATTTGACATGAAGAAAGCAACATCAATAAAACTGAACGATCATTATGCTAAGCTAACGGATGGGTCTTGTCCATCGCATCATTCTCCTAATGATGTGATCCCCTTCATAAAATGACAACACATGTCTATGGTTAGGAAACTTAACCATATTTGATTAACGAGCTAGTCTAGTAGAGGCTTACTAGGGACACGGTGATTTGTCTATGTATCCACACATGTATCAAGTTTCCGGTTAATACAATTCTAGCATGAATAATAAACATTTATCATGATATAAGGAAATATAAAATAACAACTTTATTATTGCCTCTAGGGCATATTTCCTTCAGTACTATTTGTCTCCCTTCAAACTTGGCCGTTGTGGGATCCCTTCCCGCCTTCATTTTGGGGGAAGAGGACCCAGACCACTATAAATATAGCCTAGCCACCACCATAGGAGAAGGGAACCACTCGAACCCTCACCAGCTCACACCAACACAAGAACACACCTCCTGAGGTAGTTCTTCCTCTGTACTAGTTCATCCTCAGCCCACCGCGAGGCCAATCCACCAGAAAGCAAGAGTAGGGTATTACACCGCAAGGTGGCCCAAACCTGGGTAAACTGCCATGTCCCTTTTCCTTTCCAGTTCATCGAGCTAGGCCGTGAGATCGACGAGTTGGCAGACCGGGGAGATCGAGTTCTTTGCACGCACCCCAGAGTTCGAATCTTTCTTGGGTCTACGAAGCCCTGAATCCGACAGCAATGTCGATCAAACTATGTAGATAATCTCCGGACATAGAAATTTTACAGTAGTTCTCCAAAATATCCACCAAAGTTTACACAAACGACGGACAACTATATACTACATCTAAAACTTGAAACTAAAATCAACTTCACCACTTCCGAGCCGGCCCTTTCCTCTTCTGGTCGCCGACATAGCTGTACCCGTCATCGGCTGGTGGAGGATCGTCCGATTCATCGGAGGAGGAGCCATCGTCGTCGTCGGAGGAGGAGTCGGCGATGACGAGGCCCTTGAGCCGCTGGACGACCCGGTCCTGCTGGAGCCTGAGCTTGGATAGCCGAGCCACCTCCTTCGCCTTCTCCAACGCCTCCCGCTCGGACTGCTCGATGGCAAGCCGAAGAGCCTTGACGTTCTTCCGACGGAGCCGCCAAGCGTCTGTCTCCGCCGTCGTAAGTTACCGGCAGTAGATCCACGCGAGGAGCCGCTGGTCCACGTCAAGCTCCGTCGGTAACCCACGCAGGTGACGAACAGAGTCTCCACAACCTCCCTCTCCCTTGCCCGCTACCTTTCACAGCGGGCAGCGCACGCCTCCGTCTCCGGCGTGCGCGTCCGAGCCGGCGGGGCGGGCACAAGCACCCACCGTTGCCCATGAGGGGGAGCAGCAGCCGGCGGGGCAAGGGGACAGCGTGGGGAAGCAGCATCCGTGAAGGCGATGGGGACGACGTGGGGAGGCGCCGATTAGGCTGGCAACTGCTCGAGCTGCCCATGGACGGAGGGGCAGCGTCGGCGTCCGAGATGCGCCGACGGGGAAGCGGCGACTGCGGCGAGGCTGCAGATCCGGACTGCCCCCACTGTCCACCTTGGACCGCTCCAAGGCGATGCGGAGGGCAAGCTCATACTCCAGATCCACCTCGTTGTGGGAGCGGCTGCCGGAGCTCGACATTGCACCAGATTCCATCGGAATCGGTGAGAGGAGAGAGGACGGAGCGAGAGAGGAGAGTGAGTGAGCTAGGGTTTCGGACCGACGAGGCCGATTATTTTTTTGGGATATCCGTGGGGTCGGTGGTGGGCCGGACTTGTCAGGCGGACATGCCCGGCCACGCCCCATATCCGCCCCATATTTGGGCTGGATATAAGGGGTGCCGGTGAGTCTGAGCATTTGAGGCCCGTTTGAGGCGTCCGTCTGGGTCGAAAAAACGCGACCGGGCAGCCCGTCCGGGCGTATGAGGCGGCTTTGAGAGGTTCGACTGCATATACTCTTATTCCATCTTCAGAGAGCCGCCACTGTCTCGTCTTCCCGAGGAGGATACAAACCCTAACAAAATACAAAGATACATCTAAAGCAGAGCCCTCCCGACGGCAATGGCTGAGATCCACCGTGCCGCCATGATCCTAACGTCTCCGGAGACGAGGCAGACCAGTGACGATGCCGACGAGAGGCAGAGAAACCCTAAGCTTTTCTTAAAGGCGGCTGCTTGAGGTAAGTCGCGCTGAGAACATGGCTCAATATGTCATTTTACTTTCGTAACCAGGGAAATAATTTTTTTTTTGGGAACATCCAAATCAAAGATGCTATCGCGACTCGCTAGAAAATAATCTCCGGCCTGCACTGGCGTCGTAGAATGTTGAAGTTAAAAATCAACGAGACTTCTCCGTACTCGGCTCAAAGATACTACCGTAGAAACCTTCACTATAAAAATAATTCTGCCTGCTACCTATAATCCTGGGGCTGACAGCTTCCGTTAGAATATAGGAGCATTGCAGGTTCTTGTTCTTAAGCAACCGCCTGACCCGAGCTCCTCCCCACGTAGTCCTTATTTTACTTCCAGATTTGTCTATTCGCAGGCCGCAGCAAACACTGGAGCCAGCAAAACCAACAAACCACTGAGTTTTGTTTAACTGAGAACCAAAACATTCAGTTAGTGCCATGCAACAGGCCACGTGATCTTCCACGGAACGTAGCAGTAGTACCACGACAAGCAGTATCATGCAATCAAAACCCAACGCCCATGGCGGGCACGTTCGACGGAAATTTCCATCCACCTTTTATCATCGCGGATGTGGAGCTACCAGCCGTGCTACGCATCTGTAAATTGCCCGCGAACCAAGCAAGCCTACCACTCTAGCTAGCTCTATGCGCAGCAGTACCTCCCGCCCGGCCCCCCTTCCAAACTTCGCACCGCCGCGCGGGAGTACGCCCGAACCAGTCCACTACTCCTCCACCCACCACCAGCGCCACAGCTTTTGTCTTGGCTGCTGCTGTTGCTGCTGCTGCTTTTACCACTCCCGCCACGCCCCCCAACACCCCAGGAAACCCGTGTCGCGGCCTGCGTGCCGCTCCACCTGCTGCTTTTCCACCGCGGGCCCCACCTGCGTGCCCGCCCCAGTTCTCACTCCACAGTCCACACCCACACTGCGCCGCACCGTTTGGAAACCCTTCGCGCCGCGCCGCCCGGCTCTATTTATGGGATCCCAGCCCGAACGCCAGAGCACATCTCCACCGCGCTCCACCCACCCCCGACGGCCTCACCGCGCACCAGGCAAGCCGCTCCACCGTGCCGATGGCGCCCGCCCGAGCAGCCCTCCTCGCCTTCCTCCTGGCCGCGCTGCTCCCGCTCGCCCTGTCCCGCGGGCAGGGGCGTGGCCCGCACCTGCCGGGGCACGGCCTCGTCCACCGGCACGGGCCTGGCATCGGTCACCACGCCCACGCGCCGCTCGGCGGTGGCGCCTGGGCCCCCGCGCACGCCACCTTCTACGGCGGCGGTGATGCCTCCGGCACCATGGGTACGTAATTAGAAGCACTTCACTCACAGCATTGTGTACTAGTACTATTTCTTGGCGCATCTTTGCTACCGTTTCCGGTGCTTACCGTCTGCTGGTGCGCGTGTGCAGGTGGAGCGTGCGGCTACGGGAACCTCTACAGCACGGGCTACGGCTCCAACACGGCGGCCCTGAGCACGGCGCTCTTCAACAACGGCCTCAGCTGCGGGGCCTGCTTCGAGGTGCGGTGCGACCCGGGCGGCACCGAGGCCGGCGCGCCCCACGCCTGCCTCCCCGGCTCCACCGTGGTGACCGCCACCAACTTCTGCCCCCCCAACTTCGGCGAGTCCTCCGACGCCGGCGGCTGGTGCAACCCTCCCCGCGCCCACTTCGACATGTCCCAGCCCGTCTTCCAGCGCATCGCGCTCTACCGCGCCGGCATTGTCCCAGTCTCCTACCGCAGGTTCGTCCCCTTCTTTCACCTATTACTATCTTCATTCTGCCCTGAAACTGTTTGACAAGTGACACTGACACTGACGGTTGTGTGGTTCTACTCGTGCAGGGTGGCGTGCCAGAAGAAGGGCGGCATCCGGTTCACCATCAACGGCCACTCCTACTTCAACCTTGTGCTCGTCACCAACGT
This sequence comes from Aegilops longissima, assembly GCA_021605205.1. Classification (NCBI taxonomy): domain Eukaryota; kingdom Viridiplantae; phylum Streptophyta; class Magnoliopsida; order Poales; family Poaceae; genus Aegilops; species Aegilops longissima. The sequence continues at coordinate 552,761,658 of CM038681.1, read as the reverse complement.
GGGCGGCCCCGGCGACGTGCACGCGGTGTCTGTCAAGTCCACGCGCTCGGGGTGGCAGTCGCTCTCCCGCAACTGGGGGCAGAACTGGCAGAGCAACGCGTTGCTCGACGGGCAGAGCCTCTCCTTCCGCGTCACGGCCGGCAACGGCCAGTCCGTCGTCTCCAACAACGCCGTCCCGCGCGGCTGGTCCTTCGGCCAGACCTTCAGCGGCGCCCAGTTCCACTGAGCACCTGCATCATCCATCCGCCGAAGCAGTACCTATCTTGTAGCAGTAGTAGCGAGTAGTAGCGGTCGTCGTCAACCTCCCGACTGGAGCGTGCTGGGAAGCGCCATGGTTTTATGATGGTTCTTCCACACGCATCCGACGCTCTTCGGGGATTCGAGGCAGTAGCAGGTAGTTAGGCCTAGTATTATCATGGGCTTTTAATTGTCTGGTTAGAGTGCGTGAGTGAGTAGCTGAAGCCTAAAGCATTTGAACGAGGTTTTGGCTAGGATGGCAGCGGTGGTAAAGGCCGGCTTGATTAACCGACGCCGCCTTGTATCACCCGCCTGTTTAGCGAGTGGGCCTCTTGGGTGGTGGCCTTTGTCTCGTGGATGATTTGGTGTGGTACTCTTCTGTCTGTGTGGTGTGTGTGCTTGGCTGTGATGTAACCTCAGACCGAGTTAATTTAAGCCTCTGGCTTTTGCATGTTTTACTTCCTACCCTACTGAGCAATTTAACTCTGAAGACAGTAGTGCTTGCCCCATATTGTAATTTTACGGCGCTGCTACAACTCGCAAATGAGCTAAACCTTCAAACGGACGCAGATAACTTTTCTGGTCGATTTCTGAACATTTCGGTTTACTCCCATAGTTCTTGATCGTCGGTGTGAGGCCGAGCATCATAACATACAACATCACTATCCGTTGGTCGAAGAAACAATTGAGAATCCCGCGATTAAGTAGTTTTTTTTTTTTGCGGAGATTAAGTAGTTTTTCAGTAAGAAATAGCATCAGCAGCAGAGGTGAAGTTTGAGACACAAAACAAGAAGCCCCGCGAGTAAGGGAACAATGAACATAAGAACATCTACAACTACAGCTCGGCGCACCAAACCCTCCTCAAATGTCGGAGCGGTCCAACCGGTCATGAAATTTCGTCAGTCTATGGTCATAAAATTTCGATCTAGGCTGACATCTCAAACGCCCGAACAGGCCGGCACGCATCTTGCCTCAAATGTCTGAGCGGTCCAACCGCCCATGAAATTTCGTTCGAGACAGACGCTTCAATCGTTCGAGACAGACGCTTTAAACACTCGGGCTAACCGGCACCCCTCTTGGCGTCCAAACCCTCCTCAAATGCTTGAGCAACCTAACCGGACATGACATTTCGAATCAGAAAAACGCATCAAACGTCCGGGCTGACCGATACCTCTCATATCTAGCCCATATAAAAGCGTCCGGACGCGTCCGCCACGTCAGACCCGACCCAGGCTGGCCGACTAGACCCCTCATATATTCCTCCTCATCCGCTCGTCGGATCAAACCCTAGCCACTTCACACTCCTCTCCCCTCCACTTCCTACGTCATCTGAGCTCACCTTCGGTGATTTCTGGATGACTCCGGCATGGAGGGCAGCGGATCTGACTCCAGCCAGTCCGGATCTATCAACTCGGGTGTCATTCCATGCTGGTTGGACGAGGCAATGACGGTCCGAATTGCACTCCGCCGCTCCCTGGAGGACAGCGCCTGGCCGGCGGACGGATCTGTCCGCTGCGACTCCTGTGTTGGCTCAACGGGCGCTCGGGTCCTCTGAGCTGGATCATCGCGGTCTCGGCAGCCGAAAAATATCTCCTTCCCCATCACTGGTCGGGAAGACTATGAGTCCCATCGGGAATGAGTAGCCCGCCATGGGAAGGAGAGGATGAAGGGCAGCCGAGGCCCGTATCGCGAGGAAATGGCGGCGGCTAATGCGGCGACGCGGGAGGGGGAGGGGGCAGAGGAGAAAGCCATCCGCACCCGCATTGTGAAGAAACGGAAGCAGAGGAACACACGCGCCCTTGCACGACAGCAAAATCGGGCGGTCCGTGCCATGGCGGGACTGCCACCGAAGGAGGAGAAGGAGGACAACAACGGCGAGGACAACTCCGACAACAAGCAGATCCGGCTCGATCCGTACCGCGTCTTTGATTGGTACTTCCGCGAGAAGGACGACAAGGGCTCCAGGAAGCGCAAGGGCAGCCCTTGATGATCTCCTTCATAGCCAAACATGTTAAATTTGATAGTCTGATGGCATGTTTAGTTAGTAGTGATGGAGTAGCCACATGATGTGTGTGCATCAACGTTGTTGCATGGGTTTATATGGATTTGAGATATAATAATTGAGGTGTCCATATGTGAATTACATTATTTGAGGCGTGAGTGGTCAGTATCCGCGGACGCGTCCGGACGTGTCCGCAGTTGTTTGAGGGGCCGGATTTGCCCATCACGGCTGTAGATAATCGAAGGGCCATTGGCCGCATTTTATTAGATGGGAAAAGAGAGAGTACAAGGTTACAGTCTAGGAGAACTAGCCCAGTAACTATAACAATACAGCCGCACCCCACTCGACAACACAGAAGTCGCATCACAAACCAACCAAGAAGGCCACTACATCACATCGTCAGTCACAAATGCATCCTGCTGCCCTCCATGTGTCGATATCCTCAGACACGTGTCCCAACCTGTCACCGAGCTAGCGACATTATCAAAAATCCCATGCTCCTTTCCTTCCAAATCCTCCAATGGAGAAGGATGACAATAGTATCAAGTTCTTCTTCATTGGTTTTGGGATCTCCTCCTCGCCTTCACCCACCAATCCTCCGTAGAACTGAAATTGACCTCCCAGATATGAAATCTGCCCCGCCCAATCTCTCAACCTCATCCAAACCAGCCCGGTAAAGTCACAGGCACAAAAGATGGGAGCAAGTCTCGTGGACAGCCGAGCATAGTGGGCATGTTTCATTTGCCGCCAATTCCTTCTCTCTAAGTTATCCGCCGTCGGACATCTTCCGTGAACTGCCACCACATGAAAAATTTACACCAAGGCGGCGCTTTGGATTTATATCAGCTTGTGGCGTGCAAACCGAGTGTTCCCGAGGAAGAACAATTGATACGCTCTTGACCGAGAACCGATGATCATGCGTGAGTTTCGCACGAGCCGGTCCCTTGAACCAATTGTGAGAGATGTGGCTCAACAATATCCCAGATCTTCGACATCGGGCCATGGCTATGAGAGTTAAGCCTCCAGAGATGTCTCTCACCCACGCCCTGCCATGTATGGCGTCTCTTACCGATTTTTCTTTATTCCTCACAAAGGAGAACAGCTCCGGAGCTAATGTAGCAATAGATTGACCATCAGGGAGCCAATTATCCATCCAGAACTTTGCTCTCTCTCCATTACCTAGGCTTACACGACAGGCCGCACTGAACATGGCCTGAACCTCCTTTTCATTAGTGCCCGGTAACAGCTGCCATGGTCTCTCACTCGTGTCCCACCTTAACCAAGGCCATTTGCAACGAAGCGCCATGCCAAACCACTTGAGGTTAATTACACCGAGACCTCCTGGTTCAAGGGCAAACAGACTCTTGACCAAGGTAATAGACAAGTGACCTCCATTGATTTCTTCTTCCCCTTCGAGATGAACCCCGACAACGCCTATTGATGATTTTAATGGCCCACGCCGCATAGGAAGCACAAATATCAAATGAATTGGCAAGGCCATAAGAACCGAACGAGTGAGAGTAAGGCGCCTACCACGCAGCCAAAGATCTTTGGCTTCCATCCTTTCATTTTCCCCAAACTTTGTCAATGAGAGGAAGCAGGTCGCTATGTCGTAATCAGATATGGAGAGAGGTAAGCCCAAGTATTGAATCGGGAATTGTTGTCGTCAGACCGAAAATGTTCCTCAATCGCAGCAACCACCACTTCATCACAACGGATGGTGGTGATAGTACTTTGTGCATATTAATCCTCACCCCGTGGCTTCCCCAGCAGATTCGTAATACTAGATATGGATCAAGATCCGAATGCATCGCTTAAAGAACAAAATGGCATCATCCGCAAAAATGGAGGCTCTGCATCTTGGGGTTGCAAGCAATATCCGATAGCAACTTATGTTCTATCGCCCATCGCAACATGCCGTGCGTAGTATCCATGGCAAGGATAAACAAAGTCGGAGATAGTGCATCTCCCTGCCTAACTCCTTTACCCAAGGCAAAAGGTTGGCCCACCACTCCATTCATGAGAATAGAGGAGGATGCAGTTGACAACAATCCACAGATCCATGAGCACCACCTTCGTCCAAATCCTCTCTTCATCAGCACTTGCAGAAGGAATTCCCAAGACAAAGTGTCAAAAGCTTTGGAGATGTCAATCTTCATCAACACCGCTTGCTTATGCTTACGGTGGAGCCATTTGGCAGTATTATGCACAAATTTGAAGTTCTCGTGCATGTTGTGTTTACTGACAAACGCGGATTGTGCCGGAGAAATAATAGTGGGCAAAATGGGTGCAATCCTAGAGGCCAGCACTTTGGCAAAAATCTTCGCCACCCCATGAATTAGATTGATAGGCCGGAAATCACTCACCTCCAGAGAATCTGATTTCTTCGGCAGTAGAGTGATGATGGAGGAATTAAGGCGTCCAAAGGAATGAAATCTGGCATCAAACAGGGCCTTGATAACTGCCATGAAATCCTGTGCTATGATCTCCCAACACACCTTGAAGAATAGCCCTGAAAACCCATCCGGCCCCGGTGCCCTATCCCGGGGGCATTTCCATTATAACCTGCTTCACCTCCTCATCCGTGAAAGGAGCTTCCAGACTGCTTGCCATTTCAGGAGGGATCTGCCCCAAATTCAGCTCATCAAGCCTTATTGTGTGTGGTGGGTTGTCCGGTGTGCCCATGATATTTTTGAAGAATTGGCTTGCCATGTCTAACTTCTCCTCATTAGACGTGACTGTCTGCGTACCTGCCCTTAAGTACGGTATCAGGTGCTTTCTTCGCCTCCCGTTGGCCTTCATATGGAAGTACTTAGAATTTGCGTCCCCCTCCTTTAGATCCCGCACCCTCACCCTCTGCCTTAACCGAACCCTCTCTAAAGAAGCAAATGCCAGACATTTACCTTTGAGAAAAGCCTTCAGCTTACGTTCCTCCTCAGACAACGGTCGCCCTTCTTGTGCCGCGTCCAGTCTCAAAATGACCTCGCTAGCGATTTGGAATTGAAGATTCAGCCGACTCACACTCTTCTGACCCCAGCTTCTTAGAGCTTTAGCTGTGGGCAGTAGTTTGATGTGCATAATCTTCATTGGGTCACAGCTAGAAACCCCCTGATCCCACGCTTCCTTAACAACATCCAAGAACCCCGGCAGCTTACACCAATAATTCTCAAACCGGAAGCGGTTAGCACGCGGTCCAACAGTCGAACAAGAGAGAAGCAAAGGTGTGTGATCCGAGATATTAGAGCTGAGTGGATGGAGATCGCTGATTGGGTAAACCTCCTCCCAAGCATTGTTGAATAACACACGATCTAACCTCGCCATCACCTCATGTTCTTGTTGATTGCACCAGGTATACCTCCTTCCAATCATCGGCATATCATGTAGACCCAGCCTATTAATAGCATGTCTAAATTTAGACATGAGTCTCCTGTTACCTCTCCCTGAACTGCGCTCCAAATCCGAGCATACCAGATTGAAATCCCCAATAACAATCCAAGCCAAGTGCACTTGATCACCGAACTGCACCATCTGCTCCAGAAACCTCAATTTATCCTCATCACCTTGTGGCCCGTACACCGAGGACACCATCCATTCTTTGCCATCCTCCAGAGAAAGAGCGTGAGCTGAGATCATAAACTCACCCTTCTGAATGTTTGAAATCCGCAACCTATCAGATTTCCATGCTAACAGAATTCCTCCTCTTGTGCCATCCGCCTGAAGATAATCAAAAGCATCAAAAGCAGGACCCAGGCATTCACACACCACCGCTGCATCCACAGTAGCCAACTTCGATTCTTGAAAACACACTAAAGAAATGTTGTAGGATTGAGTAAAAAGCCTGATCGAACACCTCCTAGCAGGGTTATTCAGCCCCCGTACATTCCAGAATAACACATTGATTGGCATCTCCATGACACAAACGAAGACCACAAATACCCCACACACACACCTACGCGCCACAGGGCTCCACAACGTCAGGAAGGGAGAAGGAGCTGAAATCTGGCAGCATCGGTTCATCAAAATCAACTTCATCAGGGGCAAAGAGAGCTATCACTGCCTTGATATGGTGAGGCGCCAACGGCTTGTCGAAAAGCTTGATATACTCCTCCAGGGCATCATCCGATACATGTTCTTCTGCCTGAATCACGCCCATCTGCCTGAGTAACACTGTTTGAGCGCGTTGCACCGGCCCCAGATTAGCCCCACCACCCGCCTTGCACAGCCTAGCACTTCTCCTCGGGGTAAAATTTGGCGGTATCAGCTTCTTTCTGCGCGCCGGTGCCGAAGCCGCGGGTCTGGGACCCAGGATGGATGGTGTAAGGTTACTCATGAGTCCCTGCCTCAGCGTCTCCCCCGCCGACATTGGGCCGGCGATCACCCGCGGCAGCAAATGGTGTTCCGCCAAAGGCACAGCGATCGGAGTGCGCGTGGGGCTCTCACTCGCCTCCCGCGGATGCGGAATACAAATAGAGAGACCCCTCCCCCCATCCTCTGAATCGTCTTGTCCTCCCAACACAGCCTCCTGATTATCCACCCCGATATCCAACTCAGTCAGCACCTCTGACTCATTTTGTCCTACCAAAACAGACACCTGCTTCTCCATCAGTTGCTCCAATTCTGGCCCAGAGCAATTGCCAGCATAACCTTCATAAATCGCCGTGGAATCTTGAACCTGATCATCCTTAGCCTCACGTCCCGCTCCTCCCATATCCGTCGAGCCAACACCAGCAGACAGGGGATTGAACGACAACCTACGTGGCGCTGCCGTGACCCGGAGGGCTGCTCTGTCAAGAGTTGGTGTAGAGACCATAGCCCCGGAGCCCACCGCCGTGAGCGCGGTAGAGTTCTGAACAGAAGGCGTGGATACACCAGCTCTGGAGCCGACCACTGTCGCCGTGGAGGAGTGGTGTGAATCCCCCGAGCCTGTTCTGCCACCGGTCTTGACGATCGAAATCTCCCCCGATGAGTGCTGAGAACCAGAGACTTGCTGAACCCAGGATAGCACCCGACCCCCTACCGGAGGGATCAAACCATTGATGCGTCGACCACCACCCCAGTCGCCCGCCATGCCATGTCCGCCAGGTCCACCAAAAGGGTGAGCACCTGAATATGGCCCTCCACGGCCTGAGCCATCAATTCTACCCCAGAAACAACATCTGGAATAGTCATGCCTCCTTGTGAGATCTTCATCATCCTCTGGCTCGAAGTTGGGCCTGAACTGGAGGTACGGGACAGTACGGTCCACCACATCCAACACATGAATTGTGAGGGGATGAATCAATGTCGGCCTCTCTGATGGTGGTGCGGGATGTGGAGGGGACAGATGGAACTCCTCATCGAACGAGTTTGGCAGGCCAACCGGCTCCGGAATCTCCAGGTCATAAACCCTGGGAATGCTCGATGGATTCTTCATCCAGGCTGTGACCTCCAGCCGCCAACGGTCGTCCGGCGGAAAAATCTCGACCAATTGGCCATTCAGATTGTTGATCAATTGACCGATAGCCCCACACTCCCAAGCGCTAGCCGGCATCCCCTCAATCCCTAGTCTGCAGAAGAAATCCAGCTTGCTGCTGGATGCCTGAGCACATCGATGCCACCTCTGGAAAGAGATGGGAGCACCAGCGCAGTGAAGCTTGCCGGAGAAGGAGAAGACCTTGTCGCAGTCTGCGCTAGAGGCGAATGAGATGAAGAAATCCGCCGGGTGTGTGACCTCGACTCGGACATGCCTCCTCTCGATGCCGCAAATCCTTGCCAGAGACTGGACCAAGGCCTCCGGGGAGACAGCTGGCCTCCTACCACCAACCAAAGCGAGCAGCGCCCGGCTGCGGAAATCCGCCTCTAGCTCCTCCATCCCTGGCGTGCGCGCAATGATGCCTCCACCCCTCTCCGGCCGCAGATCTGGGTCACCATGGGTGAGGAGCTCGCCCGGGAAGCGGTTCTGGGCCAGCGGGGGATAGTGCGCCATACCAAGCGGCGGGGGCGGCCGGTGTGATGAAGCCGGCCGAGGAGGGGGATGTCGAGGGCGGGAGGCCAGAGCAGGAGGATTGTATCTGGGTCGGCGGCCCGGAACGGGCAGAGGAGGGCGACGGGCGACGCCAGCCGAAGGCGGACCTTGATTGGATCTGGGCTGAGCGGCGGTGTGTGGGTGAGGCGGAAGCGACGAGTTGGAGGAAAAGGATCAGTCACGAGCGAGATGCCCTGTGATCCAGCACTTATGGCATCAAATCTCGCCGGAGCAATTAGCCTTTTGATGCCCCTCATCCAGGCATTTAAAGCAACGACCCCAAAGCCACCGAGGAATCCCAAGCTTGAAGTCAGCCGGATGACTGTCGGCCGTGTCCGTCACATAACGTGGCTGTCGACGACGGTTGCGGACCTGAATCCAACCATCACCGTCCGGCTCCAAATCAACAGATGCTGGCCGCGAGCGGCCCGGCAGCGGAGCGTCCGCAGCAGGACTGAACAAAACGGCCTCAACGAAACTGCGTCGTCCCGGGGCGTTATCTGGCCGACGGCCCTCGGAGCGAGGGACCGGCGGGTGGGGCTGGAGGTGGGGCTGAGGGTCTAGGATGCGGTGGCCGTGGATTGGGCCGCCGGAGGTGGCCGGAGCTGTGCTGCGAGACGACCGTTGGTGGGGGCGCGGCATGGTTCTTTACACCTTCTACGGCTGTAGATAATCTAAGGCCAACTCTAACGCAAAGATTCAAACAGGACGACCGTGTCCGTTTGGGTACTCTCGTTGCCAGGGTTTCTATCCGGATGATTCAAACAGACGAAACAGGGCCGTGCGTTGGAGTTGGCCTAAATCTCGGCTGGGTTAGCAAAGGATATTGGTGTAGTTTTCGTTTATACAATTTCCTGTACCAGCAAGCGCGCCCTTGCCGACGAATGCAACGCGGAAGATAGTATGTAGATAGCGCGCCATTGCCGACGAATGCAACATGGAAGATAGTACGTGGCTGATCAACGAAATTAAACGTACATACTGGAAACGGACATAAAAATCCACACAATTCGGCCCAAAGAGCATCACGGTTCATCCAACGGACATAGTTCCAAACTAAAATTACTAAAATTTGAAATGAAGACGAAGAGGCCGAGCTTCTTCGACACTTGTCGCTCGTTCTTTGCCCTTCCGGCCACCGATGCGGTTGTAGCCGTCCGTTTAGGCATCGGCGGCATGCAGGGAAGGAGGGTGGCCGTTGAAGTCACAAGTGATGTCGAAATTGTCAGGCGAGGACAACATGAAGTGGACCATCCTCCGCACGGCGTGGTTCTGCTGCCTCATGAGCGTTCGCCGCTCTCGTGGCCGCCGCCGCCTCCTTCTCTAATTGGTTGATACCTAGTTGAAGGGCCTTATTCTTCCAACGAAGCCGACAGACGTCTATCTCTGCCGTCGTCAGTGATCAATGTTGACGGTCGTGAGGAGCTCCCCCTCATGAGGCAAAGCTGACAACCCTCTCCCTTGCCCACTGCCTCTCGCGGTGGGTGTCGTGCACCTTCGATTCGGGCATCCATGTTTCCTGTGTCGACGGCGCGGGCATAAGCACCCACCAATGCCCTTGAGGAGCAGCGGCCGGACGATTAGGAGGGATGGGGGTGAACGGCGTGGAGCGGGCCGACCTTGCGGTGTTGCACACGTTGCGGGGTGGCCCGCGCTGACGTACACATTGTGGTTGCTGGCGACAGGGGACAGAGCACAGCCGGAGATGCCGCCTATGTCGACCGGCGAGCGCTATATTGCGATTTTAGACGGACAACTCTTCCTCGTTGCCCTCAGCCTTGTGGACGAAGGCATCCTTGTCGTCGTCGTGGCTGACCCCATCGTCTCCACCGCTAGCGCTGCCGGTGCTTGACATTGGGATGGAGGGGGAAAGGGAAACGGGCGAGGAGTGAAGGGGAAGCGATGGAGAGAGGAGTCTCTCCATCGCGAGAATGAAGTGGCGCTAGGGTTTACTTCGGATGGGAATTTCAGTGTGGATGGAGTGGGGTTGGCGCGGGCCATGGTAGGCCGCCTTAACATGGCGGGGGCGTCCGGGCTTCCATAAACTTGTTTCAAATTTGAACCAAATATGAGTAGTGTCGGAAAGTCCAAACGTAGAGCCGGTTTACTCTTTTACTCCCTCCGTTCCGAATTACTAGTCTTGAATTTGTCTAGATACGGATGTATCTAGAATCATTTTAGTGCTAGATACATCCGTATCTAGACAAATCTAAGACAAGTAATTTGGAACGGAGGTAGTACCTGCCAAGGACTTGCCATCCGCCGGGGCGGGTTTGGGGAGCCCGGGTGCAAGATGCTCAGGTGAGCAGGGATACTATTGCCGTTAGATCTGTACTGTTTCTCATTACACGGTAGTGTCGTTAGGACCATGGTGCCACTCGATGACATGCGAGCCGCATAGCATTTTTTCTGGAATGCAAAGCATACCTAGGATTTTCCTATTACAATCTGAATGTGGATACCATTACCTACCAGCAAGCAGACTATTGCCAGCAAATGTTGCATCCATTTGCCATGGCGAATGCCAGTTACGAAATGTGATAAGTGTGATACTACTTCTCCCGTTAGAAAATTTGTACCAGTTCCAGCTCGCTTGCACTATTTTTCTGAAATGCAAAGCATAAACCTAGGATGCCTTTGCGTTGTGCGACGATAGTGTCAGGCGTCAAGCATGCGCTCCGGAGGACCCGTGCCCGCTGCGGGTCCTGACCGGCGCTGCCACGCCGCTCGAGGCCTTGGGCTCTACAACAAAGTGGACGCCTATGCTACACAGCTACGGTCAGGAATCCGGTTCTGCTGGGTTGCAGGTTCCCAGGCCACGATTTCTGGCCGTCAATTCTTGACCGGGAACAGTCAACAAAAGCGAAGCCACCTTCTAGCCATTGGATTCTTCCGACTGCCGTCCGTCGGGTACTCGAGCGCTGTGGCTAACAGAAACGGTGGAGTTCTCGATGCTGTTCCCGCCAAAAATAACGAAATGGAGCAAACAGCGTCGAGCAGGTTCATGCTGCATGGCGAGGAAGGATGATGTTGTATGCTTCTCATTGAGTGTTTTGGCCGCCAGGCACACATGGCTCGTGCCCTACATTATGCCCACGCCCGTGAGCGCGCCCTACGTTCCAGATCGTGATGGCAACATTTTGTTTCTCGGACAAATGATGGCAACGTATGCTTAGCGCTGTCTGGGAATGAAAGCGAGTGTGCGAAATTCAGAAATCTCACGGCCAAACGTCCTATACATGAGTTCGGAAAGAGGTGCGTGCCCGTACATGTTCAAGAAGTCTTTAGATTCGGTGGACGCCGTGTCATTTTCTTGCCAAATTCACCCAACAGCCAAAAATCTCTACATGCCAAGCCACGAACACGGCATGTGAACCAAATAAGCACCGTGGGAAGGGAACTCACTCATGCCATGCCATGCTGCTAACCGACGCGACGACAGGCTAACCCATCGGCATGTGCGGCAGGCGAGGTTTCACTCGAATAGCTCTGAGCACCACCGCCGACACCATTATACTCATGGAGTCATGGCACGCCGCGGCCCGGCTGTTTGTTTAGCTTAGCACGCGAAGGGACGGGGGCCATCGCCAGCGCGCCGCGGTTGTTCAGCTAGCACGCGACGGGACGGACAACCATCAGCAGGGTGGCCTCGCCGGCCATTGATTCCGGCTTTCTCCACCGGCGCTAGGGCACACAGACGCAGACGTCATAAAGGCAGCGAGATACACGCGCAGGTACGTACGTACGCCCCGGTTGCTCCGCCCACACGGAAGTGGTGGTGGGTGTGGGTGGCATGCGACGTGCACGTGTCAGCGGCCACAGTACCCCGCCACCGCATGCAGATACGCGTGACGGTGAGGCGGGGTGCCCATGAAGCCTACACTGTGCTTTAAATCTCTGTGCTGGGATGTGATGTCCCCCTCCGCTTCCTCTGGGTGCGGCTGCGGTGTGGACTTGTGGTCGCCTGGGAATGGAATGGACGGTCGGTCTGGTTCCTCTTTTCTTTTGCTCCTCCTGCCTTTCGCTTTTACTACCACTACTAGAGGTACCTTTGTTCGTTTTTCGGTCGGTGGCTTTCTGTTTCTGAAGTTGGTTGGCGGTTGGTTGGAAATCTATTTTCAGCTGATGATTGTGCGCGCTTCGCTTGGATATGGATTTTTTTCGTGGATTTAATGCATGGTTTCACTTCGTCGGATGGCAACGGAGTGACCTTTTCTTCCTACTGTACTACTACTGTAGACCGACCCACATCACCCCGACCCCCGCGTCCCTCTCCGAAGCGGCACGGGGAACCCGAGACCGCCGCCGCCACCCCCCCTCCTTTTTCCTCGCATCAGGCGGCTGGCGGCCGTGCAAGGCCGGCGGCGGCGGGTCTCCGCGCGGCCCTCCCCTCTAGCGATGGCGTGGAGCTCCACCGACGGGCTCTTGGCGGCTTAGTGCGGTGAAACTCCGGCGGCGGCTCGGCGCGTTAGGCTGCGGTGGTGGGGCATGCTTCGTCTGGTGGTGTGACTGCGAGAGCGGCGGCGAGTCCTCGCTTCTGCTCCGGTCGATCCGATCTGGATCTGGTTACGCCAGTAGGATCTCGCCATGGTCGCCGGCGGCGTGGTGGCGCCGGTCCTCGGAGGCTCTTTGGGCACCGTGGTGGTCTTTGGCGGTTGTCTTTGGTGGCTCGGTGTGGTGGATGGGGCTCGAGGCGGCGGCCTCGATCGAGCTCCGGCGTGCTCAAGGCGTGGACGACGGCATGGACGGCGACGTGCATGCGGAGGCTCGATGTGTGCGTGGGGCGGCGGCGGCCGGCCGGCGCCGGGCGCAGCCGATCGATCGAACGGGCGCAATGACCGGCCGGTTTCTCGGGCGCGAGGTGTCTTTGCGGTGAACGGCTCGCTTCTCGCTTTCACCGCTTCGCCGAGTGGCTCGATCTGGTGCCTTTGCTCTTTTCGATCTGGCGTTGGTTGCTTCTTGATGATGGTGGCTACGGTGGTCTTCTGCGGTCTTTGACGGCGGCTTCGGCCAGGGGGTGGTGAAGGAAATATGCCCTAGAGGCAATAATAAAGTTATTATTTATTTCCTTATTTCATGATAAATGTTTATTATTCATGCTAGAATTGTATTAACCGAAACATAATACATGTGTGAATATATAGACAAACAAGATGTCACTAGTATGCCTCTACTTGACTAGCTTGTTAATCAAAGATGGTTATGTTTCCTAACCATGAACAAGGAGTTGTTATTTGATTAACAAGATCACATCATTGGTTGAATGATCTGATTGACATGACCCATTCCATTAGCATAGCACCGATCGTATAGTTTGTTGCTAGTGCTTTTCTTCATGACTTATACATGTTCCTATGACTATGAGATTATGCAACTCCGTTTGCCGAGGAACACTTTGGGTGCTACCAAACGTCCACAACGAATCGGGTGATTATAAAGGTACATTACAGGTGTCTCCGAAGGTACATGTTGGGTTGGCATATTTCGAGATTAGGATTTGTCACTCCGATTGCTCGGAGAGGTATCTCTGGGCCCTCTCGGTAATGCACATCACATAAGCCTTGCAAGCATTGCAACTAAATGTGTTAGTTGTGAGATGATGTATTACGGAACGAGAAAAGAGACTTGCCATGAATGAGATTGAACTAGGTATTGGATACCAACGATCGAATCTCGGGCAAGTAACATACCGATGACAAAGGAACAACGATGTTGTTATGCGGTCTCGACCGATAAAGATCTTCGAGAATATGTAGGAGCCAATATGGGCATCCAGGTCCCGCTATTGGTTATTGACCGAGAGGTGTCTCGGTCATGTCTACATAGTTCTCGAACCCGTAGGGTCCGCACGCTTAACGCTTCGATGATGCTTATTATGAGTTTATATGATATTGATGTACCAAGGTTGTTCGAGTCCGGATGAGATCACGGACATGACGAGGAGTCTCGAAATGGTCGAGACATAAAGATTGATATATTGGAAGCCTATGTTTGGACTCGGAATCACTCCGGTGAAATTGGGAATTTTACCGAGTACCGGGGTTACCGAACCTCCCGGGGTCAATGGGCCTTGATGGGCCTTAGTGGAAAGGAGGAAAGGGGCCCAAGTGCTGGCGCACCTTCCCCCTTCCCTAGTCCTATTAGGACTAGGAGAAGGGTGGCGCCTCTCTCCCTTCCCACTTGGCCAATCCTAGTTGGACTAGGATTGGGGAGGAATCCTACTCCGGTGGGAGTAGGACTCCCAGCGCAGCCCTTGGTGGCCGCCAGCCCCTCCCTTCCCTCCTTTATATACAGGGCAGAGGGCACCCCATGACACACAAGTTGATCATTGAGATCGTTCCTTAGCCGTGTCGCGTGCCCCTTCCACTAAACTACACCTCGAATATACCGCTGCGGAGCTTAGGCGAAGCCTGCGCGGTGGAACATCATCATCGCTCCCACGCCGTCGTCGACGGAACTCTCCTCAACACTCGGCTGGATCGGAGTTCGAGGGACGCCATCGAGCTGAACGTGTGCAGAACTCGGAGGTGCCGTGACGCTCGGTACTTGGATCGGTTGGATCGGGAAGAAGTACGACTACTTCCTCTACGCTAAGGCCAACGCTTCCGCTTCTGGTCTCACGAGGGCGTGAGACAACACTCTCATCTCGTTGCTATGCATCACCATGATCTTGCGTGATCGTAGGAAATTTTTGAAATTACTCGTTCCCCAACAAAGGCATCCGAGCCTGGTTTTATGCGTTGATGTCATGTGCACGAGTAGAACACAAGTGAGTTGTGGACGATACAAGTCATACTGCCTACCAAAGATGTCATACTTTGGTTCAGCGGTATTGTGAGATGAAGCGGCCCGGACCGACATTACGCGACGCTTATGCGAGACTGGTTTCACCGCCCGAGCACTCGTTGCTTAAAGGTGACCGGCGGTGTCTCTCTCTCTCACTTTAGTTGAATCGAGTGTGGCTACGCCCGGTCCTTGAGAAGGTTAAACGGAGTCTATTTGACGAAGTATCGTTGTGGTTTTGATGCGTGGTAAGAACGGTTCTTGCTCAGCCCGTAGCAGCCACGTAAAATTTGCAACAACAAAGTAGAGGACGTCTAACTTGTTTTTGCAGGGCATGTTGTGATGTGATATGGTCAAGACATGATGCTGAATTTTATTGTATGAGATGATCATGTTTTGTAACCGAAGTTATCGGCAATCGGCGAGAGCCATATGGTTGTCGCTTATTGTATGAAATGCAATCGCTTCAGTAATGCTTTACTTTATCACTAAGCGGTAGCGATAGTCGAGAAGCATAAGATTGGCGAGACGACAACGATGCTACGATGGAGATCAAGGTGTCGCGCCCGGTGACGATGGTGATCATGACGGTGCTTGGAGATGGAGATCACAAGCACAAGATGATGATGGCCATATCATATCACTTATATTGATTGCATGTGATGTTAATCCTTTATGCATCTTATTTTGCTTTGTTTGACGGTAGCATTATAAGATGATCCCTTACTAAATTATCAAGAAGTGTTCTCCCGAGTATGCACCGCTATGAAAGTTCTTCGTCTTTGAGACACCACGTTATGATCGGGTGTGATAGGCTCTACGTTCAAATACAACGGGTGCAAAACAGTTGCACACGCAGAATACTCAGGTTATACTTGACGAGCTATGCATATAAGATATGACCTCGAACACGGAGACCGAAAGGTCGGCGTGAATCATATAGTAGATATGATCAACATATTGATGTTCACCATTGAAACTACTCCATCACACGTGATGATCGGTCATGGTGTAGTTGATATGGATCACGCAATCACTTAGAGAATTGGAGGATATTTTTCTAAGTGGGAGTTCTTAAGTAATATGATTAATTGAACTTAAATTTATCATGAACTTAGTCCCGGTAGTATTTTGCAAATTATGTTGTAGATCAATAGCTCGCGTTGTTGCTTCCCTATGTTTTCATATGTGTTCCTAGAGAAAATTGTATTGAAAGATGTTAGTAGCAATGATGCGGATTGGATCCGTGATCCGAGGTTTATCCTCATTGCTGCAGAAGAATTATGTCCTTAATGCACCGCTAGGTGATGACCTATTGCAGGAGCGAGATGCGCACGTTATGAACGTTTGGCTAGCTCAATATGAGCGAATCTGAGACGTTATGAGCGTTTGGCCAGCTCAATACGATGACTACTTGATAGTTTAGTGCACCATGCTTAACGGCTTAGAATCGGGACTTCAAAGGCGTTTTGAACGTCATGGACCATATGAGATGTTCCAGAATTGAAGTTAATATTTCAAGCAAATACCCGAGTTGAGAGATATGAAGTCTCCAACAAGTTCTATAGCTAAAAGATGGAGGAGAATCGCTCAACTAGTGAGCATGTGCTCAGATTGTCTGAGTACTTCAATCGCTTGAATCAAGTGGGAGTTAATCTTCCAGATAAGATAGTGATTGACAGAATTCTCTAGTCACCATCACTAAGTTAGTAGAACTTCGTGATGAACTATAGTATGCAAGGGATGACGAAAAAGATTCTCGAGCTCTTCGCGATGCTAAAATCGGCGAAGGTAGAAATCAAGAAAAACATCAAGTGTTGATGGTTGACAAGACCACTAGTCTCAAGGAAAATGGCAAAGGGAAGAAAGGGGAACTTCAAAAGGAACGGCAAGCAAGTTGCTGCTTGAGTGAAGAAGCCCAAGTCTAGACCTAAGCCTGAGACTGAGTACTTTTGCTGCAATGGAACTGGTCACTGGAAGCAGAACTACCCCTGAATATTTGGTGGATAAGAAGGATGGCAAAGTGAACAAGGTTATATTTGATATACAGGTTATTGATGTGTGCCTTACTAGTGTTTATAGTGGCCCCGAGTATTTGATACTCGTTCGGTTGCTAAGATTAGTAACTCAAACAGGAGTTCTGAGAATAAGCAGAGACTAGTTGAAGGGAAGTGACGATGAGTGTTGGAAGTAGTTCCAAGATTGATATGATCATCATCGCACACTCCCTATACTTTCGGGATTAGTGTGGAACCTAAATAAGTGTTATTTGGTGTTGAGCATAAATATGATTTGATCATGTTTATTGCAATACGGTTATTCATTTAAGTAAGAGAATAAATTGTTGTTCTGCTTACATGAATAAAACCTTATATGGTTACACACCCAATGAAAATGGTTCATTGGATCTCGATCATAGTGATACACATATTCATAATATTGAAACCAAAAGATGCAAAGTTAATAATGATAGTGCAACTTATTTGTGGCAATGCCGTTTAGGTCATATTGGTGTAAAGCGCATGAAGAAAACTCCATCTTGATGGACTTTTGGAATCACTTGATTATGAATCATTTGATGCTTGCGAACCGTGCCTTTTGGGCAAGATGACTAAAACTCCGTTCTCGGAACAATGGAACAAGCTACTTGACTTATTGGGAATAATACATACCGATGTATGCGATCCAATGAGTGTTGATGCTCGTGGCAAGTATCGTTATTTTCGACCTTCACAAGATGATTTGAGCAGATATGGGTATATCTACTTGATGAAACATAAGTCTGAAATAGTTGAAAGGTTCAAAGAATTTCAGAGTGAAGTGGAAAATCATCGTAACAAGAAAATAAAGTTTCTGCGATCTGATCGTGGAGATGAATATTCGAGTTCTGAGTTTGGTCTTCAATGAAAACAATGTGGAATAGTTTCACAGCTCACGCCACCGGAACACCACAACGTTATGGTGTGTCCGAACGTCAGAACCGTACTTTATTATGATATGGTGCGATCTATGATGTATCTTACCGATTTACCACTATCGTTTTGGGGTTATGCATTAGAGACAGCTGCATTCACGTTTAATAGGGCAACCATCTAAATCCGTTGAGATGACACCGTATGAACTATGGTTTAGCGAAGAAACCTAAAGCTGTCGTTTCTTAAAGTTTGGAGTTGTGATGCTTATGTGAAAAGGTTTTCACCGATAAGCTCGAACCCAAATCGAGAAGTGCGTCTTCATAGAATACCCAAAAAGAAAATGTTGGGTACACCTTCTATCACAGATCCGAAGGCAAGTTTTTTGCTAAGATGGATCCTTTCTAGAGAAGAAGTTTCTCTCGAAAGAAGTGAGTGGGAGGAAAGTAGAACTTGATGAGGTAATTGTACCTTCTCCCTTATTGGAAAGTAGTTCATCACAGAATCAGTTCCAATGATTCCTACACCAATTAGTGAGGAAGTTAATGATGATGATCATGAAACTTCGATCAAGTTGCTACTAAAACCTCGTGGGTCTTCGAGTAAGATCTGCACCAGAGTGGTACGGTAATCTTATTCTAGAAGTCATGTTACTAGACCATGATGAACCTACGAACTATGAGGAAGCGATGATGAGCCCAGATTCCGCGAAATGGCTTGAGACCATGAAATCTGAGATAGGATCCATGTATGAGAACAAAGTATGGACTTTGATTGACTTGCTCGATGATCAGCAAGCCATGTTAAATAAATGGATCTTAAAGAGGAAGACGGACACCGATAGTAGTGTTACTATCTACAAAGCTCGACTTGTCGCAAAAGGTTTTCGACAAGTTCAAGGTGTTGACTACAATGAGATTTTCTCAATCAGTGGCGATTCTTAAAGTCTGTCCGAATCATGTTAGCAATTGCCACATTTTATGAAATCGGCAAATGGATATCAAAACTACATTCTTTAATGGATTTATTAAAGAAGAGTTGTATATGATGCAACCGAAGTTTTTGTCAATCCTAAAGGAGCTAACAAAATGTGCAAGCTCCAAATGATCTATCTATGGACTGGTGCAAGCATCTCGGAGTTGGAATACACGCTTTGATAAGTTGATCAAAGCATATAGTGTTATCTGAGACTTACGGTGAAGCTGTATTTACAAGAAAGTGAGTGGGAGCACTACAGCCTTTCTGATAAGTATATGTGAATGACATATTGTTGATCGGAAATAATGTAAAATTATTCTGCAAAGCATAAAGGAGTATTTGAAAGGAATTTTTCAAAGAAAGACCTCGGTGAAGCTGCTTACATATTGAGCATCAAGATCTATAGAGATAAATCAAGGCGCTTGATAAGTTTTTCAATGAATACATACCTTGACAAGATTTTGAAGTAGTTCAAAATGGAGCAGTCAAAGAAAGAGTTCTTGCACTGTGTTACAAGGTGTGAGATTGAGTAAGACTCAAAACCCGACCACGGCAGAAGATAGAAAGAGAATGAAAGTCATTCCTATGCATCAGCCATAGGTTCTATAAAGTATGTCATCTTGTACTGATCTATTGCATACCCTACCACTAAGATTGGCAAGGAGTGCAATAGAGATCTAGGAGTAGATCAATGGACAGCGGTCAAAATTATCCTTAGTAGAATAAGGATATGTTTCTCGATTATGGAAGTGAAAAAGGTTAGTAAGTAAAAGGTTACGTCGATGCAAGTTTTAACACTAATCTAGATGACTCGAGTCTCAATCTAGATACATATTAAAAGTGGGAGCAATTAGCTAGAGTAGCTCCGTGCGAGCATTGTAGACATAGAAATTTGCAAAATACTTACGGCTCTGAATGTGACAGACCGTTGACTAAAATTATCTCACAAGCAAAACATGATCACACCTTAGTACTCTTTGGGTGTTAATCACATAGCGATGTGAACTAGATTATGACTCTAGTAAACCCTTTGGGTGTTGGTCACATGACGATGTGAACTATGGGTGTTAATCACATACGATGTGAATATTTGTGTTGAATCACATGATGATGTGAACTAGATTATTGACTCTAGTGCAAGTGGGAGATGAAGGAAATATGCCCTAGAGGCAATAATAAAGTTATTATTTATTTCCTTATTTCATGATAAATGTTTATTATTCATGCTAGAATTGTATTAACCGGAAACATAATACATGTGTGAATATATAGACAAACAAGATGTCACTAGTATGCCTCTACTTGACTAGCTTGTTAATCAAAGATGGTTATGTTTCCTAACCATGAACAAGGAGTTGTTATTTGATTAACAAGATCACATCATTGGTTGAATGATCTGATTGACATGACCCATTCCATTAGCATAGCACCTGATCGTATAGTTTGTTGCTAGTGCTTTTCTTCATGACTTATACATGTTCCTATGACTATGAGATTATGCAACTCCCGTTTGCCGAGGAACACTTTGGGTGCTACCAAACGTCACAACGAATCGGGTGATTATAAAGGTACATTACAGGTGTCTCCGAAGGTACATGTTGGGTTGGCATATTTGAGATTAGGATTTGTCACTCCGATTGTCGGAGAGGTATCTCTGGCCCTCTCGGTAATGCACATCACATAAGCCTTGCAAGCATTGCAACTAAATGTGTTAGTTGTGAGATGATGTATTACGGAACGAGAAAAGAGACTTGCCGATGCTGAGATTGAACTAGGTATTGGATACCAACGATCGAATCTCGGGCAAGTAACATACCGATGACAAAGGAACAACGATGTTGTTATGCGGTCGACCGATAAAGATCTTCGTAGAATATGTAGGAGCCAATATGGGCATCCAGGTCCCGCTATTGGTTATTGACCGAGAGGTGTCTCGGTCATGTCTACATAGTTCTCGAACCCGTAGGGTCCGCACGCTTAACGCTTCGATGATGCTTATTATGAGTTTATATGATATTGATGTACGAAGGTTGTTCGAGTCCGGATGAGATCACGGACATGACGAGGAGTCTCGAAATGGTCGAGACATAAAGATTGATATATTGGAAGCCTATGTTTGGACTCGGAATCACTCCGGGTGAAATTGGGAATTTTACGGAGATACAGGGGTTACGGAACCTCCGGGGTCAATGGGCCTTGATGGGCCTTAGTGGAAAGGAGGAAAGGGGCCCAAGTGCTGGCGCACCTTCCCCTTCCCTAGTCCTATTAGGACTAGGAGAAGGGGCGCCTCTCTCCCTTCCCACTTGGCCAATCCTAGTTGGACTAGGATTGGGGAGAATCCTACTCCCGTGGGAGTAGGACTCCCAGCGCAGCCCTTGGTGGCCGCCAGCCCTCCCTTCCCTCCTTTATATACAGGGCAGGGGCACCCCATGACACACAAGTTGATCATTGAGATCGTTCCTTAGCGTGTCGGTGCCCCTTCCACTAAACTACACCTCGAATATACCGTTGCGGAGCTTAGGCGAAGCCCTGCGCCGGTGGAACATCATCATCGTCACCACGCCGTCGTGCTGACGGAACTCTCCCTCAACACTCGGCTGGATCGGAGTTCGAGGGACGTCATCGAGCTGAACGTGTGCAGAACTCGGAGGTGCCGTACGTTCGGTACTTGGATCGGTTGGATCGGGAAGAAGTACGACTACTTCCTCTACGTTGCGTCAACGCTTCGTTGCTGGTCTCACAGTGCGTGACAACACTCTCATCTCGTTGCTATGCATCACCATGATCTTGCGTGATCGTAGGAAAATTTTTGAAATTACTACGTTCCCCAACAGGTGGTGCGTGTCTGCTCGCGGTGGATCGTGGGATCCCGTGGTCAGAATAAGGTCGGCCTCAGCAGGTGGTGGCCGATGGGCGGCGGTCGGTGGTGGAAGGTGGTCGGCACATCTCCGGGAGAAATCTTTGCTCCGGCCTTCTTCGGAGCCGGCGACGGCGGCACCCACGGGTGCCGTGATCTTTCTTGGAAGCGTCGTCGTGGAGGTGTGCTCCTCCTCCCCGGCTTTGGCTCGGAGGAAACCTCAGATCCGTTGGGTCGGGCGATGGAGGCGTCTTCGCGTCTTCTCCTTCTTGGGGCATCGTCTCGAGCCGGCTACGACCGAAGATCGGTGGATTGCGGCATCTTCGCCGTGGATGGCGGCATCTTCGCCGTATGGTTTGCTGAGGCGGAGCGCTGGTTTCTGTTTGGCAACGATGATGTCGTCGAGAGGAGCTCGGGTCGCGGCGTGGACTTTGGTAGCCGGTTCTTCCCGACGTGTCCGAGGTGCTCTTCTGTCGGCACGGTCGGCGCAAGCCCTGCATATTTCCTTGGCGAGGCTCGTCGTCAAAGTCGGAGCTGTCGGTTGCTTGCGCGTGTGGCCTTCTGGTGGCATGTGCCGTCGTGGCTTCTATGCAGCTGTTTGCGGGTTGGCTTCGAGGTTGGAGCTGTATGGTGAAGTCGGAGTCGCCCGTTCGAGGCAGCCGGTGATGACGATGACGCTTGCGACTTCTCGGTGAATGCCTTTCTTCTTTGCAGCTTTGTGTCCCATGTCGGTGGCCAGGTTGGCCGGTGGTGCCCATATCATATGGGTTGAGTTGTATCAGTTTTAGCCTGGTTTTTCGCCAATTAACGGGCAATTCTCTTCTTCTTAATCAATGAAAATGGCAAATCTTTTACCTCGTTTCAAAAAAAAAAACTGTAGTACGTGTTTTGCAATGGTATATCTGAATAAAATACACGGAACAAACGTAGAGTTGAGGTAAAATATGGCCAAGTGCACGCTGGTCCTGACTTTAATGACACCCTTTCGTGGTTACTCCAAGGATTGTCTCCGAGGACAAGAATAAAGGCCGCCTGCGCTTTGAATGCTAGCATGTACAGGTTTTAGGCGGGAAATGAGCCATGCCATAAGCAACCACTTTTTTCGAATTTGGATTCGAAATTTTAGAACTCGTGAGAGAATTGGGACCACAGTCAACTTGTGCTGAAAGAGACTTTCATTGGCATCATACTCCTGCCAAAGGGAAATCTGGGGGCCTGTTGTTTGGGGTAAACTGCTCTTGATGCAATCTTACTAGAAGATGGTGATTATTACATTAAGATGACACACGATGTAAAAACTAGATTCATTTGGGATCTTGTGCTGATTTATGGAGATGCACAACCTGAGGGTAAAGCAAAAAATTTAGCAGAATTATCTAGAGTTCTGCAAACTGCAATCAACCCACTCTTGATTGGGGGAGATTCAATATCATTAGAAAAGCTTAAAAAAATAAACCTCGAACACCATGGCACTGGAGTTTTGTGTTTAATGCTATAACATAGCATGATGGTTTCAGAGAGTCGGAGTTAAATGGAAGACATTTTACTTGGGGAAATAGTTTACCTATTCCCACCTTTGAGAAATTAGATAGGATATTGTGTTGTGTTGATTGGGAGGAGAATTATCCGTACTTTGGTTAGAGAAAAATCTGACCATACCACTCTTTTTTTAGATACTGGTGACATTCCTAAAACTGACCCAATTTTTAGATTTGAAAATGCATGGTTCCTTAAGGATGGCATGGACAAACTAGTTGCAGATGTTTGGAGTGATGCTAGTATTACTGGGTCTAACATACAGAGATGGCAAAAGAAACGTAGAATTTTGGCATCCCAACTGAAAGGGTGAAATAGGAATATGAATGCATGGTATAGGGACTTTAAAACATATATTCTAGGAAACCTATATGACATTGATAAACATTGTGAAATCTATGGGCTGATAGCTGCAGACAGACAAGAGCAACTGGAATTGAGAACTCAACTTGATAGACTGCTACAGCAAGAGGAGGCTAAATGGAAACAGAGAGCCAAAATTGATGAGCTACTAGAGGTTGCAGTAATACTAAATATTTTAATGTTAAAGCAAATGGTAGAAGGAGGAGGAACAGAATTACTTGCTTCGAGCAAGATGGGGGTAGAACACAAGGTGACAAGGAAATAATTGACTTTATCACTAAATATTACAAAAAACTTTTTGGTCATCTAGAGAGGTCTTCTATTGCTTTGAATATTGATAACCCTAACACTATCCCGCGGAGGCTGCTGAGAGGTTGACTAAACAATTTTCCATGGAGGAAATAAAGTGGTTGTGTTTGGGATGACCCATAATAAATCCCCTGGCCCTGATGGATTTACTGCGGAATTTTACCAGCACTTTTGGGACTTGGTCAAAAACGACATAAAAATGTTATTTGAAGATTTTTATGCTGAAAAAATGGATATCATTAGAATCAATTATGAGATTATTACTCTTGTCCCTAAGACAAAACAGGCTAACCAGGTTTAGAAATTTAGGCCTATATGTTTACTAAATGTGATTTTTACAATTTTCACCAAAGTTCTTATGAGCAGATTGAATATTGTACTTGGTGAGGTAATCTCAACAATACAAACTGCCTTTGTCCACGGTAGATATATTATGGAGGGTGTTCTTATTCTACACGAGGCTCTTAATAGTGTACATACGAGAAAACCAAGTGCTTTGCTTTTTAAAGTTGACTTTAAAAAAGCCTATGATAAAGTAAAATGGCCTTTTGTTTTACAAATGCTTAAAGTGAAAGGTTTTTCTCATAAATGGATAGACCGAGTTATGCAAACTATTAGAGGAGGCAAAGTATGTATTAAGGTACACTGATGGGCATCGGTCCTAAACAAACGGTTGTTTACCCCTTTCCGCGACGGCATTTGGAACCGTCGCCAAGTGAGTGTGGGCGATAGAGGGTCCTTCTCACACGACACAGAAACCGTTGGGGATATGCCCTCTTGGCACACACGCTCGGCAAAATGAGGTCGTGTGCGACCGGCGAGCACTCAAATACAGAAATACGTACAGTAGTGCTAAAAAAATATAATTATACAGGGAAAATCATTTCCAGTCGTAAGTACATCCCACACAGTCAGTCACCACTAAACGTTTCCGTTCTTATATACATCCCACACAGTCAATATAAGGAAAACGTTTGCGCAAGGTGTCATAACGGAAACAGTTTTGAAGAGAATGTCGTGTGTGATTGTTCATTGATCCAACACGGTTTATTCCTAGAAACACTGTGCGTTGCCTTAGGTCATCGCCCACGGTGTTTTCTCATTAACCGTTTGCAATAAGAAAACCCAATTAGCAAGCTAATTGGCCAATTAGCGGGCTAATTGGTGTATTATTAATAATCCATTTAGTAATCTAATTGACATTCATATTAAGCACATAATATATTTCATTTCCATATTAAGCAAACATGATGCCATAATTGAAATACATCATAGTACAACATGATATAGCTTCAGCACTCAGCTACGCCATTACACAACTGCACCAGCAACAAGTTTCACATGCAACATCTAGAACCTTTTGAAATTAGCATCATAGACGGTACATAGAGAGATGCATCTCATCTAGAAAACTGCTGAAGTGGAAGGCGAATATTGAGCCTTCATTCATGTTGAAGGTCGTTGCAACTTTAGGCCAGTGCGTGTGGATGATTGACCGTCCATCCTTCGATCTCTTCAGGAACACTTCAATATTGAATCGTCGGTGTTGTATGAAAACTTTCCTCGCCTCCTGACCAAAGAGGTGGTTTGAGAGTACCATCTTGTAAACCTCAGTGCTTCCCATTGTTTCCTTGCAACACATATAAGGTAGTTAGTCATCAGGTTAAGTAAGGGTTCGCATGCTATCAGTAAAATATGTTGATGAAAAATAAGCACATTGCAGATTCATCAGATTAATTCAAGCTACATGGAAAACTCATTTATCCAAACCAAGCATGATTAAGAATTAGGAAATATAGCACTTGTATATGTTTCTCATGTATTATGTGCAACCAAATTTGATTTATTCCTCACATACTATACAATAAGAGAATGCAGCCACAACAATTGAACATCGCATTGCAGAATTGAACCAAGCAGTTACTCCATTTCTAAAGATTCCAAGCAGGCACTAACTGAAGCAAGATAGTTTACAGTGAGAGGGAAAAAAGTATGGATAAGCTGATCGATGCATTGAATGAAGATCAAGATATGATTGCCAAGTGTTTGTAATCCAGGAAAATAATGAGGCAGATAACTGACCTTCAACACATGGTGCGGTAGAATCCTCGCTGTAAACTGTCCGGTGATTGCGATGACAGGAGCGTGTCAAAGGTAGAAACAGTAGCTAGCTTACGGGTTTCGATGGATGAGCAAGCAGGGGTCAAGGTCTCAAGGAGTGCTACGGCGTTACCTCTCGCTCTTTAGGAAGCAGCAGAAGCCGCTCGACGTCACCTCCTCCCTGCGAACGAACGGCAGGCCGATGGCGGAGCTCGATGACGCGGGTGGCGGCGCAGCCCACGGAGGCCACGGACTACGCCTCCCCTCTGTCCCCGCACGCCGGTGGCAGGAGCAGTGCAGCGACGGCGAGCACCACGCGAGCAATGCGGTGGCTCCAATGCCGTGCTTGGTACGGCCGGCGACGGCGATCCCCGGTGCGTCATCACGCGGCGGCGGCGGCAGCGAATGGGCTGGCACGGCCACGGGCTGGGCTCACCACACGGCCTGTGGGCTTCTTTTGTTTTCTCAGCACACGTATGTTTTCTTCTGTCTGAAAATGTCGGATGTGCCAATTCTAAGAAGAAAAAAATCAACCTGCTGGCTCCTGGCACCAACCTGCTGGCTCTCGAGATGAGGTAAGCACGTGCACGCTGAGAAAACACCTCGTAGTCTTCGTCGAAGGCACTGACGGTGGCCTCGAGAAAATGCCACGAACTGTCGTTTAAAGCAGCCAACCGCGGCGCGGCATCGGTCTGTGGCGTCAGCGGTGGCCTCGGCGCAGGTGCTCCTCAAGATCTGGGGTCGGCACGAATGGCAGCCATCGCGACCTCATCCGCGCGTGCGGCCGCGATTTGCTTCTCCGCTGCCAAATGCTCTTTGAGGTCCTGGCTATACTGCATGCACCGTGGCTTAGGCCGGCCCTTATTTGGTGGAGGTATTGGTGATTTGGGTGGAAGGTGTCGCGCTCGCGCCGGCGGTCGGGGCATGTGGGATGTGGAAGGAGGAGGAGGATGGGGGTCGGGTGTGGATTACCTGCCTGGATAGGCGAGGCCGAGCAGCGTGAAGGAGGGTCGCCGGTGAGGAGGCGGCGGAGCTGCAAGCAAGGAGTGAAGGTTTCAACTTGGAAAGGAAGGCGAAAAGGGGGGAAATGTGGCTTTTGGTAAGGGGGGGGGGGGGGGGCGGGGAGGTAGATATTTTCGCGAAAGCCGAAAATTTGGAATCGCTTCAACCAAAAGACTGGCGCGCAAACTGTCATCAGACACGGTCCGAAGATATTTTGTGCTGCATCTCACACAGTTGATTATAATATACTGGGTGGGATCTACTTGATTTTTCATCTTGATTTGAATTACATAATGGGGTCACAACGGCCATGGAAAGTGTTTGAATTATAGACCTTTTATCTTCAGCGATCATAAAAGGATTGGAATTATTCAGGGTTTGTTTGGACATTTTTATGCATTAAATGAGTTTTCAATGCATTTATGTGCAGAATTCAAATTTGACCGACATGCACATGCTCCAGTGCATATAAATTGGTTAAAAATCAAATATTTGTCCTTGGGTGCATGCTTAGGTCCCATGCACGAAATGGGAATGAATGTCAAGCACCCAGCCACTGTCACTCGGCCACAAACATTCAGATACCTGGTTTTTAAATTCTAGCAAATCCAAAACTCGTCTGAAATTCATGAAACTTGGCATGCTAACATGGAGCGGCATCAACATGGTGTGGTAAAGTTTTTGTCCCATTTGGGGCAGGTTTGGGTATATGCTTCTCACAAACCAAAGCTTCTCACAACAAGCATGATGTTTTCTGTAGGGAACGCCCCAACTTTGGGGACGAAAGGATATCCATTGCCTCTAATTGCTTTCAAATTTTTTCTCGTGTCAACATAGAACAACAGGAGTGTTGTGTTATTTTTTGTGATTTTTCGGGGTTCTTTTGGACATTTTTATGCATTAAGTGAGTTTTCAATGCACTTAAGTGCATAATTCAAATTTGAACTACATGCACATGCTCTCGTGCATATAAATTGGTTGAAAAATCAAATCTTTGTCCTTGGGTGCATGCTTAGGTCCCATGCAAGAAATGGGAATGAATGTCAAGCACCCTGCCACCGTCACTCGGCCGCAAATGTTGAGATACCTGGTTTTTAAATTCTAGTAAATCCAAAAACTCGTCTGAAATTCATGAAACTTGTCATGCTATCATGGAGCGGCATCAACATGGCGTGGTAAAGTTTTTGTCCCATTTGGGGCAGGTTTGGGTATATGCTTCTCACAAACCAGAGCTTCTCACCACAAGCATGATGGTTTCGGTAGGGAACGCCCCGACTTTGGGGACGAAATGATATCCAATGCCTCTAATTGCTTTCAATTTTTTTCTCGTGTCAACATAGTACAACAGGAGTGTTGTGTTATTTTTTGTGATTTTTCGGGCTTTGTTTGGACATTTTTATGCATTAAGTGAGTTTTCAATGCATTTATGTGCATAATTCAAATTTGAACTACATGCACATGCTCCAGTGCATATAAATTGGTTGAAAAATAAAATCTTTGTCCTTGGCTGCATGCTTAGGTCCCATGCAAGAAGTGGGAATGAATGTCAAGCACCCTGCCACCGTCACTCGGCCGCAAACATTGAGATACCTGGTTTTCAAATTCTAGTAAATCCAAAACTCGTATGAAATTCTTGAAACTTGGCATGCTATCATGGAGCGGCATCAGCATGGCGTGGTAAAGTTTTTGTCCCATTTGGGGCAGGTTTGGGTATATGCTTCTCACAAACCAGAGCTTCTCACCACAAGCATGATGGTTTCAGTAGGGAACGCCCCAACTTTGGGGACGAAACGATATCCATTGCCTCTAATTGCTTTCAAATTTTTCTCATGTCAACATAGAACAACATGAGTGTTGTGTTATTTTTTGTGATTCTTCGGGGTTCGTTTGGACATTTTTATGCATTAAGTGAGTTTTCAATGCATTTATGTGCATAATTCAAATTTAAACTACATACAAATGCTCCCCTGCATATAAATTGGTTGAAAAATCAAATCTTTGTCCTTGGGTGCATGCTTAGGTCCCATGCAAGAAAAAGGAATGAATGTCAAGCACCCTGCCACCGTCACTCGGCCGCAAACATTGAGATACCTGGTTTTTTAATTCTAGTAAATCCAAAACTCGTCTGAAATTCATGAAACTTGGCATGCTATCATGGAGCGGCATCAACATGGCGTGGTAAAGTTTTTGTCCCATTTGGGGCAGGTTTGGGTATATGCTTCTCACAAACCAGAGCTTCTCGCCACAAGCATGATGGTTTAGGTAGGGAGCGCCCTAACTTTGGGGACGAAACGATATCCATTGCCTCTAATTGCTTTCAAATTTTTTCTCGTGTCAACATAGAACAACAGGAGTGTTGTGTTATTTTTTGTGATTTTTCGGGGTTTGTTTGGACATTTTTATGCATTAAGTGAGTTTTTAATGCATTTATGTGCATAATTCAAATTTGAACCACATGCACATGCTCCGGTGCATATAAATTGGTTGAAAAATCAAATCTTTGTCCTTGGGTGCATGCTTAGGTGCCATGCAAGAAATGGGAATGAATGTCAAGCACCCTGTCACCATCACTCGACCGCAAACATTGAGATACCTGGTTTTTAAATTCTACTAAATCCAAAACTCGTATGAAATTCATGAAACTTGGCATTCTATCATGGAGCGGCATCAACATGGCATGGTAAAGTTTTTGTCCCATTTGGGGCAGGTTTGGGTATATGCTTCTCTTAAACCAGAGCTTCTCACAACAAGCATGGTGGTTTCGGTAGGGAACGCCCAACCTTTGGGGACCAAACGATATCCATTGCCTCTAATTGCTTTCAAATTTTTCTCGTGTCAACATAGAACAACAGGAGTGTTGTGTTATTTTTGTGATTTTTCGGGGTTCGTTTGGACATTTTTATGCATTAAGTGAGTTTTCAATGCATTTATGTGCATAATTCAAATTTGAACTACATGCACATGCCCCAGTGCATATAAATTGGTTAAAAAATCAAATCTTTGTCCTTGGGTGCATGCGTAGGTCCCATGCAAGAAATGGGAATGAATGTCAAGCACCCTGCCATCGTCACTCGGCCGCAAACATTGAGATACTTGGTTTTTAAATTCTAGCCAAAACTCGTCTGAAATTCATGAAACTTGGCATGCTACCATGGAGCGGCATCAACATGGTGTGGTAAAGTTTTTGTCCCATTTGGGGTAGGTTTGGGTATATGCTTCTCACAAACCAGAGCTTCTCACAACAAGCATGATGGTTTCGGTAGGGAACGCCCCATCTTTGGGGACGAAACAATATCCATTGCCTCTAATTGCTTTCTAGTTTTTTCTCGTGTCAACATAGAACAACAGGAGTGTTGTGTTATTTTTTAAGATTTTTTAGGGTTCGTTTGGACATTTTTATGCATTAAGTGAGTTTTCACTGCATTTATGTGCATAATTCAAATTTGAACTACATGCACAGGCTCCGGTGCATATAAATTGGCTGAAAAATCAAATATGTGGTCCTTGGGTGCATGCTTAGGTCCCGAAAGTGAGAGCAGGATTTGTGCATCTCTTGAACACAAGCGGTTCTTTTGGACGACCCGTGTGAATCACTAGCGGGGCGGCGCAGTACTATTCGATTTGACAGCGGGCGGCACAGTTCCCGATACGACTTTAATGCAGATGAGGGAGAGGGTAGCGGTTCCCGAAATGTTGAACGACCAATGATGCATCCTCCTTCAATTAGCATCGTGTGAATGCATGAGGGAAGTAATGGGAGGATCGGGAAAAGAGGCAGCACGATGTGAATGCAACACAGTTTGCACTCATATAAAGGCGCCCCTCCATTCCAACACATCTACCACATCGTACGCTCCTAAGCATTTGCCTAAGCACCTACACTAATAAGTGCAAAAGTGCCCACTCCAGACCCATAGCGGCGATGCGCGCGAGCAGCTAGCGGCTGTGCCAGATGGTCCACTACGCCGGCCTGCGACATGGCACTATGGATTGTCTCCATACGGTGTTGGCGACCGACTGGTAGATGGCCGCCGTCGACGCCAGCTACGACTCTCATTTGGACCAGATGATCGTTCAGAGCACCAACAAGTTCACCATCGTTAAGAAGCTCGCGGACGATATCGCTGTACTGCTCCAGCCCGCGCGCCCGGGCTCCTAGTTGCCTGCCACCCTAATCAGCCTCCATGGTCGGAACCTCTTTGAAGCCTGGTGGCCCTGCGACTTTGCCCGCCGACGGCACGAAGAATGTCCACCTGGAGGTCGAGCTCGCCGCGAGGCGCCTCGCCCTGCAAGAAACCGTAGACCAACACATCCATGTGTACGAACGAATCATGTACATAGGTATCTACAAGGCCAGTGAGGACGCTATGATGTTGGCCTTCTTCAGCCGGCTGGAAGCCTTGGATGCCTTAGTTGAGAAGCACCTTGACCTCGCCACACAAGCCGCCGCTCCTTAGCCGCCGGTCGGTGCCCCGGCCGGCGCACTGAGTTGAGGAGGAGGAGGTCGTACGTTGATGGATGCATCTTTCTGCTTGCCTCCTGTAATCACCACTGTGATCACAATAGCGTGGCCTTAATTCTTATTTTGCTATTGCATTCTCGTTCCAGTCAATACAGACATGTGCGACCCTTTGCTCAATACAGACATGTCTGTTCTATTCTTATTTTGATTGGCTTGAATGAAGGTCTATCCCGCCGTTAGGCGCCGTAGCACGCTCTGCTCGCGTCCATTGGCGTGCTCTGCTCGTGTCCATCGGCGCGCTCGGCTTGTGGACAGCTTTTCCTTGCGTGTTCAACTGCTATATGCATATATATATATATGGTTGCTCGCCGTTGAGGCGACCACGGAGCGCTCTGCTCGCGTCCCTCCGCGCGCGCTCTGCCAACGGTTGGGCATGCGCACGATCACGTCGGGCCCCCAGTATGCATGCGGTTGCGCCGTGCGTGTTGCCACGCGATGCAGTTACATGCGGCATGCTGGAGTTACGCGCTGCAAATTAGAAGTGCCATCAGGGCCTGCCGATATTCATGGTCGTCCGGCTTCCCCTTTAATTCCCGCGTCCATTATAACCTTAGTCTCTTCAAGCTTTTGATCGCGCCCCACAACACAACAAGCACACCCACGACGACACATAGAGAGGGGATGTCCGGCGGCACTCCAATGGAGTTCGGCAAGCATAGAGTGGAGACCCACGCGAGGAGGACGGATCTCTCGGTGGTGTACACCATCAACCCGGCCGTGGTGGACGACTACATCAACAACGTTGAGCAGTTGCTTGCCGGAGACAAGTACAAGGTGGTCGGCATCGACCTCCAGTACACCGCCGGTTGTCCCGGCATAGATCAGAAGGTTGCCGTCGCCCAGTTGTGTGTGCGCCATCATGTCCTCATCTACCACTACTGCATGGCCACAGAGCCTTGCGACCGTTTCAACAAGTTTGTCAATAGCACCGACTACAAGTTCGCCATGGTGGATACCAAAGACGATGTAAAAGCGCTCAGTGTTATGGGCTTGGCCTGCAAGAACCTTATCGAAATCCGTGACCACTACAGGGTCTGGGGCAGCATGAAGCAGGACTTCCTTGTCGAACTCGCCTCGGCCATCATCGACCCCTACTACGAAAAGATGAAGCAGGATGCCTAGAGAACAAGTCCCGTATCCTGGCACGGGGCCTGGATGCGGCAACTGGATGAACCTCACCTTAGGTTTGCGGCCAAGAGCGTGTACACATGCTACGAGATGCACAGGCGGATCGTTGACATGAGGAAGTGCCTCGTTACCCAAATCGACGAGCCCGACCAGCCACAAGCAAAGCAAGTGTCACAGGAAGTAGATGATGATCAGATGATCATTTATGCTAGTTAATCATGCATGTAATATATAATTTACTTTATTGGTGTGTGTGGAAATGTCATGTGTGTAGTAGCCACCTATGTAATTATGCATGTAATAGTTTACTTTGGTGTGTGCAAATGCCATGGTTGTAGTAGCCACCTATGTAAATGGATGTTTAATTTGGTTATGCAAGCATGTACTTATAAGTGTGTGTGTGTGTGTGTGTGTGTCTATATATATAATGGCATTAACATGTTGCAGTATGCAAATGATACAGTCTTCCTTCTGTAGGATGATTATGAAAGTGCTCACAATTTAAAGTTTATCATGTGTTTGTTTGAACAAATGTCTGGCTTAAAAATTAATTTTCATAAAAGTGAATGAGGGAGTCATGGATTATGGGGTCCTTGGGTGTCCGGGCTGTGTAGCATGGGCCGGACTGGTGGGCCGTGAAGATACAAGGCAAAAGGCCTCCCCCCGTGTCCGTATGGGACTCTCCTTTGTGTGGATGGCAAGTTTGACGCCCGGATGTGTAGTTTCTTTCTCTGTAAACCGACTCTGTACAACCCTAGGCCCCTCCAGTGTCTATATAAACTGGAGGGGTTAGTCCGTAGAGGCTATCAGAATTTACGTAGGCTAGACAACTAGGGTTTAGCCATTACGATTTCGAGGTAGATCGACTCTTGTAACCCCTATACTCATCAAAGTCAATCAAGCAGGAAGTAGGGTATTACCTCCATTAAGAGGCCCAAACCTAGGTAAACATCGTGTCCCCTTGTCTCCTGTTACCTTCGATCCTCAGACGCATAGTTCAGGACCCCCTACCCGAGATCGGCCGGTTTTGACACCGACATTGGTGCTTTCATTGAGAGTTCCACTGTGCCGTCAACAGAAGGTTCGATGGCTCGTTCGATCATCAACAACGATGCTATCTCTGGGGAAATTTTCTCCCCAGTCAAATTTTTGTGTTCAGCGGCTTCGCTCTGCGTGCCAATTCAATTGGCCACCTCGAACAGATTGACAGCTATGCCCCTGGTCATCAGATCAGTTTTGGAAAACTGAATTATCTCGCTGATATCCGAGAAGACTTGATCTTCCGAAGGGTTCGCGGCCTCGACCACCGCTCTGGCCTTAGATCCGGAGCAAACTGCCAGGTCTGAAGATGGGAGTTCGGAGCCCATCAGACTCTCTGCTATTATGAAGCTAGCCTACGTAAATTCTGATAGCCTATGAAGATGGGAGTTGTCAAACTGCCAGGTCCGAAGATGGCAAGCCCGGAGTCAAACGGGGCTTCCCTTATCATTGAAAAGCCGGACTCGCCCCCGGACGCTAGCTCCAAACTCTCGAGGTCCACGCCAAGTGAGCATGGCCAGGAAGCTTCAGCCCTGCCTAGCTCCGCGGACTCCCGCTTCCCCGTCCAAACCTCGCTGTTAAACGAGGATCTGGTTTTAATGTGATCCCTCGCCTTTACAGAGGAATCACCTCCGAACTACGCCCAACCCGGATTAGGGGCTGAGAGCGGGGAATTTTACGTCTGATACGTCTCCAACGTATCTATAAATTTTTATTGTCCATGCTATATTATATTCTGTTTTGGACATTATTGGGCTTTATTATACACTTTTATATTATTTTTGGGACTAACCTATTAACCGGAGGCCCAACCCAGAATTGTTGTTTTTTTGCCTATTTCTTAGTTTCGCAAAAAAAGAATATCAAACGGAGTCCAAACGGAATGAAACCTTCGGGAATGTGATTTTCGGAACGAACGTGATCCAGAGGACTTGGACCCTACGTTAAGACATCAACCAGGAGGGCACAAGGTAGGGGGGCGCGCCTACCCCCCAGGGCGCGCCCTCCACCGTCGTGGGCCCCCTGTTGCTCCAGCGACGTACTCCTTCCTCCTATATATACCTACGTACCCCCAAACTACCCGATACGGAGCCAAAAACTTAATTCCACCGCCGCAACCTTCTGTACCCGTGAGATCCCATCTTGGGGCCTGTTCCGGATCTCTGACGGAGGGGGCATCGATCACGGAGGGCTTCTACATCAACACCATAGCCTCTCCGATGATGTGTGAGTAGTTTACCTCAGACCTTCGGGTCCATAGTTATTAGCTAGATGGCTTCTTCTCTCTTTTTGGATATGAATACAATGTTCTCCCCCTCTCTCGTGGATATCTATTCGATGTAATCTTCTTTTGCGGTGTGTTTGTTGAGATCGATGAATTGTGGGTTTATGATCAAGTTTATCTATGAACAATATTTGAATCTTCTCTGAATTCTTTTATGTATGATTAGGTTATCTTTGTAAGTCTCTTCGAATTATCAGTTTGGTTTGGCCTACTAGATTGATCTTTCTTGCAATGGGAGAAGTGCTTAGCTTTGGGTTCAATCTTGCAGTGTCCTTTCCCAGTGACAGTAGGGGCAGCAAGGCACGTATTGTATTGTTGCCATCGAGGATAACAAGATGGGGTTTATATCATATTGCATGAGTTTATCCCTCTACATCATGTCATCTTGCCTAAAGCATTACTCTGTTCTTATGAACTTAATACTCTAGATGCATGCTGGATAGCGGTCGATGTGTGGAGTAATGGTAGTAGATGCCGACAGGAGACGGTCTACTTGTCTCGGACGTGATGCCTATATACATGATCATACCTAGATATTCTCATAACTATGCTCAATTTTGTCAATTGCTCAATAGTAATCTGTTCACCCACCGTAATATTTATGCTCATGAGAGAAGCCACTAGTGAAACCTATGGCCCCCGGGTCTATTTTCCATCATATTAATTTCCCGACAACAAGCTATTTCTAACGCCGTTTTTATTTTACTTTGCATCTTTATCATAAAAAAATCTTATCATATCTATCAGATCTCACTCTCGTAAGTGACCGTGTAGGGATTGACAACCCCTTATCACGTTGGTTGCGAGGATTTATTTGTTTGTGTAGGTGCGAGGGACTCGTGCGTGGCCTCCTACTTGATTGATACCTTGGTTCTCAAAAACTGAGGGAAATACTTACGCTACTTTGCTGCATCACCCTTTTCTCTTCAAGGGAAAACCAACGCAATGCTCAAGAGGTAGCAAGAAGGATTTCTGGCGCCGTTGCCGGGGAGGTCTACGCAAAAGTCAACATACCAAGTATCCATCACAAACCTTTCCCCCCGCATTACATTATTTTCCATTTGCCTCTCGTTTTCCTCTCCCCCACTTCACCCTTGCCATTTTATTCGCCCTCTCTTTTTCGTTCGCCTTCTTCCCGTATGTATATTTGATTGTGTTTCCTTGTGCCTTCTATATGCTTGCATCTTTGGTTGCTGAAAATCTATTGATATGGATCCACTTAAAGTGTTCTACTTGGATCATCTTCGATCCTTATGCGCTCATGCTGAAACCCCAACTAGCCTAGTTGATGGGAAATCTTTAGATGAGCATGCTCATTTTGTGCGTCATCGTTTGTCTGAAAAAGGGAAGCTCTTATGGTATCATATAAATAGTTTGCTATGCTATGCTTGGTATCTTTATGAAATTTGTGATTTTACTTGTTGCTCTAAGAACCCTAAAAAACTCCTTCCCAACCTATGTGAGTTCAATGATAATGAAATCTTATCTTCTTATGCAAAGGTTGTTTATAGCTACTATGATATCGAACAAATTGAAGAATTTGTCGTTTTTAAGGGTGCTCATGAAGTTGCTTCTTTGATTGAAAAGTATGATTTTACTCTCAACAAATCTGAAAATTCCGTCATACTTAAATATTGCAATGAAAACTTTGCTCATAATGTCTATGTCCAAGAATTTATTGAAAGAATGATCGTTGCTTTGAAAGAAAATAATGATATGCATGAATCTATAGATAATGATGATTCCGATCATTTGGTTGAGATATCCCTTGATGAACATGATGCTTGCTATTATTGTGGCCATGATGCCAATATTTATGAAGACGAATTTGCTATAGTTCCTTATGTTAAAAATGAGATTGTTGCTATAGCACCCGTGCTTGATAGTTCCCTCGATTGAAATGCATGATTTAAATGATTTTACTATAAATTCTCTTGATGTCAATTGTGCTAATAATATGCAAAACCCTAAGCTTGGGGATGCTAGTTTTGGTATGTCTACTACTTGTTGCAATGATCATGATTGGGGTGATTCTTCTTATGATCTCGGAAATTTATTTAATCCCCATGATGAATATGAGATTGATAATATTGTTTGCAATAATATTGAAAATGGGTTTGGAAGAGTGTCAACTTTAGATCCCACATATTTGGAGAATATTCAATCTTATGAAATTTTTGATTAAAGTGGGTTTGGAGAGGTCATGACTTTAGTTAATGTTAATCCCACTATTTCAGAAGAGTGTCAACTTTGCATGCATGTGGATCGTGTTAAAAATATTTTATGTGATAGATATTTTGTTGAATTTGCTTATGATCTCACATGTAATTATTATGAGAGAGGAAAATATGGTCGTAGAAATTTTCATGATAATAAATTACCTCTCGTTATGTTGAGATTGCTCTTGTTTCTTTCCGCTTCCTTGCATATGCTAGTTTTTGCTTGCTATGATAATTTGTTTGCCTATAAGATGCCTATGCATAGGAAGTATGCTAGACTTAGATGTGTTTGTCACGTGTTTGATGATGCTCTCTTTGCGCTTCAATCTTGTCTTTTATGTGAGCATCATCGAAATCTCAATGCCTAGCTAGGGGCGTTAAACGATAGCGCTTGTCGGGAGGCAACCCAATTTTATTTTTAGGTTTTTTGATTTTTGCTTTTGTATAGGAATAAATCTTTGATCTAGACTCTGGTTAGATGTCTTTTTATATTTTAATTAGTGTTTGTGCCAAGTTAAACCTATAGGATCTTCTTGGATGATAGTTATTTGATCTTGCTGAAAAATTCCAGAACCTTTCTGTTCACGAAAATAATTGTTAAAAATCACCAGAACGTGATAAAATATTGATTCCAAATGCTGCTGATCAATAAACAAATTTTCTAGGTCGTCCTATTTTGGCTGAAGCTTTGGAGTTCCAGAAGTTTGCGTTAGTTACAGATTACTACAGACTGTTCTGTTTTTGACAGATTCTGTTTTTCGTGTGTTGTTTGCTTATTTTGATGAATCTATGGCTAGTAAAAGAGTTTATAAACCATAGAGAAGTTGGAATACAGTAGTTTTAACACCAATATAAATAAATAATGAGTTCATTACATTACCTTGAAGTGGTCTTTTGTTTTCTTTCGCTAACGGAGCTCACGAGATTTTCTGTTAAGTTTTGTGTTGTGAAGTTTTCAAGTTTTGGGTAAAAGATTTGATGGATTATGGAACAAGGAGTGGAAAGAGCCTAAGCTTTGGGATGCCCATGGAACCCCAAGATAATCTAAGGACACCTAAAAGCCAAAGCTTGGGGATGCCCCGGAAGGCATCCCCTCTTTCGTCTACTTTCATCGGTAACTTTACTTGGAGCTATATTTTTATTCACCACATGATATGTGTTTTGCTTGGAGCGTCTTGTATGATTTGAGTCTTTGATTTTTAGTTTACCACAATCATCTTTGCTGTACACACCTTTTGAGAGAGACACACTTGATTCAGAAATTGTTAGAATACTCTATGTGCTTCACTTATATCTTTTGAGTTATATAGTTTTTGCTCTAGTGCTTCACTTATATCTTTTAGAGCACGGTGGTGGATTTGTTTTATAGAAACTATTGTTCTCCCATGCTTCATTTAGATTATTTTGAGAGTCCTACAAAACAGCATGGTAGTTTGCTTTAACAATAATAGGCATTCAAGATTATTAAAGAAAAAAGAAAAATTCTTATGAGTGTGTTGAATACTATGAGAAGTTTGATGCTTGATAATTGTTTTGAGATTTGAAGATGGTGATATTAGAGTCATGCTAGTTGAGTAGTTTTGAATTTGAGAAATACTTGTGTTAAAGTTTGTGATTCCCGTAACATGCACGTATGGTGAACCGTTATGTGATGAAGTCGGAGCATGATTTATTTATTGATTGTCTTCCTTATGAGTGGTGGTCGGGGACGAGCGATGGTCTTTTCCTACCAATCTATCCCCCTAGGAGCATGCGTGTAATACTTTGCTTTGATAACTTGTAGATTTTTGTAATAAATATATGACTTCTTTATGACTAATGTTGAGTCCATGGATTATACGCACTTTTCTTTCTTCCACCATTGCTAGCCTCTCTAATACCGCACACTTTTCGCCGGTATCATACACCCACCATATACCTTCCTCAAAACAGCCACCATACCTACCTATCATGGCATTTCCATAGCCATTCCGAGATATATTGCCATGCAACTTACCACCGTTCCGTTTACTATGACACGCTCCATCATTGTCATATTGCTTCGCATGATCATGTAGTTGACATTGTATTTGTGGCAAAGCCACCGTTTATAATTCTTTCATACATGTAACTCTTGATTCATTGCATATCCCGGTACACCGCCGGAGGCATTCACATAGAGTCATATTTTGTTCTAAGTATTGAGTTGTAATTGTTGAGTTGTAAGTAAATAAAAGTGTGATGATCAAAATTTTAAGAGCATTGTCCCAAGTGAGGAAAGGATGATGGAGACTATGATTCCCCCACAAGTCGGGATGAGACTCCGGACGAAATAAAAAGAAGAAAAGGCCCAAATAAAAAAATGAGAGAAAAAGAGAGAAGGGACAATGTTACTACCCTTTTACCACACTTGTGCTTCAAAGTAGCACCATGATCTTCATGATAGAGAGTCTCCTATGATATCACTTTCATATACTAGTGGGAATTTTTCATTATAGAACCTGGCTTGTATATTCCAATGATGGGTGTCGGTGTCAAAACCGGCGGATCTCGGGTAGGGGGTCCCGAACTGTGCGTCTAAGGCGGATGTTAACAGGAGGCAAGGGACACAATGTTTACCCAGGTTCGGGCCCTCTCTATGGAGGTAATACCCTACTTCCTGCTTGATTGATCTTGATGAATATAAGTATTACAAGAGTTGATCTACCACGAGATTGTGGAGGCTAAACCCTAGAAGCTAGCCTTTGGTATGATTGTTGTTCTCCTACGGACTAAACCCTCCGGTTTATATAAACACCGGAGGGGGCTAGGGTTACACAGAGTCGGTTACAACAGAAGGAGATCTACATATCCGTATCGCCAAGCTTGCCTTCCACACCAGGAGAGTCCCATCCGGACACGAGACGAAGTCTTCAATCTTGTATCTTCATAGTATAACAGTCCGGCCAAAGGATATAGTCCGGCTGTCCGGATACCCCCTAATCCAGGACTCCCTCAGTAGCCCCTGAACCAGGCTTCAATGATGATGAGTCCGGCGCGCAGATTGTTTTCGGCATTGCAAGGCGGGTTCCTCCTCCGAATACTCCATGGAAGATCTTGAACACAAGGATAGTGTCCGGCTCTGCAAAACAAGTTCCACATCCCACCGTAGAGCGAATAATATTCACAAATCCGACCTGCTGACGCATCTGACACCATGACCTCGTGCCATGGCCCGGTTATTATCGAACCATGTTTTTCGACCAGCCTTGGCGCATATCGCGAGGCAGTTTCCTTGGCATGTCTTGTCGAAGCAGAGATCGTGTCCCCTTATCACGAGATTCTCATCAATACGGACGTGGGTAACCCAACCGCGCCATCAATTACGACGCTTGGGGATCAAGCGAGTTTTACTAGGCAAGTGGGGGTGCATAGTTTTGTCCGCCTTTATAAAGGGATAGGGACTTCACCTCTTTCCCCCACGCCTTCTTCTCTCTCGCATATCCATTCTTGCGCACTCAAGCTCCAACGCCCAAGCTTGCACCTTTTCTCCTCAGACCGCTTCAATCATGTCCGGAGCGGGAGGCAAGTGGATGAAATCCTCCGTTACGGAGGAGGACATCAAGAAGCTGCGGGAAGCCGGATACTTGGCTGCGGATATCGCGCACCGGCTGCCCGACGCGGGGCAGATTGTCCCTACCCCGGAACCTTACGAGAGGGTAGTCTTCCTCACCCACTTCGTCTGCAGACTGGGATTTCCTCTCCACCCATTCGTCCGCGGCCTCATGTTCTACTAAGGGCTGGACTTCCATGACCTGGCCCCGAACTTCATCCTCAACATCTCGGCGTTTATCGTCGTGTGCGAGGCCTTCCTCCGCATCCAGCCCCACTTCGGCCTGTGGCTGAAGACCTTCAATGTCAAGCCGAAGGTTGTAGGTGGCCAGCAAGAAGAATGCGGCGGCGCCATGGTGGGCAAAATGCCCAATGTCACATGGCTCGAGGGCTCTTATGTGGAGACCATAAAGGGGTGGCAATCGGGGTGGTTCTACATCACCGAGCAGCGACACACAAGCTGGGTGGCGGCCCCGAGTTCGATCCGGAATCCCCACGCGGCTCACCTCCACGGAAAGAAGGGCCTGTCCTGGGTAACCCGGTGAAGCAGAGCGGACTCGAGACCTGCATCAGGAACATGATGAGCAAGAAAATCAAGCTTGTCAATGTGGTCCAGGTCATGCTCTTCCGCCGAATCCTCCCGTGTCAACAACGGGTATTCAATTTGTGGGAGTTCGACCCAGCCGAGCACCAGACGCTGCAGGAGCTTTTCGACACGACGCACAAGGACGTCTGGAGGGTGTTGTTTAAAGGCGCCGAGGTACCTCCTCCCCTTACCTAGGACCGCGGACTCAGCGCAAAGCGCCGCGCCAATCCGGTAGGTTTTCACACATCACGAGATGTTTAGTTTCCTTAGTTTAATCATATGCAAGATCTAAGCCCCCATGCCTTTAACAGGACTGGGTGGAGACGGCCGAGCGGATTGACTGCCCAGCTCCCCTGCCCGAAGATCCAGCAGACGCTCTCCTGACGGAGATGCTTACTCCGGCACCTTACGAGGTTCCAGCGAAAACAGCCAAGAAGAAGGCCACGGGGACCCAACAGGGTCTCCGGCGCAAGGTTGTGTTGGACTCATCTTCCGAACACTCCGAGGCGCACTCCTCCCATGATGACGAGGAGGAAGAGGAAAGTTCTTCCCCAGCCGAGGGAGATAAGAAAAGGAAGGCCGCCTCAACCGGGGAGGCGTAAGGGTCCAAGAAAGGAATGACCCTCCTTCCGGACTGCTCCACGACCGCCGCCCACAGTGACGATGAGTGGTTGCCCAAGGACAAGCCCCTGGCGAAGTCGTAAGTATCTGGATACCATAATAATTCTTGATATATTTTATCGCACTGCTTCTCATCATGCCGAACATGATTACGCAGCCCGCCCCGAGCCCATATCGACGTATCTTCGTCGGATGGCTCTTTGGACCCGTTGGATATGAATAGTGATTCACTTCCGGTCGCCTCCACCCCTCGCCCTACGGGCGACGCTGAGGTGTTGTCCCAAAGGGCACCGAGCCGGGGGGAAGTAGTCCTGGAGGCGCCTCAAGGCGACGGTCCGGACCCTGGGCGCAGAGGGAGCAAGACTCCCATGGGCTCCGAGTTCGGCCTCCAGTCGAACACCGCGCCGGAACCTCCAATGGTTCCCGACTCTGTCAGGCGACCCCCTGTGAAGAGGGGCAAGCCGCCCGTGACGGTGACCTCTGTCCATCCAGAGGCACCGGACAACTTGCTGGAAGCGCTCCAAGGCGCTTCCATCGACGAAGAGCACCGCACTATCATGAGTGCAATGATGGAGAAGGTCCAGTCCGCCAAAAGCGGACTAACTGAAGCTTGCGCCAGCCTCCTAACAGGCTTTGAGGTAAGTATTTAAATTATAGGGAAATATCACCGCATAGACAGTAGTCCCTGATGCTCTGTTTGGCGTTCGCGAAGAAAATCCGAATAGAGGATCGAATAATAATCGCAGGAGTATAATTATAGTATGTCTATGTGAATCTGCGAAGCTTCCTGGCGGCGCTGCCGACGCATCTTTGGAGGTCGCCGCACTACAGCAGGACCTGGAGCGATCCAAGGAAGATCTCGGCCTTGCCAAGAGGCAACTCGAGGAGAACAAAGGTAAGCAAGACCTTGTCAATATTAAAAAAGAAAGTTTTGGTTGCAGGATAATAGGATCATCATGAATTTTGCCAGGGGCCACGACCGAAGTGGCGACCCTCAAGAAGGCGTTGTCCGAGGACAAAAACAAAGCGGCCAAGGAGCGCACTGAGCGAGAAAGACACGAAGCCTGGGTAGATGAGGTGCAACAAGAGCTCCAGGCGCTCATCAAGAAGCATGAGTCCCTGGAGCTTGACCCGAAGACGCGAGAGTCCGAGCTTTCCCAGGCCCTCTAAAGCGCAAAAAATGCCAAGGCCGAAGCTCATAAGGCCCTCCAGGAAGTTGAGGCGGTGAAGAAGATAGCGGCGGGTAAGGCATTCATTATGCAAAGTAGGTATGCGAAAGAAAATTTCCTTTTACTTACCCGAGTTCGGAGCTCTCCAGGATCGTTCACAGATCTGCCCCGCAGTGTGTCTGACACCGTAGAGTTTTACCGGGCTGAGGAGGGAAGCTCGATGGAGAAGTTGTTCTGGTCTCAGTATACTGGGACCGAACACCCGATGCCCGTGAGCGACCAGCTGAAGCAACTGGTCGAGCTCCAAAAAGCGGTCGAACAGGCCATGAGGGGCCTTATAGTCTAGATGTGGCCTGGCGACTCCCTGCCCAACAGCTACTTCGGCCTGGTGAGGCGGCTTGTAGATGCCTGCCCACTGCTGGAAGTCATCAAGCGGTCCGTCTGCATCGAAGGTGCACGCAGGGCTCTTGCCCGTGCAAAGGTGCACTGGGCGAAGATGGACGCCGAGAAGCTGGTGAAGGAGGGGCGCCCAGCAGGCAAGGAGCATCGCCACCCGAAATGTATTATGAAAGTGTCACGAAGGGTGCCTGTCTCGTGGCGGACGAGTGTACCAAAGATGTAATCTTGGAATGAACTTGCTCATGTGATCCTTGTGTTTATGAAAACTAGTTCATGTTCGTTATGCAACGCTTTTTATTTAAAATATTACCTTCAGCGGCCGTTTATTAATTACGAGAGTTGCTAGTCGTCGGCTTCGCCCCCATGCATCTAGTCTTTGGGGTGTTCGGGATAAATCTGAGCACTCTTTTCCCATTCTTGGGTCCTTCGAGGAGGTGTTCAAGCATAACGAACCAGTGCAATCGACTATAATGCTTTATCGCTCTCACTTAGCCATACAAGTCTACAATTTTAAATTTTGGCGAAGCCCTTAGTCTTCGAAAAGCCGAATTTGGGGCGCTATACACGCCTAAGCCGGACAAGGCCGGCTCCTCGCCCGAAGCGGAAAAAATCTTTAGGGACTTGAGACCTCTAGAACAGCGACCAGCTCTTGCCTCATCAAGACAGTCAGTTTTAGCTTTCTCTACTGAGGTGCTCGGACGGAAGAACCGAGGCACAATCGCAGTAGTTCTCCCAGTGCTACCTTAGCCTATATAGCGAAACGTAAGGTACCAAAACATGGGAACCGGGCAAACCCAACTATTGACCCAAGACATGATTCGGAGCTGATGCATATAATGCTATAAGTTCGGGGTGCCGCACTGTCGAAAGTGTTCGGACTTCTCACGCCGAATTATGGGGTATACGGAAGCCCCTGCCGTATTTGCCGTACCACGGTGTACGGGTGCTGATTGTCA
Organism: Aegilops longissima; assembly: GCA_021605205.1. Lineage (NCBI taxonomy): Eukaryota > Viridiplantae > Streptophyta > Magnoliopsida > Poales > Poaceae > Aegilops > Aegilops longissima. The sequence goes on along the minus strand of CM038681.1, from coordinate 552,717,082 downwards.
TAAATAAGCATATATATAAAAGAAAATAGGATGCAATAATAGACTAGTACTATGCATTGTTGAAATGCGTTAAAGCATAATGATACAAATGGTGCGGTAGGCAAACAATAGGACTATTTTACATGTCCCATCCAAGGGCAAGATGCGGACTTGTAGCGACCCGACCTCAGACGGTCAAGTCTCTGTGCTTAGGTGTCATCCCTGGATCGGTATGCTGACACACACAGTACTCGAGGATTTATAACAGAGGTAAATCACATGTATAAAGTAACGTAAATACTATTACCCCAATCCAAAGTATAGCGGAAGCAACAAGGTTGTGGATTCCCATCAACACCAACGGCAAAGTTGAGTATAGGCAATCGTAACCCTAACGTATCACTTACTCGTCGTCTGAAAAGTCTGCAACATGAAGCGTTGCAGCCAAAACGGGTCAACACATGGAATATGCCGCAAAGTAACACATAGAGAATAATGAAGGAATAAGCCTATACTACATGCATATATGGCTGGTGGAAAGCTCTATGGTTACAGTTTTGCATAAAGCCAATTTTTCCCTATGTCAAAGGAATAAATTTTATTTTGACTATCATGGTGGTTGAAACATCATTGAGAAGGTATAACCCCAACTCAATCCCAATTAAATAATTAACATCCCAGCAATATTAATTTAGAGTGATGAGATACATGTGAATACTCAAGTACTAGATACTCAGAATTGTCCATAACCGGGACACGGCTAACCATGATTAGATTGTACACTCTGCGAGAGGTTTGCACTTTTCCCCAAAAGACTCGATCGCCTCCGTTGGTTTCTCGCCCGCATGGTGTTTGAGAAGCGGATGACCGAGACACGATCTTTCGAAACATTAACTCTCTACTCGGGATAGATCATACCAAACCTATAAAACCCACTACCTGCTGATCTACCTCTTCAAAAGCTTCACGTAACTTACTCAACTATGCTAGAGCCCATAATAGCTTGTGGCTGCACACGGAAGTTTCTAGCATGAATAATCTCAGTTCCCTTTGAGCCTGGGTGGCGGTCCATAGGAAGATCACACGGATACCCCGGGATTTCCAAAAATAAAACAGACAACAATGGGTTCCCCAGGTGCCTCATTTAAGTTGCCACCTTAAAGTAAACCATTAATTAATAATCTCACATATGTCGTGAATATCTCTCAAACCCAAACCACGTCTACGAGCATAACATGGCAATATAAGCATAACGTAGAAGTAACTCCCAAGGGTTTGAAAGTAACAGGGCAATAGGTTCCTACCTCATCATCTACTTCCCAACCCACAAATTAATGCCATCCTAATCATGCAATGTTGGAGGGTTGAGCTAATGCATAAAGCTGGGTATGAAAAGATATGATCAAGTGTTACTTGCCTGCAATGTTGATGAAGATGATTCGCACTCAAAACTCTTGATAGATCTACTCGTCACACTCCGGTCAATCTATCGTAATCAAGCAATAGTAACCACACATAAGCAATCACTCAAAAGATCGGAAAGAACGAAGAAAACGATTCAGAAAACATCAAAACCAAGCAAATAACTCTCGCAACATAAAGAAATTTCTAACAGTACCAAAATTATGTGTATTTGGCCTTATCAGAAAGTTTATGTCCAGAGCTTCGATTTGCAAAATGAATCAACTAAATCGGAGTTATAAAACTCAAGTTACGATCAAACGAAGTTCGAATTCAAATCTGATCTAATTCAAAATTTAAAATTTCAAAAACATGTTTGAGTTGGATTACTGGATAGAGGGGATCATAACGAAGAAGTGGCCGTTGGTTTCGTTGAATTCCGACTAACGAGCAAAAAGTTATGGTCGTTTGAAAACCAGGGGCTAATCTGTAGAAAAAAGTATTCACATATAGGTCCCTGGTCGGAAGTTAAAACAGAAAAAAAAGAAGAAAATAAAAAATCTTATCGAACGAACGTTCGCTGCAGAGGCTTATAAGATGAAAACCGTTCGCGACAAGGACTAAAACAACGAACGTTGACTACTTAAGAAAGAGGTTAATAATAATAATAATAATAATAAAACTATAGATCTATCCTAGCCCTAGGTCAACGATCGGACAGGCGAGGGCGGCCGGTGGCTTACCGCGGCGGCGGAGTCGCCGGCGGCGGGGAAGACGGCGGCGACGGTTCGACGTCGGCAGGCGGCGGCTCGGTGGGTCTCCGGCGTCGGCGAGGGCATCGGGCGCTTCGGCGCGCGGCGGTGACGATGGTGGTGGCGGCAGCGGTCGGGGTGGCGGGGTGGAGCGGGGCGACGGCGGCGAGGCTCGGCGGCGGTGGCAACTCCGGCGAGGGAGTGGCGGCGGCTGCGGACTCCGGTGGCTCGGTTCGAGGGAAGGGGCGAGGTCCGGCTATATAAGGAGGAGGAGACTTGGAGGAGGGGGCAGGCAGGCGGCGCGCGGAGGTGGCCGGGTCGGCCACGGCGGCGGCGGATGGCGTCTTGGCGGGAGTCCCGCCGGGAGCTCGAGACGGGCGCGTGGGCGGATGGGCCACGGTGGGCTGTGGCTGGCAGGTTGGCTGGGCCGCCCAGAGAGAGAGAGAGAGAAGCGATCTTGAGCTTGCCCGCACTGCTCAAGCGTTAAAAAAATTCACAGAACTAAAATAATAAAAATAAAAATAATTAAAACTTTTATATAGGCATATAATATATCAAAATTTTCAGAAAAAGATTTCCTACAAGATGAACTTTATTCTAGAGTCAAATAAAATACACACAAATTCAAATAAAGCAAAGAGTGCTTCGCTCTAATAAAATCCAACAAAAATAATTTTAAAAATACCAAAATTAATTCAAATTTATTTCTCTCAATTTTCTCGATGTAGGGAATCATGTTACCCTATTTTCCATATATTTTTTGGAGAAAATAATTTGAATAAAACTCAAATAACTCCAAATTGAAAATAAATTCAAAAGAACTTTGAATTTAATTCTTTGAAACTCCCAACTCATATTTCATATAATTTGAAGAAGTCATTTTATCTTTGCTCGTGAAAATCATTGAGTTGCATAAAGTTTCAGAATTGGAAATATTCTCAAATGAAATTCAAATATTTTCAACACCCCTTGTCATTTAAATAAATGGAAGAAGTCATGTCATCTTCTCTCGAGGGTTTCGTGATGAAAAGAATTTGAATTCCCGGAGAGCATAAAAGCAAAATGAAAGTTTGGGGAAGTCCTTTTATTCCCTCTCATTTAACTTTCAAAAGTTTCAAATTCACTCACTTGCAGTCAATCAATCAAAACTATCTATTTGTTTATAACATTCCAAAATTTAGAATTTTGGGATGTTACAAACTACCACCCTTAAAATGAATCTCGTCCTCGAGATTCGGAGAGGCTAGCAAGAAAAGGTTAGGATTTGGGGGTCTTCTCAAAATCCATCGATCATCTCCGGGGTCTCGGGTGCTACCACCCTTAGAAGCATTGTTACGGTTCCATCAAAACTCCTATACTCCATCCTTATTACTGACAGTGTCGGTCTTCTCAGGTTGGAAGGATAATTCCTTCTCTGGGCTCTTCCGGTAGTGGCATAACCTTTTCCTCAATTCTTCTGTCCTTTTTTTCTTGGTAAGGTTATACCGAAACTGGGTCCTCTTAGCTGACGGGTCTGGTGCCAATTCTAAACAACTATCGATATCTCATGGTGGTCAACAATTTATGGTTTGTCCTGCAGGAAATGGGTCTGGGTTTAACCTCACCGTATAACCTACGGTTGGCAACAACTGCCGTGTACAAGGGAAAATTATTATACCATTCTAAGGTTCGAACAAGGTTTTGATCGTCATCTCTCTACTATAGGTAAGTCACTCAGATTTACCATCCCATATAACAAAGCGAATAATAAGAGTAAGTCGGTATGGTGATCAATCCATCCCGCACCCAAATCATTACCTTGTACATGGTTTAGCGAATCTCGCATTCTAACACTCGGTCATCATCACAAGCATTGCAGAATTTCTCTTGTCGACGAACCAAGTTCGGATAAATCCATTGATTCTGCAAGCCAAACAAACATCTATCGTTCCTTAACAACTCTCAGGTTTTGCGTAAGCTCCTATAGAATCGTTGGTCGGTAAAATCGTAACTTCTGCCAGGGTTTTTCCTTCAGCAAGAGTGTGCTTGCTTCTTGGCAGGTCCTGGGGCCTGTGGGTTATGGCCCATCTCATCACTTATAATCCTTGAACACATCATCTGGGCAACTGATCATTACCCCAACATCCAACTTCCAGCTTCTTAGCATACTTAAAATCCATCCAATTGTAATGTCTTTCTTCCTTCTATTGGCACCAAACTAGGACATGATTACTCAGACTCATCATGGAATTTACCTTGATCCATATTTCCAACATCATACTTCCTTTATATCCAATAGTAATTCATCTCTTCATCCTCATGGGATATCCCTCATACCGAGATAAAAACTTATACTTATGAAGTCCCTACTCCACTTCGGGGAACATCATTATCCTTTCAATGGAAAAACGTCCTTACAGGGGAATATTGGCCATCTCTGCATGGCACTTCTTCAACTGGGAAACGTGAAACACATCATGAACTCCTGACAGTCCTTCGGGTGACTCCAACTTGTTAGCCATTTTCTTCCATACGTTGCAAACTCGGTATGGTCCTACAAATCTCGGGGCTAACTTTCCCTTAACTCAAATCGTTTAAATCCTCGCAGAGGTGGCACACAAAGATATGCTATATCTCTGATTTCATAGACTACCTCCTTGCGTTATTGAGTATGCATAACTATTCTGCCTGGACTGAGCTACCTTCAGTCTATCTCGAATCAACTTAACATTCTCTTCTGACTCCTTGATCACATTTGGTCCAAACAACTGACGGTCTCCAACTTCATCCCACATCAACGGTGCATGGCTCCTTCTCCCATACAAAGCTTCAAAAGGGGCTATCTTCAAACTAGCTTGGTAACTGGTGTTGTATGAGAACTCCGCGTAAGGTAGATTTAGCATCCCTACTAGATCCATAATCTAGCGCACAAGCTCTCAACATGTCCTCCAGAATCTGATTGACTCTTATCCATCTGTCTGCGGATGAAAAGCTGTACTGAACTCTAGCCTAGTACCCAAAGTCTGGTGCAGCTGATTCCAAAACTTTGAGGTAAACTGTGTTCCTCTATGATGGTCCTCGGAACTCCATGCAGACATACGATCCTGGTCCAATATATCCTGGCCAACTTGACGCCTGTATAGGTGTTTCTCACTGGGATAAAGTGAGCCACTTTGGTCAAGCGAATCAACTACTACTACCCAGATAGAATCATATCCCGATCGGGTTCTGGGAAATCCGGTAATGAGATCCATGCCAAGCTTATCCCACTTCCATTTGGGTATCGGCATAGGTTGTAGTAATCTGGCTGGCTTATGATGCTCTGCTTTTACTCCCTCTGGCATACATCACTTACGACTACATACTCCGCCATATCCTTCTTCATACCAGTCCACCAGAAACACTCCTTCAAATCCAAATACATCTTGGTGTTTCCAGGGCGAATTGGGTATGGTGCGTTATGAGCCTCCTGAAGTATTAACTTCCTGATCTTTGCATTATTGGGCACATATACACTATCCTCAAACCATAAGGTGTCGTGCTCATCCTTACGAAAACCTTTGGCCTTTCCTTTGCTTATCCTCTCTTTTACCTCAGCAATCTCTTTGTCATCCTTCTGAGCTTCACGGATCTTTTCCAACAATGTAGACCGAACTTCCATTACTGCAATGAAACCTTTGGGAACAATCTCCAACCGAAGTTCCTTGAGATCCTCGGCTAACTCCTTTGATAATCCTCCGATTATGAGGGTATTCGTCCTTGTTTTCTATGGCTGTGTCCTATTTCTCCACAAATCTTGTATGCACAAGGTTTCTTCATATCCTTTCCATAAGGCCTCAACTTCTGGGACACAAGATGAGATCTTTGCAGAGTCAACTTAAATTCTTCCCCAAATGGTTACTCTTTGCCATCCTTTGAAGGTTTGGTACATCCTCCACCAAGTAGCAGCACCTCTTTCAAAACACTTAAGAGCATGCTGAGCCATATCCTTTCTGACTATAGGGTTGTTCTCCATATGATCCTCCATGTTCTGAATCCATCGGTCTGTCTCCAATTGACTCATCGGTCTAGAAAATACAAGCTCATCTCCTATTCATCTTCTATTGGGTCCAAGGGTTTTGGGGTGAGATAAGAGAGATAGACAGGGAGGGATACACACAATGCAAACAATTGTTTTGAAAAGACAGATTTTATTGTGGCTGTCGGAAAAAACATCAAACAAAATGACAGCTCACAATCGTCGCATCTAACGTTGGTATGTAACAAGGGTTTGATCTTCTAATGGTCAATAGATCTCAAAGTCATCAAACTCTTCAAGTCTTGTTCATGTCTACGATGGCTTCTTCCAATCGTGCTTGTCCTGCTCAAGTTCTTTTGCCAGATCATCTCTGTTGACGCGAAGTCTCTCGCGACGTCCTTTAATATTTCCGGAGTTGCATTCCAAACTTCTGGTTTCATCAACCTTGATATGAACGATGATCCTACTGTGCTTCAGTTTTGACGAATCTCCGGTATCTCGAGGTTTTGTTCCTCCAGTTTGTCTACTTTCAGCTTCTGGGTCCTGAGTTCTTCACGAACTGTTTCATTGTCAAATACGACTTCCTGCAGATCCATCTTAACTTCTTGATGTAACACTCCAGATCCTGGTGATACACTGGCTAAGGTTAAAACTTCATCTTGCTGATAGGTGCTCCATCAGTCTTCTACCATCCAATCCTTTCATGCATATGCATGCTTAACTCAGCACGGTGACAATAGCATAAGTGGGCGATAACATTATGGATAGTCGGGTTTCTGCTCTTGTCATTTCCATGAGCTATCTCTCCATAGTTGATATCTCCTGCCTTAGGGTTTTCCTTGACAGAACTTTGAGTTTCTAACTCTCCATGTTCCGGTCTTACTCCAATACACCTTGATCTCGGGTATTGACAGCTTCCATAGTCTGTCAAGTTCCATAAGTGTAGCCTTCCTTGGTCATACCAAAACTGGAAATTCTTCATATTCTCCTAGTCTTCGGAGTCTTCAACAGTTGTAGTTTCCATTTATACGGTAAAATCCTCTTCATTCCAAATGGTCTTAGTTGTCCGATATCTTGTCTCCTTGGAGTGGTCTCATCGGTCAAATCTTTGAGTGGTCAAAAGGGAAAAGGGGTATGGTCTCACTAAAAGGGAATGTTTGAATACGCTCAGAAGAGAAGAAGGTAAAAGATCTTTTTGAAAAGGAAGTTGTAGAGAAAAATCTTTCCTATGGGCTTGCCATTTTCTAGGGTCACGTCCTACAGTCAACCTGGCTCTGATACCATCTTGTAGCGACCCGACCTCAGACGGTCAAGTCTCTGTGCTTAGGTGTCATCCCTGGATCGGTATCTTTGACACACACAGTACTCGAGGATTTATAACAGAGGTAAATCACATGTATAAAGTAACGTAAATACTATTACCTCAATCCAAAGTATAGCGGAAGCAACAAGGTTGTGGATTCCCATCAACACCAACGGCAAAGTTGAGTATAGGCAATCGTAACCCTAACGTATCACTTACTCGTCGTCTGAAAAGTCTGCAACATGAAACGTTGCAGCCCGAAAATGGGTCAACACATGGAATATGTTGGCAAAGTAACACATAGAGAATAATGAAGGAATAAGCCTATACTACATGCATATACGGCTGGTGGAAAGCTCTATGGTTACAGTTTTGCATAAAGCCAATTTTTCCCTATGTCAAAGGAATAAATTTTATTTTGACTATCATGGTGGTTGAAACATCATTGAGAAGGTATAACCCCAACTCAATCCCAATTAAGATAATTAACATCCCAGCAATATTAATTTAGAGTGATGAGATACATGTGAATACTCAAGTACTAGATACTCAGAATTGTCCATAACCGGGACACGGCTAACCATGATTAGATTGTACACTCTGCAGAGGTTTATGACTTTTCCCCACAAGACTCGATCGCCTCCGTTGGTTTCTCGCACTACATGGTGTTTGACAAGCGGATGACCGAGACACGATCTTTCAGAAACATTAACTCTCTACTCCGGATAGATCATACCAAACCTATAAAACCCACTACCTGCTGATCTACCTCTTGAAAGCTTCACGCAACTTACTCAACTATGCTAGAGCCCATAATAGCTTGTGGCTGCACACGGAAGTTTCTAGCATGAATAATCTCAGTTCCCTTTGAGCACTGGTGGCGGTCCATAGGAAGATCACACGGATACCCCGGATTTCCAAAATAAAACAGACAACACTTTGGGTTCCCCAGTGCCTCAATCCACCCAGATGTGTATTTAAGTTGCCACCTTAAAGTAAACCATTAATTAATAATCTCACATCTGTCGTGAATATCTCTCAAACCCAAACCACGTCTACGAGCATAGCATGGCAATATAAGCATAACGTAGAAGTAACTCCCAAGGGTTTGAAAGTAACAGGGCAATAGGTTCCTACCTCATCATCTACTTCCCAACCCACAAATTAATGCCATCCTAATCATGCAATGTTGGAGGGTTGAGCTAATGCATAAAAACTGGGTATGAAAAGATATGATCAAGTGTTACTTGCCTGCAATGTTGATGAAGATGATTCGCACTCAAAACTCTTGACAGATCTACTCGTCACACTCCGGTCAACCTATCGTAATCAAGCAATAGTAACCACACATAAGCAATCACTCAAAAGATCGGAAAGAACGAAGAAAACGATTCGGAAAACATCAAAACCAAGCAAATAACTCTCGCAACATAAAGCAATTTCTAACAGTACCAAAATTATGTGTATTTGGCCTTATCAGAAAGTTTATGTCCAGAGCTTCGATTTGCAAAAAGAATCAACTAAATCGGAGTTATAAAACTCAAGTTACGATCAAACGAAGTTTGAATTCAAATCTGATTTAATTCAAATTTTAAACTTTCAAAAACATGTTTGAGTTGGATTACTGGATAGTGGGGATCATGACGAAGAAGTGGCCGTAGGTTTCGTTGAATTCCGACTAACGAGCAAAAAGTTATGGTCGTTTGAAAACCAGGGGCTAATCTGTAGAAAAAAATATTCATAGATAGGTCCCTGGTCGTAAGTTAAAACAGAAAAAAAAGAAGAAAAAAAAACAAATCTTATCGAACGAACGTTCGCTGCAAAGGCTTATAAGATGAAAACCGTTCGCGGCAAGGACTAAAACAACGAACGTTCACTACTTAAGAAAAACGGTTAAAAAAATAATAAAAAAATATAGATCTATCCTAGCCCTAGGTCAACGATCGGACGGGCGAGGCGGCGGTGGCTTACACAAGGCGGAGTCGCCGGCGAGGACGGCGGCGACGGTTCGACGCCGACGGCAAGGCGGCTCGTGGGGTCTCCGCGTCGGCGAGGGCATCGGGCGCTTCGGCGCGGCCGCGGCGGTGACGATGGTGGTGGCGGCATCGGTCGGGGGTGGCGGGGTGGAGCGGGGCGACGGCGGCGAGGCTCGGCGGCGGTGGCAACTCCGGCGAGGGAGTGGCGGCGGCTGCGGACTCCGGTGGCTCCGGTTTCGAGGGAAACGGGGCCGGGGTCCGGGCTATATAAGGGGAGGAGGAGACTTGGAGGAGGGGGCGAGGCAAGGCGGCGCGGAGGTGGCCGGGTCGGCCACGGCGGCGGCGGACGGCGTGCGGCGGGCGGAGTCTGCCTGGGAGCTCGGGACGGGCGCGTGGGCGGATGGGCCACGGCTGGCTGTGGCTTGGCAGGTTGGCTGGGCCGCCCAGAGAGAGAGAGAGAGAGAGAGAGAGAGAGAGAAGGCTTGGGCTTGCCTGCACTGCTCAAGCGCTTAAAAAAAACAAAATTTCACAGAACAAAAATAATAAAAACAAAAATAATTAAAACTTTTATATAGGCATATAATATATCAAAATTTTCAGAAAAAGATTTCCTACAAGATGAACTTTATTCTAGAGTCAAATAAAATACACACAAATTCAAATAAAGCAAAGAGTGCTTCTGCTCTAATAAAATCCAACAAAAATCATTTTAAAAATACCAAAATTAATTCAAATTTATTTCTCTCCAATTTTGTGATGTAGGGAATCATGTTACCCTATTATCCATATATATTTTTTTGGAGAAAAATAATTTGAATAAAACTCAAATAACTCCAAATTGAAAATAAATTCAAAAGAACTTTGAATTTAATTCTTTGAAACTCCCAACTCATATTTCATATAATTTGAAGAAGTCATTTTATCTTTGCTCGTGAAAATCATTGAGTTGCATAAAGTTTCAGAATTGGAAATATTCTCAAATGAAATTCAAATATTTTCAACACCCCTTGTCATTTAAATAAATGGAAGAAGTCATGTCATCTTCTCTCGAGGGTTTCGTGATGAAAAGAATTTGAATTCCCGGAGAGCATAAAAGCAAAATGAAAGTTTTGGGAAAGTCCTTTTATTCCCTCTCATTTAACTTTTAAAAGTTTCAAATTCACTCACTTGCAGTCAATCAATCAAACAATCAGTCAAAACTATCTATTTGTTTATAACATTCCAAAATTTAGAATTTTGGGATGTTACAGGACTGGTATCTTAAAACAGGTATTTAGCTTGTTATCAGAGACGACCTGGGGATTCCGTTTGTACGTCGTAGCTTCCTGCCTCCTTGGGTGTTGTATCATGTGTCGAGCTACCGTACTGCTGGACAAGGCTTCCAGAGAGTAGAGTCCTGAAAGAGAGAGAGAGAGTGATGAAGGTAGTAAGCCCCTAGTGTGGTTAAACCGCATTGTGGGACGCGCCGTGATCGTGCCCCCGCCTAAACCCATGGTATTTTCAATGTGTAATTATGCACACGTGGGACAGACTTTTGCCATTGTACTAAGACTAGGGCGGGGGACGAATTGCTAGGCGAGCTCTGAGCGTGCCAGACGATCCTGTTGCAGGTTATTCCGGACGCGCTTGACGGTGTTGATACGTCTCCAACGTATCTATAATTTTTGATTGTTCCATGCTATTATATTACCCCTTTTGGATGTTGATGGGCTTTATTTTACACATTTATATCATTTTTGGGACTAACCTACTAACCGGAGGCCCATCCCATATTGCTGTTTTTTTTGCCGATTTTAGTATTTCAAAGAAAAGGAATATCAAACGGAGTCCAAACGGAATGAAACCTTCGGGAGCGTGATTTTTGGAACGAACGTGATCCAGAGGACTTGTAGTGCAAGTCAAGAAGCAGCCGAGGCAGCCACGAGATAGGAGGCCGCGCCCCCCTGTAGGGCTCGTCCCCTGTCTTGTGGGCCCCTCGGGTGGCCACCGACGTACTTCTTCCTCCTATATATACCTAAGTACCCCAAAAACATCCAGGGGCACCACGAAACACAATTTGCACCGCCGTAACCTTCTGTATCCGCAAGATCCCATCTTGGAGCCTTTGACGGCACTCTGCTGGAGGGGGAATCAACCACGGAGGGCCTCTACATCAACATCCTTGCCCCTCCGATGAGTTGTGAGTAGTTTACCACAGACCTACGGGTCCATAGTTATTAGCTAGATGGCTTCTTCTCTCTTTTCGGATCTCAATACAATGTTCTCCCCCTCTCTTGTGGAGATCTATTCGATGTAAACTCTTTTTGCGGTGTGTTTGTCGAGATATGATGAATTGTGGGTTTATGATCAAGTTTATCTACGAATAATATTTGAATCTTCTCTGAATTCTTTTATGTATGATTAAGTTATCTTGGCAAGTCTCTTAGAATTATCAGTTTGGTTTGGCCTACTAGATTGGTCTTTCTTGCCATAGGAGAAGTGCTTAGCTTTGGGTTCAATCTTGCGGTGTCCTTACCGAGTGACAGAAAGGGTTGCAAGGCACGTATTGTATTATTGCCATCAAGGATAACAAGATGGGGTTTATATCATATTGCATGAGTTTATCCCTCTACATCATGTCATCTTGCTTAATGCGTTACTCTGTTTTTATGAACTTAATACTCTAGATGCAGGCAGGAGTCGGTCGATGTGTGGAGTAATAGTAGTAGATGCAGCAGGAGTCGGTCTACTTTTTATGGACGTGATGCCTATATACATGATCATGCCTAGATAATCTCATAACTATGCGCTTTTCTATCAATTGCTCGACAGTAATTTGTTCACCCACCGTAATACTTATGCTATCTTTAGAGAAGCCACTAGTGAAACCTATGGCCCCCGGGTCTATCTCTTATCATATTTGCTTCCAATCTACTTTTATTTGCATCTTTACTTTTTGCATCTATATTATAAAATACCAAAAATATATTTATCTTATCATACTATCTTTATTAGATCTCACTTTCGCAAGTGGTCGTGAAGCGATTGACAACCCCTTTATTGCGTTGGTTGCGAGTTCTCAGTTTTTTTGTGTAGGTGCGTGGGACTTTGAGGAGCCTCCTACTGGATTGATACCTTGGTTCTCAAAACTGAGGGAAATACTTACGCTACATTTGCTGCATCACCCTCTCCTCTTCGAGGAAAACCAACGCAAGCTCAAGAAGTAGCAGGTGTCCGGGGGCTTGATAGCCGAACTGGTGGATTGCCTCAAAAGGCTGCTTTGAGCTTCTGCTGCGAGGGCCGCAGTGTGCTCTTACGTACGGAGCGAGCATTCTGTGTTTCCATTGACTGTGATGACCCCCATAGGTCCTGGCATCTTGAGCTTGAGGTACGCGTAATGTGCTACCACATTGAATCTTGCAAATGCGGTGCGCCCGAGCAGTGCGTGATAGCCGCTGCAGAACGGGACAATATCGAAGATTAACTCCTCGCTTCGGAAGTTGTCCGGAGATCCGAAGACCACTTCCAGTGTGATTGAGCCCGTACAATGGGCCTCTACACCTGGAATAACACCTTTAAAGGTCGTTTTGGTGGGTTTGATCCTCGAGGGGTCTATACCCATTTCGCGCACTGTATCCTGGTAAAGCAGGTTCAGGCTGCTGCCGCTGTCCATAAGGACTCGAGTGAGGTGATATCCGTCGATGATTGGGTCTAGGACCAATGCGTCAGATCCGCCATGGCGGATACTCGTGGGGTGGTCCCTACGATCAAATGTGATTGGACAAGGGGACCATGGGTTGAACTTTGGGGCGACGGGCTCCATCGCGTATACGTCCCTTAGTGCGCGCTTCCGTTCCCTTTTGGGGATGTGGGTTGCGTATATCATGTTTAATGTCCTCACTTGTGGGGGAACCTCTTCTGTCCTCCTGTGTTCGGCGGCGGTGGCTCCTCCGCATCATCGCTGTGTAGCCCCTTGTCTTTGTCTTCGGCATTTAACTTGCCGGCCTTCTTGAACACCCAACATTCTCTGTTGGTGTGATTGGCTGGCCTATAGGGGGTGCCGTGTATTTGACACGAGCGATCGAGTATGCGGTCCAAACAGGACGGGCCCGGAGTACTTCTTTTGAATGGCTTTTTTCGCTGACCAGATTTAGAGCCTCTGAATCCGGCATTGACTGTCGTGCCCTCGCTGTTATCACCGTTGCTGCGGCGCTTGTGTTTGCTGCGATGTGACCTGTCGTTGCTGTCCTTGGTATCCTAAGTGCCAAGGTTCCCTGATATGTTATTGCTATGAGCCAACCAGCTATCCTCTCCCGCCCAAAAGCGGGTCATGAGTGTCGTGAGGGCTGCCATTGATTTTGGCTTTTCCTGGCCGAGGTGCCGGGCGAGCCACTCGTCACGGATGTTGTGCTTGAATGCCGCTAGGGCTTCTGCATCCGGACAGTCGACAATTTGGTTTTTCTTTGTTAGGAACCGTGTCCAGAATTGCCTGGCCGATTCCCCTGACTGCTGAATTATGTGGCTCAAGTCATCGGCGTCTGGTGGTCGCACATAAGTCCCCTGGAAATTGTCAAGAAATGCGTCTTCCAGATCCTCCCAACAGCCGACGGAGTCTCTTTGGCGAGCTATTCAGCCAATGCCGAGCTGGTCCTTTGAGTTTTAACGGAGGTACTTGATGGCATGTAGATCATCACCAAGGGCCATGTGGATGTGGAGGAGGAAGTCCTCGATCCATACCGCAGGTCTGTTGTACCATCATATGATTCGATGTTTACGTGTTTGAAACCTTCGGGAATTCATGCTCCATTACTTCATTGGTGAAGCATAGGGGTGTGCCGCGCCTCTGTCTTTGGGCTATGTCGCGACGCAGCTCGTATGAGTCCTGCTGCTGTATTCGCCCGTCCGAATTGCTTTTATCAGATCCGCGAGGCGGTCATCGTCCTTGTAGGGGCACGACCCCGTGATCCATAAATCGATCTAGCGTGTTTTGCCCTGTCTTCCAATACGTCTCGCAGGTCTCGCGTGTTTCCCGTTGCCTTGGTATATTTGTTTGAATGGCGGCGGGGTGCAGGCTTATTTTCGGGCCGTACTGCCTCTCTATCTCGGCCACGGGGTGGCCGATCAGCCGTATCGAATGCAGGGTGACCTCTGGAAGGGCGTTCGAGTTCGTGCTCCTCAGCCGCAAGGACTTCAGTCCATCTACCTGCTAGCAGATCCTGATCAGCTTGAAGCTGTTGCTGCCTTTTCCTCAGGCTGTTTGCTATGGCAATAAGCCGGCGCTTAAAGCGCTCCTGCTCGACGGGATCCTCAGGCACGACAAATTCTTCGTCGTCGAGGCTCACTTCGTCTTCGGAGGGAGGCATATAGTTGTCGTCCTCCGTTTCTCCCTCTGCCGCTCTCTTAGGAGGGATGGCTTGTTCATCCTCCGGCTCTTGATCGTTCTGGAGGGGATTGTCATCATCTTCGGCACTGTTCGGAGCACTGTTATCTCCTGTGCCGGTATCACCGCTTTTGCTGTGGGGAGATTTAGAGCGGCGCCGCTGACGTCGGCGCAAAGGTTGCTTCTTGGAGGGGTCGTCCTCCATTGTCTTATCGCCATTGCCTTCTTTGGGTGTGTCCACCATGTATATATCTTATGATGAGGTGGCGGTCCAGTGCCCTGTGGGCAGTGGTTCCTGTTCGTCTCCGGCGTCGGTGTCCATACCATCGATGTCTTCGGAGTTGAAGTCGAGCATGTCGGTTAAGTCGTCAACAGTGGCTACTAAGTGGGAGGTGGGTGGGGATTGAATTTCTTTGTCGTCCGCATCCCACTCTAGTCGGAGATAGTTCGGCCAAGGTTCTCCAGACAGGGAGAGAGATTTCAATGAGTTCAGTATGTCGCCGAAGGGCGAGTGCTGAAAGATATCTGCGGAGGTGAACTCCATGATCGGCGCCCAATCGGATTCGATAGGTATGGGTGCGGGCGGTACGGAGTCCGTGGCCAAGGACGAGTCCAACAGTTTGGTGACACGTCTCTCGTGAAGGGTAAGGTCGGTATTCGTCTCTATCGCCGCTGAGGGCGCGGCCCCCGTGGCAGAGTCTATCCTCCCGTCCTCGGATGGCGCGATCTGCTCCGGACTAGAGGCCGGAGTAGTTGCTGGCGTGATCTCCCGAACACCGTCCGACGGCAGAGCTATATCGTGCTTGTCGTGATCGTGCGGCACACCTGGCATGGGCCCAAATCCGTTGAAGATCAAGTCTCCGCGGGTATCAGCAGTGTAATTCAAGTTTCCAAACCTGACCTGATGGCCAGGGGCGTAGCTCTCGATCTACTCCAGATGGCCAAACGAGTTGGCCCGCAGTGCAAAGCCGCCGAACACGAAGATCTGTCCGGGGAGGAAAACCTCACCCTGGACCGCATCATTGTCGATGATCGAAGGGGCCATCGAACCTTGCAGCGACGACACAGTGGAACTCTCAATGAAAGCACCAATGTCGGTGTCAAAACCGGCGGATCTCGGGTAGGGGGTCCCGAACTGTGCTTCTAAGGCGGATGGTAACATGAGGCAAGGGACACAATGTTTACCCAGGTTTGGGCCCTCTGTATGGAGGTAATACCCTATTTCCTGCTTGATTGATCTTGATGAATATGAGTATTACAAGAGTTGATCTACCACGAGATCGTAGAGGCTAAACCCTAAAAGCTAGCCTATGGTATGATTGTTTGTTGTCCTACGGACTAAACCCTCCGGTTTATATAGACACTGGAGGGGGCTAGGGTTACACAGAGTCGGTTACAACAGAAGGAGATCTACATATCCGTATCGCCAAGCTTGCCTTCCACGCCAAGAGAGTCCCATCCGGACACAAGACGAAGTCTTCAATCTTGTATCTTCATAGTCTAACAGTCCGGCCAAAGGATATTGTCCGGCTGTCCGGATACCCCCTAATCCAGGACTCCCTCAATGGGCTTCCTCAAAATGCCCTAGGTCTTCGTGAGCAAGCGAGTTGGATGCACACCCACTTAGTTTCTTTTGTTGGGCTTTCATACACTTATAGCTCTAGTGCATCCGTTGCATGGAAATCCCTACTCACTCACATTGATATCTATTGATGGGCATCTCCATAGCCCGTTGATACGCCTAGTTGATGTGAGACTATCTTCTCCTTTTTGTCTTATCCACAACCACCATTCTATTCCACATATAGTGCTATGTCCATGACTCACGCTCATGTATTGCGTGAAGATTGAAAAAGTTTGAGAACGTCAAAAGTATGAAACAATTGCTTGGCTTGTCATCGGGGTTGTGCATGATTTAAATATTTTGTGTGGTGAAGATAGAGCATAGCCAGACTATATGATTTTCTAGGGATAACTTTCTTTGGCCATGTTATTTTGAGAAGACATAATTGCTTAGTTAGTATGCTTGAAGTATTATTATTTTTATGTCAATATTAAACTTTTTGTCTTGAATATTTCGGATCTGAATATTCATACCACAGTTAAGAAGAGTTACATTGAAATTATGCCAAGTAGCATTCCACATCAAAAATTCTGTTTTATCATTTACCTACTCAAGGACGAGCAGGAATTAAACTTGGGGATGCTTGATACGTCTCCAACGTATCTATAATTTTTGATTGTTCCATGTTATATTATATTCTGTTTTGGACATTATTGGGCTTTCTTATACACTTTTATATTATTTTTGGGACTAACCTATTAACCGGAGGCCCAGCCGAGAATTGCTGTTTTTTTGCCTATTTTAGAGTTTCACAGAAAAATAATATCAGACGGAGTCCAAACGGAATGAAACCTTCGGAAACGTGATTTTCGGAACGAACATGATCCATAGGACTTGGACCCTACGTCAAGACATCAACTAGGAGGACACGAGGTAGGGGGGCACGCCCTCCACCCTCGTGGGCCCCCTGTTGCTCCACCGACGTACTCTTTCCTCCTATATATACCTACGTACCCCCAAACTACCTGATAAGGAGCCAAAAACCTAATTCCACCACCGCAACCTTTTGTACCCGTGAGATCCCATCTTGGGGCCTGTTCCGGAGCTCTGCCGGAGGGGGCATCGATCATGGAGGGCTTCTACATCAACACCATAGCCTCTCCGATGATGTGTGAGTAGTTTACCTCAGACCTTCGGGTCCATAGTTATTAGCTAGATGGCTTCTTCTCTCTTTTTGAATCTCAATACAATGTTCTCCCCCTCTCTCGTGGACATCTATTCGATGTAATCTTGTTTTGCGGTGTGTTTGTTGAGACCGATGAATTGTGGGTTTATGATCAAGTTTATCTATGAACAATATTTGAATCTTCTCTGAATACTTTTATGTATGATTAGGTTATCTTTGCAAGTCTCTTTGAATTATCAGTTAGGTTTGGCCTACTAGATTGATCTTTCTTGCAATGGGAGAAGTGCTTAGCTTTGGGTTCAATCTTGCGGTGTCCTTTCCCAGTAACAGTAGGGGCAGCAAGGCACGTACAATATTGTTGCCATCGAGGATAACAAGATGGGGTTTATAACATATTGCATGAGTTTATCCCTCTACATCATGTCATCTTGCTTAAAGCGTTACTCTGTTCTTATGAACTTAATACTCTAGATGCATGCTGGATAGCGGTCGATGTGTGGAGTAATAGTAGTAGATGCAGGCAGGAGTTGGTCTACTTGTCTCAGACGTGATGCCTATATACATGATCATACCTAGATATTCTCATAACTATGCACAATTCTGTCAATTTCTCAACAGTAGTAATTTGTTCACCCACCGTAATATTTATGCTCATGAGAGAAGCCACTAGTGAAACCTATGGCCCCCGGGTCTATTTTCCATCATATTAATTTCCCGACAACAAGCTATTTCTGACGCCGTTTTTATTTTACTTTGCATCTTTATCATAAAAATACAAAATATTATCTTATCATATCTATCAGATCTCACTCTCGTAAGTGACCGTGTAGGGATTGACAACCCCTTATCGCGTTGGCTGCGAGGATTTATTTGTTTGTGTAGGTGCGAGGGACTCGTGCGTGGCCTCCTACTGGATTGATACCTTGGTTCTCAAAAACTGAGGGAAATACTTACGCTACTTTGCTGCATCACCCTTTCCTCTTCAAGGGAAAACCAACACAGTGCTCAAGAGGTAGCAACGTCCCACCCACCACCCACTTCATAGCCACTGTCGAGGACTTAACTGACATGTTGGATTATGCCTCTGAAGACATCGACGGCATGGACAGCGATGCCGGAGACGAACAAGGCCAAGACCCGCCATTCACTGGACACTGGATGGCTACCTCCACATATGATGTGTATATGGTGGATACACCCAAAGAGGACAACGATGAAGGCAGGAAAGATTTGATCGCAGATAAACCCACGGGTGCACCACCGAAACATCGACGTTAGCGATGCCGCTCAAAATCACGTCGCAGAATGGAAAGTTATACTAGAACCGGAGACGATGACACTCCGGACAATGCTGAAGACCCCGAAGACCCCGTCGAGTTTACGTCCGGACAGGACGAATGGGAGGAAGGGCAAGTTAACTCCGACGAGCAGGCCGAGAATGAGGATTCGGAAGATAGCAACTATCTACCGATCTCCGAGGATAATGTCAGCCTCGGCAACAAAGATTTCATCATGCCAGAGGAACCCCTCGAGCAGGATTGCTTTAGGAGCCAACTAATCGCCACTACGAGAAGCCTAAAAAAGAAGCGACAACAGCTCCAAGCCGAACAGGAAACACTCAATGACAGATGGACCTAGGTCCTATCTGCCGAAGAATATGGCCTTCCACGCCCAACAAAGAGCTATCCAAAGCGGCGACTATTGCCACAATTCGACGATGAGGCCCTTGAGCTAATACCGTCGAGATATAATCATGCTAATGAACCAGACCGACCACCACGTGGACGAGATAAAGAGGCTACCTACGCCGAACACCAACCCGCACCACCTCGCCATAGAGGCAAAGAGGCAGCGGATCTAGAATACACCTACGACCTACGACAGGACCTGGACAATAGAGCAGGCCAAGCCAGATCAATCTATGGATCAAGGGGGCGTCCCCCAATGCAAGAAGACGACCATCAGGCCTGGTGCGATAGGCATAACCTCACCCGGGCTGAAAACCGCATACGAATGCCATCCGAACTCCGCCATGACGTTGCCCAATACAGATGCGCCGCACACCCCTTATGCTTTACCGATGAGGTAATGTAGCATGAGTTCCCAGAAGGGTTTAAACCCGTAAACATCAAATCATACAACAGCACGACAGATCCCGCGGTATGGATTGAAGATTTCCTTCTCCATATCCATATGGCTCGCGGTGACGATCTCCATGCCATAAAATATCTCCCCTTAAAGCAGAAAGGACCAACACGACACTGGTTAAACAGCCTCCCAAAGAACTCTATTGGTAGCTGGGAAGATTTGGAAGATGCCTTTAGAGACAACTTCCAAGGTACCTATGTCCGGCCTCTGGACACCGATGACCTCAGTCATATAGTCCAACAACCCGGGGAGTCAGCCCGAAAACTCTGGACTAGGTTCTTAATTAAAAAGAACCAAATCGTCGATTGTCCAGACGCCCAAGCCCTTGTGGCCTTTAAACATAGCGTCTGTGACGAATGGCTCGCTCGACACCTCGGCCAAGGAAAACCGAAGTCTGTGGAAGCTCTTACCGCACTCATGACTCGCTTTTGCGCGGGAGAAGACAGCTGGTTAGCTCGAAGACGCAACAGTACTAGCGACCCTGGCACCTCCGAAGCCAGAGACGGCAACGGTAGGCCATGGCGCAACAAACACAAGCGTCGAAGCAACAATGAAGATACCGAAGACACGACGGTCATCACCGGATTCAGTGGCTCTAAATCCGGTCAGCAGAAGAAGCCATTCAAAGGAAACAAAGATGGTCCATCCAGTTTGGACAAAATACTCAATCGGCCTTGCCAGATTCATGGCACCCCTGACAAGCCTGCAAATATTTCCAACAGAAATTGTTGGGTTTTCAAACAGGCTGGTAAGTTAAACACCGAACACAAGGGGAAAGGGCCGCCGAGCGAGGACGATGAAGAGCCTCGCCACCGAACACAGGGGTGTCGGTGTCAAAACCGGCAGATCTCGGGTAGGGGGTCCTGAACTGTGCGTCTGAGGATCGAAGGTAACAGGAGGCACGGGACACCATGTTTACCCAGGTTCGAGCCCTCTTAATGGAGGTAATACCCTACTTCCTGCTTGATTGACTTGGATGAGTATAGGGGTTACAAGAGTTGATCTAACTCGAGATTGTAATGGCTAAACCCTAGATTTCTAGCCTGTATGATTATGATTGCCTCTACAGACTAAACCCTCCGGTTTATATAGACACCGGAGGGGGCTAGGGTTGTATAGAGTCGGTTTATAGAGAAAGGAATCTTCATATCCGAACGCCAAGCTTGCCTTCCACGCCAAGGGGAGTCCCATCCGGACACGGGGGAACGCCTAGCATCATGTATCTTCATGGCCCACGAGTCCGGCCCATGTCACATAGCCCGGACGCCCGAGGACCCCCCCTGAACCAGGACAACCTCAGTAGCCTGCTGACCCACAAGTATAGGGGATCTATCGTAGTCCTTTCGATAAGTAAGAGTGTCGAACCCAGTGAGGAGCAGAATGAAATGAAAAGCGGTTTTCAGTAAGGTTTTCTCTGCAAGCACTGAAATAGTAGGTGATAGATAGTTTTGTGATAAGATAAATAGTAACGAGCAAAAAGTAAATAAAGTAAATTATGTGCAGCAAGGTGGCCCAATCCTTTATGTAGCAAAGGATAAGCCTGGACAAATTCTAATAATGAAGAAAGAGCTCCCGGGGACACATTGGGAATTATCGTCAAGCTAGTTTTCATCACGTTCATATGATTCGCGTTCGGTACTTTGATAATTTGATATGTGGGTGGACCGACACTTGGGTACTGTCCTAACTTGGACAAGCATCCCACTTATGATTAACCCCTATTGCAAGCATCCGCAACTACAAAAAGGAGTATTAAGTTAAACCTAACCACAACATTAAACATATGGGTCCATATCAACCCCTAACGAAGCAACGCATAAACTAGGGTTTAAGCTTCTGTCACTCTAGCAACCCATCATCTACTTATTACTTCCCTATGCCTTCCTCTAGGCCCAAGTAATGGTGAAGTGTTATGTAACACCACTAGAGGAAAGACAACATACATCTCATCAAAATATCGAACGAATACCAAATTCACATGACTACTAATAGCAAGACTCCACCCGTGTCCTCAGGAATAAATGTAACTACTCACAAAGCATATTCATGTTCATAATCAGAGGAGTAATAATATGCATAAAGGATCTGAACATATGATCTTCCACCAAGTAAACCAACTAGCATCAACTACAAGGAGTAATCAACACTACTAGCAACCCACAGGTACCAATTTGTGGTTTTGATACAAGATTGGATACAAGAGATGAACTAGGCTTTTGAGAGGAGATGGTGCTGGTGAAGATGTTGATGGAGATTGACCCCCTCTCGATGAGAGGATCGTTGGTGATGACGTTGGTGATGATTTCCCCCTCGCGGAGAGAAGTGTCCCCGGCAGAACAGCTCCGCCAGAGCCCTGGATTGATTCCGCCAAGGTTCCGCCTCATGGCAGCGGAGTTTCGTCCCGTAAGCTTGCCCATGATTTTTTCCAGGGTAAAAGTGATGATATAGCAGAAGATGGATGCCGGAGGCCCACCAGCGGGCCCAGGAGATAGGGGGCGTGCCTTGTAGGGGGGGCGCCCCCTGTCTCCTGGACAGGATGTGGGCCCCCTGGCCTATTTCTTTTGCTCATAATTTCTTATAAATTCCAAAAAAGTTGTTTCGTGGAGTTTCAGGACTTTTGGAGATGTGCAGAATAGGTTTCCAACGTTTGCTCCTTTTCGAGCCAGAATTCCAGTTGCAAGCATCCCCCTCTTCATGGTAAACCTTGTAAAATAAGGAGAATAGCCATAAGTATTGAGATATAATGTCTAATAGCAGCCCATAATGCAATAAATATTGATATAAAAGCATGATGCAAAATGGACGATCAACTCCCCAAGCTTAGACCTCGCTTGTCCTCAAGCGGAAACCAAATCGAAAAATATGTCCACATGTTTAGAGATAGAGGTGTCGATAAAAATAAAATACGGACATGAGGGCATCATGATCATTCTAATAACAGCAACATATATGGATTTTGTCATATGATTTCCTATGCTCAAGTAATAAGCAATTCACAATATCAAGTATGGTTCAAAAACTTCATTGGGAACTAACAAACTATATTCTCAGTCATTGAAGCAATTGCAATTTATCGTAATATCGGAAAGAGTAAATAATAGAGCTTTTCTGCAAGCTCACATACTCAACCATCTCGTAGTCCCCCATAATTATTAACACTCACGCAATACTTGTGGTTATAGAGTTTCAGCCGGACACTGAGAAAGATAGGGGCTTATTGTGTTGCCTCCCTACGTATTCACCTTTAGGTGATGTCAACAATAATGGCCTATGCCAACTTACATCTAATTGGATATATGTATCATGATCTTTCAAACACGAGGAGCTTGCCAAAGGATAAAAATAAAAAGGGAAAGGTGAGCATCACCTTGACTCAAGCATAAAGTAAAACATAAAGTAAAAGATAGGCCCTTCGCAGAGGGAAGCAGAGGTTGTCATGCGTGTTTAGGTTTGATGCATAAAATCTTAGTGCAAAAGAATGTCACTTTATATTGCCCCTTGTATGTGGACCTTTATTATGCAGTCCGTTACTTTTATTACTTCCACAACAAGTTCGTACAAAGCTTATTTTCTCTGCACTAATAAGTCATACATATTTAGAGAGCAATTTTTATTGCTTGCACCGATGACAACTTACTTGAAGGATCTTATTCAATCCATAGGTAGGTATGGTGGACCCTCATGGCAAAACTGGGTTTAAGGATATTTGGAAGCACAAGTAGTATCTCTACTTGGTGCAAGGAATTTGGCTAGCATGAGGGGGAAAGGCAAGCTCAACATGTTTGGAAGATCAATGACAATATACTTTAACTGAGATGTCGGAAAACATAAACCATTACGTTGTCTTCCTTGTCCAAAGTCAACTCTTTTAGCATGTCATACTTAATGAGTGCTTCACAATCATAAAAGATGTCCAAGATAATATATTTATATGTGAACCCCTCTTTCCTTATCACTTCTTATTAATTGCAACGATGACCGAGGCTACGTTCATCAACTCTCAACAATTTTTATGCCTCATACTTTCTATATGTGAAGTTATCACTATCCATAAGATCAATATGAACTCTTTTATTCTTTCTATTTTCTCAAGATCATAGCATCATAGCAAAGCCCTTGACTCAACACTAATCTTTATTATAGACAGCACACGGACTCGCTTACATAAACAGATCGCAAAGCAAAGCTCAAAACTACTTGATATCAAAACTTCAATCTACTAGATCAAGATACTACTAAAAGGATCGAACTAAATAAAGCGGTAAAGATAGGAGTGTGATGGTGATACGATATCGGGGCAGCTCCCCCAAGCTTTGCAGTTGCCAAGGGGAGTGCCCATACCCATGTGATTATTTCTTCGGAGGTGATGGAGGTGGTGATGATGACGGTGGATAATCGCACATCGAGCGTAATAGCTCCTCCAACTTGTGAATAATGCCCTTGAGCCCAGCAATATGATCCTTCAACAAAATATTCTCCTGTTTGAGATACTTATTCTGTATGCGGGCTAACTCAATCATCTTGAAAGCTTCAATCTCTGTTGGAGGAACAAGGTTAGGTAAAGGTTGAGGGATGTCTTCTTCTTTCACCACCGGAGCTTGAACCTCCATGGCCTTTTTGATCCCTTCGTCCTTGTTAATCTCCTCCAGTTCCTGTCTTTTCAACTCTATCTTCAATAGCCAGGCATCCTTGTCTTTGTTGTCGGAGGAGGGAGAAGTCATGGTGCTCTAAATCTGAAACAGAAACAGCTCGAAACGAAAACAGAGGATATTTGCGTGATACAGTGGTCAAAACCTTCGGGAGTATATATAATGAATTTTTACCGACCAAAATACGTAACATACAAGAAAACGGAGTCCGGGAGGCACACGAGGTGCCCACGAGACAGGGGGGCGCGCCCTATAGGGGGGGCGCGCCCTCCTCTCTCGTGGGAGCCTCGTGCCCCTTTCGGACTACTTCTTTCTTCCTAAAATTCTTAAATAATCCAAAACTGATAAAAATTGCCATTAGAGTTGTTTTGGAGTCGGTTTACTTACTGTACCATGTACCTATGCCTTTTCGGAGTTTGGAACGTTCTGGAAAGTGTCTCTTATGTATTCCTCAGGGGTTATGATCTCAATAATATTAGTTTCCACATTAATGGGATTACCTGAAATATAATGTTTAATTCTTTGACCGTTTACCACCCTCGGATTTGTGCCTTCGAAGTTGTTGATTTTTATAGCACCAGAACGATAAACCTCTTCGATAACATAGGGACCTTCCCATTTTGAGAGAAGTTTTCCTGCAAAAAATCTTAAACGAGAGTTGAATAATAACACATAATCTCCTACGTTAAACTCACGCTTTTGTATCCTCTTATCATGCCAGCGTTTGACTTTTTCTTTGAAAAGCTTGGCATTCTCATATGCTTGGGTTCTCCATTCATCAAGTGAGCTAATATCAAACAACCTCTTCTCACCGGCAAGTTTGAAGTCATAATTGAGCTCTTTAATAGCCCAATATGCTTTATGTTCAAGTTCAAGAGGTAAATGACATGCTTTTCCATAAACCATCTTATATGGAGACATACCCATAGGATTTTTATATGCAGTTCTATATGCCCATAATGCATCATCAAGTTTTTTGGACCAATTCTTTCTAGATCTATTCACAGTCTTTTGCAAAATTAATTTGAGCTCTCTATTGCTCAATTCTACTTGACCACTAGACTGCGGGTGGTAAGGAGATGCGATTCTATGATTGACATCATACTTAGCAAGCATCTTACGGAAATCACCATGAATAAAGTGTGAACCACCATCAGTCATAAGATATCTAGGGACTCCAAACCTCGGAAAAATAACTTCTTTAAGCATTTTAATAGAAGTGTTATGATCAGCACTACTACTTGGAATAGCTTCTACCCACTTAGTAACGTAATCAACAACAACTAAAATATGTTTATAACCATTGGAGGCAGGAAAAGGTCCCATATAATCAAAGCCCCAAACATCAAACGGTTCAATAACTAGGGAATAATTCATAGGCATTTCTTGACGTCTACTAATGTTACCTATTCTTTGACATTCATCACAAGATAAAACAAACTTACAAGCATCTTTGAAAAGAGTAGGCCAATAAAAACCAGATTGAAGTACCTTGTGTGCAGTTCTATCTCCAGCGTGGTGTCCTCCATAAGATTCCGAGTGACACTTGCGTAGGATTTGTTCCTGTTCATGATCAGGCACACAACGTCTAATAATACCATCTACTCCTTCTTTATAAAGGTGTGGATCATCCTAGAAGTAATGTCTTAAATCATAAAAGAACTTTTTCTTTTGCTGGTATGTGAAACTAGGCGGTATATATTTAGCAACAATGTAATTAGCATAATCAGCATACCAAGGAGCAGTACGAGAAGCATTGACAACCGCTAATTCTTCATCAGGAAAACTATCATTAATAGGCAATGGGTCATCAAGAACATTCTCTAACCTAGACAAGTTGTCTGCAACGGGGTTCTCAGCTCCTTTTCTATCAATAATATCAAGTCAAATTCTTGGAGCAAGAGGACCCATGTAATGAGTCTAGGCTTAGCATCTTTCTTTTCCATAAGATATTTAATAGCAGCATGATCAGTGTGAATGGTGATTTTGGAATCAACAATATAAGGTCTAAACTTATCACATGCAAACACAACTGCTAAGAACTCTTTTTCAGTAGTAGTCTAATTTCTCTGGGCAGTATCAAGAGTCTTACTAGCATACTGGATAACATTCAATTTCTTATCGACTCTTTGCCCTAAAATAGCACCTACAGCATAATCACTAGCATCGCACATAATTTCAAAAGGTAAATTCCAATCAGGTTGCTGAACAATAGGTGCAGTGATCAATGCTTTCTTAAGTGTTTCGAATGCCTCTACACAATCATCATCAAAGACGAAAGGAATATCTTTTTGCAATAAATTAGTCAGAGGCCTAGAGATTTTAGAAAAGTCCTTAATGAACCTCCTATAAAATCTGGCATGACCAAGGAAACTTCTTATACCTTTTATGTCCTTGGGACATGGCATCTTTTCAATAGCATCAACTTTGGCTTTATCAACTTCAATACCTCTCTCGGAGATCTTGTGCCCCAAGACAATGCCTTCATTAACCATAGAGTGACACTTTTCCCAATTCAGGACGAGACTAGTGTCTTCGCATCTCTGCAAAACTCGATCAAGGTTGCTCAAACAATCATCAAAAGAGGATCCATAGACAGAGAAGTCATCCATGAATACCTCACAAATCTTTTCAAAAAAATCAGAGAATATAGCCATCATGCATATTTGAAAGGTAGCAGGTGCATTACATAAACCAAAAGGCATACATCTATAAGAAAAAAGTACCAAAAGGGCAGGTAAAAGTAGTTTTAGATTGATCCTTTGCTGACACAGGTATTTGAGAGAAGCCAGAATAACCATCTAGAAAGCAAAAATGTGTGTGTTTGGATAGCCTTTCTAGCATTTGATCAATAAAAGGTAAAGGGTAATGATCTTTCTTAGTAGATTTATTTAACTTACGAAAATCAATTTGCATCCTATAACCTGTAATAATTCTTTGCGGGATCAATTCATCTTTATCATTAGGAACAACGGTAATACCTCCCTTTTTGGGCACACAATGGACAGCGATTACCCATTCACTATCAGCAACGGGACAAATAATACCTGCCTCAGGGAGTTTTAGAATCTCCTTTCTTACCACTTCCTTCATTTTGGGATTTAATCGTCTTTGAGGATCTCTAACTGGTTTGGCATCTTTCTCCACTGAAATTTTGTGTTGACATAATGTGGGACTGATGCCCTTAAGATCATCCAGAGTATATCCAATAGCAGCCCGGTGCTTCTTCAGAGTTTTCAATAATCTTTCTTCTTCTTTCTCTGAAAGGTTAGCACTAATAATAACAGGATATATTTCTTTTTCATCAAGATAAGCATACTTAAGATTATCAGGTAAAGGTTTGAGTTCAAACACGGATCACCCTTGGGTGGAGGGGATCCCAAGAATTTCAACGGAAGGTTATGTTTCAAAGAGGTTCTTGTTTAAGGAACACTTCATCTATTTCTTCCCTTTCCTTCATAAACATATCGTTTTCATGGTCTAATAAATAATGTTCTAACGGATCAGTTGGAGGAACAGCTATGGAAGCAAGACCAATAATCTCATCTTTACTAGGTGGTTCCCTTTCACGAGGTTGTCTACTAAACTTAGCAAAATTGAACTCATGAGACATACCATCTATGCCAACAGTGACAATATTCATTTCACAATTAATCTTAGCACTAGCAGTATGCAAGAAGGGTCTACCAAAAATAATGGGACAAAAATCATCTTGTGGGGAAGCAAGTACAAGAAAATCAACAGGGTATTTAATCTTCCCACACAAGACTTCAACATCTCTAACAATCCCAATAGGTTTAATGGTGTCCCTATTAGCAAGAGAAATAGTAACATCAATGTCTTCCAATTCAACAGGTGCAATATCGTGCATAATTTATTTATATAGATTATAAGGTATCGCACTAGCACTAGCACCCATATCACATAAGCCATGATAGCAATGATCTCCTATTTTAACAGAAATAACAGGCATGCCTACAAAAGGTCTACGTGTCTTAGTATCGGGTCTAGCAATATTAGCGGTTTCACCCACGAAAGAGATAACATGCCCATCTAAGTCCTCATCCAAGAGATCTTTAATCATTGCAATACCAGGTTCAACATTAATTTGCTCAGGAGGTGTATAGGTCCTAGTATTACTCTTATGAACAACAGTCGAAGCTTTAACATGATCTTTTATCCTAACGGGAAAAGGAGGTTTTTCGACATAAGCAGTAGGAATAATAGGATCACTATATGTAATGGTATTTTCTTCGACCGTAATGGGTGCAACTACTTTCACTTCAATAGGAGGATTATATTTAAACCACTTCTCTTTAGGGAGATCAACGTGAGTAGCAAAAGATTCACAAAAAGTAGCTACTATCTCAGAGTCAAGTCCATACTTAGCGCTAAATCCACAAAAAAGCATCGGTATCCATAAAAGATTTAACACAATCAAACTTAGGTGTCATACCTGACTCCTTACCATCGTCGGAACCCCAATCTTCAGAGTTGCGTTTATTTCTTTCCAATAAGTACCATTTGAAATCAATAGTCTTCAGCATATAAGAACCAGCACAGGAAGTATCGAGCAGGTTGCGATTATTAAGAGAAAGCCGAGCATAAAAATTCTGAATAATCATTTCTCGAGAGAGCTCATGATTGGGGCATGAATATAACATTGACTTAAGCCTCCCCCAAGCTTGAGCGATGCTTTCTCCTTTGCGAGGCTAGAAATTATATATGTAATTACGATCACGATGAACGAGATGCATAGGATAGAACTTCTGGTGAAATTCCAACTTCAATCGCTTATAATTCCAAGATCCCGAATCATCACATAGCCTATACCATGTCAATGCATCTCCCTTCAAAGATAAAGGGAAGACCTTCCTTTTAACAACATCATCGGGAATACCTGCAAGCTTAAATAATCCACAAACTTCATCCACAAAGATAAGGTGTAAATCGGGATGCAATGTTCCGTCTCTTGCAAAAGGATTAGCAAGCAGTTTTTCTATCATACCCGAAGGAATCTCAAAGTGAATATTTTCATAAAGTTCAGTAGGTTGAGGAGCATCTCTTTGCTCTTCTGTTTGGGGTGAGCCCCTTAAAGGATGAGTTTCCATAGTGACAAGTGACAGAAAATTTCAGCACACTATATAAATGTTTCCTTAACAAGTTCCACTCACCAAAAGCGCTACACTCCCCGGCAACGGCGCCAGAAAAGAGTCTTGATGACCCACAAGTACAGGGGATCTATCATAGTCCTTTCGATAAGTAAGAGTGTCGAACCCAACGAGGAGCAGAAGGAAATGATAAGCGGTTTTTACTAAGGTTTTCTCTGCAAGCACTGAAATAGTAGGTGATAGATAGTTTTGTGATAAGATAAATAGTAACGAGCAAAAAGTAAATAAAGTAAATAACGTGCAGCAAGGTGGCACAATCCTTTATGTAGCAAAGGATAAGCCTGGACAAATTCTAATAATGAAGAAAGAGCTCCCGAGGACACATTGGGAATTATCGTCAAGCTAGTTTTCATCACGTTCATATGATTCGCCTTCGGTACTTTGATAATTTGATATGTGGTTGGACCAACACTTGGGCACTGTCCTAACTTGGACAAGCATCCCACTTATGATTAACCCCTATTGCAAGCATCCGCAACTACAAAAAGGAGTATTAAGGTAAACCTAACCACAACATTAAACATATGGGTCCATATCAACCCCTAACGAAGCAACGCATAAACTAGGGTTTAAGCTTCTTTCACTCTAGCAACCCATCATCTACTTATTACTTCCCTATGCCTTCCTCTAGGCCCAAATAATGGTGAAGTGTTATGTAGTCGACGTTCACATAACACCACTAGAGGAAATACAACATACACCTCATCAAAATATCGAACGAATACCAAATTCACATGACTACTAATAGCAAGACTTCACCCATGTCCTCAGGAACAAACGTAACTACTCACAAAGCATATTCAAGTTCATAATCAGAGGAGTAATAATATGCATAAAGGATCTGAACATACGATCTTCCACCAAGTAAACCAACTAGCATCAACTACAAGGAGTAATCAACACTACTAGCAACCCACAGGTACCAATTTGTGGTTTTGATACAAGATTGGATACAAGAGATGAACTAGGCTTTTGAGAGGAGATGGTGCTGGTGAAGATGTTGATGGAGATTGACCCCCTCTCGATGAGAGGATCGTTGGTGATGACGTTGGTGATGATTTCCCCCTCCCGGAGAGAAGTGTCCCCGGCAGAACAGCTCCGCCAGAGCCCTAGATTGATTCCGCCAAGGTTCCGCCTCGTGGCGGCGGAGTTTCATCCCGTAAGCTTGCCCACGATTTTTTCCAAGGTAAAAGTGATGATATAGCAGAAGATGGACGCCGGAGGCCCACCAGGGGGCCCAGGAGATAGGGGCTCGCCCTGTAGGGGGGGGGGCGCCCCCTATATCCTGGATAGGATGTGGGCCCCCTGGCCTATTTCTTTTGCTCATAATTTCTTATAAATTCCAAAAAGTTGTTCCGTGGAGTTTCAGGACTTTTGGAGATGTGCAGAATAGGTTTCAACGTTTGCTCCTTTTCCACCAGAATTCCAGTGCCGCATCCCCCTCTTCATGGTAAACCTTGTAAAATAAGGGAGAATAGCCATAAGTATTGAGATATAATGTCTAATAGCAGCCCATAATGCAATAAATATTGATATAAAAGCATGATGCAAAATGGAAGTATCATAGCCCGTGAACCAGGCTTCAATGACAATATGTCCAGCGCACAGATTGTCTTCGGCATTGCAAGGCGGGTTCCTCCTCCGAACATTTCAAAGCAGTTGATTACAAGAACTATACCCGGATTTGTACAATAGTCACAACCCTCCACCGCAAGGGTATAATACCTAATAAAAAAAGCATGATACGTCTTTACTGACAGTTCTGCTGGCGAGACGTTACATCCAGCCTCCCCATTATTTCGAATCATTTTTCTCTTTCCCGTTTCGCGTTTCAAGACGCAGTCTCCGGTGACATGTCTTGTCAAAGCAAAGCTCATGTCCGCTTATTACGGGATTCTCGTCAATACGGTTTTGGGTAATCCAACTGTGTCGTTCGCACGACCCCTTGGG
The DNA here is from genome assembly GCA_021605205.1 of Aegilops longissima. Lineage (NCBI taxonomy): Eukaryota > Viridiplantae > Streptophyta > Magnoliopsida > Poales > Poaceae > Aegilops > Aegilops longissima. Next base: position 552,685,647 of record CM038681.1, on the reverse strand, counting down.
AATAGGCGAGTTTTAATGCTTGTTGGGAGACGTTCTATATTCACGGCCTTTATAAGGAGATAAGAATCCACCTTTTCACCTCACGCCTTCTTCTTCCTCAGCCCATCCGCCCTCGAGCTCTAGCGCCCAAGCTTTGATCCCTTCTGTCCCCAGAAAACACTCTAGCCATTTACGGATCTGGAGCACAGGGTGTCGGTGTCAAAACCGGCGGATCTCGGGTAGGTGGTCTTGAACTGTGCGTCTAAGGTCGATGGTAACAGGAGACGGGGGACACGATGTTTACCCAGGTTCGGGCCCTCTCTATGGAGGTAATACCCTACTTCCTGCTTGATTTATCTTGATGAATATAAGTATTACAAGAGTTGATCTACCACAAAATCGTAATGGCTAAAACCCTAGAAGTCTAACCCTTCGGTTTATATAGACACCGGAGGGGATTAGGGTTGTACAAAGTCGGTTACAGTGGAAGGAATCTTCATATTTGAATGCCAAGCTTGTCATCCACGCCAAGGAGAGTCCCATCCGGACACGGGAGAGAGTCTACTGTCTTATATCTTCACGGCCCATCAGTCCGGCCCATGTCCAGCTAGCCGGACGTCCGAGGACCGCTTAATCCAGGGCTCCCTCAGTAGCCCCTGAACTAGGCTTCAATGACGAGGTGTCTGGCGCGCAGATTGTCTTCGGCATTGCAAGGCAGGTTCCTCCTCCGAATACTCCAAAACAGCCTTCGAACACAAAGAACATGTTCGGCTCTACAAAACAAGTACCACACACAACCGCAGAGAGTTTAATATCTCATGAGTCCAATCCACTGATAACTTTCATAGCGTGACGCCACCTCACTACCCGGTCATTATTTCGAACCGTTTTTTGGCGTGCCACTCCATGTTTTGAGATGCGGTTTCATTGGCACGTCTTGTCAAAGTAGAGATCGTGTCCCCTTAGTACGGGATTCTCATCAATACGTGTGTGGGTAATCCAACCGTCCCGTCGGCATGATTCCTGGGGAATACACAGGTTCTAAGGCCCATGAGGAGGTGTTTGATATTCACCGCCATTATAAAGGGGCACAGACCCGTCTTTCTTCTCTATGCCTGCCTCTTCCTCAACCTTTCCAACCTCGAGTTCCAGCACCCAGGTTTCAACTTAATCGCTACGAGCCTCCCAGTCATGTCCGGACCCAGCCCTCAAGGCCGGTGGGTGGCCTCTTCTGTCACAGAGGACGATATTGTGAAGCTCTGAGCGGCAAGATACCTGACCGCGAAAATCCTCCACAGGCTCCCTACTAAAGGGCAGGTTATTCCTACCCCCAGATCCGGCGAGAGGGTCGTATTCATCTCCCACTTCCTCCGGGGCTAGGGTTCGCTGGAATGGAAGAGATAATTAAGTTAATTAGGCCTTGAACTTCTACTTTCATTTAGAATTTAGGCATTATTTTTCCCCTTGCTTCCGAAAAAAGAGTCAAGAAACACTAATGGCAACCCTTCGAGTCGACAAAATTCATAAAATTCTGCGCGAACGTATTGAATAATTGTAGGTAGCAAAACATCTCACTCAGTAACTAAATTAGAGTTCGATCTTTTACGTTTCTGTTGTATTTTTGCATTTTTGTTTTGATCCGACATCAGATCTGAGTTATTGTTCACTGACTATATCTTAGACCATTGCAATCTCTTTCTTTCACTTGGTTTTTCTTCCTTCCCTTCGGTACTCCTTAACTTGGAGATACTCCTCGCCATCCCTTCATCCGTGGGCTCATCTTCTATTACGGGCTAGATTTTCACGATCTAGCCCCGGACTCTTTTCTTCACATCTCGACGTTTATCGTCATGTGCCAGGCCTTTCTCTGTATTCCCCCACACTTCGGCTTATGGCTCAAGACCTTTAATGTGAAGCCGAAGGTGATCGAAGGGAAGCAAGCGGAGTGTGGTGGTGTCACGGTGAGCAAGCTTACCAACACTCTTTGGCCAAAAGGCCCTTTCACGGAATCCTCCAACTTATGGCAGTGGGAGTGGTTTTACATCACTGAACCCCGTGGTACCAAGTGGGCAGCTACACTTGTGTTCCGATCTGGCCCTCCAATATAGCTCGCATCATGGATCAATAAGGGGTTAGACTAGGGATCAATTGACGAAGTGCAGACTCTACAGAGCCCATCCGGAGTCTCCTTGAGAAGGACACCAGTCTCATCAATGTGATTCAAGTAATGCTAGTCCGTCGGGTCCTGCCGTGCCAGCGACAGCCCCTCCGCATGTGGGAGTTCAATCCGGAAGGAACACGAACCCTTCAGCACTTCTTCGGCACGACGCACAGAGGAATGTCGAAGTTATTTTTCGGGACACGAAAACAGTGGCCAGATACCACCAAGGACATTGGCGTCGACTGCGACCATCCGGATACCCCGGTAAGCACTCGACTCCCGAACATAGCTCAGTTAAATATCCCGTAATAAGATACTGAGAAAACCATCTTCTTCCAGGTCTGGATAAAGAAGGCGGAGCGAATTAGGTGTTCGACCCCTCTTCCCGAAGACTCAGCTGATCCTGTGCTAACAAGGATGCTGGCTCCGGCACCATACCAAGTGCCAGTAAAAGAGGACAAGGAGGAGAGCAGGAAGGCCAAAGGCGGCCTCCATTCTGAAGGTACACGAAGCACTATGTCCGGGGAGATTAGGACTCCCTCTTTCAAAGATGAGAGAGAAGGAGAAGCTGACATCCCTTCTCCCCATGGGAAGAAAAGAAGCGCCTCCAAAGATTTGGAGGTAAAGGCTCCCAAGCGAGGGAAGATGCCCTTTTCAGGCAGTTCGGGTTCGGAAGACTGAGTTGTCGCGCAATTCCTCCGTAAGGACAAGCCTTTAGCCGAATCGTAAGTGAACAAGGGTGTCCCAAACATATCCTGTTCCTTTCATTTTACAAAGGTAACATCTAATATACATTTACAGTCCGGCGCGCAGTATTCCTCAACAGTCCTCCTCCTCGGGGGATCTGCTTCCGGCGATGATGGAAAGCGAGACGCCTCCATAGGCCTCCTCGCCCAATAGAGCGGGCGACTTTGAAGTGTCGTCCCGGAGGACCTCTCCCGATCAGCAAGTGGTGCGGGGGACAATGAAGACAACGCCCGAAGGTTAAACTTCGGTCACCAAAGGTTTGGGGTATGCGGCCCCAGCGGGGACCAATAGTAAAGGCTCCAGACTAGCCGGTTTACAGTCGAAGACGATTCTAGGGTCGAGTAAGCATATCCCTTCAAAGGGAGTCCGTACTCCTGCAGCCGCTTCCAAGAATCCGGAGGCGCCGAATACATTGATGGACATGCTGCAACATGCGTCCGTCTCAGAGGAACATTGTACCTTAATGGGTACAGTAGTTGAGAGGATTCTGTCCGCGAAAAGAGGATTGAATAAAGCCTTCATAGGCCTGCTAAGAGGCTTCGAGGTACGTAATGTAATATTTTCAATTATGCTCTTACGCGCAAAATGCACCTGTGTATAGATAGTAGCCCCTGAGACTCTGGTTGGCGTCCAAAGGGAGGCAACCAGAGGATCGAAAAAGACATGCCCAGGAAACAATCTAATTATTTGGAACACAGGCTGTTACATCCATGGTGACTGCCCACACTACAGAGGTTGCAGGTCTGAAGCAGAAACTTGATGTGGCGGATGACGACATCACCCTTATTAACAGGCGGCTCGACGAGGCGCAAGGTATGTTTTGGGGCGGTCAGTATATGTATAATAACATGAGCACGAAGCTGAGAATTACATACTGAGACATGCATTACTGCAGATAGTGCTGCCGCAGTTGAGACCCTTCGGGCTGAGCTTGCCCGAGCCAAGGAGCAAGCCAAGATGAGTAATGTGGCTGCCAAGAAGGCAGCTGATGAGTTAAAGGCCGAACAGGCTGCTCGGTGCTAGTGCGAGGAGAGAATGTCTACCATGGCGCGCGAGCTAAAGGATGCCACTGGCAAATGCCAAACATTCGAGGAGGAGAACAAGGCAAAAGTGGCCGAACTCAACAAGGCCTTACAAGATGCGAGAGAAGCACGGTCTGAGTCTAGAGCGGCTCGCGAGGAGACTGGCAAGCTGGGGAAATAGCGGCCGATAAGCCCTTTCTATTACAGACTAAATTCGGCGATCTGAAGTATGCCCCGCTTAATCAAATGTGGAGCTCACCAGACGCATTTTTGGACTTGTCGAAGAGTGTCTCCGATGCGGCGTAGTTTCTCCAAGCGCAAGAAGGGCAAGCAACGAAGAAGCTTTTCTGGTCACAATTCAGCACGCCGAAGTGTCCGCTGTTGCTGAACGAACAGATGACCCAGTGGGCTGAGCTCCACAAGATATTCGGATCTGCCATGAAGGACGTCGTGGTCCGGCTGTGGCCGACTGAGCCAGTTCCGAATAGTTATTTCGGTTTGGTGCAGCGACTTGTTGATGTGGTCCCGCGTATCGACGCCGTGAAGCGATCAGCGTGCATTCAAGGTGCACGGACGACCTTTGCCCGCGTTAAGACGTATTGGGCGAAGATGAAGGCCACCGATATTGTAGCGAAGAGTCCACCCGGGGGCAAGGACAATCACAGGCCGGAGCACTATTTCGAAGATGTCCTAGAGGGCGCCTGCTTGATAGAGGGTCAGTGCTCAAAGGATATGATATTCGAATGAATGTACCCAAACAATATTATGATGTATTAAGGCTATGTTTTTATACTTTTGCCTAAAAGTTTTTGATTCCTCCTATGTGGGCCATTTTTTTGGTATATAATCTAAAAGTTTACCAGTCGTCGGCTTTGGCCCCCTCGCATATAATACGGGGGTGTTCGGAAAAAGCACTTGATCACTCTTGACCCAACGTCTTGGTCCGTGAAGGAGGTGTCAATGCGGCGAACTAGGCAATCGGACTATAGGGCTTTAACACTTTCACTTAGCCATATGAGTTTAACGGTGGGTCTACGATATAGCCCCTGGTATGTACGCAGTTATCCGGATACGGTGCGTTACATAGGTGACCAGAAGAATGGTCCTTCGTTTAGTACGGAAGGAATCGCGAGAGATTCTGATAAGTCATCAAGTGGTTGACCAGCTCTCGCCGCATCATGACAGTCAGTTTTCGGCTTTCTCTACTGAGGTGCTTGACCAGATGAACCGGAAACACAATCGCAGTAGTTGTCCCTTTACTACCTTAGCCAATGGGACGGAACGTAAGGTAGTAAGCGCAGGAGCCGGGCAACCCAATTATTGACCAAAGACATGATTCGGAGCTGACGCATATAAGGCCAACCTCGTGACGTTGAAGTATGCTGTAAAGCTGTTCGGACTTGTCGGCAACTGGTATGTTGCTATATCGAGCCGCTGGCAATTTTTGCCGAGGTGCGAGAGTGAAACAACCAAAGAAGAAAAATTTAGTTCTTTAGAAAAAGCGAATACTGAATAAAGATTATGTTCACTGGAATCTGATTGATATGTCAATCGCAATCTTAAAGATAATAACGCCACTACCCAGGCTATTTGACATGATGGGGGTCGAAGGCTGAGGGAAAAGGCACTTTACAGGCTCGAAATAAAGAGTGCGGTCTACAAAAAATTATTTGGACCTCCTGTCGCACATCTGCGCCGCCTTACCTCTGTGAAAGGACTCCTTAACAGGAATAGCCTTTGGGTAAGTGTACGAAGCCGAACTCCGAAAGAGTCCGTGAGATGACCAGCCTTTGAGTCACATGTGGTAAAAGATAAAAATATAGTTAGAAAAAGGAAAAAGGCTATTGTACTGCGAACCACATTGTAGGCATGTCTGTATTGTGCCTCCGCCGATGACCAGGGTATTTTAAGTGCATAATTATGTATGCACGGTACAAACTTCGCAGGTATATGAGGTGAACGACGGAGGCCGAACTGCTAATCCAGCTCTGAGATTGATCGGTCATGTTTAATAGAGACCGGCGGCTTGTTGGCCGATGAGATACGCGGCTTGATGAGGCCGCTTTGTACTTTGGCTGTAGTAGCCGTAATATGCTCCTCTGTACGGAGGGAGCGTTCCGTATTTCCATTTATCGTTATGACGCCGCGTGGGCCGGGCATCTTGAGTTTTCCATAGGCGTAGTGTGGGACCACATTAAAACGAGCCAAAGCGGTACGCCCCAGAAGTGCATGGTAGCTACTGCGGAACGGGACAATATCGAAGGTCAAGCCTTCACTTCGGAAGTTGTTCGACGAACCGAACACGACTTCCAATGTAATGGAGCCCGTGCAGTGAGTTTCTACGCCGGGTACTGCTCCCTTGAGGGTAGTTGTGGTGGGCTGGATTCTTGAAGGATCAATGCCCATTTTCCAAACAGTGTTTTGGTAGAGTAGATTAAGGTTACTGCCGCCTTCCATAAGGACTTTCATGAGATGGAACCCATCAATAATTGGGTCGAGGACCAGAGCTGCTTGTCGGATTTCGGGTTCCGTCAAACCCTTGAGGTTCGAACACTGGGGTGCGCACGGAGATCGCCCTCTACCTACCTACCTACTAGTTCGGGCCACCATTGTGGTGTAATACCCTACTCTAGTTTGTGGTGTGGTGGATTGCCTCTTGGGCTGATGGTGATGAACAATACAATGAAGAACAGCCTCGCGAGGGTCTGTTCTTGGCCGGGGCAATGAACTGCTCGGAGGAGTTCAGTCGCTCTCTCTCTCTCTCTCTCTCTCTCTCTCTCTAGATTGCTTGGCCTCTAGCTCTGTTCTGGATCCCGGATCGAGCTCTCTCTTCAAGATGCCCCTAGCTCTGTGCGTGGCTAGTTCTATTTATAGACAGAGGCCCTGGGCCTCTTCCCAAATATTGAGCGGAAGGGCCCCAACAATTGGCCATTTGAAGGGAACATCTGGTACTTATCTGACTAAAGTTGGTCCTCGCTTTGTCAAAGGCTCTGGTGGTGTGGCCTTGGCTTGGGCTCCTAATGACTTCCTTCCTGCCGTTGGGCTGGTCTTGGTCTTGTTGCACGAAATGGGCGCCTTTGCTTGATGCTCTCACTCGCTTGCTCCTTTGCATCAAAGAGGAAAGGAGGACATTCTGCTGGCTGGCGCCCGCTGGCGCCCTTGGTCGTCATGGCTTGTGTCATGGGCACCTCGTGAGGTACCCGCCTTGATATCTCCGCCTCCTCATGAGCCAGCTGATGAGGCCGTGCTCGAGAAGCTCCACAGTCGTCCGCCCCCACTTGGCTTGGCCCCTCGCGAGGTCTTGAGCTTGTGTTGATGAAGATGGGCGTGATGGGCCCCTTTGAAACACGCCGCAGGTCGCAGCGAGCAAGTCCAGGGACCCCGTTCCCGAACACCGACATAGCCCGGGCCCAAAGCGCGCCGGGCTTGGCCGAGCAGAGGCGAAGGGGCTAGTCTTGGCGCCCTGAGCCCTAACAGCCTGCGGCCTTAGGCGCCAGCGTGGCGGTTGATTGGGCGTGGGCGTCTCCACTTCCCATGACACCTCGGGAACTGCACGAATTGACAAGTCCCTGCACGCAAAGCGGGTCATGATTACTGCGATTGTGAAGGCGGCGGTTGGCCTCCTCACGGCTTTAAATGCAGAACAGCGCGTGCCCTTCCGGTCTGTCCCCTCTTGCTTCTCCTCCTTCTTCATGGCTCCGCCGAGAAGTTCTCGGCCGTAGAAGGGAAGGCCCGCCAGTTGAGCCTGCCTCTCCCGCCCAAGCGCAGTCGAGGCCGCCCTGCAAACATCTGTGGCTCCCACGGTGACTCCTCATGGCATGGAGGTGATCTCCCAGCAGGTGATGGACGGCTGGCAGCGGCAGAGGCGAAGCTCGGCCGCGCGACCCCTAGGGCGCTTCCGCCTTCTTGGAGGTGTTACTGAGTTCGTTGTGTGGTCGGCGGCCGACTTGCGCCAACTTCAGCTTCCCGCTCCTCCTAGGTGAGCTCGGTGGCGCCCAGGCGGCCTCGGCTCGAGCAGATGGCTGCTGCGATCGGGCCTCTGAGGTGCGTTGGAGGTCTCCGCGGCGGGAGCACTGCCTGACTTCGCGGCCGAGTGAGCGTTGCCCGCTTGTGGTGCAGGCGTCGATGCACCCTGCACTTCAAGTTCGACGGCGATGCCACCCGCTACGTGAGGGTGTTCGGGAGGATGGTCGCCGCTGGGTGCTTCCCTAAGGGCGGCGACGCGCGGCGGGGCCCCAGCCCGGCGATGACGGAGAGGATAAGCGCCGCAGCGGGCGGCCTTCGGGGCTCCTTGAGGTTCACCGATTCTTCTTCGGGCAGCGGCTCTTCCAGCAGCGGCCGCGATCAGCCCCCACGCCGTCGTGCCTGCTTGGAGGGTGGTAGCGGGTCCGCCCGCCGTCGCGCCTCGGTGAAGCGCGAGAGGAGTCCGCTGAGCCGGGCGGCTCGAATCTTCCTGCGGTGGCGTCAGGCGAGCAGCGCTGATTGTTCTTCCTTTTCTATTTCCTGCGTAAAAAACGATGAGTGTGGGGCCCGTGGGGGCGTGTTTGGACTTTCGCTGTTAATCATCATACTATTTCTGCTATTTTGGTATCGTGCCTTCGGGCCGCACGCCTGCACGTAGGTAGTTCCCAGCCTCAGCCGTGGGGGGTGACCGACCCAGGTCCTGTGTTCGTGTCGCGGTGCCCGTGAGGCCGCAATTTGGAGGGTGCTCTGTGGTGGACCCAGGTTGGGAAACCTTGAGCGATAAGGGCAGAAAACACTGCGAGGGCGCTCAGGCTGCCCCCTCGCGAGACCTTGCGTGAGAGAAATCTAGGTAGGAGGGCGAAAGGTCAAAGAGCCACAAATCAAAAACGGCAACAGCTCCAATAAAACTTCAAATTAGAATGAACAAGCCAACTGCAGAAAGCAAAGGAAAAAGCGCGTCGGCACCTAATCTAGTCTTGACGTCTTCTCACTGTAGCGAGCTAAGTGCTGCCACTGGGCGTGGGAGGGAGCCCGGGGCTGAGGCGGCGCTCTGAGACTCTGGCGTGTACAGCCCCAACTCATTATTACGTGAGAGTGTCACAGGCGGCGAGCTTCACAGGCGTTGGCCTTCTTCACAGGCTCCATGCCTTTCTTGGGGGAAGCAAGCTTCACGGGCATTAGCCCTCTTCACGAGCTCTGGCCTTTTCCAAAGCAGCGACAGCTTCACGCATTCGCCTTCTTCACGAGCTCTGGGCCTTTTCCAAAAGATAAGCTTCACAGGCATTCGCCTTCTTCACGGGCTCTGGGCCTTTTCCAAAAAGATAAGCTTCACAGGCATTCGCCTTCTTCACAGGCTCTGGGCCTTTTCCAAAACGCAGCAGCTTCACAGGCATTCGGCTTCTTCACAGGCTCTGGGTCTTTTCCAAAACGCAGCAGCTTCACAGGCATTCGCCTTCTTCACAGGCTCTGGGCCTTTTCCAAAACGCAGCAGCTTCACAGGCATTCGCCTTCTTCACAGGCTCTGGGCCTTTTTAGGGGTAAAACCTCCGGAGGTGCTGGATGTTCCACGCGTTCTGGACTGGCACCCCCTCCTGAGTCTCCAAGCGTGCGGAGCCGGGCCTCAAGAGTTCTGGGGCAGATGTTGCGGAAGTGGTATCATCGCAGTGCTTGTTGGTACCTCGCCGCTTGCAACGCAGCTTCTCGACGACGCTCCTCCCCCAGCACGAGGTCCGTCCCCCGCATGGCGTCCTGCTGCGCCTCGTCGAACGCCAGGACTCGTGCGGAACGACGTCTGACCTCGTGAGGGAGGACCGCTTTGGCTCCATAGACAAGGAAGAATGGGGTCTCCCCAGTTGGCTTGGTTGTGGTCGTGCGGATGGACCACAGCAAGGACTGAAGCTCGCCGTACCAACCTCTGCCGCAGGCCTCCAGTTTCTTCTTGAATGTTCTGGTTTTGAGGCCCCTCAGGACCTCTGCGTTGGCCGCTCGGCCTGGCCGTTGCCTCGGGGGGGTGACTTATCTCGAGAATCGAGGCCACTTCTGGTGTGTTGCGGGTCCGTGCATCGGCGGCGAGGGGTCACTGGCGAGGTCCTCACGTGTCCCTCCCTCTCGCCTTTGCTCCCCTTTCGCTCTCGTCCTCGGGTCCGGCCCTCGGCGAGTCTCGGCCGTCGCTGGTATGCGGTAGCGATGCGTGGTCAAGGCGAGAGGGTGAGGCTGGAGAGCGATGGGAGCCACGAGTCATGATGCTCGAGCACCCCCTTTAATGTGCAAGCGGTTTGCACGGATGAGAGTGAAGGAGACCTTGTGGGGGCCTCGCTTTGGCGCTGCTCCTTGAAGAGATCCTGCAGGCTCATCATAGAAAAGCGAAAGTTCGCCGTGACAACCGACGGTCGGCCGTTAGTTGCCACGGAGGTAGCGATGCTGCATGAAGGCAGCGAGGTGGCGCTATCGCGGGGCTGCCGCGCGGAGCTCAGCCATTCAGGTTTGTCGGTGTTGCGGGGCGGACCCATGCGCATAGCGTCGTGTCGTTGAGGAGCAGCTCCATCGGTTGGTGTCGATTGAGCGGGCAACTAGGTCAAGCATGTTAATCACGAAGGAGCAAGTCCATTTAGATAAGCGCAAAGAAGGCGAACATCGCCGGGTCGGACCCGGCGACACAGGGATGATGCAGCCGGGGCGCCCCAACAAGATAAGCTAAGAGCGTGAAGTAAAAGGATACGCGCGAGGGCGGACCCAGCGTCACAGGAATAATGCAGCCCGAAGCGCTCCCACTGAAATGAAACTTGAAAGATGTCACGATAGCGTTGAAGGCGAAAGGTGCTGGTGCAGCAGACTCGGTGGGCTGCGGGGCCGAGCCTCCACGAGCCCCGGGCTCGGGGGCCTCGGGAGGCTCGGGGGCGCTGGTGGCTCCTCGTGGACCATATCCATCTCTGCGAGGGCTGCGGAGCGCTGGCCTCTTGAGCCTCAGGATGCTCCTCATGAGGCGCCGGCGCGTGGCAGCCCGCGTTGGCGAGCCGTAAGGCATCGAACATAGCTATAGGGTGGACCTTGGCGCCCACGCGAGAGGGCCAGGCGCTCTGAGGCGGCTCGGTTGAGCCTGGTATGTCGATCTGGGCGTGTAGCCCACCATCCTCGCTGGATGGGGAGCTCTGGCAGTGTGGTGGCGGCTGCCACTCATGACTCTTGACTCCTGCAGCTCTGAATGATCTTGGCAGCGAACTCCACGAGGTTCGGCCCTCCTTGCTGCTCCTTCTTGAGGAAACATGCTTGAAACACGCCTCCAAGTGGTGCCCAAGCGCCTTCCTCGTGACCTTACCAAGGTCGGTGGCCCTCGAGGGGAGCCCCGAGCCACTGAGGAGGCGCGGGTGCGCTTCCTATCACGATAGAAGGAGGTTCCCCTGACGCGCAGACCACGAGGGCCTGCCTCTGAGGCGGGCAGGACGATGTCTTCTTCTTCTTGGGGCGGTCTCGGGATGCCTCCTGCTTCCGTGATCCGGGTCTTCGGTGATCTGGCTGAAAGGCTCGCTCGAGGATCACACCGTCTTTCTCTTCGCGAGGCACCGTGATGACTCCGCCACTTCTGGCATCTTGAGGGCGTTATGGCCGTGGTGGAGTTCGGCCGTTGTATGGCAGGAGAATGTGGCGACGTCAAAGTCGATGAGCTTCGGTCGCGGTAGTTGTCGCGTAGCGCCGAAGGTGACGAGGCGAACCTGCCTTGTCGGGACCGTGGAGCCGTCGGTGACCCGAGAGAAAGGCTTGGTTGGCTGAAGCTGATTGTAAGGCACTTGGAGATTGTTGAGCGTTTCCACAGACGGGGCGTTGAGCCCTGCCCGCCATCAATGAGGGTCTTGGTGACTAGCACGTTCTTGATGATTGGGGAGCAAAGCATCGGGAGGACTCGGTGTGGCCGCACACTTGAGCTGATCCGCTGAGCTGAGCGTGATGGCGCCACGCCCGACCACGAGGCGTGTGGCTTCGAGCTTGGGGAGGACTGCATTCACTTCACGGGTGAACTGCTTAAAGATGTGTTGAGAGGCTGGGGCTTGAGCTCCGCCCAGGATGTAGGCGATCGCGCGCGGCTCCTGGAAGCCCCCAGCCCCCTCGTCTTGATGATGGTCTTCATTTCTCCTTGGCTGCGGTGACAGAGGAGGGAGGCCTGCGTTGCCTTGCGGGTGATCCTCGCGAGGCTGATCCCTCCAGCCTCCCTCGCGAGGCGGGTCCCGCCAGCGATCCTCGCGAGTTGGTCGCGCCACCCTTAGCGAGGGCGCGGTCTTCCCAGCGTCTGCGTTCCTTCCTCCTCCTCGGTCGTAGCACGGTCGCTGCTGATCGGGGCGTCGGCCGATCCTCCATTCTCGCCGCGGCTCGGAGCTCTTGACATTCGCTAGTGTTGTGGGTGTGGAGGTGCGTGGTACCGCGTGATACCGGCTGCCCTTGGAAGACTCGGGCTGATCTACTGCCCGCTTGGTGTCGGTTACGCATGAGCACGGCGGCCCCTAAGCGCTTCACATCCTTGGCCTTGGGTTTCTTCTCTTACGGGTCTGCGGCCGCATATCGAGAAGGTGAGGCGCCCTTCCTCGGCCTGGCGCGCTTGGTTGCCAAGTTGAACAGCTCAAGGAAGTGCACAAGTCTTCATGCATCGCCACTCCTCCTTCATCTTGACGTCGCGCTGCCGTCGGAGAAAGCGGAGATGATGACCTCCTCGGTCACCTTAGGAATCTTGAGGCGTGCGTTGTTGAAGCGCTGCATGTATTTCCACAGGTCTCCCCAGTTGCTTTGCTTGATCGGCGCATGTCGCTCCGGCGGTGGCAGTCCACGAGTACCTTGGAAGTTGGCGATGAAGCGGGTGCACATCTCGTCCCAGGAGGAGATCGTGCACAGAGCCGAGTTCGAGAGCAGTGCGGGCCCGTCCTTGGCGCCATAGGAAACCAGTTCGCCATGACCTTCTCGTCTCCGTTGGCGGCCCGATGCCCAGCTCGTAGTGCTAGAGGAACTCGTAGGATCGGCCGTGCCGTCGTGGCGAGGCAGGTCAACTTGAACTTGCCGACCCGCGACGCTGCGCCTTCGGTGGTGAAGGCCACGGGAGGCCTTGGGTGACGAAGAGCTTGGCCTTGCGGGTCCCCATGCGCTTCTGACTGGGAACAGCGAGGTCTTGACGTCTTTGGAAGCGAGGCGTGGTCGCGGCGGCGAGGCGCGGGAGCACTCGTGCAGCTTCTTCTGAGCGAGGACTTCTGGCAGCTCTGCTCTTGCAGCGGCTGGCGCCGGACGGGCGGGTTTGCCCGGGGACCCAGCGCCTTGGGGCCAAGGTGCCTCCTTGAGTGGGGGCGGCTGGCGCGCCGCCGAGCTTCGTCGCCAGCGCGGCGGCGGGGTGGGAATGCAGCAGGACGGACGGGCGGAGAGAGCCCCTGCGGCCTTGGACAAGCTTCGGCGGCAGCGTTGAGCTACTCTTCATAGGCGTCGTCGGCCGGGCGGTAGTCACGAGGAGCTTGTTTACCGCAATGGCGCCTTCGAGCCTCCATGGTAGCGCGAATCGCGAGATGAAGACCAGCCGAGGCGAGTGAGGGTGGCGATGCTGCCGTCTTGCCTCACGGAGGATCTTTGGGGCGATGCTTGCTGCTCGTTCCCCTTGGGCAGTGTAACGTTGGCGGCGGCGACGAGGAACGACGAGCGCCCGCCGGCGAAACCGTCTGGGTGATCACGGGAAGCAAGCGGCTCGGCGCTTAGCGTGGGCCAGCGGCGTCGAACATGGATCGGTGGTCGGCGAAACGGCGGCGGAAGGCAATTCAGCGCACCTACTGGCGCGCCAAATGTCGGATTCGGGTTCAGCGAGACCCTTGAGTTCGAACACTGGGGTGCGCGAAGATCTCGCCCTCTACCTACCTGCACCCCGCCGCCTCGCTAGGATCTAAACTACGAAAGGAACAACACAAGAGACACAAGGTTTATACTAGTTCGTGCCACCATTGTTGTGTAATACCCTACTCTAGTTTGTGGTGTGGTGGATTGCCTCTTGGGCTGATGGTGATGAACAATACAATGAAGAACAGCCTCGCGAGGGTCTATTCTTGGCCGGGGCGATGAACTGCTCGGAGGAGTTCAGTCGCTCTCTCTCTCTAGATTGCTTGGCCTCTAGCTCTGTTCTGGACCTCGGATCGAGCTCTCTCTTCAAGACGCCCCTAGCTCTGTGCGTGGCTAGTCCTGTTTATAGACAGAGGCCCTGGGCCTCTTCCCAAATATTGAGCGGGAAGGGCGCCAACAATTGGCCATTTTGAAGGGGAACATCTGGTACACTTATCGACTAAAGTTGGTCCTCGTCATCAAAGGCTCTGGTGGTGGCCTTGGCTTGGGCTCCCAATGACTTCCTTCTGTCGTTGGGCTGGTCTTGGTCTTGTTGCACGAAATGGGCGCCTTTGCTTGATGTCTCGCTGCGCTTGCTCCCTTTGCATCAAAGAGGAAAGGAGGACCTTTGCTGCGGGCTGGCGCCCTTGGCGCCCTTGGTGCGTCATGGCTTGCGTCATGGGCACCTCGTGAGTACCCGCCTTGATCTCTCCGCCTCCTCGCGAGCCAGCTGATGAGGCCGTGCACGAGAAGCTCCACATCGTCGGCCCGCAAGGCTTGGCCCCTCGTGAGGTCTTGAGCTTGTGTTGATGAAGATGGGCGTGATGGGCCCCCTTTGAAACCCGTCGCGGGTCGCAGACGAGCAAGTCTGGGACCCTGTTCCCGAACAGCGACATTCTGAACTGCGTGGCGGATCTTGTTGGGTGGTCCTTGCGATCAAAAGTGGTCGGGCAGGCCGCCCATTGCTTAAATTTTAGGGCGACCGGCTCTATGGCGTAGGCGTCCCATAGTACGGGCTTGCGTTCCCCTATAGGGGTGTGCGTCACGTATACCATGTTTATTGTTTTTGACTTCGGGGGGAAATTGCTTCTGACCCCCGGTGCTCGGTTGGCGAGTCACTTCGTCATCGCTGTCACTGGGCGGCCCCTTCACCTTGTGTTCGGCATTAAGCTTGCCGTCTTGTTTGTAAACCCAACAACTTCTGTTGGTATGATTGACTGGTTTATCGGGGGTGCCATGAATCTGGCAGGGCCGATCCAGTATCTTGTCTAAATTGGATGGTCCGTCTCTGTTTGCCTTGAATGGCTTTTTCTGTTGACCGGGTTTGGAGCCGCTGAATCCAACGTTCATCGTCGCGTCTTGCATTCCTTCATTACTATTTCTACATTTGTGTTTAGTGCGTCGTGGCTTTCCGTTGCCGTCTCGAACTTCGGAGGTGCCCGGATCACTGGTGCTGTTGCTTCTACGAGCGAGACATCTATCTTCCCCCGTGAAAAAGCGGGTCAATAGAGCGGTAAGGGCTGCCATGGATTTTGGTTTTTCTTGGCCGAGGTGGCGGGCGAGCCACTCATCCCGGACGCTGTGTTTGAAAGCCGCGAGGGCTACGACGGCCGTACAATCGACAATTTGGTTCTTTTTAATTAAGAACCTAGTCCAGAGCTTCGTGGATGACTCTCAGGGCTGCTAGATGATGTGACTTAGGTCATCCGCGTCTGGTGGCCAGACATATGTACCTTGGAATTTATCGCGGAAGGCGTCTTCCAGGTCCTCCCAGCTACCAATGGAGTTCTCTAGAAGGCTGTTTAGCTAGTGCCGCACTGGTCCCTTTAGTTTTAGTGGGAGGTATTTGATGGCATGGAGATCATCACTGTGGTCCATGTGGATATGGAGAAGAAAATCTTCAATCCATACCGCGAGATCTGTTGTTCCATCATATGATTCGATATTCATGGGTTTAAACCCTTCTGGGAATTCATGTTCCATTACTTCATCGGTGAAGCAAAGGGGTGTCTGGCGCTTTGTATATCGGGCCAAATCGCGGCGTAACTCGGATAGAGTTAAATGCGGTTTCGCCTCGGCGTGAATTCACGTTTATTGCGTCCGGCTAGGTGGCGTAAATCGTGCATCGGCTGCGCCCCGCGATCCGTAGATCGATCTGGTCTGACCTGCTCTACTGTCCAGGTCCTGCCGTAGGTCATATGTATAACCCCAAGCTATTTTATCTTTGCCTTTACAACGAGGTAGTGCGGGCTGGTGCTCGGCTTGAGGTGCCGCTTTGTCCCGGCCACGTGGTGGTCGATCAGCCGCCTTATACGCTGATGGTACGGACTAAAGTGCCTCATCATCAAATTGAGGTAGCAATTTGCGCTTTGGATAGCTTTTTATGGGGCGCTCAAGGCCGTATTCCTCGGTTGCTAGGACCTAAGTCCATCTGTCGTTGAGTGTATCTTGTTCGGCTTGAAGCCGTTTCTGCTTCCTTTTAAGGCTCCTTGTTGTTGCGATGAGCTGTTGCTTAAAGCGTTCTTGCTCGAGGGGTTCTTCTGGCATGATGAAGTCTTCGTTGCCGAGGCTTATTTCGTCTTCAGAGGGTGGCATATAACTGCCATCGTCTGAGTCGTCATTCCCAACTGGATTGTCGGGGTTACTCTGCCCTTCCTCCCCATCTTCCTGTTCGGAAGCTGGTTCGATGAGGGCGTCAGTCTTCGGCGATCTCCTGAGTATTATTTTCTCTGGTGCCGGTATTGCTTTCTTTTTCACTGCGTGACTTTGAACGGCTCCATTGATGCCGCCACTTTGGTGGTTTATCAGCGTTATTGTCCTTAACCGGATCCCTACCGCCGTTCTTGCCGTCGTCTTTGGATGTATCCACCATATATATATATCGTACGTGGAGGTGGCCACCCAGCGTCCGTTATGCGGTGGGCTTTGTGCCCGCTCCTCTCCGGCGTCGTCGTCCATACCGTCGATGTCTTCGGAGTCGTAATTGAGCTTGTCGGTTAAGTCCTCGACCATGGCTATAAGGTGGGTGGTGGGTGGGAGGAAAAATTCCCTGCTCTCAGCCCCTAGTCCTGGCTAGGCATAGTTCGGACGTTGCTCCTCTATAATGACGAGGGATCGCATTAAGTTTAGAGCCTCGCTTAAAGGCGAGGTTTGTTCAGAGAGAAGAGAGTCCATGAATGCGGTGGGAGGATACTCCCGGCGGAGCCGATGTCCGGAGAAAGTGCAACCGTGATGGTTGCCAACGACGCTAATTCAAACGTCTCTCCTGTACTGGGTTTGGTGGCCGCAGAGAGAAGCCCGTTTTCAGACATGGCGACGCACTCCGGCTCTAAGGCCAGAGCAGGAGTTGGAATCGCGAATCCTTGGAAGATCAAGTCTCCCCGGACATCGGCGACATAGTTCAGGTTTCCAAAACTAATCTGGTGACCTGGGGCATAGCTGTTGATCTGCTCTAGATGGCCAAGCGAGTTGGCCCGCAGTGCGAAGCCGCCGAACACGAAAATCTGGCAGGGAGAAAAACTTCTCCTTGGACAACGTTGTTGTGGATGATTGACGGAGCCATCGGACCTCTTGAAGACGGCGCCACGGAACTCTCAATGAAAGCACCATTGTCGGTGTCAAAACCGGCGGATCTCGGGTAGGGGGTCCCGAACTGTGCGTCTAAGGTCGATGGTAACAGGAGACGGGGGACACGATGTTTACCCAGGTTCGGGCCCTCTCATTGGAGGCAATACCCTACTTCCTGCTTGATTGATCTTGATGAATATGAATATTACAAGAGTTGATCTACCACAAGATCGTAATGGCTAAAACCCTAGAAGTCTAGCCTGTATGATTATGATTGTCCCTATGGGCTAAACCCTCCGATTTATATAAACACCGAGGGGACTAGGGTTGTACAAAGTCGGTTATAGAGAAAGGAATCTTCGTATCCGAACGCCAAGCTTGTCATCCACGCCAAGGAGAGTCCCATCCGGACACGGGAGAGAGTCTTCTGTCTTGTATGTTCACGGCCCATCAGTCCGGCCCATGTCCAGCTAGCCGGACGTCCGAGGAACCCTTAATCCAGGACTCCCTCACAGGGCAAGTGGATGGCCTCCTCCGTCATGGAGGAGAACATCAAGGAGATTCGGGAAGCTGGGTAGTTAGCCAAGGAAATCGCCCACCGCTTTCGTCCAAGAAGCAGATCGTCCCTACTCTGGAGCCCCATGAGAGAGTAGTATTTATTCCTCATTTACTTCGCAGATTAGGGTCTCCCCTCCATCCTTTCATCTGCGGCCTTATGTTCTACTACGGGCTAGATTTCCATGATCTAGCCCCGAATTCCTTCCTCAACATTTCGGCGTTCATCGTCGTGTGTGAGGCATTCCTCCGCATCCCTCCCCACTTCGGCCTATGGCTCAAGGTCTTCAATGTGAAGCCAAAAGTGGTGGATGGTCAACACGCGGAGTGCGGCGGCGCCATGGTGAGCAAGCTCCCCAACGTCACTTGGCCCAAAGGCACCTTCGTAGAGACCATGAAGGGGTGGCAGCAGGAGTGGTTCTATGTCACGGAACCCCGTGACTCCACATGGGCCGCTCCTCCCAAAATCAAGTCCGGGCCTCCACTACGGCTGACATCCTGGATCAACAAGGGCCTAGACTGGGCGTCATCCGATGAGGTGACGACGCTGCAGAAGCGCATCAAGAGTATGGTAGATAAGAATACCAGTCTCACCAGCGTGATCCAGGTAATGCTCTTTCGCAGGGTTCTCCCCTGCTCTGACAGCCCTAGAAGTTGGTTGTAAATAGTTGCATAATCATGCATGCATCATGTGTAAATTCAAATGAATTTGAAATGGGGGATGTCCAAACCCTAGCACCAAATGGAACTCCACTAGGTTCAAGTTAAAAATATTTTCAATAAACCCAAAAATGCCTTCATCAATGTTTGATAACTTTGGCAAGGGTTTTGATCCAAACCAAAATATTGAACATTTTAGGGAATTATTTGGGACTTTGAATTAAATCACTAATGTATTTGAGTTGGGGCAAATAAATCCTATAAATATTTTATTGCTCCAATAATTACGAGACTTTTGTGGAGCTCTTGGATAAACCAATTTGCATCAAATTTGTGTCGAAGCTGCAAAAATAATTTGGTTAGCAAACCAAATTCAAAAAAAGCAGAAAATAGAAAACAGAAATAAAGGAGAGAGAGAAATGCGTGGCGCTCACAGAAGCCCACAGCCCAACCCAGTGGCCCAGCCCAACACCGCCTCCTCTCCTGTCGTCTTCCACCTTTGCCAGGAGGACGAGCGCGTGCCCGATGCTGCAGCAGCCTTGCCAACCACCTCACCTTGCACCTGCTTGTTGGACTCACCCGAGGCGCCATGCACCCGCCGACCCTCTGCACCTCCTCCTCCTCGCAGCTCTCTCCCTCCCCTCTCTGCTCTCTTCCAGGCGCTTGGCCAGCGCCACCGCTTCGCCGTTGCGCGACCACAGCCTCCCGTGCCTCTCCGGCGTGTCCCGTGCTCCGCCCGACCTCCTCTTCCTCCTCACCAAGATGTAAGCGCCGGAAGCCCACAGGCGCCCGCCAGCTCCGCCGTTCCCCTCCTCGGCCACGAGGGACCATTGTCGCCACGATTCGCCGCCTCAGGCGTCCCGAGCCTCTTGCTGCCCCTCGAACCAGCTGTGAGCTCTGCTACTCCCCTTGCTCACCCCTCCATTCTCGTCCGTTAGCCGCCGCCCCACGAAACCGAGCTCCGGCCATCGCCATGGCCAGCGAGCCCCACACTCCCGAGCTCCTCCGCTTGCCCTAGTAGCACCCGCCTGCTAACCGTGCTCTCAGGAGCCGGACGCACACACCAGCTCCTTCTCCCGTGCACCGCAGCGTCGTCTTCACCGACGCCGAACTCCGGCCGCTGCCTCGCTCGTCGCCGACACTGCTCCCGGCCACCCCGCGGCCTCCCGTCCGGTCCTTTGGATGCGGACGAGCAAGAGCTACTCCCCGGTGCCCTTAGCTCACCAAACCACCACCCGTAGCTCAAATCCGAGTCAAGCCGCCGTCGTTTTGGTCGCCGCCGGCAAAGCTGCGGCGACTGCCGACGTGGTCGTCATTAGCGGCTAATCGCGCCACTAATTAACCTCCAGTGAAACAGACAGCCAGGCCCCACCGCCTAAATAATTGGCTAACTAAATAAGATTAAGCTTAATATAACTCTAGTGGGCCCGCATATCAGTTCTGACTATGCTGATGTGGCCGTTAACCCGACCCCACGTGTCTGTGACTCTAGCCAGCACTCTGTCACTGACCTACGGGTCCCACATGTCAGGTTTGACCTGGACCGCGCCTATTGACTTGATGGCGTCTGCGGCGTCATCTTGTATGATAACTCATTTTCTGGATTTATTCTTATTCAGGAAATTCCAGAAAATAGTATAAACTTCTAAAAATCATATAAAATCAACCGTAGCTCAAAATGAAATAATTTATATACGAAAAATCATCAAAAAAATATGAAGAATCTGTTTATGGCACTTCCATGCATGTTTGAACAAGTTAACCTCACTGAATAGGATAAATCATGATTAGGGCAATTTATGAACTAGCATTTGAATTCCATTTCAATTAACTTGGCTAGATATTGCATTAGGTGAATTCAGTACCTTAACATGACATGTCATTCATGTGAATGTGCATTGCATTGATTGTGTTCTTTCTCTGTGTGCCGGTGTTGCTCCCCCTCGGTAAACGTATGTTTCGACGATGAGGTCGATGACATCGATGAAGAGCTATACTATCTTCAGAAGTGCCAGGCAAGCAAAACCCCCTTGTTCATTCTGATACAATCCCACTCTCTCGCTCCTGCTCTCTTTTACTGCATTAGGACAACAACGATTCAACTGTTACATGCTGCGGTAGTTGAACCCCTTTCCTCTGCATGACCTGTCATTGCCACAGTAAATAGATGAAACCCACTAGCATGAGTAGGAGTTGTTTGAACCTTGATGTGCCTACTCATTCATGCTTGTGTTGTCATGCCTGCTATTGCTAAGAGTTGTGTCAGGTCTGATTCACCGGGGATGAATTGGAAAGTTGTGGACATGTCCTACTGTTGAGAGCTAAGTGTGTGAACACGATTTGGTAAAGGTAGTGGTGAGAGGCCATGTAGGAGTACATGGTGGGTTGTCTCATTGCAGCCGTCCACAGGAACTGAGTTCTATGTTTGTGATCCATGAACAGTTACTACCACACATTGGGTTTCCGTAACTCGACCCCTCTCGACTTATTAATCAACTCGATCTCTGTCCAGGAGTTGCAACTAGTTTCTGGTGTTTGTAGGTTGTGTTAGTAGTCTACCAAGTGGCACCCGTGCAATTGGGCTTGGGACAGACTAAACACCGTGGCGGGTATGCCAGCGTCGCCCGTTTGGTGGGCTTGGAACCTGTACACATCGTTTGGGGCCGTGGCGACACCCGGCTGGATCTCCTTGCGGATGGAACCGAATAGGCGATAAACTGGACTAGAGACTTGTGTGGTTAGTCGGTCGTGGCCGACTCCTCGCCGAGAGCTTCGCTTGAAGGTTGCGAGATACGATGTGTACATGGTGGTAAGTGGCGGCGTGTGTGAAGAAGTACACCCTGCAGGGTTAAAATCATCTATTGAATAGCCGTGTCCGCAGATAAGGACTTACGGGTTGCTGTCACAGTTCATAGACAAGTGAAGGTGGATACTCTAAAATCGCAAGATAAGCGTGAGTGCTATGGATGGCGTTCCGTGAGGGAGATGGGAAGCGGATCCATAGAAGTGTATTGATATGGTGAATATGTGGACTCGTGTGCGCCACCTCAAAGAGTTACTTGCATTAGTAGTGTAGGATAGCCACGAGTCAAAGCTGGCTTCTTTGCGGTCAAACTCCACCACCCCTTTGTTGATCTTGATGCATATGTAGATAGTTACGATGTAAGTCTTGTTGGGTACATTTGTACTCACGTTTGCTAATTTATGTTTTGCGGAGAGACTTCCGTCTCGCTAGTAGTTCCGCGTGGACTTCGACGTTTAGCTTGTTACCTCAGCTACGATCTTGTGCCCTCGGCAAGATCTGGTAGATAGTCAGGCTTCTCAGCTTTTTCATTTGTAGATGTTTGTACTCAGACATGTTAAGCTTCCGCATGTGCTTGTTGCTTGTATGCTCTGTATGTTGGGTCATGAGACCCATGTTTGTAATATCTCGCTCCTCGGAGCCTAATGAATAAATTCTTGAGTCGTAGAGTTATGTTGTGATGCCATGTTGTATTTACACATATCGAGCATATTGTGTGTATGATTGAAATGCTTGGTATGTGTGGGATCCGACAACCTAGTTGTTTATCCTTGGTAGCCTCTCTTATGGGGAAATGTAGTCTTGTGCTTCCATGAGCCATAGTAGTCCTTCTGACCGGTTCACGGAGTCCTGCTAACCCGGCACTCTGCTCGGAACACTTGATGGCCGGCATGTGATTCACTTCGTTCTGTATACATCCCTTGAGGAAATGTCACGCGGTGACATCCGAGTCCTGCCTAGCATGCTACAGCCGGGTTCTGAGTCCTGTTAGCCCGAGTGCTACAGCCCGGATTCGCACGCTGGCGACCGACATGCTCGATGTTGATTCATGTATGCTGTCCCCATAAGTTCTGCCACTTTGGGTTCACGACTAGTCATGTCGGCCGGGTTCTCTGTCAAATGGATGCTAGCGACACTATCATATACGTGAGCCAAAAGGCGCAAACGGTCCCGGGCCATGGTAAGGCGACACCCGTGGGAATACCGTGTGTCGGGGATATACCCCGCGGCGTAAACCGGCCGGAAGTATAACCCGGCCGGACTTGGCGGTTTACTTGAGATCCGACCAACACTCGGCGATTTACCGGCAGCCCGCCCTGACCTGGCGGTTTACAAGCAACCCACCTGGTCATTGCGACTCACTGGTGATCCGGCGTGTGGGATAGACGGATGACAAGGCCCAAGGCCCAGAAGGCCGGTTCACGTTTAATGGTGGGTTGGTTTATGAGGAAGCGTAAGGACTATTCTCTGACAAAGGAAGCAAGACTAGGACTCCACTTGTAATAGAGTAATCCTAATCCAACTAGGACTAGTCATGTAAACCGCCCCTTCAACATATATAAGGAGGGGCAGGGCTCCCCAAAGAGGAGAGGCTACAAGCAAGAAATAATCTTAGGGCTAGATACAAAGAGGAGAGCCGGTTTACGGCGACTCCCTCGTGATGATAATGAGACCTAGCCTCAAACAGCATGTAGGGTTATTACGGATGATGTTTCCGGGGCCAAGCTGTCTAAATCCTGTCTTGTGTTGCGTCTCTCGATTCCGCTCAACCCCTCTCAAGCTACCACATAGATGTGTTGGCCTCGCGACTAAGTCGACACCAGGACATCTGCCGTGACAAAACCACGACGGTTGGCGCCCACCGTGGGGCCTGCGCCGCAGTGGTGTTGAGTTCTTGAAGGATTTCTTGAGGATCAAGAAGTTTGCGGCGTGCGGATGGAGAAAAGCGGTATGAAGATAACATCGTCAACAAGCGTGAAAGCGACAGACCAAGAGAAATTAGGGTTGTGATCGCCAGCTACGTGACCGGAAGGATCCGTCGAATCCGGGTTAATTTCCGTGGCAGCTGCAAATCGAAGTCCAGCGTCCGACATCAATTGATCACAGGTACAAATCGCCAAGACCGACAAAAATTTCTGCAGTCCGATCCGCCAAGTTGCGCAAAAGTTTACGCTCTTTGGGTTTCGAGGCTCAAGCCCGATGAAATCATGTGCTATTTAAGCTAAAATACAGGAGTACTAGTCCTGAACACTTTGTGCCTTGTTTGCCCTCGTGAGATCCACTCAAGGCTGACCAGAATATTAATGCGTACATGCTCGCGGAAGATTTTAGGAGACAGATCGATTGTTACATCAAAAGCCGATGCCGAGTCATCCTCATAGGAAGAAGACAAAAATCACTGCAGTTTTGGAAGTGGATGAAGCCGGGGAATCGGTTTACGCCTCCGCCTCGGCCGCCGAGCCAGCGTCATCGGGCGGCAGCGCCTTCTCCATCGCCTCTGCCGTTTCAAGCAGCGGGAGAGTCGTTGTCGCCTCTGATTCATGTGGTGGCTGAGTCGTTGAGCCGCCCTGCCTTTCTCTGCGTTGAGTCGCTGCATTACCAGCCCGCGATGCCAAACCACCGGCTCTTTGCACACACGGATCCACCGTTCCTTTGGTTCCGCTCTGCTTTCGCCCGGACCGCGCGTTTAAACCATTGTTGTCAGGGGAATAAAGGATGAGCCGTCCGAGTGCTGACTTCCATCCACTTGCAGCTTCAAGACCTGAAGGAAAAGGTGATGTTATTATTTTTTCCAATGGTGGAGACTAGTCAAATCCAAGTACTACTACTACTCGGTCACGTGATTACGTGAAGCTGCAATCAATTTAAGGCAAATACCACTGGATGAAGGCGTTTAAAAAAAAAGAGGGGGCGTCAAGGCTAGCCACAAGAAAAATCGAGCCAAAGTACAATTGCCAAAATTAGGCGTGCATCAGTGAGGCTATCTTTTTCATCTGATTGCGTCCAACTTTATCCAATATCAATGTCCTGTTCATCCAGGCAAAAACCACCAGGACTATTATTTGTTACAAAGGTGTCGCAAAGGGACGTGCGCCAATATTATTTTTTGCACTAGTGCGGACGAGAGAGTCGTCACCCCCGCTACATCAACGCACGCGGTTGACTCGTCGTCCGTGCCCGCGGCCGATTCGCACGCGTCTGCGCCGTTTCCAACACGGCGGCCGACTCGCTCGTCAGCGCCGGCTTACAGCACTGCGGTCGACTCTTCCGTCCGCACCGGCTTACAATGCCGCAGCCGACTCATTTACTGTCCGGACGAGTCAGGTGATATCCATCTAAAATATATTTTATTAGTGCATATTATTTTTATCAAAGAGCAATTTATCTTTGCCTTGGTCTGCAATATTGTATGCAGGACAATTATTCATTATAAACGTGGTTTATACCATGGATACGAAACACGCGCTGGCAACGTCCTGCCCGGTGTTCGTCCGTGCCACATTACACGGTGAATGGGCGCGTGCAAGACGCCGCCCTTACGGCCCGGTTTACATCAGCTTGCCGGGACCGAGCCTGCGTTTGACTCGCTCGTCCAAACCGGTTTACAACACCGTGTCCGGTTCATCTGTCCAAGCCACCTCTAATACTGTGGACGTCTCTACCGTCCATTTATTGCGGCCTGGTCTACATCAACATACCAGGCCGCACCTGTCCGCATGAGCAAGTCACAGCTTGGGTAGCCCGGTTTTCTTTCAAAATGGAGGCAAATTATCATATACTATCAACCGCCGTCTACACTGGATGGCTCAATGGGCAGGCGCACAAGTCGCCGCCACTACAGTTTTGTTAACTTCAAATCGCCAGTTGGAAGGAACCATTGGTCGAGTTGCTGACATGGCTCATACGGGATCATTTATAACCCGCCGCAGTCATCACAACCTTCTGTGGATTCACATCGTGTTATCAACACCAATGATATACAAGTTATGCCGGTTTATATCACGGTAAAATATGGAGAGTTTCAAGCCAACTCCTCGAGTCACCTTAAGACTCGGGGGCTACAATGACATGACTAAGCAAATCTTGCCAGTTTCAGCAAATTTAAGAACCCCAGGACGACGGAGGGAAAGATAACCCGGTCCGGAGGCTATCAAGATTATTGAAGGCCGTCGAAAACTTCCGGCTTAGTAAGTATATGACGATTACAAAATCCGGCTCAATGAAGAAGTTCCGGATCGTCAGAAAGGATTCCGGTTTAAATCCGGCTCAAGGGAAGTCAGTCTCATTGAAGCTCTCAAGCGCTCAAATCCGGTTTGAAAATGTCCGGCTCAAAAAGGAATTAACTTCTCGCAAGTTCGAGTTGAAAGGCCATCAGAAAATTTCCGGCTGAAAATGAAGATTCCGGTTTACAATCCGGTTCAAGGGAAAGATGTCTCCCAAAAAGCTTTGAAGCTCTCAATATCCGGTTTAACATCTGGTTCAAGAAGGATTTATCTCTTGCAAAAAGTTAAAGGGTGCCAAAGGGGACCTGCTGCCATGATGCGCGGTTCAAACATGGGTATCATGCCTTATTGGCTTATCATATTATCGATCATTTGGGGGCTTGGTCGTATCCGAACCATAGCCACGCCTCTTGATCGGCCTAGTGCCACAATATCACTTGGGGGCTTGGTCGTGTCCGAACCAATGCAACACCTTTTGATAGGCGAAAGCCACCAGATCACTTGGGACATGGTCAAGTCTGAACCAGATCCGCCTCTTGATCGACCTAAGGCCATAGAGTCACACAGGGGCTTGGTGAACCCGAACCATTGCCACGCCACTTGATCGGCATAATGCCACGGTTTCAGTTTGGGGACCTGGCTGACTTGAACCATAGCTACACCTTATTGGGAGCTTGGTCGTGTCCGACCATGGTAACACCATCTGATCGGCTCAGTAAAGCCTCATTTGCAATGGTTTTATTTTGCCTTTGCTTGAATTCTGTTCTTTTTGCTAAGAACTTTTACTTCATTGCGTTTTAAACCGACATTGTTAAACAGTTCAAACTGTCAATTACAAATTGGCGGAACACGGTCAAATCTTAATCCGGAGACTATCTGCCGGTTTGATTTTATGTTACCATCTTATTATGGAGTAAACGGTGTTCATTAACCGGCTTGACTTTCAATTACAAATTGTCGAGACATGATCAAATCATAATCCGGAGACTATCCACCGGTCTGGTTTGACTACTGAGTGCCAGATATTATATATGGTTAAACGGTGTTTATCACAACCCGTGCGGTTTTATCAATAAACCGACCGCAGTATGAAAGGAGTTATCATTACTCAAGATTGGGGTTATCACCCTTACTACAAAAGTTGGTAAACCAATGATGTGATTCAATGTCACAGGTATGATATATTTCATTGATTATTCTTAAGTGCAGCCTTGGTTATAAACCTGGGTTATATGTTGGGCATTATGACCCGTCCATCGGTAAACCGCCAGGACACTTTAAACTTGTTGTATGCAGAGACAGGTTGAATAAAGCATGATGATAAATTATCCGGAGTTTATTAAACCGGCCTGGCTTTGGACTATAAGTCGCCAGTACATATTTGGATTGCGCCATTGGAATCATGAGTTTAGAAATCATTGGGTTATATTATTCAAATGGCCAAACTTGGCTGAATTTTCATTATGATATTGAAGGAATAAGGTTTTTCATACCAGATTATATTATCTTGAATAGCCAACATGGCTAGATTTTTATTATGGTTATCAATAACCAATATTATGATTGAGGTTTTCAAATTCGCTTTTAGCGCAATGGTTATCATATTATTAATGGATATGATTTATTCTACAATTGAAGGAATAGTCCCGAGTCGCTGCAAGCATGCACCATGACACTTGGGGGCTAATGCAAAGTAATTTTTTGCTCATATTATTGAAGACCCGATTCATCACATTATAATGAGTCGGCCCTTGGGGGCTACCAATTGCTCCTGTCAACAGTTGAAGGTATAAAGCTTTTTATAAATTATATTGAAGGGTCCACTGTTCAGTTGGTAAAGCACAAGGCTCTTAACCTTGTGGACGTGGATTCAAGTCTCATGATGGGGGTTACATCATATGATGTTATTTTCATTGAAGTATATATTAAGTCCCAGCTCAATATTATCTTACTGAGCCGGCCCTTGGGAGGTACACATCATTGCTCAAATTTACATGGTTATACCTACAAAGGCTCTGCTCATTATTGCATAATGATCCGGCCCTTGGGGGCTACATTGGTTGAAGTTTTTATGAGTATAAGACAATTACAAGTCCCAGGTTGCTGCAAGCATGACAACCCGGCACTTGGGGGCTACATAGTATGGAGTACTCAGTTTTTACTAGTCACTGGGATGAACAACATGGATTTATTTGAAAGTGGCAGTATTTATATTGAAGCAAAGTCTTAAGCCACCACTTTGTTCTGCTCAAAGACTTGGGGGCTACAGGTATTATATTATTATCGAAGAAATATTTTCAAATTCTCGATTGAGCAAACTAGGTTGACCCAGCGTCACCAATCATTATGACCACAATGGCTGCAACCCGGCGTCATTAATAATCATGAACCGGCGTTGGCAACAATCATGAACGATGTACGCAACAATCATGACTCGAAATTATCAAGTTTTATAACCCGACAGTTTTGGCAATGATAAAACCGGCAAGTTCTGCATCTTCAAACGGTTGAATATCGGATGAGTATTTCAAGACCAATATTTTTTAAACCGGCGCTTTGGAAGCCGACTCAAGTGGATTGTTCTTCACGATATTTTTCTATAAAGCCAA
Source organism: Aegilops longissima (assembly GCA_021605205.1). NCBI lineage: Eukaryota > Viridiplantae > Streptophyta > Magnoliopsida > Poales > Poaceae > Aegilops > Aegilops longissima. The sequence continues at coordinate 552,657,523 of CM038681.1, read as the reverse complement.
CATCAGCAATTTGAGTATGAAGCTGGTTATTGATCCGGATTTTCTAGAAGGAGGAAATGACAAAGGACTTAAGACGACGATCGGTGCGGTCTACAAGAATTCTTAACCCGGAGCACAACCTGCCAAATTTGTTCTGGTGTTTATTTTGCAGCATAAGTTTACCATGGATAAATCCAAGCTAAACTTGGGGGCTAATGTCGGGGATATACCCCGCGGCGTAAACCGGCCGGAAGTATAACCCGGCCGGACTTGGCGGTTTACTTGAGATCCGATCAACACTCGGCAATTTACCGGTAGCCCGCCCTGACCTGGCGGTTTACAAGCAACCCACCTGGTCATTGCGACTCACTGGTGATCCGGCGTGCGGGATAGACGGATGACAAGGCCCAAGTCCCAGAAGGCCGGTTCACGTTTAATGGTGGGCCGGTTTATGAGGAAAGCGTAAGGACTATTCTCGGACAAAGGAAGCAAGACTAGGACTCCACTTGTAATAGAGTAATCCTAATCCAACTAGGACTAGTCATGTAAACCGCCCCTTCAACATATATAAGGAGGGGCAGGGCTCCCCAAAGAGGAGAGGCTACAAGCAAGAAATAATCTTAGGGCTAGATACAAAGAGGAGAGCCGGTTTACGGCGACTCCCTCGTGATGATAATGAGACCTAGCCTCAAACAGCATGTAGGGTTGTTACCGGATGATGTTTCCCGGGGCCCGAAGCTGTCTAAATCCCTGTCTTGTGTTGCGTCTCTCGATTCCGCTCAACCCCTCTCAAGCTACCACATAGATGCGTTGGCCTCGCGACTAAGTCCTGACACCAAGGACATCTGCCGTGACAAAACCACGACACCGTGCGCGAGGCCGCAAAGTGATATGAGGTGTTACAGGCTAGATCGGTGTGACTTGGAATCGGGGTCCTGACACCTGCCAAGGCCGCACTCAGCCCCGGACCCTGCAGCGGCTCTTTGGCACGAAGCACGAAGACATGTGGAAGTTGCTATTCAATACCCAAAAGATGTGGCCAAAAACGACCGATGACCTCGGCCTCGACTGTACTCATGCAGCGTCTCCCATAAGTTTTTGTGATAACTTTACTATTTGTGAATCCAAGGGGCATACTAAGCTTTCCATTCTTCCCACAGGGCTGGACGAAGAAGGCGGAGCGGATTCACTGTCTGGCTCTGCAAGACCCAACCATCCCTCTGTTAACGAGGATGCTGGTTCCGACGCCATATCAGACGCCGGAAAAGAAGGCCAGAAGGAAGGGCAAGGAGGCCAAAAGTGGCCTCCGCTGTCAAGGTGCTTCGGACGTAGTTTTCGAAGATACTGAGACCCACTCCTGCCCTGACGAAGACGAAGGGGAGGAGGAAGAGAGTAATTCTCCCCTTAAGGGGGGAAAGAAGAAAAGGGGGGCTTCCGCGGATCTGGAGGCGGAGGCGTCCAAAAAAGGGAGAATCTCCCTCACGGACAACTCCGAATCGGACGCTGATGAGTGGCGCCCCAGGCCGATGCTCCTGGCTGGATCGTAAGTACCCCAAAGGCACTTGTACTTATATATCCCTCCGGTTTACCGCCTTGTGATTTTAATATACTGAATTACGTGCTGCAGTCCGGCTTGCGTCCTCCTCCAGCAATCCTCATCTTCGGGGAATTTGCTGGATCCAAACGTGATGGATAGCGGGGCGCCTCCGCTGGCCTCCTCCCCAAAAGCTACGGACAATGCCAAAGTATTGTCCCGAAGGACCCTTTCGGGCCAGGGAGAGGTGCGGGAATTTGTCGAGGTGGCGCCAGAGGGTGATATTTCTGCTCCCGGAAACATGGGGGCGCCGACCCCAATGGAGACTGGCGATGGGGGCCATGCCCAATTCGGCCCCCAACCAGACATTATTCCAGAGATCCATACGTCTCCGGAGTCAGGTAAGCAGCCTCCTTCGAAAGAAGGGGGGCACCAACTCCACCGGCGACCTCTGTCAATCCGGAGGCGCCGGATACTCTAGTGGAAGCGCTTCGAAGTGCTTCCATTGTGGAGGAACACCGTATCCTTATGGGTACGGTGGTTGAGAGGGTTCGGTCCGCTAAAAGCGGATTGAACGGGGCTTGTGCTAGCCTGATACGCCTCCAACGTATCTATAATTTTTTATTGTTCCATGCTATATTATATTCTGTTTTGGATGTGTAATGGGATTTATTATAAACTTTTATATTATTTTTGGGACTAACCTATTAACCGGAGGCCCAGCCCAAATTGCTGTTTTTTGCCTATTTCAGTGTTTCGCTAAAAAAGAATATCAAACAGAGTCCAAACGGAATGAAACCTTCGGGAACGTGATTTTTGGAACAAACATGATCCAGAGGACTTGGAGTCTACGTAAAGAAATCAACCAGGAGAGCACGAGGCAGGGGGCGTGCCCTCCACCCTCGTGGAGCCCATGTTGCTCCACGGACGTAGTTCTTCCTCCTATATATACCTACGTACCCCCAAACTATCAGATACGGAGCCAAAAACCTAATTCCACCGCTGCAACCTTCTTTACCCGTGAGAGCCCATCTTGGGGCCTTTTCCGGCGCTCCGCCGGAGGGGGCATTAATCACGGAGGGCTTCTACATCAACACCATAGCCTCTTCGATGATGTGTGAGTAGTTTACCTGTCACGCCCAATATGCGACCCTATCCAAAAGGAACTCGACGGTCCCACCAAGGATAGACCCGCATATTGAAACGCTTTTGAAAGGTGGATATCATTACATCAACATTACATAAAAGATGGGGATACATACATAAGGCACAAATGCCACAAGAATACAGCAACATCTTATACAAGAGATCAACATCCGACTACGGATGGAACATAAACAGAAACTCAAACAATATCCACCCTGCTAGCCCAGGCTGCCGACCTGGAACCTATCCCCTGATCGAAGAAGCAGATGAAAAACTCCAACACAAATAAACATCGCTCTCGCGTCATGATCATCACAAACCTGTACCTGCAACTGGTGGTGTAGTAATCCGTGAGCCACGAGGACTCAGCAATCCCATTACCATGGGTATCAAGACTAGAAAAGCTTAATGGGAAAGGAAGGGGTAAAGTGGTGAGGTTGCAGCAGCTGCTAAGCATATATGGTGGCTAACATACATAAATGAGGCGAGAAGAGAAACAAAGGCGGTCGTCAACTAGTAATGATCAAGAAGTGATCCTGAACTCCTACTTCGTCCGAGACATAACCCGAAACCATGTTCTCCTCTCGATCAACCCGAAAAGAGACACTCACGATTCGCTTTAACGGTTGGTGTATTTTAGAAGAGTTTGCTTCAAGTTTACTACAACGGATATTAACAAATTCCCATCGCCACATAACCGCGGACACGACTTTCGAAAGTTCAAACCTGCGCAGGGTGTCCCAACAGCCCATGATAAGCTCTCGCGATCAACGAAGGATATTCCTTCTCCCGGGAAGACCCGATCAGTCTGGAATCCGGCTACAAGACATTTCGACAACAATAAAACAAGACCAGCAAAGCCGCCCGAATGTCCGACAAATCCTGATAGGAGCTGCACATATCTCGTTCTCGAGCACACCGGATTGTCCAAACTTCGGTGGCGAGCCCAGAGTTGCCTGGTGTAGCCACCGTCGTGACGATTTGGATCAGCACTCACGACGAGCACTTGGCCCGGGGTAAATAAAGATGACCCTTGAGAGCGCGACTCCCAAGGGAAAAAGGGCTAGGTGAGGCAAATGTAAAACCAAGGTTGGGCCTTGTTGGAGGAGTCTTATTCAAAGCGAACTGTCAAGGGGGTCCCATAAATCACCCAACCGCGTTAGGGACGCAAATTCCGGGAACATAATACCGATATGACGGAAACTAGGGCGGCAAGAGTGGAACAAAACACCAGGCATAAGGCCGAGCCTTCCACCCTTTACAAAGTATATAGATGCAATAATAATATAAGAGATATTGTGATATCCCAACATAAACATAAACCAACAAGGAACAACATCTCCATGTTCCAACAAGGAACAAACTTCATCTTCACCTGCAACTAACAACGCTATAAGAGGGACTGAGCAAAGCGGTAACATAGCCAAACAACGGTTTGCTAGGAAGGGTGCAAAAGGTTAGAGGCTGACATGGCAATTTGGGAGGCTTGAGGAACAAGTGATAGGTAGCGCAGCATAGCGATAGAACGAAACAACTAGCATAGCAATGATAGTAATGAGATCCAGGGTAGCGGTCATCTTGCCTGAACTTCCGCAAGGAAGAAGAACGAGTCCACGAAGAAGATGAAGCCACGAAGATGAACCAAGCGTAGACGAACGAATCCTCACGATCGCAACGAAACGGGAACTATCGAGAAGAAGCACACAACATGGTGAACACACCACACATAGACATGACATGATGCACAACAAGCATGATGTATGACAAGGCTAGATGAGGCTACTCATGGCAAGAGATGATGCAAACAAGAGCAACACATCAAGGCAAGTTTAAATGAGGCCGGAAACAACATATAACAATTCCGGTAAGTCCTCATATGCAAATTTCGAAATTGGTCCAGATCTGAATAAACCTTATGTTCAAGTTGTTAAACAGCAATTTAAAATGCACCAAGATGATCTACACGAAATTCTAGTCAAGTTACATATAAAGTTCATTAAATTCGAGACTCGGCCTAGAAGATATGAGCAAAACAAGTTAAACATGGCATTGATGCAAAATGCATACAAACATCAAGCAAACACATCAAAACAAGGATGCAACATGATAATATGAAACTACATGCAAAATCAAGCAAGTTTCATATAGAGCACACTCAAAACGGAGCAACGGTTCAACACATACACATGAAACAAGTTATAGCAACAATCTGTCCAAAACAGCAACTAGGCATCTTGCAAGCACCTAAACAACAAGCTACAGCATCTTAACATGATAAAAAAAGGCATGGACGTGATGTACAGGTAAAGCATTACAAAACATGAACACTGAGCTATCTCCAGAAATGACTAGAACATGCTCAAACACACAGAATTCACAGGACATGGCAGAAATAACATCAGGTTAACATGTTTAAAGCTATGAAACAACATGCTACAGGAACATATCAAGTCAAACTAGAGCATGGCATGAATCTACTCAAAGCATATAAAAAAAGTCCCTTAGTGACCATAAGCCAAAAGGGATCAGAAAATACAATTGCAAGCATGTGAACATAGCAAAAACATAAACAGATTCAGACTTAGTGAAAAACTGGAGCATGGCATAAACAGATAACAAGTAGGCATGTTAACGAGCTCGATGCACTCACTACGAGGCATCGCATGACAAACTAAGCATACACCCAGCAACTAGACATGGCATAGAAGCTAGACATGGCAAGAACAGCAACATAGCATACACGGATCAACTACAACAACCTAGGCAAAATTGAATAACATGTAAACAATCTGCCAGGAACATTTTATAGCAAAAGTAGAGCTCGATTGACTCAAGCTATGGCACTCCATAACTGAAACAAGGGCATGGATGGATAGAGCATAACCATATGTTCAAAACATCCTTACTGAAGTATCTCAAAATATGCATGGATCTCTCGGTAGCATCAAGTTTACATGGCATAAAAATATCAGCAGAACAGGGGCTGAAATCAGCAACATCATGAAGCCTAGTTTGCATGCTTGTGCTAGTCACCACAGAGATCACAAAAATACATGTCATACACCCCTGTAAAGATGGCATGGCATAGTACAAAACACATGTAGGACTCAAGTTCATAGGATGCACACATCAATCATGGCAAAAATGACAAATCACCAAGTTATACCAGTTTCAGCAGATTAACATCACATAGCACTTTTGCAACGAAGATTCAGGCATCAAGATGGACTCCAATGAACATGATGCAATGGAATGAAATGATGTACTCGTCTAGTCGAACAATTTGACATATTACACGCACGAAACGAAGCTACGGATGCAGAGTTATGGCACGATGAACATGGCATGATTATTGCAAAAACTTCGGGACTTGGACGATTTTACAGGGAAAAAAAATGGGATGAGCGTTAGAGTACTAAATCTCGCATGGGGCGGGGTTTAGGTGGTGCTCACATTGGGCTTCGGCCCATGTCGCGGAGGAGGTCGGGCGGCGGTTGGGAGGCGGGCGGCTAGCGAGGCCTGCCGTGGGGCGGGGCCTGAGGAGAGCTTCGTCCTCCTCCTCGATCCCGCTTGGATCGGAGGAGAAAGGGCGGCGGCGCTACTCCAAGGCAAGCGGCGGGGCAGCAGGCGGCGGCACGGAGCGGAAAGGCGGATCCGGGGCGAGGCTCGCCTGGGACCCATTCAGCGATCAGATCCAGCCTGGCGAGCTTGTGGGGCGACCATCCATGGCGGCGGCGGCGGGCGGTACCTGCGGGCAGAGAGGGTGAGGAGAGAGAAGGAGAGGAAGAGGCGGCGACGGCGGCGACTGGCGGGGAGTGGCGGGGCAGGCCGGCGGTGGAGGCTGGCGGCGGCGAGAGACTTCGGGGTCGAGGGGTCCTCCCTTGATCGGATCGGGAAGCGCAGGCGAGGCGCTTCGGGCCCTCACGGGCTCTGGCGGCGCGATCACAGGCAGGCGGGCCAGATCCGGGCCCCGACGGGCCTGACAATGGTGGGAGGCGACTGGGGGACGCGTGGAGGCGCGTGAGTGGCTGCGGGAGGCGGGGTAGGCGACGTGGCGGCGTGGGATAGGCCGAAGGGCGTGGCAGCGGCGGTGACAAGTGGCGGGGCAGGGTCGGCCGGCGCTGAAAACGAGGAGGAGGTGGCGGCTGGAAGATGGCTGGTGGTGATTGGGGGCGCGGATTTCGAGGAGGAGGAAGGGGAAGGCCAAAAATGGCATGTGGGTGTGTTTAAATAGGGTAGTGGTTAGGGTTTGGTTGGTTTGAGGCCGTTTTCGAGCATCAGATTTCGATCCGACGGTCCGGGGCGGAGGGAGACTAGGTGAGGGGTTGGTGGGCTCTGTAGAATGCATTGGGCTGAGAAGAGAGAGAGGCCCGACAGTAGTTTCGGAGACCGAAACGTCCGACGAATATACCGGCTATATCGCGGTTATATATTTAACGGTTGGGCAGTCAAACGAACTCTGAATGCGACGAAAGCTGGCAGGCGGCCTGTCTACACTATAACAAGACCGCACGCCAACTCTCACCCCATTCCGAGAACATTTTTATGCCACTTATAAAATAATATTTCGGAGGTGCCGCGGGCGCGTGCGAGTGTGTCTGGACTCGGAACGGACAACGGAGAGAACCGACGAAACCCGAACGGATGCAAGTTTTGAAAAACATGCAGATCAAATGCAGATGATGACATGGCAAAATGCAACACGCAAGCAAATGACATGACAACGACGGCGAATAACTGGCGGACACCTGGCGCATCGAATCCGGGGCGTTACATTACCTCAGACCTTCGGGTCCATAGTTATTAGCTAGATGGCTTCTTCTCTCTCTTTGGATCTCAATACAAAGTTCTCCACGATTCTCGTGGAGATCTATTCGATGTTATCTTCTTTTGTGGTGTGTTTGTTGAGATCGATGAATTGTGGGTTTATGATCAAGATTATCTATGAACAATATTTGAATCTCCTCTGAATTCTTTTATGTATGATTGGTTATCTTTGCAAGTCTCTTCGAATTATCAGTTTGGTTTGGCCTACTAGATTGATCTTTCTTGCAATGGGAGAAGTACTTAGCTTTGGGTTCAATCTTGCGGTGTCCTTTCCTAGTGACAGTAGGGGCAGCAAGGCACGTATTATATTGTTGCCATCGAGGATAAAAAGATGGGGTTTATATCATATTGCATGAGTTTATCCCTCTACATCATGTCATATACTTAAAGCATTACTCTGTTCTTATGAACTTAATATTCTAGATGCATGCTGGGTAGCGGTCGATGTCTGGAGTAATAGTAGTAGATGCAGGCAGGAGTCGGTCTACTTGTCACGGACGTGATGCCTATATACATGATCATACCTAGATATTCTCATAACTATGCTCAATTCTATCAATTGCTCGTCAGTAATTTGTTCACCCACCGTAATACTTATGCTCTTGAGAGAAGCCACTAGTGAAACCTATGGCCCTCGGGTCTATTTTCCATCATATTAATCTTCCAACACTTAGTTATTTCTTTTGCCTTTTACTTTACTTTGCATCTTTATTTCTCTTTATCATAAAAATTCCAAAAATATTAGCTTATCATATCTATCAGATCTCACTCTCGTAAGTGACCGTTGAGGGATTGACAACCCCTTTATCGTGTTGGTTGCGAGCTTCTTATTTGTTTGTGTAGGTGCGAGGGACTCGTGCGTGATCTCCTACTGGATTGATACCTTGGTTCTCAAAAACTGAGGGAAATACTTGCGCTACTTTACTGCATCACCCTTTCCTCTTTAAGGGAAAACTAACGCAGTGCTCAAGAGGTAGCATAGCCTTCTGACAGGCTTTGAGGTATGTGACGTAATATTTTAGCTATGTACAAGGAATGCTTGTGTATAGATAATAGCCCCTGAGACTCTGTTGGGCGTTCACGAAGAAAGGCCGGACAGAGGATCGAATAGTTTTTGCAGGAGACTAACATATATGTCTATGTGAACAAGCATGCTTCGATGCTAGCGGCAACCTCCCATGCCGCTGCAATCTCCGAACTGAAGCGGAGGTTGGAGCGGGCCGATGAAGAGTTTATCCGTGCCAACAAACAATTGGAGGACAAGCAAGGTATGCAATACCTATTCATATCCAAAATGATATGAGTTGTTGTGTTATCTTGCTGATCGTGTTGGTATGATGATCACAGGCGACGCGTCTGAGGTCGAAACCCTCAAGAGCGCGTTGGCTGAAGCCCAGTGGAAGGCGGAAGAGGAACGAGACACCCGCCAAAAACACGAATCAAGGGTGGAGGAAGTCCAGTAAGATCTCAAGGACGCCATAAGTAAATGCGAGTTCTTGGAGCGCAAGGTTGCGGATCAAGATTCCGAACTTGCTAAGGCCCTCCAAGGTGCATAGGAGGCCCGTGCTGAGGCCCAGGGCGCCCTCCGGGAGATCCAAGAGGCGAAACAGATCGCGGCAGGTAAGGCCTTTAATATGTAGAGCAAATTTGTGAGGAGAAGGTACATCTTACTGACCCGGGTTTGGAGTTCTCCTGGAGCATTTGCGGATCTGCCCCGGAGTGTTGCTGATGCTTCGGAGTTCTTCTGAGCCAAAGAGGGGAGCACAACAGAGAAGCTGTTCTGGTCGCAATACCTTGCGCCAGAGCATCCAGTGTCCCTCAGCGATCAGCTGAAACAGCTGACCGAACTGCATAGGATGGCCAGATTGGCCATGGAGGATTTTATAATCCGTCTGTGGCCTGCCAAACCCATACCCAACAGTTACTTCGGGCTTGTGAAGCGGCTAGGCAATGCCTGCCCCCGACTTGATGCCGTAAAGCGGTCGGTCTGCATCGAAGGTGCGCGGATGGCCTTTGCCCGTGTCAAGGTGCAGTGAGCGAAGATGAATGCTGTCATGCTTGCGATCAAGGGACCACCCGCAGGTAAAGAGCACCGCACACTGGAGCGGTATTTCGATGATGTCCTAGAAGGATCCCGCATTGTAGAGGGCTAGTGTTCGAAGGACATCATTTTTGAATATATGATATGTTGCTTGCTTTATTTTATAATATTTCCTCGTGTGCGGCCGTTTACGATATTTGAGAGTTGGCCAGTCGTCGGCTTCAGCCCCCACGTAGGTAGTACGGGGGTGTTCTGGATACCACATAAACACACTTGACCCAACGACTTGGTCCATGAAGGAGGTGTTAGTGCGGCGAACCAGGCAATCGGACTATGCGGCTTTATCGCTCTCACTTAGCCATAGGATTTTTACAATGGGAGTGTGGGCGCAGCCAGTGGTATTGTTCGATTATCCGAACTTGGGTGTTGTGGATGCCCGGCCGGGTGAAGGCCAGCCTGTCTCTTAATGCGGAAAAAATTGCAAGAGATTTATACTTACTCACCGAATAGCTGACCAGCTCTCGCCGCATCATGACAGTCAGTTTTTGGTTTTCTCTACTGAGGTGTTTGTCCGAATGAACCGGAAACAAAATCGCGTTAGTTCTCCCTTTACTACCTTAGCCGAACAAGCGGAACGTAAGGCAGTAACTATAGGAGCCGGGCAACCCAACTATTGACCAAAGACATGATTCGGAGCCGATGCCGTGTTGGCTCTCTCCCAGAGCATGGTGAGCATGGGGCCATGCTCGTGCTCCAGGATCCACCGCTGGCGTATCTCGTCCTTGTTCTGCCGCGCAACGGCCTCGGCCTCGTCCACCCGTTGACGGAGAAGAAGCGCCTCAGCGCGGGAGGTAGTCAGCTCCTCCTGCACCACGCCAAGGGCAGCCCGTGAAGCATCGGCCCGCCGTGTCACTTCATCCAGCTTGGCCCTCAGGGCGGCGGTCCTGCCTTCAGCCTCGACCCGGATCAACCCCAGCCTCTCCTCAAACTCGCGCTCAAGGTTCAAACAAGCCGTTGCCACCCGACGTCCGACCTCTTCTAGGACGCGGGCTTCCCGCGCAGCGACATCATCCTCTGCCTGCGTCACCAAGTGCTCCCTCGTCTCGAGACGCTCAAGATCGCGTGCGCGTTCGGCAGCTTCCAGCGTCAGTGCCTCCTCACGCCTCTGGAGCTCTGCCTGGTCGACCGAAGCCACCTTCATCGACGCAAGGGCCGTCTCACGCAGCTCCACCTGCTGTTCCAGGGAATGGCACCGGGCCTGGAGTTCTCGCGCCCGCTACTCCGCCGCCTCACGCCGCCGGTCAGCCTCTCGGGCCTCCTCGACAACCCGGGAACGGGCCTCCCGAGAGGCCGCCAGCGACGCCTCGGCTTCCTCATTGTCGAGGTCACGCTGGTGGCGTGCAAGGGCAACAGCCGCCTTCAGCTTGCGCCTCTCTTCAGCCAGGCGCAGGCCCTCAGCCTCAAGGCGTGCGTCTTCGTCAGCAAGCTCTTCACCAAGCAGGCTCACCGCGTCAGCCGCCCTTCTCTTCTGGAGAGCCTCGAAGTCCACGCGGAAGCGGCCCAGGAGTTGAGCGCAGGGGTCAGCCTGCGACGAGGAAGAAGCATCGAGGTGACCAGCATCAGTGGCGTCGTCCTGATGCACGATGCCGGTCGCCCCACCAAGAAGGGTAGCTGGGGCCTCAGGGGCCTCAACCACGGGCATCGCGGGCAGCGGCTCAACGCCTCCAGCCGCAGCAGCACGGGCCTCAGGAGCTGCCCCCTCAGGAGTGCTGCCTGGCGGCGTCATCCCGGCGAGGGCCCCCTCAGCCTCCAACGGCCCGTGCCTCCCTGCTCCGCCACTCGAGGAAGGGCCGCCGTGGGCGACTGGAAGGGCAGTCACCACCACTGCGTTCTCGCAAGGCCCCAGGAGGCCCGCGGGGCGCAACCCCCATTCGTCGAAGCCAGGCATCTGATTCACAAAGTCGCCCCTGTTCGAGCAAAAGTACAGCAAAGCCCCTCCTTGCCGGATGCTGCCAGGGGAAGGGTCCCCAGTCAAGACAAAGAGCACCGTCCTCAGCGCTTCAGGCGTCAGGTCCTCCTCCTGGAGCCTCATGCGATCCCCACGCCCGCCGAAGGCCCACATCCGGTGGGAGTGACGCTGAGAGGGGCAATGCGGCATAGCAGGAACTCCTTCACCACCTTGGGCACCGTCACATCGAGCGCCCTCAGGAACGCGAAGCGACGCCAGACGAAGATGAGCCAGGGGCTCGTGAGCGTCTCCTGGCCCCAGCCTGTATTGGGGACAGCGGGAGATGTTGGCTCTGAAAGTAGGGGGCTGGGCACCCCAACATCCACGTACAGCCACCGCTCGCGGAACCCAGGCGCGGGCTGAGGAAGACTGAAATCAATCCCTGAAGCCGCTGTTTCTGGTGCGGCAATGAAGCTCACACACCCCGAGCATTGGGTGGGGTCGACGAGGCGCAGAGAGAAGAAGTGACACAGCAAGGCAACTGAAGGAGGGATGCCCATCATTGCCTCACAGACAAAGGCGAAGACGGCAAGAAGAGTAATGGATTCAGGACCCAAATGCATCATATGGATCTGGTAATGGGAAAGCACAGCGTTGAAGAAATTGGAAAAGGAGGAATCCAGTCCGCCTACGTATGCCGGAAAAGTATCGGACCTCGGTGACTATTCTGTCGATGGAGAAGTGAGACGCGGGCTAGGCCGTCGTCCTCCCGCACTCGTTGAAGATAGTGGCCAGAGCAGAGCTGACCTTGCCCAAGCCTTCTCGGTTGAGTATGATCGATCGGCAGAGGCACAGGTTTCTTCCCTTTCCCCTTCTTCGTCGGAGCCATGGCGATGGAAGGGGGGAGGATTCGAGATTGGATTGGAAGCGGAGACTGGAGCTCGAGAGGAGGAAGAGCGGGGGACGGTCAAAGCAGCGAAAAGAGGGACGACTGTGTGCAACCACGGGTCCGCTTAGTGGGGGCGAAAATAAGGAGGCGTGGGGAACAAAGTGCCGCCCACGTCCAATCAACCGCCACGTGACTCCCGAGGCCGCAGGCTGTTAGGGCCCAAGGCGCCAGCTTGCCCCTTCGCTTCTCTGCTCAGCCAAGTCCAGGCGCGCCTTGGGCCCGGGGGCTACTGTCGGCGTTCTGGGAACGGGGGTCCCCATACTTGCCTGCCTGCGGCCTGCGGCATGGCTCAAGGGGTGGCCCATCAAGGCCCATCTTCATCAGCACAAGCTCAAGACCCTCACGAGGGGCCAAGCCTCACGGGGCGGACGACGTGAAGCTTCTCGTGCATGGCCTCGTCGAGCTGGCTCGTGAGGAGGTGGAGAGATCAAGGCGGGTACCTCACAAGGTGCCCATGACGCAAGCCATGACGCACCAAGGGCGCCAAAGTAGCGCCAGCCCACGCAGTGTCCTTGTCGGTGTCAAACCGCGGATCTCGGTAGGGGGTCCCGAACTGTGCGTCTAGGCGGATGGTAACAGGAGACAAGGGACACGATGATTTTACCCAGGTTCGGGCCCTCTCGATGGAGGTAATACCCTACTCCTGCTTTATTAATATTGATGATATGGGTAGTACAAAAGTAGATCTACCACGAGATCAGAGAGGCTAAACCCCAAAAGCTAGCCTATGGTATGATTGTTGTTCGTCCTACGGACTAAAACCCTTCGGTTTATATAGACACCGAATAGGGTTAGGGTTACACAGAGTCGGTTACAATGGTAGGAGATCTACATATCCGTATCGCCAAGCTTGCCTTCCACGCCAAGGAAAGTCCCATCCGGACACGGGACGAAGTCTTCAATCTTGTATCTTCATAGTCTAGGAGTACACCCAACGGTGATAGTTCGGCTATCCGGACACCCCCTAATCCAGGACTCCCTCAGTAGCCCCTGAACCAGGCGGGTTCCTCCTCCGAATACTTCATAGAAGATTTTGAACACCAGGATAGTGTCCGGCTCTGCAAAACAAGCTCCACATACCACCGTAGAGAGAATAAGTTTTGCACAGATCTGCTGACGTATTCCGCGGCGTGACATCACACCACGGCCAGGCCTTTATATGAATCGTTTTTTAATGTTCCACCTTAGCGCATTTAGCGAGGCGGTTTCCTTGGCACGCCTTATCAAAGCGTAGATCGTGCCCCTTATTCCGGGATTCTCATCAATACGGACGTAGTAACCCAACCGCGTTCGCTGGCACGCCTCCTCTATCGGCGAGTCCTAATCGACCACGGGAGGGCTCTTGGTATTCAACCTCTTTATAATGAGACCAAGGCCCTCTTCTTTTTCCACCTCCATCGAAGTTCGCCTCGCTCGAAGTTCTAACACCCAAAGCTTCAGATTTAGGCGCTTAGGACCTTCGACGATGTCCGCTCCGACCAGCTCGGCCGATGGATGTCTTCTTCCGTCACACAAGAAGATGTGCTAAAGCTGCGAGACGCCAGGTATCTAACCGACGAGATCTCGTGATAGGCTGTCTGCTCCAGGCAGGTCATTCCCACTCCGAGCCCGGCGAGAGCGTGGTGTTCATGTCTCACTTCCTTCGGGTTTAGGCTTCCGACGGATCCCTTGTGCGGGGGCTCATGTTTTATTATGTGCTGGATTTCCATGACTTGAACTGGAGTCCATCCTCCATATCTCGCCATTCATTGTCGTATGTGAGGCCTTCCTCCATATTACCCCTCACTTTGGATTGTGGCTCAAGACCTTCAAGGTGGAGCCAAAGATGATCGAGGGGCAACAAGCAGAGTCGGAGGGGCGGTCATAAGCAAGTGTGCTGATGCTCCGTGGCCCGAGGGCTCTTTTCAAGAGGAGCTTGGTTTGTGGCAACGGAGTGGTTTTACATCACCGCCTCCTAGGGGCACCAAATGGTGGCGCTTCCCGCCTTCCGGCCAGGCCACCACAGCGGTTGGCGCCATGGGTCAACAAGGGGCTCGACTGGGGCCGCCCAAGGACGCCTCTGTTGCAGGGCCGTATTCGAGACCTCCAAGAAAGAGAGATCAATCTGGTCGCAGTGGCGCATGTTATGTTGATTCGGTGTCCGACTCCCCTCCCAGAGACCACGGCGGATCCCATGCTGACCAAGATGTTGAAGGCCGCGCCTTTTAAAGAAGGCGAAGGGGGGAGCAGGGAAGCAACTGCCTCCACGAAGGAGGCTTCCGAGGAAGGAGGGATCAAAAGTCCCACCCTCCAAGGAGAGAAGAGGACCGCTTCGGAAGATCCGGAGGTCAAGGCCTCAAAGAGGGGAAAGAAATCTTTGTCAGAGTCCGGCGTTGGGAAGTATCCCAGCTGCACTATTTCCCAAGGATCAGCCTCCAAATGAGCCGTAAGTAAAAAGAAGGGGTCTTGTAAATAAGGAACATCCTCTATTTATTTCTCAAGATAACCAAATTGTACCTTGTAGTTCGGATCTCAGCCCTTCAGCAGAGCTCGCCTTCGGGGATCTTCTTCCGAGATGATGGAGAGCGAAACGCCCACCTGCCGCACCCTCATGCAGGCGGACGACCCTGAGGTGTCGCCGAGGAGGGTTTCCCAAGTCTGGCGGGGCCGAAGGTCCGCGCCAAGTGGCGTCTTGTCGGAGGAGTCAAGGATCTGCTCGGACGAGCGGTTGTCTCGTAAGATCACCGCGCTAATGGGTACGGTGATTGAAAGAATTGCATCCGCTGAGAGCGGATTGCATGAAGCCGTTAGAAGCTTACTGACGGGGTTCGAGGTACGCAAAATGATGTACCTTCTGACAGTTATGCATATAGAATGCGCTATGTATATATAGTAGCCCCTGAGACTAGGTATGTTGTCAAAATTGACAGCGTGCGAGGATCATAATCTCGTTATAACATGTCGCCGCCTAAATAGGTGGCGGGCGTCCGTGGCCAGCCGGACTGATGAATTTCCGAACTAAAGCGGCAACTTGACGAGGCGGATGCGACATCGCTGGTCAATAAACGGTTTGACGAGTCACAAGGTATGCGACTTCTCTGCGACACCGGTAAGGGAGCTTGACGCCTGCGCCTTTACGACTTGTATGCTTAATGCAGCTGGTGCCGCTGTGGAGGAGCTGCGGGCGGAACTCGCCGAGCTAAAGAGCAAGCCAGAGATAGTACGCGGCCGCTTAAGGGCGGCCAAGAGCTAAAAGTCGAACGGGCTGCTCATCGCGAAGAAGATGAAATGGCCGATATGGCCATAAAGTTGAAGAATGCTACCGACCGCGGAGTTCTTGAAAAGAACGCTGCCGGAGCAAGAGGACCTGAAAAGGCCTTCGCCGGGCCAAGGATGCCGCGCCCGCAATGAGAGCTGCAAAGGAGGAGCTGCGCCAGGCTGTGGATGTTGCTGCTAGAATGCCTTTTCTGCTGCAGAGGAAATATACGGATCCGAAGTATGCTCAGTTGGACAAGTTGTGGAGTTCGGAGGATGCTTATCTAGACTTAGCGGCGAAGCGCCATGGACGCGATTGAGCACTTCCGAGGCCGTAAGGGCACGTAAGGGAAGAGCTATATTGGTCGCAATTCCATAGTCCGGAGCGCCCTCTTCCGTTGACCGATCGGTTGGCCGAATGGGCCAAGCTGAATCTATTATCCGGACTTGCCATGAAGCATGTCATGACTCATTTGTGGCCGGGCCGACCCCAGCCGAAGAGTTATTTTGGCTTAGTGCAGCAGTTCCTTGGTGCGGTACCGCATATCGATGCAATGAAGCGGTCAGCATGCATAGAGGGAGCACGGATGGCTCTTGCCCGTGTCAAGACATACTGGGCGGAGATGAAGGCCACCGACGTTGCATCCCAAGATTCTCGACAGGTTTAGTACCGCCGAGCACTATTTTGAGGAAGTCTCGCAGGCGCTGCTTAATAGAGACGCAGGCTTTCAAGGATATTATGTTTAAATGACATGCATGATTTGTGAAAACAATGCTTTAATATAAGAGCTTTTTATACTTGTGCGTTCAAGTATTAAAACGCCTCATGTGCGGCCGTTGATGTATATGTGTATATAACCTGAAAGATGGCAGTTCGGTTTCAGCCCCACGCATATAGTGCGGGGTGTTTGCAAAAAGGCGATTTTCACACTTAATCCAACGTATTGGTCCTGTGAAGGAGGTGATAGCGAGCTAACTAGGCAACCGGACTATAATGCTTTATCACTTTCACTTAGCCATAGGAGCTCGATGGTGGGGCTACTATATAGCCCCTAGGGGCACCGCGCCTCCCGAATCTGGGCGCAGATGTGCCTACCGAAACGGCCCTTCGTCAATGCGGGGAATTCTAAACATTCCGCTGGGTCATCGAGTGGTTGACCAGCCTCACGCTATATCATGACAATGCCAGTTTTAGCTTTCCACCGAGGTGCTCAACCCAGCTCAACCGGGCACAATCGCAGTGGTTCTCCCAAGGCTACCTTAGTCGATATAACGGAACGTAAGGTACCAAAACATGGGAGCCGGGCAAACCCAACATTTGACCAAAGACATGATTCGAGCTGATGCATATAAGGCCTAACTCGAGACGCCAACACTCCCTAAGGTATTCGGTCTTTATGAAAACGGGCAGAATAATGCCCTAAGCCCTCGTGTCCGTGCACGCAAAAATTCTGGTGCGGCCGATGCCAAAACGCCAGCCTCCTCCTCGGTTATAGTAAGAAACCAGGGATGTATAACAAGAGAGATCAGAAAAAGGTTTACGCAGGGTCTTAATCTGAAAAGAATCTCATGACGGGTCCTCGCTGCACGCCTCACGCATGTGTCTCCGCGCAGTCGAGATGTCGGACGGGTGTAGCACGTGTTCATCTCAGTAAAAGAGAAGAACTTAGTTGAAAAGAAAAATATCGTGCGAGAAATGTACTTTATATTAAATAAATAGAGTACGGTTTGGAAGGTGAATAAAATGAGCTTTATTGTCTCTTGTTGTACGTATGGCAGCCCTTTGTATGGGGGTATGCCGCTAGTAGGCGCCGGACTCGTCTAGCCGTGTTCTGGGTTTGAATGACCTATTCAGTGCTTTGATTAGCGGAGCCGGATTGGTGTGGGCTCTCAAGCAGTCTCACGTTCTTCCGTGTTCGAGTAACACTTAATACACCCTTTTAATGAGATGATGCCGCGGGACCGGCATTTTAAGTGTAAGAGATGCATAATGCGGTATTATGTTAAAGCGGCGAAGCTTCACGCCCAAAGAGTGCTTGATAGCTACTTTGAATGGGGCGATGTGGAAGGTTAACTTTTCACGGCGGAAGTTGTCGGATGAGCCGAACACAACTTCTAGCAGTAGGGAGCCCGCATAATGGGCATACAGTTCGGCATTACCCTTTGAAGGAGGTGTTGCTATGGCGAAGTTTGGTTGGGTCTATCCCCATTATGCGGATTGTGTCCCGATATATCAGGTTTATGTCACCGCCGCCATCCATGAGGACTTGTGTAAATTGGAACTCACGATTATAGGATCCAATATCAAGGCAGTCCATCCTGCTCCTGATACTTTCGAGTAGTCCCGATGGTCGAAGGTGATTGGTTTTGACAACCAGTGTTGGTACTCCGCTAGGGTAGTATGTGTGGCGCGCATCTTAATGGGTGCCGCTCTATTTTTCCCTTTTATCACGTGAAGTGAGTTTACTGTTGTAACCTCTTGTGGGAAATTCTTTTGTTTTCCGGTGCTCTGGTTGTGGGGTTCGTCATCATCCTCACTTGGTGTGTCGAGCCCCTTGTGTTCGGCGTTGAGTCTGCCGGACTGCTTGAAGACCCAACAATCTCTGTGGGTATGGTTTGCAGGCTTTCCGAGAGTACCGTGGATTTGACATATCTTGTCCATGATTTTGTTTGTTGATAGCTCATCGCTATTGTCCTTAAGGGGCAATTTTTATTGTTCTCGCCGTGAGCTTTTGAATCCAGCGCTGATCGTCGCGCTTTTGGACCGCTCCTTAATCCGCGCTGGTCCTTGTTGCGCCGTGGTTTCCCATTTCCATCCCTCGACCTCGATGTACTTGGGTCGCTGGTGCTGCATCTTGCTAGCCAGCTATCCTCTCCCGCAAAAGCGGTCATGAGGCTTGTTAATGCGCCATGGTTCTCGGCTTCTCCCTGGCCGAGGTGTCTGGCGAGCCATTCGCCTCGGACGCTGTGTTTGAAAGCTGCTAAGGCTTCGCGTCCGGACAATGACTATTTGATTCTTTTTGGTGAGGAACCTGTTCCAGAATTTGCAGTGCTGACTCTACAGTGTTGTTGAGTTATATGACTTAAATCGCTCCAGATCCGGAGGACGCACATAGGTCCCTTGAAAATTTGTTCAAAAGCATCCTCGAGCTCTTCCCAACTTCCAATGGTATTTTCAGGAGGCTTTTGAGCCAATGCCGGGCTGGCCCTTTGAGCTTGAGGGGTAAGTATTTTATGGCGTGAGATCATCTCCTCTAGCCATGTGTTTGTGGAGGATGTAATCCTCAATCCGCACTCTGTGGTCTGTTGTTCCGCCATATGCCTCTATGTTTACGGGTTTGAATCTCACTGGGAATTCATGATCCAAAGACATCATCGGTGAAACATGGGGTGTGTGGCACCCCTATATTTGGGTGTGCCGTGATGATCGGATATTTGGCGGTTGCATTGCTTTGAAGAGCTTGCTTTTCGCCCATAGATGGACCTAATCGGGCCATCCTTTTGATGTGAATCCTTATTCGGATCGCTGCATCGCTTGTGTGCAGCGCCATTTGCCGCTTTTTTGCCGTGGGTCGCCCATCCGACCGAGTGGCATTTTTACTTTTTGATTGTGGGGCTCTACGCCTCCTCATCAAATTCAGGCAGTAGTTTTCATTGGGTAGTTTTTGTTCGGCGATCGTCGCCAGATTTGTTCATGTGTTGAGTACTTTGCTCCATCTGATTCTCGAGTGCATCTTCCGCTGTTTTCAGCTTCCGCTTCTTCTTTTTTCAGGATACGCGCAGGGCGCACGAGCCTTCGTGGAGGTTCTTCGCTCCAACAATTTGTCCGCATGAGATCGTCCGGACTGTTATCTTCGCCGGGACGGGTTGTTTCTCCAAGTTGTCCTGTTCGGACGGTTGCTCGATAGCATGTTCGCTCGCCCACCGTTCGCCCCGCTCTATGGCTGGGTCTTTGTCGAGGCGGACTTGGTGTGGCGCTTATGTTGCCGCTTTGACTGCCGAGGGATTTATCCTTCGAGTGTCCCGCTGTTCCTCATCTTCGCTTCCTTTAGGTGTATCCACCATGTATACATCATGGGATGAGGTGGTTGTCCAAGACTTATAGGTGTTGGTTCCTGCTTGTCTCCTACATCGCCGCCCATACCGTCAATGTCTTCGAGTCGAAATCGAGCGCCTGCTTAAGCTTTCGACAGGGCTACAAAGTGGGTGGTGGGTGGGCGCGAATTTCTTCGTCGTCTGCATCTCAACCTTCCCGACCGTAGTCCGCCAGGCTCTCCCGATAAAGAGAGAGACTTTAGTGAATTCAGGATGTTGCCAAAGGGCGAGTGCCGAAGATGTCCGCGCAAAGTGAACTCCATGATCGGCGCCCAATCGGATTCGACAAGGGGGCGCGAGGGTTCGAGTCCGTGAGAGGAGTCCGCACCTTGGAGTCACGGCCTTCGCAGCGACAGGGATGGAGTTCGCTCAATCGCCGCTGAGATCAGAGACCCCGAGGCGGTGTCCAACCACTCGCCCTCGATCGAGGAGTCGGCTCAAGCTAAGGGTCGGAGCGGACGCTGGTGCGGCCTCCGTGACACTGCTCGCGGCAGAGCCAGATCGCGCCCATCGAGACAAGGCGCGCTGCTTGGCTATGGCTCAATCCGTCGAAGATCAAGTCTCCACGGACATCGGCCGTAGTTCAAACTCCCAAATCTGACTGATGGCTGGGGCGAGCTGATCTGCTCCAGATGGCCAAGTGAATTGCCCGCAGCAAAGCCGCCAAATATGAAGATCTGTCCGGGAGAAAAGTCTCACCGACCGCGCCGTTGTTGATGATCAAGGATCCATCGGGCCTATAGGTGACGGCACGCAGGAACTCTCAACGAAAGCACCAATGTCGTGTCAAACCGGGGATCTCGGTAGGGGTCCAGAATCAAGGCCTAGGCGGATGGTAACAGGAGACAAGGGACACGATGTTTTTACCCAGGTTCGGGCCCTCTCGATGGATATAATACCCTACTCCTGCTTGATTAATATTGATGATATGGGTAGTACAAGAGTAGATCTACCACGAGATCAGAGAGGCTAAACCCTAGAAGCTAGCCTATGGTATGATTGTTGTTCGTCCTATGGACTAAAACCCTTCGGTTTATATAGACACCGGATAGGGTTAGGGTTACACAGAGTCGGTTACAATGGTAGGAGATCTACATATCCGTATTGCCAAGCTTGCCATCCACGCCAAGGAAAGTCCCATCCGGACACGGGACGAAGTCTTCAATCTTGTATCTTCATAGTCTAGGAGTCCGGCCAATGGTGATAGTTCGGCTATCCGGACACCCCGTAATCCAGGACTCCCTCAGTCCTCCTTTCTTCTTTGGTGCAAAGGGAGCAAACGTAGGCGAGAGCATCAAGCAAAGGCATCTGTTTCGGTGCAACGAGACCAAGACCGTGGCAACGGCAGGAAGGAAGTCATCGTGGAGCCCAAGCCGGCGTCACCACCAGAGCCTTTGACAGGCGAGGACCAACTTTAGTCAGATAAGTGTACTAGATGTTCCCTTCAAATGGCTAATTGTTGGCGCCTTCCCGCCAATATTTGGGAAGAGGCCCAGGCCCTGCCTATAAATAGGACTAGCCACCCACAGGGTAGAGGCATCTAGATATCTTGGAGATCTCACAGAGAGAGAGAGAGAGAGAGAGAGAGAGAGAGAGAGAGCGATCAACTCCCCTAGCAGCTCATCGCACCAAATGAGATCGCACTGCGAGGCTGTTCTTCCTTGAATTATTCATCATCAGCCCAAGAGGCAATCCACCACACCACAAACTAGAGTAGGGTATTACACCACAATGGTGGCCTGAACTAGTATAAACCATGTGTCTCTTGTGTTGTTCTTTTCATAGCTTAGATCCTAGCAAGGCGGCGAGGTGCAGGTAGGTAGAGGGCGAGATCTCCGCCACACACCCAATGTTCGAACCCAGAGGGTCTGCTGTAACCCGAACCGACATTTGGCGCGCTGGGTAGGTGCGCCGAATCCACCTTCGCCACTTCGCGGCCCCGTCAGATCATCATCATCATGTCCGTGACCAGCGGCAACCCTCGATCCCTCGGCGCCTGGCCCGCCCACGCAGAGCCGCCGCCCGGGCGACCCCATGCCCAGTAGCTCATGTCCGCAGGGCGCCAGGGTCATGGGCGGCCGTCATGGACAGCAACGACAGCTCACGCTGCTGCAGCAGCGCGGTCGGGCGGCGTAGGGCTTCCAACCACGCCATGCCACCACGCCAGACACCGACGGGAGCAGCGAACTCAAGGGCCGCGCCACAGGGGGCCCGAGAGCTACCGCAATGCAAAGTTGCCGGAGGGCGGCCGCGACGCGTTGCTAGAGCGGTGGCAGAGCTCTCGGCTTCGCCACCCTCGCCATTCCACTAAGGCACATCGAGGCTCGTTAGTTCCCCGGTTTTCGATAACCTCCCAAGACCCGGTTTTATCCAAACTTCTCCGAACACTTCGTGTCCGAATATAGTCGCCCAATATATCAATCTTCATGTCTCGACCATTTGAGACTCTCGTCATGTCCGTGATCACATCAGGGACTCCAACAACCTTCGCACATCAAAACATATAAACTCATAATAAAACTGTCATCGTAACGTTATATGCGGACCCTACGGGTTCGAGAACTATGTAGACATGACCGAGACATGTCTCCGTCAATAACCAATAGCGGAACCTGGATGCTCATATTGGCTCCTACATATTCTATGAAGATCTTTATCGGTCATACCGCTGTAACAACATACGTTGTTCCTCGTGGTCATCGGTATGTTACTTTCCGAGATTCGATCGCCGGTATCTCAATACCTAGTTCAATCTCAAGCATCGGCAAGTCTTTTACTCGCTCCGTAATACATCGTCCCGCAACTAACTCATTAGTTGCAATGCTTAAGTGATGTGTATTACCGAGAGGGCCCGTAGATACCTCTCCAACAATCGGAGGACAAATCGTAATCTCGAACACGCCAATCCAACATGTACCTTCGTAGACACCAGAGAGCACCTTTATAATCACCCAGCCACGCTAGACATTTGGTAGCACACAAAGTGTTCCTCCGTAAACGGAGTTGCAAAATCTCATAGTCATAGGAACATGTATAAGTCATGAAGAAAGCAATAGCAACATACTAAACGATCATGTGCTAAGCTAACGGAATGGGTCATGTCAATCACATCATTCTCCTAATGATGTGATCTCGTTAATCAAATGACAACTCATGTCTATGGCTAGGAAACATAACCATCTTTGATAAACAAGCTAGTATAGTAGAGGCATACTAGTGACACTCTGTTTGTCTATATATTCACACATGTATTGTGTTTCTGGTTAATACAATTCTAGCATGAATAATAAACATTTATCATGATATAAGGAAATAAATAATAACTTTATTATTGCCTCTTGGGCATATTTCCTTCATATTGTCCTTCGAGAGGATCATTGATGGGTGCTTTCATGATAGGCCTTGAAAAGAGGCCTTGGTACCGTCGAAAAGGTGATGTGCGTTGTAAGGAACCTGGTAAAAATAAAAGGAAATATGAGTGTCCGGATAGGGTCTAGCCGTATTGTGGACTTTATCTTTATTATGCCTCCATCCTTTCCCATGGTATCTTTAGTGTGTAATTATGTACGCGTGGTACATAAGCCACAATTTGGTAGGGGCAGAGATGGAGGCTGAATTGCTAATCGAGCTCCTGACGAGCTCTGGACTGTCGTACTGTGGGGTAGTCCGGACTTGTTTGATAGTGTCCGGGGACTTGGCCGCTGATGTAATAGTTGGCTTGATAAGGCCGCCCTGTACTTCTGTTGCGAGGGCTGTGGTGTGCTCCTTAGTATGGAGGGAGCGTTCCATGTTTCCATTGACTGTTATAACACCGCGTGGTCCGGGCATCTTGAGTTTGAGATATGCATAGTGTGGGATCGCGTCGAAGCGAGCGAACGCGGTTCGTCTGAGCAGTGCGTGGTAGCTACAGCGGAAGGGGACGATGTCGAAGATCAAGTCTTCGCTTCGGAAGTTGTCCGGCGAACCGAAGACGACCTCCAATGTGATTGAGCCCGTGCAGCGGGCCTCTACACCAGGTATTACTCCTTTAAAGGTGATTATGGTGGGCTTGATTCTTGATGGATCAATACCCATCTTGCGGACTGTGTCCTGATAGAGCAGGTTAAGGCTACTGCCGCCATCCATGAGGACTCACGTAAGGTGGAATCCGTCAATGATTGGGTTGAGGACCAGTGCAGCTGAACCTCCGTGACGGATACTAGTCGAATGGTCCCTGCGATCAAAGGTGATTGGACAGGCCGACCATGGGTTGAATTTTGGGGCGACTGGCTCCATCGCATAGACGTCCCTTAGCGCGCACTTACGCTCCCTCCTGGGGATATGGGTAACGTATATCATATTCACCATTTTGACTTCAGGGGGAAATTTCTTCTGTCCCCCTGTGTTCGGTGGACGGGGCTCCTCGTCGTCATCCTCGTTGGGCGACCCTTTCTCCTTATGTTCGTTATTTAACTTACCGTCCTGTTTAAAGACCCAACAACTTCTGTTGGTATGATTGGCAGGCTTATCGGGGGTGCCGTTAATCTGGCAGGGTTGATCGAGTATTCGGTCCAAGCTGGATGAGCCCTCTCTGTTTCTTTTGAGTGGCTTCTTCCGCTGACCGAACTTGGAGCCGCTGAATCCGGCGTTGACCGCCTTGTCTTCGGTATAGTCATTGTTGCTTCGGCGCTTGTGTTTGTTGTGTCGGGGCCTGCCGTTGCTATTCCTGGCTTCGGAATTGCCAGGTTCACTTGTACTATTACTGCTACGGGCTAGCCAGCTGTCTTCGCCCGCGCAAAAGCGGGTCATGAGTGTTGTCAGGGCTGCCATGGACTTCGGCTTCTCTTGGCCGAGGTGTTGGGCGATCCATTCGTCGCGAATGCTATGTTTAAAGGCCACTAGGGCTTCGGCGTCTTGACAATCGCCAAGCTGGTTCTTTTTAATGAGGAACGTAGTCCAGAATTTTCTGGCTGACTCTGTGGGTTGCTGGACAATATGACTGAGGTCATCAGCATCTGGAGGCCGGATATAGGTACCATGGAAGTTGTCTCTAAAGGCATCCTCCAGGTCTTCCCAGCTTCCAATAGAGTTTTCTGGGAGGCTGTTTAACCAGTGCCGAGCTGGCCCCTTAAGTTTTTGGGGGCGGTATTTGAAGGCATGTAGATCATCACCGCGAGCCATGTGAATGTGGAGAAGGAAATCCTTGATCCATACTACGGGATCTGTTGTGCCATCGTATGATTCGATGTTCACGGGTTTAAACCCTTCTGGGAACTGGTGCTCCATTACCTCATCGGTGAAGCATGGGGGGTGTGCGGCGCCTCTGTATCGGGCGACATCACGACGTAGTTCGGATGAAGGCCGTATACAGTTTTCGGCTCGTGCAAGGTTATGCATGTCCCGCCAGGTCTGATGGCCGTCCCCGCGTATTGGGGAACGCCCCTCGATCCATAGATTGATCTTGTCAGACTGGCTCTATTGTAGGTCCTTGCGTAGGTCGTAGGAATAACCCGGGGCCGTTACCTCCCTGCCTCTACGGCGGGGTGGCACGGGCTGGTGTTCGACGGGAGTAGCCGGTCTATCCCGTCCATGCGGTGGTCGGTTGGGCTTGTGAGCAGTTTTATGTTTTGGCAGTTGCTACCTCTTGAGCACTGCATTGGATTTCCTTGGAGAGGAAAGGATGATGCAATAAAGTAGAGTAAGTATTTCCCTCAGTTTTTGAGAACCAAGGTATCAATCCAGTAGGAGGCTACGCGTGAGTCCCTCGTACCTACACAAAGCAAATAACTCCTCGCAACCAACGCGATAAGGGGTTGTCAATCCCTTCACGGTCACTTACGAGAGTGAGATCTGATAGAGATGATAGATAATTTTTTAATATTTTTGTGATAAAGATGCAAAGTAAAAGAAATATCAAAGTAAAAAGCAAAGGCAATAATAAAGTGATGGAAGATTAATATGATGAAGATAGACCCGGGGGCCATAGATTTCACTAGTGGCTTCTCTCAAGAGCATAAGTATTTTACGGTGGGTGAATGAATTACTGTTGAGAAATTGACAGAATTGAGCATAGTTATGAGAATATCTAGGTATGATCATGTATATAGGCATCACGTCCGAGACAAGTAGACCGACTCCTGCCTGCATCTACTACTATTACTCCACTCATTGACCGCTATCCAACATGCATCTAGAGTAGAGTAACGCCTTAAGCAAGATGACATGATGTAGAGGGATAAATTCATGCAATATGATAAAAACCCCATCTTGTTATCCTCGATGGCAACAATACTATACGTGCCTTGCTGCCCCTACTGTCACTGGGAAAGGACACCGCAAGATTGGACCCAAAGCTAAGCACTTCTCCCATTGCAAGAAAGATCAATCTAGTAGGCCAAACCAAACTGATAATTCAAAGCGACTTGCAAAGATAACCAATCATACATAAAAGAATTCATAGAAGATTCAAATATTGTTCATAGATAATCTTGATCATAAACCCACAATGCATCGTCTCAACAAACACATCACAAAAAGAAGATTACATCAAATAGTTCTCCACAAGGGAGGGGGAGAACATTGTATTGACATCCAAAAAGAGAGAAGAAGCCATCTAGCTACTAACTATGGACCCGAAGGTGTGAGGTAAACTACTCACACTTCATCAGAGGGGCTATGGTGATGATGTAGAAGCCCTCCGTAGTGGATGCCCCCTCCGACGGAGCTCCGGAACAGGCCCCAAGATGGGATCTCGTGGGTACAGAAGGTTGCGGCGGTGGAATTAGGTTTTTGGCTCCGTATCTGATCGTTTTGGGGTATGTAGGTATATATAGGAGGAAGAAGTACGTCGGTGGAGCATCGTGGGGCCCACGAGGGTGGAGGGCGCGCCCTGGGGGGGTTGGCGCGCCCCCCTACCTCGTACCATCCTCGAAGCTTCCTTGATGTAGATTCCAAGCCTCCTGGATCATGTTCGGTGAGAAAATCACGTTCCCGAACGTTTCATTCCGTTTGGACTCCGTTTGATAATCCGTTTCTTCGAAACTCTAAAATAGGCAAAAAAACAGCAATTCTAGGCTGGGCCTCCGGTTAATAGGTTAGTCCCAAAAATAATATAAAGTGGAAAATAAAGCCTAATAATGTCCAAAACAGTAGATAATATAGCATGGAGCAATCAAAAATTATAGATACGTTGGAGACGTATCAGGCATCCCCAAGCTTAATTCCTGCTCGTCCTCGAGTAGGTAAATGATAAAAACAGAATTTTTGATGCAGAGTGCTACTTGGCATAATTTCAATGTAATTCCTCTTAATTGTGGTATGAATATTCATATCCGAAAGATTCGAGACAAAAGTTTAATATCGACATAAAAATAATAATACTTCAAGCATACTAAAAAAGCAATCATGTCTTCTCAAAATAACATGGCCAAAGAAAGTTATCCCTGCAAAATCATATAGTCTGGCTATGCTCTATCTTCACCACACAAAGTATTTAAATCATGCACAACCCCGATGACAAGCCAAGCAATTGTTTCATACTTTTGACATTCTCAAACTTTTTCAATCTTCACGCAATACATGAGCATGAGCCATGGATATAGCACTATATGTGGAATAGAATGGTGGTTGTGGAGAAGACAAAAAGGGAGAAGATAGTCTCACATCAACTAGGCGTATCAACGGGCTATGGGGATGCCCATCAATAGATATGATTTGAGTGAGTAGGGATTGCCATGCAACGGATGCACTAGAGCTATAAACATATCAAAGCTCAACAAAAGAAACAAAGTGGGTGTGCATCCAACTTGCTTGCTCATGAAGACCTAGGGCATTTTGAGGAAGCCCATCATTGGAATATACAAGCCAAGTTCTATAATGAAAAATTCCCACTAGTATATGAAAGTGATAAAATGAGAGACTCTCTATCATGAAGATCATGGTGCTACTTTGAAGCACAAGTGTGGTAAAAGGATAGTAACATTGTCCCTTCTCTCTTTTTCTCTCATTTTTTTGGGCCTTTTCCCCTTTTTTATGGCCTCTTTTCCCTTTTTTTTATTTCGTCCGGAGTCTCATCCCGACTTGTGGGGGAATCATAGTCTCCATCATCGTTTTCCTCACTTGGGACAATGCTCTAAAAATGAAGGTCATCACACTTTTATTTTCTTACAACTCAACAATTACAACTCGATACTTAGAACAAATATGACTCTATATGAATGCCTCCGGCGGTGTACCGGGATATGCAAGAATCAAGAGTGACATGTATGAAATAATTATGAACGGTGGCTTTGCCACAAATACGATGTCAACTACATGATCATGCTAAGCAATATGACAATGATGGATCGTGTCATAATAAACGGAACGGTGGAAAGTTGCATGGCAATATATCTCGGAATGGCTATGAAAATGCCATGATAGGTAGGTATGGTGGCTGTTTTGAGGAAGGTATATGGTGGGTGTATGATACCGGCGAAAAGTGTGCGGTATTAGAGAGGCTAGAAATGGTGGAAGGAGGAAGAGTGCGTATAATACATGGACGCAACATTAGTCATAAAGAACTCATATACTTATTGCAAAAATCTACAAGTTATCAAAGCAAAGTATTGCGCTCATGCTCCTAGGGGGATAGATTGGTAGGAAAATACCATCGCTCGTCCCCGACCGCCACTCATAAGGAAGACAATCAATAAATAAATAATGCTGCGACTTCATCACATAACGGTTCACCATACGTGCATGCTACGGGAATCACAAACTTTAACACAAGTATTTCTCAAATTCACAACTACTCAACTAGCATGACTCTAATATCACCATCTTTATATCTCAAAACAATGATCAAGCATCAAACTTCTCATAGTATTCAACACACTCATAAGAAAGTTTTACTATTCTTGAATACCAAGCATATTAGGATTATTTAAGAAAATTACCATGAGATTTAAGACTCTCAAAATAATCTAAGTGAAGCATGAGAGATCAATAGTTTCTATAAAACAAATCCACCACCGTGCTCTAAGAGATATAAGTGAAGCACTAGAGCAAAACTATATGACTCAAAAGATATAAGCGAAGAACATAGAGTATTCTAATAATTTCCAAATCATGTATGGCTATCTCAAAAGGTGTGTACAGCAGGGATGTTTGTGGTAAAGTAAAAATCAAAGACTCAAATCACACAAGACGCTCCAAGCAAAACACATATCATGTGGTGAATAAAAATATAGCTCCAAGTAAAGTTACCGATGGAAGTAGATTTAAAGAGGGATGCCTTCCGGGGCATCCCCAAGCTTTGACTTTTTGGTGTACTTAGATTATCTTGGGGGTGCCATGGGCATCCCCAAGCTTAGGCTCTTGCCACTCCTTGTTCCATAATCCATCAAAAGATTTCACCCAAAACTTGAAAACTTCACAACACAAAACTCAACAAAAATCTCGTGAGCTCCTTTAGCGAAAGAAAACAAAAGACCACTTCAAGGTACTGTAATGAACTCATTCTTTATTTATATTGGTGTTAAACCTACTGTATTCCAATGTCTCTATGGTTTATAAACTATTTTACTAGCCATAGATTCATCAAAATAAGCAAACAACACACGAAACACAGAATCTGTCAAAAACAGAACCGTCTGTAGTAATCTGTAACTAACGAAAACTTATGGAACTCCATAAAAAAGGCCAAAATAGGAAGACCTAGGAAATTTGATTATTGATCACCAGCAATTGGAATCACTATTTTATCACGTTCTGGTGATTTTTAACAATTGTTTTCCTGAACAGGAAGTTTCTGGAAATTACAGCAAGATCAAATAACTATCATCCAAGAAGATCCTATAGGTTTAACTTGGCACAAACACTAATTAAAACATAAAAACACATCTAACCAGATGCTAGATCAAAGATTTATTGAATAACAGCAAGCAAAAATATTGGGTTGTCTCCCAACAAGCACTTTTCTTTAAAGCCTTTTAGCTAAGCATTGATAATTTTAATGATGCTCACATGGAAGACAAGAATTGAAGCACAAAGAGAGCATCATAAAACACGTGACAAACACATCTAAGTCTAACATACTTCCTATGCATAGGAATCTTATAGGAAAACAAATTATCAAGGCAAGCAAAAACTAGCATATGCAAGGAAGCGGAAACAAACAATAGCAATCTCAACATAACGAGAGGTAATTTAGTAACATGAAAATTTATACAACCATATTTTCCTCTCTCATAATAATTACATGTAGGATCATAAAAAAATTCAAAAATATAGCTGTCACAAAACATATTCTTAACACGATCCACATGTATGCAAAGTTGTCACTCTTCCAAAATAGTGGGATTAACATTAACTAAAGTCATGACCTCTCCAAACCCACTTTTATCAAAAATTTCGTAAGGTTGAATGTTATCCAAATATGTGGGATCTAAAGTTGACACTCTTCCAAACCCACTTTCAATATTATTGCAAACACTATTATCAATCTTATATTCATCATGGGGCTTAAATAAATTTTCAAGATCATAAGAAGAATCTCCCCAATCATGACTATTGGACATAGCAAAACTAGCATCCCCAAGCTCAGGTTTTTGCATATTATTAGCATAATTTACATCAATAGAATTTATAATAAAATCATTGTAATCATGCTTTTTACTCAAATATCTATCGTGAAGCACTTCATCACAATTTTTAGATTTACAGATTTCAGGCAAAAGCTTATAAAGATAATCTAGTGCATCCAAATCACTAGGAGTTGGTTCATCATAATTGGATCTCTTAAAAAGATTGGCAAGCGAATGGGGATCCGTAGATCTTAGCTTCTCTGTTTAGGAATAAATACTCAACTATTTCAACCAAACAGGCAAACAAGCCAAGTAAGACATCAAGGCAAACGAAAAGACGAACGGAAAAAGGGCGAATAAAACGGCAAGGGTGAAGTGGGGGAGAGGAAAACGAGAGGCAAATGGCAAATAATGTAATGCGGGAGATAAGGGTTTGTGATGGGTACTTGGTATGTTGACTTTTGCGTAGACCTGCTGGCAATGGCGCCAGAAATTCATCTTGCTACCTCTTGAGCACTGCATTGGATTTCCTTGAAGAGGAAAGGATGATGCAGCAAAGTAGCGTAAGTATTTCCCTCAGTTTTTGAGAACCAAGGTATCAATCCAGTAGGAGGCTACGCGCGAGTCCCTCGTACTTGCACAAAGCAAATAACTCCTCGCAACCAACGTGATAAGGGGTTGTAAATCCCTTCACGGTCACTTACGAGAGTGAGACCTGATAGAGATGATAGATGATATTTTTAGTATTTTTGTGATAAAGATGCAAAGTAAACTAAAAAGCAAAGTAAAAAAGCAAAGGCAATGATAAAGTGATGGAAGATTAATATGATGAAGATAGACCCGGGGGCCATAAGTATTTTACAGTGGGTGAACGAATTACTGCTGAGCAATTGACAGAATTGAGCATAGTTATGAGAATATCTAGGTATGATCATGTATATAGGCATCACGTCCGAGACAAGTAGACCGACTCCTGCCTGCATCTACTACTATTACTCAACTCATCGACCGCTATCCAGCATGCATCTATAGTATTAAGTTTATGAAAACAGATTAACGCCTTAAGTAAGATGACATGATGTAGAGGGATAAATTCATGCAATATGATAAAAAAACCATCTTGTTATCCTCAATGGCAACAATACTATACGTGCCTTGCTGCCCCTACTGTCACTTGGAAAGGACACCACAAGATTGAACCCAAAGCTAAGCACTTCTCCCATTGCAAGAAAGATCAATCTAGTTGGCCAAACCAAACTGATAATTCGAAGAGATTTGCAAAGATAACCAATCATACATAAAAGAATTCAGAGAAGATTCAAATATTGTTCATAGATAATCTTGATCATAAACCCACAATTCATCGATCTCAACAAACACACCGCAAAAAGAAGATTACATCGAATAGTTCTCCACGAGAGAGGGGGAGAACATTGTATTGAGATCCAAAAAGAGAGAAGAAGCCATCTAGCTACTAACTATGGACCCGAAGGTCTGAGGTAAACTACTCACACTTCATCGGAGGGGCTATGGTGATGATGTAGAAGCCCTCCGTGGTGGATGCCCCCTTCGGCGGAGCTCCGAAACAGTCCCCAAGACGGGATCTCGTGGGTACAGAAGGTTGTGGCGGTGGAATTAGGTTTTTGGCTCCGTATCTGATCGTTTGGGGGTACGTAGGTATATATAGGAGGAAGAAGTACGTCGGTGGAGCATCATGGGGCCCACAAGGGTGGAGGGCACGCCCCCCTACCTTGTTCCCTCCTCGAAGCTTCCTTGATGTAGGGTCCAAGTCTCCTGGATCATGTTCGGTGAGAAAATCACGTTCCCGAAGGTTTCATTCCGTTTGGACTCCGTTTGATATTCCGTTTCTTCGAAACTCTAGAATAGGCAAAAAACAACAATTCTGGGCTGGGCCTCCGGTTAATAGGTTAGTCCCAAAAATAATATAAAAGTGGAAAATAAAGCCCAATAATGTCCAAAACAGTAGATAATATAGCATGGAGCAATCAAAAATTATAGATACATTGGAGACGTATCAGCAGTATGGGCTCAAGGGCCTCGTCGTCGAATTGGGGTAGCAGCTTGCGCTTTGGAAACCTCTTTGCTGGGCATTCGAGGCCGTATTCCTCGGTTGCTAGGACGTTAGTTCATCTTCCATTGAGCAGATCCTGATCGGCTTGAAGCTGTTGTTGCTTCTTTTTCAGGCTTCTTGCAGTGGCGATTAGCCGGCGCTTGAAGCGCTCTTGGTCGAGGGGTTCCTCCGGCACGATGAAATCTTCGTCGCCGAGGCTCACATCCTCTTCGAAGATCGGTAGGTAATTACTATCCCCTGAGCCCTCGTTCTCGACGAGATTGTTAGGGTCAACTTGCCCCTCCTCCCAATCATCATGTTCATATGTTTGCTTGACGGGGTCTTCGGGGTCTTTGGCGTTTTCTCGAGTATTATCGTCTCCGGTGCCGGTAATGTTGTCTTTGTCGCGGCGCGATTTTGAGCGGCGCCGCTGACGTCGACGCTTTGAAGGGGCTTCGGCAGGCTTGTCCTCATCCGGATCCTTCTTGCCGTCGTCGTCCTCTCTTGGTGCGCCCACCATGTATACGTCGTATATGGAAGTGGTTGTCCATCGTCCAGTAAATGGAGGGTCTTGGCCTTGTTCCTCTCCGGCATCGTCATCCATACCGTGATGTCTTCGGAGGCATAATCGAGCACGTCGGTTAATTCCTCGACAGTGGCTATGAAGTGGGTGGGTGGGACGTAAAATTTCCTATTTTCAGCCCCTAGTCCGGGCTGGGCACAATTCGGACGCGGTTCCTCTGTGATGGCGAGGGATCACATTAAGTCCAAAGCCTCATTTAAGAGCGAGGTTTGAAAGGGTACAGAAGTTCCCTGGCCGAGATCGCATGCCGCAGATTTCGAGGGTTCAGAGTTAGTGTGCGGAGAAGAGTCTGACTTTGTGGTGACTGCCGGTGACACTATTCTCTCCGGTTCTCTAGTGTTGGGCTCTATAGCCGCAGAGAGTCCGGCGGGCTCTAGACTCCCGTCTTCGGACTTGATGACGTGCTCCAGATGTAAGGCCGGAGCGGTGGTTGGGGCCACGAACCTTGGAAGATCAAGTCTCCTCGGATATCAGCGACATAGTTCAGATTTCCAAAACTGATCTGGTGACCAGGGGCATAGCTGTCGGTCTGCTCTAGGTGGCCAACCGAGTTGGCACGCAGTGCGAAGCCGTCGAATACAAAGATCTGGCCGGGGAGAAAAATGTCCTTCACGGCGGCATTGTTGTAGATGACCGATGGAGCCATCGAGCCTTTCGATGACGGCACAGTGGAACTCTCAATGAAAGCACCAATTTCGGTGTCAAAACCGACATATCTCGGGTAGGGGGTCCCGAACTGTGCGTCTGAGGATTGAAGGTAATAGGAGGCAGGGGACATGATGTTTACCCAGGTTCGGGCCCTCTTAATGGAGGTAATACCCTACTTCCTGCTTGATTGACTTTGATGAGTATAGGGGTTACAAGAGTTGATCTACCTCAAGATTGTAATGGCTAAACCCTAGATGTCTAGCATGTATGATTATGATTGCCTCTACGGACTAAACCCTCCGGTTTATATAGACACCGGAGGGGCTAGGCTTGTACAAAGTCGGTTTACAGAGAAAGGAATCTTCATATCCGAACGCCAAGCTTGACTTCCATGCCAAGGGTAGTCCCATCCGGACACGGGGGAACGCCTTCCATCTTGTATCTGCTTGGCCCACGGGTCCGGCCCACGTAACATAGCCCGGACGCCCGAGGACCCCCTAAACCAGGACTCCCTCAAGGGGGACAGAAGAAATTTCCCCTTGGGGTGAAAACAGTGAACATGATCTACGTCCATATCCCCAAGCGGGAGCGCAAGCGCTCACTAAGGATGTCTACGCCATAGAGCCAGTCGCCCCAAAATTCAACCCATGGTCAGCTTGTCTAACCACCTTTGATCACAGGTGTCGGTGTCAAAACTGGCGGATCTCAGGTAGGGGGTCCCGAACTGTGCGTCTAGGCGGATGGTAACAGGAGACAAGGGACACGATGTTTTTACCTGTGTTCGGCCCTCTCGATGGAGGTAAAACCCTACTCCCGCTTGATTAATATTGATGATATGGGTAGTACAAGAGTAGATCTACCACGAGATCGAGAGGCTAAACCCTAGAAGCTTGCCTATGGTATGATTGTTGTTCG
Source organism: Aegilops longissima (assembly GCA_021605205.1). Taxonomy (NCBI): domain Eukaryota; kingdom Viridiplantae; phylum Streptophyta; class Magnoliopsida; order Poales; family Poaceae; genus Aegilops; species Aegilops longissima. The sequence goes on along the minus strand of CM038681.1, from coordinate 552,623,009 downwards.
CCCCACGGACTAAAACCTCCGGTTTATATAGGCACCAAAGAGGGTTAGGGTTACACGAGTCGGTTACAATGGTAGGAGATCTACATATCCAGACGCCAAGCTTGCCTTCCACGCCAAGGAAAGTTCCATCCGACACGGACAAAGTCTTCAATCTTGTATCTTCATAGTCCAGAGTCCGTCAAAGGTCATAGTCCGCTATCCGGACACCTCCTAATCCAGACTCCTCAAGAGCTCTCGAACCAGGCTTCAATGACGCACGAGTCCGGCGCACATATTGTCTTCGGCATTGCAAGGCGGGTTCCTCCTCCGAATTCTTCATAGAAGATTTTGAACACAAGGATAGTGTCCGGATCTGCAAAATAAGTTCCACATACCACCGCAGAGAGAATACTATTTACACAAACTCAATCTGCTGACGTATTCCGCAGCGTGACATCACACCACGGCCAAGCCATTATTCTGTCCCACCTCAGCGCGTTTCGCGAGGCGGTTTTCTTTGGCACGTCTTATCAAAGCAGATATCGTGTCCCCTTATTCCGGGATTCTCATCAATACGGGTGTGGGTAACCCAACCGCGCCATTGATTACGGCGCTTGGGAGATAAGCGAGTTTTATCAGGCCGATGGGGACGCATAGCTTTGTCCGTCCATATAAGGGGATAAGGATCCACTTTTTCACACACGCCTTCTTCCTCCTTTGCTCATCCATTTCCGTGCACTTGAGATCTAGCGCCCAAGTCCGCACATCCCACCTCAACCTTCTCCAACTATGTCCGAAGCGGGAGGCGAGTGGATGGCCTCCTCCGTCACGGAGGGGCACATCAAAAAGCTGTGAAAGGCCGGATACTTGTCCGACGACATCACGCATCGGCTCCCTGACAAGGGGCAGCTCATCCCCACCCCCAGGCCCCATGAGAGGGTGGTGTTCCTCCCCCACTTCCTCCGCGGACTAGGTTTTCCACTTCACCCTTTTGTCCGGGGCTCATGTTCTACTACGGCCTAGATTTCCATGATCTGGCCCCGAATTTCATCCTCAATGTCTCGTCGTTCATCGTCGTGTGCGAGGCCTTCCTCTGCATCCAGCCCCACTTCGGCTTATGGCTGAAGACCTTCGATGTCAAGACGAAGGTAGTGGGCGGCTGCCAAGCGGAGTGCGGAGGTGCCATGGTGGGCAAGATGGCCAACGTCCTATGGCTCGAGGGCTCCTTCGTGGAGACCATAAAGGGGTGGCAATCAGGGTGGTTCTACATCACCGAGCCAGCGACTCTAAATGGGCAGCGCCCCCAATTCTGATCTGCTTCCCTACACGGCTCACCTCATGGAAAGAGACGGGCCTGATGTGGGTAATTCGAAGAGCTGACCGACTCCAAACTGCGTCCGAAACCTGGTGGACAAGAAGCTCAAGCTTGTCAACGAGTCCAGTGTTATGCTCATCCGCTGGATCCTCCCATGCCAAAGAACGAGCCTTCAACTTGTGGAGTTTGATCCGCACAAGATCAATTCTTGAGCCGGCTCTTCTACACTACGCACGAAGATGCCCGGAAGGTGCTGTTCAAGGCGCCGAGGTTCCGCATCCGCCATCAAGATTGCGGATTCAGCTCGTGGCATCAAGCCGTTGAGGTAAGCTATTTTACCCTTTACGGGACTCTTTTTCATAGTTTGACTCTATGCAGGATCTAAAACTCCCTCACTTTGACAGATCGGCAGAAGACGTCCGGACAGGTTGACCGTCCGGCCCCTTGCCGAAGACTCCAGCGGACGCCTGATTGACGGGCTGTTAGTTCCGCACCTTACGTGGTGCCGGAGAAGAAGGCTAAGAAGAAGGCCACGGAACTCAAGGAGTTCCCGCGCCAGTGTTGTCGAACTCATCGTCCGATGACTCTGAGGCGGACTCCTCCCGCGAAGACGAGGAGGAGGAAAAAGAGGCCTCTCCCCCAGCGGGGGGAGAAAAGAAAAGGAAGGCCGCCCCAACTGGGGAGGCCGGAGGGTCCAAGAAGGAAAGGACCCTTCCTCCGGACTACACCACCAACGCCGACGACGGCGAAGAAGAGTGGCCACCGAGGACCAAGCCCCTGGCGAAATCTTAAGTGTCCGGACACCAGAATAACTCATGGCGTTCCATTTGTCGCACAACATCTTCTAACGCCGAATATAACCATGAAGCCCGCCCAAGGACGGGCTCGACGCCCGACGAGCGGCTCCTCGGATTCGCCGGATGTGAATAGCACCTCACTTCCGACCGCCTCGCCTCCTCCCGCCGGATGACGCCGAGGTGGAGTCCCAAAGGGCCCAGCCAGAGGAGGTGGCCTCGAGGCGCCGCAAGGCGACCTCCCGACCAAGCGCAGGGGGAAAACCTCAAGGGCTTTAAGTCCGCCCTGTGTCGGACTCGCATCGAACCTTCAAGTGGTTCCGAGTCCGAGGCGACCCCTTCGTAAGAAGGGCAAGATTGCGATGTCGGTGACCTCCGTCCCAACCGAGGCACCGGATAATTTGATGGAGGCGCTTAACGGCGCTTCCATCGACGAGGAGCACCGCCTTTGTTATGAGTGTGGTGATCTAGAAAGTTCAGACCGCCAAGAGCGGGCTGACTGAAGCTCGTGCCAGCCTTCTAACAAAGCTTTGAGGTATGTATTTAAGATATGTAAAATATTACCGCATAGACACTAGCCCTCGATGCTCAGCTTTGGTGTTCGGAAAGAAAAAGCCGAACTGAGGATCTAAAAGATATACGCAGGAGTCTAACATAAGTATGTCAATATGGGAATGCAAAGTTGCGCCTTGACGACCTCCGCCAGACCGATCATGGAGGTTGATGCATTGAAGCGAGCCTCGAGCGGTCCGAGAACGAGCTCGGCCTTGCCAAAAAGCAGCTCGCGGACAAGGAAGGTAAGTAATACCTTATGGGAGTATTTAAAAGATGTGGTTGCAAAAAATGACAGGAATAACGTGAATACTGTAGCGGCCACGAACGAGGTGGCGGCCCTGAAGGAAGCGGTGTCCAAGGCCAAAAGCAATGCGGTGGCGGAGCGAACCGAGCGAGAGAAGCAGGAGGCGCGGGTGGCGGAGGTGCGGCAAGAGCTCCAGGCTCTCGTGGAAAAACACGAGAGTTTGGAGCGTGACTCAAAGACTCGAGAGTCCGAGCTCGCCTCGGCCCTTGAGAGCGCCAAAGCCGCTAAGGCCGAAGCCCAAAAAGCCCTCCAGGAAATTGAGGCGATGAAGAAGATAGCGGCGGGTAAGGCATTCTTTATGCAAAGCAAGCATGTGAAAGTGAATTATTTGTTACTTACCCGAATCCGGAGCTCTCCAGGAGCATTCGCATATCTGCCCCGCAGTGTGTCTGATGCTACCGCATTCTACCGAGCCGAGGAGGGAAGCTCGACGGAGAAGGTGTTCTGGTCTCAATATGCTGAGGCCGGACACCCGGTGCCCTTAAGCGACCAGTTGAAGCAGTTGGTCGAGCTCCATAAGGTGGCCGGACAGGCCATGAAGGGCCTCATAGTTCGGCTGTGGCCTAAGGAAGCCATGCATGGGAGCTACTGGCTGGTGAGGCGGCCGTGGACGCCTGTCCATGGGTTGAAGTCGCCAAGCGCTCCGTCTGCATCGAAGGTGCTCAGAGGGCCCTTGCCCGTGCTAAGGTGCACTGGGCAAGATGGACGCCGAGAAGCTTGTGACGGATGGACCACCACCGGCAAGGAGCATCGCAAGCCTGAAATGTATTATGAGGGCGCCTCAAGGGTGCCCGCTTTATAGCGGTGAATGCTCCAAAGATGTAATTTTTAGTAGACTCGCATTTGTTATCCTGACGCTGAAAACTTATTCATATGCGCTAAGCAACACTTTTGAATTTAAAATATTACCTTCATGCGGCCGTATTAAATTTGAGAGATGGCGAGTCGTCGGCTTCAAATTTCCCATGCCACGAAAGTGGGGTGTTGGGATAAACTTGAGCGCTCTTGTTCCCATTCTTGGGTCCTTCGAGGGAGGCGCCAACGAACGTAACAAGGAAACCGGACTATAATGCTTGAACACTCTCACTTAGCCATAGAATTCTATAATTTTAAATTTCGGCAAAGCCCCTGGTATTCGGAAGACCGATTTCGGGGCGCTATCCACGCCTAGGCCGGACAATGCCGACTCCTTGCTCTAAGCGGCATAAGTCTTTAGGGACTCGAAAACCTCTCGAACAGCGACCCGCTCTCGCCCTATCATGACGGTCAGTTTTAGCTTTCTCTAGTGAGGTGCTTAACCAAGCTCAACCGAGGCACAATCGCAGTGGTTCTCCCAGCGCTACCTTAGCCGATATAACGGAACATAAGGTACCAAAACATGGGAGCCGGGCAAACCCAACTATTGACCCAAGACATGATTCGGAGCTGATGCATATAATGCTATAAGTTTGGGGTGCCGCACTTGTGAAATTGTTCGGACTTATCACACCATATTGTGGGGTACTTAAGCCCCTGGTGTATTGCCCGTACCAAAGTGTACGGTTGCACAATGTCATAACTGAACACATATATATAGAAAAGGAATTCAATAATAGGCGAAGTTATGTATTGTTTATTCAAAAGGGCTGCAGAAGAGCGAACGATACAAATAGTGCGATAAGCAAGGGACGGACTTTTAACATGTCCTCTCCAGGTAAGCTGCGGATGGTATGTAAAACAGGTATACTGCTCATAATAGAGACCACCGACACTCGACGAGCTTTCAGCTTCCTCGGCTGTTGCATCGTGTGTTCGCGATTCTATCACGGACAGGCTTCGTGAGAACGCAGTCTTGAAAGTAAAAAAGAAAGAAGAAAAGAAAAGAATGACACAATCGGAGCCCCAGTGCGGTTGAGCCGCATTCGGCATGCCATGGTCGTGCCCTCCCCTATGCCCATGGTATTTCCAGAGCGTAATTATGTACGCAGTAGTACTGGTTTCGCAATTTCGCGAGGGCTGGGGTTTGGGCCGCATTGCTATGCGTGCTCGGAATGTGCCAGGCGGTCTTGTTGTAGGTTACTCCGGGCTTGACGGTGTCCGGATGTTTAATAGCCAGACTCGAGAATTGCCTTAAGAGAATGCTTTGTACTTCCGCCACGAGGGCCGCCGTATGCTCCTCTGTCCGGAGAGAGCGTTCGGTGTTTCCGTTGACCGTAATGACTCCTCGAGGACCTGGCATCTTGAGCTTGAGATATGCGAAAGCGGCACCGCGCTGAACTTTGCAATGCGGTTCGTCCGAAGCAAAGGCGTGATAGCCGCCATGAACGGGACTATGTTGAAGATTAACTCCTCGCTCGAAGTTATCCGGGATCCAAGACCACTTCAAGTGTAACGAGCTGCATAGCTTGGCCTCTACACCTGGTATGACGCCTTTAAAGGTCGCCTTCGTGGGTTTAACTTTATGGGTCTATGCCCATTTTGCGACCGTATCCCGATAAAGCAGTGTTCAGCCGATGCCACCGCCCATTACGACTCTAGTGAGGTGAACTCCGTCAATGATTGGGTTTAGAACCACGCGCGAATCCGCCATGGCGGATGCTAGTGGGTGGTCCTTCGATCAAAAGTGATCGGGCAGGAAGACCACGGGTTGAACTTTGGGGCGACTGGCTCCATCGCATATACGTCCCTTAGTGCACGCTTCCGCTCCCTTTTGGGTATGTGGGTTGCGTATATCATGTTCACCGTCCGCACTTGTGGGGGGAAGCCCTTCTATCCTCTATTGTTCGGCGGCCGGGGCTCCTCCTCGTCATCGCTATGTAGCCCCTTGTCATTGTTTTCGACATTTAACTTGCCTGCCTGCTTGAACACCCAACAATCCCTGTTGGTGTGGTTGGCTGGTTTTTCGGGGGTGCCGTGTATCTGGCACGAGCGATCGAGTATTCGGTCCAAATTGGACGGGCCCGGAGTATTTCTTTTAAATGGCTTTTTCCATCGACCGGTTTAGAGCCTCTGAATCCGCATTGACTGCTGTACCTCAAAGATTATCGCCAAGCACGCGGCGCTTGTGCTTGTTGCAACGCGACCTGCCATTGCTATCCTTGGTATCCGAATTACCAGGGCTCTTGGTCATGTTGTTACTATGAGCTAGCCAGCTGTCCTCTCCCGCGCAAAAGCGGGTCATGAGTGTTGTGAGGGCTGCCATGGATTTCGGCTTTTCCTGTCCTAGGTGCCGGGCAAGCCACTCGTCATGGATGTTGTGTTTGAAGGCTGCAAGGGCCTCTCATCCGGACAATCAACGATTTGATTTTTCTTGGTTAGGAACCGTGTCCAGAATTGTCCGCCGATTCCTCCGCTGCTGAATTATGTGGCTTAGGTCATTGGCGTCGTGGTCGCACATATGTGCCCGAAATTGTCGAGGAATGCGGCTTCCGTGTCTTCCCAACAACCAATTGACTCTGCCGGCAAGCTGTTAAGCCAATGTCGGGCTGGTCCTTTAAGCTTGAGTGGGAGGTATTTGATGGCGTGTAGATCATCACCGCGGGCCATGTGGATGTGAAGGAGATAGTTCTCGATCCAAACCGCAGGATCTGTTGTGCCATCGTATGATTCAATATTTACGGGTTTGAAACCCTCAGGGATTTGATCTGTGAAGCATAGTGGGTGTGCGGCGCCTCTGTATTGGGCTATATCACGACGCAGCTCAAATGAGCTTTGTCTACTGTGTTTGGCCCGGCCGGAGTTGCCATATCCGGCGTGACGGTTATCGTCACGTGTCATGGGGCGCCCACGCGATCCGTAGATCGATCTTGTTTGCCTTGCCTTGTCCTCCAATATATCTCGCAGTCCGCGCGATTTCCCAGCCTTGGTATTTTTTGAGCGGCGCGGGGTGCAGCTTGAGTTGAGGGACGAGAGGCCTCTCTGTCGCGCCACGAGGTGGCCGGTCAGCCGATCATCGCGCCGGTGATGTAGGTTTGGGTGCTTCCTCCTCTAATCGGGTAGCAGCCTGCGCTTTGGGTAGCTCTTGAGGGCGCCGAGTTCGCACTCTTCGCCGCAAGGAATTCATTCCATCCGCCGCCTAGCAAGTCTTGGTCAACTCTAAGCTGTTGCTGCTTTTCTTGAGGCTGCTTGTCGTGGCCATAAGCCTGCGCTTGGGGCGCTCTTGTTCGACGGGATCTCGGGCACGATTTAATTGGTCGTCGTCGAGGCTTGCCTCATCTTCGGAGGGAGGCATGTAATTATCATCCTCTACCTCTCTTCTGTCGCTCTCTCATGAGGGATGGCTTCTCCATCCTCCTGCGCTGAATCCTGCTTGAGGGGGTTGTCTTTGGCACTGTCCGGGGTGTTATTGTCTCCCGTGCTGGAATCATCGTTTTTTCTGTGGCGGGATTTAGAGCGGCGCCGCTGACGCCGATGCTTAGGCTGTTTCTTGGAGGGGTCATCCTCCGCTGTTCCATCTCCATTCCCATCTTTTGGGATGTCCACCATGTATATGTCGTATGACGAGGTGGCCTTCCAGTGCCTTGTGGGCACTAGTTCTTGGTCGTCTCCTACATCGTCGTCCATACCGTCGATGTCTTCGGAGTCGAAGTCGAGCATGTCGGTTAAATCATCGACAGTGCCTACAAAGTGGGTGGTGGGAGGGCTTTGAATTTCTTCGTCGTCCGCATCCCAACATTCCTGACCATAATCCGGCCAGGCTCTCCGATAAAGAGAGAGACTTTAGTGAATTCAGGATGTCGCCAAAGGGCGAGTCTTGAAAGATGTCCGCGGCAGTGAATTCCATGATCGGCGCCCAATCGGATTCGATTGGCGGCGCGGAAGGCTCGGAGTCCGGAGAGGAGTCCGGCACCTTGGAGTCACGAGCTTCGCAAAGGACGGGGTAGGTGTACGCTCAATCGCCGTAGAGATTGCAGCCCCGAGGCAGTGTCCAGCCACCCGCCCTCGATCGGCGCAATGGCTCGAGCTAAAGGTCGGAGCGGACACTGGTGCGGCCTCCAGGACACTATTCGGCGGCAGAGCTAGATCGTGCCCCTCGTGATAGTGCGGCGCGCTTGGCTGTGGCTCGAACCCGTCGAAGATCAAGTCTCCGTGGACGCCACCGTAGTTCAAACTTCCAAATCTGACCTGTGGCGGGGAGTAGCTTAATCTGCTCCGGATGGCTGCTTAATTGCCCGCAGTGCAAAGCCGCCGAATCACGAAGATCTGTCCGGGAGAAAAGTCTCACCACAGAGCGCATCGTTGTTGATGATCGGAGGAGCCATCGGGCCTAAAGATGATGACACAGAGGAACTCTGAATGAAATCACCAATGTCGGTGTCAAAACCGCGGATCTCGGTAGGGGGTCCCGAACTGTGCGTCTTGGCGGATGGTAACAGGAGACAAGGGACACGATGTTTTTACCCAGGTTCGGGCCCTCTCGATTGAGGTAAAACCCTACTCCCGCTTGATTAATATTGATGATATGGGTAGTACAAGAGTAGATCTACCACGAGATCGAGAGGCTAAACCCTAGAAGCTAGCCTATGGTATGATTGTTGTTCGCCCCACGGACTAAAACCCTCCGGTTTATATAGGCACCAAGAGGGTTAGGGTTACACAGAGTTGGTTACAATGGTAGGAGATCTACATATCCAGACGCCAAGCTTGCCTTCCACGCCAAGGAAAGTCCCATCCGGACACGGACGAAGTCTTCAATCTTGTATCTTCATAGTCCAGGAGTCCGGCCAAAGGTCATAGTCCGGCTATCCGGGCACCCCCTAATCCAGGACTCCCTCAGTAGGGATCATCCTACCAGTATCCGTCATGGAGGTTCGGCAGCCTTGGTCCTCGATCCAATCATCGACGTATTTCACCTCACGCGAGTCCTCATGGACGGGAGCAGCAGTCTCAACCTGCTTTATCAGGACACCGTTCGTAAAATGGGTATCGATCCATCAAGGATCAGGCCCACTAAAACCACATTTAAAGGAGTAATACCCGGCGTGGAGGCCTGTTGCACAGGTTCAATAATGCTGGAAGTAGTCTTCGGCTCACCGGATAATTTCCGAAGCAAAGATTTGATCTTTGACATCATCCCCTTCTGTAGTGGTTATCACACACTGCTCGGACGAACTGCCTTCGCTCGCTTCAATGCGGTCCCGCATTATGCTTACTTAAAGCTCAAAATGCCTGGACCCCGTGGCGTCATCACAGTTAATGGAAACATGGAGCGCTCCCTCCGTACCGAGGAACCCACGCGACCCTCGCAGCCGAGGTACAAAGCGGTCCTATCAAGCCGCACATTTCATCGGCCATCAAGCCCCCGGACAATGTTAAACGAGTCCGGCCCACACTACAGAACGACAGCTCGGTTCATCCAGAGCTGGACTAGCAATTCAGCCTCCGTCAAAACCCCCATCTAATCACGGCATACGTACCGCGCGTGCATAACTACACACTAAAAATACCTTGGGCAAGGACGGAGGCACACTAAGGACAAGGTCAACAATACGGCTAGGCCCTATTCGGACCTTGATTTTCTTCCTTTTTCTTCTCCTTCTCTCTTTTCTCTCATATTTCAGGTTCTTTAAAACCTAAATCACTGTTCGGTGGTACAAGGGCCCTTTCCCAGGCCCCTTCTATGTACACGATCGTTGATCCTCTTAAAGGATCCTACACCAAGGTGAAAAGCGGCACAGACGTGCGGCAGGGTGTCCAAATGATCTTCAAGACCACCTTTTCTTTTTTTCAGGACCTGTATATAGCTTTCCCTTGTTCACAAATTCTTGGCATGTAAAATAGCCTTGATGCTTATGGCATTCTCTGTAAGAGCACGTTTTGACGTATCAACCAGACTATAATGGAAACAGTTTTGTCCAACCCTATTTTGTATTGGTTTATTTCATAATCTGTATTCCCTCTTCACGTCAGGTTGCCATATACACCTCGACACGATTTAAATTTCCAGGGGCTCTATTTGGCCACATATATTTTCAAAAAAAAGTCCTAACACTTTTAGTATACTTCGGCGTCCCGAATACTGCATTATATGCATCGGCTCCGAATCATGTCTTTGGTCAATAGTTGGGTTGCCCGGCTCCTATGGTTACCACCTTACATTTTGCTTGTTCAGCTAAGGTAGTAAAGGGAGAACTACTGTGATTGTGTTTCTGGTTCGTCCGGTCAAAACACCTCAGTAGAGAGAGCCGAAAACTGACTGTCATGATACAGTGAGAGTTGGTCAACGGTTCGGTGACTTACTAAATCTCTTGCGATTTTTTCTGTATTGTACGAAGGACTGGCCTCCACCCAGTCACGCGCCTAAGGCATCCAAGTTCAGATAGCCGCACACGCACCAAGGCTGAGGAAGGAAGAAGGCGTGGGATGAAAAGAAGGGATCTTTATCCGCTTATATATTCCGTGAATATCAAGCGCCCACCCCACTAGCCTTAAAACTCGCCTATTCCCAAGGGGTCGTGCGAACGACGTTGTTGGATTACCCAAACCCGTATTAATGAGAATCCCGCAATAAGAGGACACGATCTCTGCTTGCGCCTCAAAACGCGAAGCGAGATGCCAAAAAAGGTTCGGAATAATAAAGAGGTCGGGTGTAACGTTTCACCGTAAAAGTTGTGAGTGGACATACCTTATTTTGATTAAGTATTGTGCCCTTGTGGTTGAGGGTTGTAACTGTTATACAGAGCCGGATACAGTTCTCTTGTTCAGAAGACTGCTTTGAAGTATTTGGAGGAGGAACCCGCCTTGCAATGCCGAAGACAATCTACGTACCGAACACATCGCCATCGAAAGACTGGTTCAGGGGCTACTGAGGGAGTCCTGGATTATGGGGTCCTCGGGTGTCCGGGCTGTGTAGCATGGGCCGGACTGGTGGGCCGTGAAGATAGAAGGCAAAAGGCCTTCCCCCGTGTCCGGATGGGACTCTCCTTTGCGTGGATGGCAAGTTTGACGCCCGGATGTGTAGTTTCCTTTCTCTGTAAACCGACTCTGTACAACCCTAGGCCCCTCCGGTGTCTATGTAAACTGGAGGGGTTAGACCGTAGAGGCTATCAGAATTTACATAGGCTAGACAGCTAGGGTTTAGCCATTACGATCTCGAGGTAGATCGACTCTTGTAACCCCTATACTCATCAAAGTCAATCAAGCAGGAAGTAGGGTATTACCTCCATTAAGAGGGCTCGAACCTAGGTAAACAGCATGTCCCCTTGTCTCCTGTTACCTTTGATTCTCAGACGCACAGTACGGGCCCCCCTACCCGAGATCGGCCGGTTTTGACACCGACAGTGAACTTTTCTTATTTGGAGATGCAATTAACAGGGCTGGAAGCTTCTCCCAAATTTTACTTGCCCTGTTGGCTGTTTGCCAATGAAATATTTGGGTTTGTCTATTGATAAAAAGAATTATGAATAAGATTTGGAAACATACAGAAGACATGATGGAGAAAAAGTGTAACAATTGGCAAGGGAGGCTGCTAGCGAGTGCTGGCAGAATTACCTTAGCCCAGTGTTCTTTATTTGGGGTAGCATATTATATGATGTCTTTTTAGGGACTACCAGTGGGTGTGAATAAGAGGATGGATTTTTTCGTGGCAGGAAGATGAAAATAAAAAGAAATATCACCTAGTGAAATAGAGTGAGGTGTGTAGACCAAAGGATATGGGAGGTTTGGGGATCCAAAATTTGAAAGTAATGAATATTGCGTTACTTTGGAAATGGTGGTGGAAATTGTATAACACTGAAGGGCTATGGCAGGATGTTTTGATTAGCAAATACTACAAAATTATGGCTGACTGTAGGACCAGGCAGGGGGCTTCCCAGTTTTGGTGTGAGCTCTTTAAACACAAAGAAAATTTTCTTTCCTTGTGTAAACTTGAAGTTGGGAATGGGGAAGCATTAGGTTTTGGGAAGATAGATGGCCGCGGGATAAATCTTTAAAAGAAAATTTTCCTAGACTATATAATCTTTGTTTTGATAAGACTGAGTCCATCAAGCAATTTTTTGATAAAGGATTGGAGGTTGTCCAATTCATAAGAACTTTATATACAGACTCTCTAGAGTTGTGGAATCATATGAAAGAGTGTTGTGCTCAGGTGGTGTTGCCAATGCAGAGGGACACCATCAAGTGGACACTAAGTAAGAATGGGATTTACACTGTTAAATCCTATTATAGACGTATGATTGAAACTACGCTTAAATATCCACACACTTTTATGTGGAAAACTAGGATGCCACCTAGGGTGAAAGTTTTTATGTGGCTGGCTCTTAGGAACAATATTTTAACTAGAGATAATTTACATAGGAGAGGGTGGAATGGTGATAGACAATGCCCTTTCTGTATGCAGGCAGAAAGCGTAGATCACCTTTTTCTGAGATGTTCAATAGCTTGATTGCTTTGGAGTATTATTCAGTGTGCTTTTGGTTTTGCTCAAATCGCTGACAATCTACCAGACTTGTTCAACATATGGCTAGCCTCCTTTATGTTGGACAATCTGGAAACTTAGAAATGGTGTTGTTTTTTAAAAACAACAAGGTGACCGATCCTTGTGTACCCGTAAATCTAATAGTGAATATGTTGCATGAATGGCTTGTTTTGCAGATAAGATCGGAAAGGCAAAAGCTAATGAGGGAGGGTGTAAGAAAGGTTGAGATGATCGCTGCAGAGGTTTTCAATGCTATGCTAGGGTGGAGGAACAGACACTGGATCACTGTGGGGCGAAAAAAGGAACCCTAGTATGCGTCTTGGGGCTGAAGCTGATGAAGACTCGACCTTGAATGGCCTTTTATTCCTCTTCGCTATTTTAGCTGTTTTTGTTGCTGGTATGTAATATAAAAATTCTGCAGGAATTTGATAAACGGGGTTTAGTTGGTAAGGTCGCTTTGGTTTGGGGCTATGCTTGCGTTTGCGTGTGGAGCTGCTTCCGCGTGAATCTACGTGCTCGGTTTGTTCAGCTCCAGGGCGTGCACCGTTGCTCTCTATGTGTTTCTCAGTAGCTTGTAACAAGACATTGTGGTTTATGATATATAGAAATCGGAGAGGCCGCTCTCTTTGTCAAAAAAGTCAACTTGTTAGAGACACCTTGTACTCCATCCATCTAGATGCGGCGTCTAAAAAATTGCATCACAACCTCAACCTAGTTACCTGGTGATTGGATGGAGGATAATAAACCGAAAACCCATTACAGTAATGACTCCTATGCACCCTTTCGATAAATGCGCTATGCACCTGGACACAGGGAGTAAGGTTTATATTGTTGGCCAATAAGCCACGGCAGGACGCGTCGGGTGCGAGCCAGGGCGCGCCGGGTCCGTGGCCGTGCGTGTGTGTGAGTGCGTGTGTGTAGCACAGGGTGCATGTGTGGGTGTGCACCGTGCGCGTGAGTATAGGAGCAGGTTGTTGGCGATCGGAGGAGGCGCGATGAGCGGGTCAACAGCGGGCTCGCCACGCACCACGGGACGTGTACGTGCATGTCGCGGGCGCGGAAGGAGCGGGCTGGACCAAGTGCTCCGAGTGGGGCAGGTCGTGAGTTCGTGCCCTAGTGGTGCCCAGGGATAAAAACCCCTCTGTGTGCGTTGTAAGCTCAAGGGAAAAAGGCCATCTGTGCGGCTTGGCGTTCGTGCGCCGGAAGCTCCCGCTGTGTCCTGTGTCAGCTTCTTCTCCCTTCCTTCTTCTGGTTCGAGCTAGAGAAAGGCCACAGAGAGAGAGAGAGAGGTAGAGCTAGGGCGAGCTTGGCGTCGGGCTGCGCCAACAATTGGTATACAGAGCTTCGGTTCGAGCGATCACCAGCGACCATGGCGCTCATCCCACATGGCGGCGGCGCGGGCGGATCGGTGTCGATGGCGGTGCCGATGCTCACGTCGGACAACTACACGTTGTGGGCGATCAAGGCACATGCGATCCTCGACGCCCACACTGTGTGGGAGGCGGTGGCGCCGGGCGACGCGGCGGTGAACGGCAAGAAGTGCAAGACGGCGCGGGCGATGATCCTCGGCACGCTGTTGGAGGATGTGCTGCTTTAGGTGGCGACGAAGCTCACCGCTAGGGAGGTATGGGACTCCCTGAAGGTGAGGTTCGTCGGCGCCGATCGTGTGCGCGCGGCGAAGCGGGCGACGCTGCGCGGGGAGTTCGACCGCCTAAATATGGAGGATGGCGAGACGCTGGACGTGTATGCCGGGAGGCTGGCGGGGATGACGGCGCGGTTCGCGAACCTCGGGGAGACGCTCGGCGACATGGAGCTGGTGAAAAAGCTCATGGATACCGTCCCCAATCGGCTGTTCCCCGTCATCGCCGGCATCGAGCAGTTCTGCAACCTCAACGAGATGACGTTCGACGAGGCGCTCGGGCGGCTGCGGGCGTTCGATGAGCGGGTTCGGCGCCGTGGACAAGACGGCGGCGAGCGTGGCGCCATCAGCTGATGCTCACCATGGCGCGATGGCGAGGGCGGAGCGGCAGCAGGAGGAGCGCGGCAGCGGCGACGACGGGCGGGCGTGGCGTCGAGGCAGCGAGAACGGCGCGGCCGTGCTACAATCTGCGAACAACGTGGCCACTTCAAGCGTGACTGCACGAAACCTCGAAGGGCGGCATCGGAGGAGCAGGCGTTGCTGGCGGACGTCGGCATCAAGGACGGCGGCTTGCTCTAGGCCGTGGCTTAGGGGGGTGAATGCGGGCCAATAAACCACGGCAGGACGCGTCGGATGCGAGCCAGGGCGCACCAGGTCCGTGGCCGTGCATGTGTGTGAGTGCGTGTGTGTAGCACTGGTTGCATGTGTGGGTGTGCACCGTGCGCGTGAGTATAGGAGCAGGCTATTGGCGAGCGGAGGAGGCACGATGAGCGGGTCAGCAGCGGGCGCGCCATGCACGGGACGTGTACGTGCATGTCGCGGGCGCGGAAGGAGCGGGCTGGACCAAGTGCTCCGAGTGGGGCAGGTCGTGGGTTCGTGCCCTAGTGGTGCCTAGGGATAAAAACCCCTCTGTGTGCGTTATAACAGCTGCGCTGGTTGAGTTCAAGCTCAAGGGAAAAAGGCCGTCTTTGCGGCTTGGCATTCGTGTGCCGGAAGCTCCCGCTGTGTCCTGGGTGAGCTTCTTCTCCCTTCCTTCTTCTGGTTCGAGATAGAGAAAGGCCAGAGAGGGGGGGGGGTGTAGAGCTAGGGCGAGCTTGGCGTCGGGCTGCGCCAACATATATTTGTACATTTTTTTAAAAGAAGGATGACCCCCGGTCTCTACATCACCGAGATGCAGGCAAACATTTTATTAATTATTCACCAAACCTTAAAAAGTAATACTTCCTTCGTCCCAAAATAAGTGTCTCAGCTATAGTGCAACTTTGTATTAAAACTAGTACAAAGTTGAGAGACTTTATTTTGGGACGGAGGGAGTGTGTATCAATACATGTCAAGCCATCATCTCGGCAACATCTATCGCTACTCCTAACAAGTTCATGAAGAGGTGCAGATTATCTGAGCTGCATACCCAGACCTGACACCAAAGCCCAACATCTAAAGCCAGAATCCCCAACCAAGCCGCAATTCCGGGTCTGGGGCACATACTGGTACGACTCACTCGCAGTGGTCACCGCATGTGCATGCAGCAGAGCCCAGCCGCTGCCATCTTCCACCAATCCATCTTTGGAGAAGGTACTGACACATCGACCTTGCCAAGCCTGCCATCGACGCCACCACGGCGCCACACAACGCCGCCGCCCTGTGCTCGCCCATGTAGATGCACCCGGCGCCAAGACTGTGCGGCAACATGCCACCAAGACTTGCCGACATTGCCACGGTAGATGACACTCCATTCCACCTATTGACGACTACAACAAGCATTTGCTCCAAATTGATGCCCACTTGAAGGAAAACGACACCAGTAGTATTGTCATCTTCCGATCTGGGATACCCAGATCAAGGGTTTCCCTTGGAACAATTTGAGCGAGGAGAAAATGATCGCACAAGTGATGCCTTGAACAAGGTAACGACCCAAAAACACCGCCATCGCCTGCCATGACCGAAGGCAGAGCTCGGTTTTCATTGGCGGCCAGAACTCCCCAACTCACAACCGGATGGAATGCCGCCAATTTGTGCAGATTGGCTCCGCCCTAGCCCATGACCGCATCTCCATACGACCACTAGCAACGCCACCGACGAATTTAAACCATGCAGAGGCTAGACCACACCGCGCCGCCGCCGCCCTGGTCACAGCCACACCCCACGCTGCACTCCTAGATCCAGTACCGATCAGGATACGTGCGTCCACCATCGCAGAACCGTCGAACCGCTGACCACCGCAGCCATAGCCGCCATGACCGTGTAATTGAAAACTATGGGCCCCGGGTCTATATTTTATCATATTACTTTTAGATCTATAAAACCAAAAATACATTACTGTAATTTATTTACTTTTATTTTATTTTGCACTTTTACTTATCTTTTATATTAATCTCTATCAGATCACATCCTTACAAGTAACTGTGAAGGGATTGACAACCCGTTTATCGCGTTGGGTGCAAGTATTTGTTTGTTTGTGTAGGTGCTATCATTGGAGACTTGTGTGTTCCTCCTACTGGATTGATACCTTGACTCTTAACCGAGGAAAATACTTAATTCTACTTTTCTACATCACCCTTTCCTCTTCAAGGGAACAACCAACGTAAACGCAATAGGTAGCAAGTGGACGCAACAAAAGATGGTGACGGCGAAAGATGCCAAACATCTAGGGCATCAAGGATAATCAAGTAGATGTGTCAAATGCTTGATCTTGTATTTAACTTGGTTTTGCATATGCCTCATTTTGCAAGGTAGTCATCGGAATACACATCCTCAATATAGCATGAGTACTCAGATGATGGGAACGGGTGGGGACCCTAGGGCTTTGGTTTGATGGGTGATAGGTTTAGAAATAAATTTGGGGATTACCTCCAATTGGTGGTGGCGAGACGATGGTGTTGTCGTCGGCATGGAATAAGGGCTCCCTGTCTTGTCCTCATTACAGTGGTGCCTCTTCGTATCACCGGGATTAGTGTGGAACACGATATGTCTGCGGGTTACTCTTATCATGCTGTCTTGCGGAGCAGAGTTGTAACGTCCCGGATTCGATGCGCCAGGTGTCTTCCAGTTATTCGTCGTCGTTGCCATGTCATTTGCTTGCGTGTTGCACTTTGCCATGTCATCATCTGCATTTCATACCATGTCATCATGTACATCGCATTTGCATATGTGTTCGTCTCATGCATCTGAGCATTTTTCCCGTTGTCCGTTTTGCAATCCGGCACTCCTATGTCTCCCGGCGCTCCCTTTTACCTATTTTCGTGTGCGGGTGTTAAATGTTCTCGAATGGGATGCAACTTGGCATGCGGTCTTATTATAGTGTAGACAGAGCGCTGTCAAGTTTAAATCGCATTCGAGCTCGTTGATAGCCCAACCGTCATTAAATGGCAACACCGTTGCGGTTTAATCGTCAGACGTTTCGATCTCCAAAAGCTGTCGCTGGCTGCCCTTCTCTTCTCTCTTATCAGTCCAAGGCTCTCTTCACAGCCCACACCCACTCTAATCCAGCCCACTAACTCCTCCTCGTGTCCGGAGCCTTCCGATCGTGATCCGAGGTCCGAAAATGGAGCAAAACCCTAACCCTAGCCTCCTTTTCTATTTATAGGCGCCTCCCTGCCATTTTGGCCTCCTACCAACCCCTCCTCAATTCCCATGATCGGCCGCCGCCTCCTCTTCGTTTTCCGCGCTGCCCACCTCCGCCGCCACTTGGCGTCGCCCCAGCAACGGCCAGCCGCCACCTGCGCCGCCAGCCGCCCTCCTCCTCCAACCCACGCGCACCACGCCCCTCCCTCCACTCCCGCCGCAGCCTCCCGGCCCAGATCGGGCCCGCCCTGGGCCGCATCAGGGCCCCGAAGCGCCTCCCGCTCCCGATCGGATCGAGGGGAGGAGCCCCTCGACCCGAGTCCCGTCGCTGCCGCCAGCCTCCACCGCGCCCGGCGTGCCTCCGCCACTCCCCCGAGCCCACAAGCAGTGCCCCTCCGCCCGGCGCCGCCCGTCCCCGCCCGGTCGCCCTCGCCGCCTCCTCGCGTCGCCGTCCGGTCCCCTTGGCGCCGCCCGGCCACTTGGCCCGTGGCGGCGAGCTCCTCCTCCCAGCCACCTCTCCGTCTCGGCCTCCTCCCTCGTCCCGACCCGCCATCTCCCATGAGATCCCGTCGATCTCGGCGAGATCCGCCTGCCTGCTTCCCGTGCATCCGGTTGACTCCCCCCTCCTCCGAATTCTTCTAAGTCCTGAAATTTGCAAATTCTAATGCATAGATCGACCTGTTGTATCTTTGTGCATACACCTCTGTTTCGTGCGTGTAATATGTCAAAATGTTCGTCTCGATGAGTAGATCATTTTATCTCATTGCATCATTTGCATTTGAGCTCATCTTAATGCCTGAAATGCTGTTGTAAGAGGGCTATGTGATGTTAGTTTCAGATTCTTATCAGAACATGCACTTTTGTCATTTTTGCCATGATTGATGTGTGCACCCTATGAACTTGAGTCCTACATGTGTTTTGTAATATGCCATGTCATCTTTACATTGCAACCTGATGTTATTTCTGCTAAAGTCTGAAACTGTTATTATTTGCAATCTTGCCATGTCATTTTGAGCATGTTCTAGTGATTTCTGGAGATAGCTCAGTGTTCATGTTTTGTAATGCTTTACCTGTACAGCATGCCCATGCCTTTTGTTATCATGTTAAGAGGCTGTAGCTTGTTGTTTTGATGCTTGCAATATGCCTACTTGCTGTTTTGGACAGATTGTTGCTATAACTTGTATAGGGTGTATGTGTTGAACCGTTGCTCCGTTTTGAGTGTGCTCTATATGAAACTTGCTTGATTTTGCATGTAGTTTCATATTATCATGTTGCATCCTTGATTTGAGGTGTTTTCTTGATGTTTGTATGCATTTTGCATCAATGCCATGTTTAACTTGTTTTGCTCATATCTTCTAGGCCGTAGCTCCGAATCTAATGAACTTTATATGTAACTTGACTAGAATTTCGTGTAGATCATCGTGGTGCATCTTAACTTGCTGTTTAACCACTTTAACATAAGGTTTATTCAGGTCTGGACCAATTTCGAAATTTGCATATGAGGACTTACCGGAATTGTTATATGTTGCTTCCGGCCTCATTTAAACTTGCCTTGATGTGTTGCTCTTGTTTGCATCATCTCTTGCCATGAGTAGCCTCATCTACTCTTGTCATGCATCATGCTTGGTTGAGCATCATGTCTTGTTCATGTGTGGTGTGTTTACTATGTTGTGTGCTTCTTCTTGTTAGTTCATGTTTCGTTGCGATCGTGCGTTCGTCTACGCTTGGTTCGGCTTCATCCGTCCGTCTTCTTCATGGACTCGTTCTTCTTCCTTGCGGGGTCCCAGGCAAGATGACCACTACCCTGGATCTCACTACTATCATTGCTATGCTAGTTGCTTCGCTCTTTCGCTATGCTGCGCTACCTATTACCTGTTTACCAAGCCATCCCAAATTGCCATGTCAGCCTCTAACCTTTGACACCTTTCCTATGCAAACCGTTGTTTGGCTATGTTACCGCTTTGCTCAGCCCCTCTTATAGCGTTGTTAGTTGCAGGTGAAGATGAAGTTTGTTCCTTGTTGGAACATGGAGATGATGTTCCTTGTTGGAACATGTTTACTTGTTGGGATATCACAATATATCTTATTTAATTAATGCATATATATACTTGGTAAAGGGTGGAAGGCTCGGCCTTATGCCTGGTCTTTTGTTCCACTCTTGCCGCCCTAGTTTCCGTCATATCGGTATTATGTTCCCGGATTTTGCGTCCCTAACGCGGTCGGGTGATTTATGGGACCCCTTGACAGTTCGCTTTGAATAAGACTTTTCGGCAAAGGCCCAACATTGGTTTTACCATTTGCACGACCTATTACCTTTTTCCCTTGGGAGTCGCGCTCTCAAGGGTCATCTTTATTTTAGCCCCGGGCCAATGCTTGTCTAAGTGTTGGTCCAAACCAGAAACCACTTGCGGTGCCGCCCTAGGCAACTTGGGGTATCGTCGGTTGCCGTCAGACGTAGTGTTCATCCGGTCGTGGCTTTGAGACGAGATCTGTGCTGCTACTATCGAGGTGTCGGCACGCCGGGAGGTCTTGCTGGTCTTGTTTTATTGCTGTTGAAATGTCTTGTAGCCGGGATTCCGAGACTGATCGGGTCTTCACGGGGAGAAGGAATATCCTTCGTTGATCGCGAGAGCTTATCATGGGCTAAGTTGGGACACCCCTGCAGGGTATAAACTATCGAGAGCCGTGCCCGCGGTTATGTGGCAGATGGAATTTGTTAATATCCGATTGTAGTAAACTTGAAGCAAACTCTTCTAAAATACACCAACCGTGTAATGCGAATCGAGAGTGTCTCTTTTCGGGTTGATCGAGAGGAGAACATGGTTTCTGGGTTATGTCTGACGTAAGTAGGAGTTCAGGATCACTTCTTGATCATTACTAGTTGGCGACCGTGAAGGAAATATGCCCTAGAGGCAATAATAAAGTTATTATTTATTTCCTTATATCATGATAAATGTTTATTATTCATGCTAGAATTGTATTAACCGGAAACATAATACATGTGTGAATACGTAGACAAACAGAGTGTCACTAGTATGCCTCTACTTTACTAGCTCGTTAAATCAAAGATGGTTATGTTTCCTAACCATAGACATGAGTTGTCATTTGATTAACGAGATCACATCATTAGGAGAATGATGTGATTGACTTGACCCATTCCGTTAGCTTAGCACTTGATCGTTTAGTATGTTGCTTATGCTTTCTTCATGACTTATACAAAGTTCCTGCAACTATGAGATTATGCAACTCCCGTTTACCGGAGGAACACTTTGTGTGCTACCAAACGTCACAACGAATCGGGTGATTATAAAGGTACTCTACAGGTGTCTCCAAAAGTATATGTTGAGTTGGCATGAATCGAGATTAGGTTTTGTCACTCCGATTGTCGGAGAGGTATCTCTGGGCCTTCTCGGTAATACACATCACATAAGCCTTGCAAGCATTGCAACTAATGAGTTAGTTGTGAGATGATGTATTCTGAAGCGAGTAAAGAGACTTACGATAACGAGATTGAACTAGGTATTGGATACCGACGATCGAATCTCGGGTAAGTAACATACCGATGACAAAGGGAACAACGATATCGTTATGCGGTTTGACCGATAAAGATCTTCGTAGAATATGTAGGAACCAATATGGGCATCCAGGTTCCGCTATTGGTTATTGACCGAGAATGGTTCTAGGTCATGTCTACATAGTTCTCGAACCCGTAGGGTCCGCACGCTTAACGTTTCGATGACAGTTCATTATGAGTTTATAAGTATTGATGTACGAAGGTAGTTAGTCCGGATGTGATCACGGACATGACGAGGAGTCTCGAAATGGTCGAGACATAAAGATTGATATATTGGAAGCCTATGTTTGGACTTGGAAAGGTTCGGATGAAAACAGGAATTTTCCTAACACCGGGGTTACGGAACCCCGGGGGTCTATGGGCCTTGATGGGCCGTAAGAGAGAAGATGAAGGGCGGCCAGGGCAGGCCGCGCCCCCTCTAGTCCGAATAGGACAAGGAGAGGGGTGCGCGCCTTCCTCTTCCCCTCCTCCAATCCTAATCCAACTAGGAGGGGGAGTCCTACTCCGGTGGGAGTAGGACTCCTCCAGCGTGCCTCCCTAGGGCTGGCCGCACCCCTTGCTCCTTTATATCTGAGGGGCAGGGGCACCCCATGACACACAAGTTGATCTACGGATCGTTCCTTAGCCGTGTGCGGTGCCCCCTCCACCATATTCCACTTCGGTCATATCGTCGCGGAGCTTAAGCGAAGCCCTGCGCCGGTGAAGTCATATCGTCGCGGAGCTTAAGCGAAGCCCTGCTTGATGGAGCATCATCATCGTCCTGCGCCGTCGTCTTGTGGAACTCATCCCGACACTTTGCTGGATCGGAGTCCGGGATCGTCATCGAGCTGAGCGTGTGCGTAACTCGGAGGTGCCGTCGTTCGGTGCTTGGATCGGTCGGATCGTGAAGGCGTCGACTACATCAACAGCGTTGTTATAGCGCTTCGCTTTCGGTCTCACGAGTGCGTGGGCGGACATTCTCCCTCTCGTTGCTATGCCATCACCATGGTCTTGTGTGTGCGTGGAATTTTTCTTTGAAATTACTCGTTCCCCAACGATGGCATCCGAGCCTGGTTGTATGCGTTGATGTCATATGCACGAGTAGAACACAAGTGAGTTGTGGGCGATATAAGTCATCTGCTTACCAGCATGTCATACTTTGGTTCAGCGGTATTGTGAGATGAAGCGGCCGGACCGACATTACGCGTGCGCTTACGCGATCTGGTTTCACCGCTCCGAGCACTAGTTGCTTAAAGGTGACGGCGGTGTCTGTCTCTCTCACTTTAGTTGAACTGAGTGTGGCTCGCCCGGTCCTTGCGAAGGTTAAAACAGCACCAACTTGACAAACTATCGTTGTGGTTTTGATGCGTGGTAAGAACGGTTCTTGCTCAGCCCGTAGCAGCCACGTAAAACTTGCAACAACAAAGTAGAGGGCGTCTAACTTGTTTTGCAGGGCATGTTGTGATGTGATGTGGTCAAGGCGTGATGCTATTGTATGAGATGATCATGTTTTGTAACCGAGTTATCGGCAATGGCGAGAGCCATATGGTTGTCGCTTTATTGTATGAAATGCAAAAGCCATGTAATTGCTTTACTTTATCACTAAGCGATGGCGATAGTCGTAGAAGCAATAGTTGGCGAGGCGACAACGATGCTACGATGGAGATCAAGGTGTCGCGCGGTGGCGATGGTGATCATGGCGGTGCTTGAGATGGAGATCACAAGCACAAGATGATGATGACCATATCATATCACTTATATTGATTGCATGTGATGTTTATCCTTTATGCATCTTATCTTGCTTTGATTGACGGTAGCATTATAAGATGATCTCTCACTAAAATTATCAAGAAGTGTTCTCCACGAGTATGCACCGTTGCTAAAAGTTCGTAGTACCCGGACACCACGTGATGATCGGGTGTGATAAGTTCTCGTCCATCTACAACGGGTGCAAGCCAGTTTTGCACACGCAGAATACTCGAGTTAAACTTGATGAGCCTAGCATATGCAGATATGGCCTCGGAACACGAAGACCGAAAGGTCGGCGTGAATCATATAGTAGATATGATCAACATAGTGATGTTCACCATTGAAACTACTCCATCTCACGTGATGATCGGTTATGGTTTAGTTGATTTGGATCACGTGATCACTTAGATGACTAGAGATGTCTATCTAAGTGGGAGTTCTTAAGTAATATGATTAATTAAACTTTAATTTATCATAAACTTAGTCTGGTAGTATTTTGCAAATTATGTTGTAGATCAATAGCTCGCGTTGTTGCTTCCCTATGTTTTTATATGTGTTCCTAGAGAAATTGTATTGAAAGATGTTAGTAGCAATGATGCGGATTGGATCCGTGATCTGAGGTTTATCCTCATTGCTGCAGTAAGAATTATGTCCTTAATGCACCGCTAGGTGATGGACCTATTGCAGGAGCAGATGCGAGGCGTTATGAGCGTTTGGCTAGCTCAATATGAGCGATCTGAGGCGTTATGAGCGTTTGGCTAGCTCAATATGATGACTACTTGATAGTTTAGTGCACCATGCTTAACGGCTTAGAATCGGGACTTCAAAGGCGTTTTGAGCGTCATGGACCATATGAGATGTTCCAGGAATTGAAGTTAATATTTCAAGCAAATACCGAGTTGAGAGATATGAAGTCTCCAACAAGTTCTATAGCTAAAAGATGGAGGAGAATCGCTCAACTAGTGAGCATGTGCTCAGATTATGCGAGTACTTCAATCGCTTGAATCAAGTGGGAGTTAATCTTCCGGATAAGATAGTGATTGACAGAATTCTCTAGTCACCATCACTAAGTTAGTAGAACTTCGTGATGAACTATAGTATGCAAGGGATGACGAAAAAGATTCTCGAGCTCTTGGCGATGCTAAAATCGTGAAGGTAGAAATCAAGAAAAACATCAAGTGTTGATGGTTGACAAGACCACTAGTCTCAAGGAAAATGGCAAAGGGAAGAAGAGGAACTTCAAAAGGAGCGGCAAGCAAGTTGTTGCTCGGTGAAGAAGCCCAAGTCTAGACCTAAGCACGAGGCCGAGTAATTTTGCTGCAATGGAATTGGTCCTTTGGGCGGAACTACCCCTGAATATTTGGTGGATAAGAAGGATGGCAAAGTGAACAAGGTTATATTTGATATACAGGTTATTGATGTGTGCCTTACTAGTGTTTATAGTAGCCCCGAGTATTTGATACTCGTTAGGTTGCTAAGATTAGTAACTCGAAGCAGGAGTTCTGAGAATAAGCAGACTAGTTGAAGGGAAGTGACGATGAGTGTTGGAAGTAGTTCCAAGATTGATATGATCATCATCGCACACTCCCTATAATTTCGGGATTAGTGTGGAACCTAAATAAGTGTTATTTGGTGTTGAGCATAAATATGATTTGATCATGTTTATTGCAATCTGATTATTCATTTAAGTAAGAGAATAAATTGTTGTTCATTTACATGAATAAAACCTTATATGGTTACACACCCAATGAAAATGGTTCATTGGATCTCGATCATAGTAATACACATATTCATAATATTGATGCCAAAAGATGCAAAGTTAATAATGATAGTGCAACTTATTTGTGGCACTTGCCGTTTAGGTCATATTGGTGTAAAGCGCATGAAGAAACTCCATCTTGATGGGATTTTGGAATCACTTGATTATGAATCACTTGATGCTTGCGAACCATGCCTTATGGGCAAGATGACTAAAGACTCGCTTCTCGGAACAATGGAGCGAGCAAATGACTTATTGGAAATAATACATACCGATGTATGCGGTCCGATGAGTGTTAAAGCTCACGGCAAGTATCGTTATTTTCGACCTTCACAGATGATTTGAGCAGATATGCGTATATCTTCTTGATGAAACATAAGTCTGAAATAGTTGAAAGGTTCAAAGAATTTCAGAGTGAAGTGGAAAATCATCGTAACAAGAAAATAAAGTTTCTGCGATCTGATCGCGGAGACGAATAATTGAGTTCTGAGTTTGGTCTTCAATTAAAATAATGTGGAATAGTTTCACAGCTCCGCCACAGGAACACCACAATGTTATGGTGTGTCCGAGCGTCAGTATCAGCACTTTTTTGGATATGGTGCGATCTATGATGTATCTTACCGATTTACCACTATCGTTTTGGGGTTATACATTAGAGACAGCTGCATTCACGTTTAATAGGGCACCATCTAAATCCGTTGAGATGACACCGTATGAACTATGGTTTAGCGATAAACCTAAGTCTGTCGTTTCTTAAAAGTTTGGAGTTGTGATGTGAAAAAGTTTTCACGATAAGCTCGAACCCAAATCGAGAAGTGCGTCTTCATAGAATACCCAAAAGAAAATGTTGGGTACACCTCCTATCACAGATCCGAAGGCAAGTTTTTCGTTGCTAAGATGGATCCTTTCTAGAGAAGAAGTTTCTCTCGAAAGAAGTGAGTGGGAGGAAAGTAGAAATTGATGAGGTAATTGTACCTTCTCCCTTATTGGAAAGTAGTTCATCACAAAATCAGTTCGGTGATTCCTACACCAATTAGTGAGGAAGTTAATGATGATCATGAAACTTGAGATCAAGTTGCTACCAAACCTCGTAGGTCTTCGAGTAAGATCCGCACAGTGTGGTACGGTAATCATGTTCGGAAGTCATGTTACTAGACCATGATGAACCTACGAACTATGAGGAAGCGATGATGAGCCCAGATTCATGAAATGGCTTGAGGCCATAAAATCTGAGATAGGATCCATATATGAGAACAAAGTATGGACTTTGATTGACTTGCTCGATGATCAGCAAGCCATGTTAAATAAATGGATCTTCAAGAGGAAGACGGACAACGATAGTAGTGTTACTATCTACAAAGCTCGACTAGTCACAAAAGGGTTTTCGACAAGTTCAAGGTGTTGACTACAATGAGATTTTCTCAACTATAGCGATGCTTAAGTCTGTCCGAATCATGTTAGCAATTGCCACATTTTATGAAATCGGCAAATGGATGTCAAAACTACATTCTTTAATGGATTTATTAAAGAAGAGTTGTATATGATGCAACGAGAAGGTTTTGTCAATCCTAAAGGTGCTAACAAAATGTGCAAGATCCAATGATCCATCTATGGACCGGTGCAAGCATCTCGGAGTTGGAATACTGCGCTTTGATAAGTTGATCAAAGCATATAGTTTTATCTGAGACTTACGGTGAAGCTGTATTTACAAGAAAGTGAGTGGGAGCACTACAACATTTCGATAAGTATATATGAATGACATATTGTTGATCGGAAATAATGTAGAATTATTCGCAAAGCATAAAGGAGTATTTGAAAGGAGTTTTCAAAGAAATACCTCGGTGAAGCTGCTTACATATTGAGCATCAAGATCTATAGAGATAGATCAAGGCGCTTGATATGTTTTCAATGAATACATACCTTGACAAGATTTTGAAGTAGTTCAAAATGGAACAGTCAAAGAAAGAGTTCTTGCTGCGTTACAAGGTGTGAGATTGAGTAAGACTCAAAACCCGACCACGGCGGAAGATAGAAAGAGAATGAAAGTCATTCCCTATGCATCAGCCATAGGTTCTATAAAGTATGTCATCTTGTGTACCAGATCTATTGCATATCCTACCACTAAGCTTGGCAAGGAGTGCAATAGTGATCTAGGAGTAGATCAATGGCCAGCGGTCAAAATTATCCTTAGTAGAATAAGGATATGTTTCTCGATTATGGAAGTGGAAAAGGTTAAATAAGTAAAGGGTTACGTCGATGCAAGTTTTAACACTAATCTAGATGACTCGAGTCTCAATCTGGATACATATTGAAAGTGGGAGCAATTAGCTAGAGTAGCTCCGTGCGAGCATTATAGACATAGAAATTTGCAAAATACTTACGACTCACGAATGTGATGAGACCCGTTGACTAAAATTATCTCACAAGCAAAACATGATCACACCTTAGTACTCTTTGGGTGTTAATCACATAGCGATGTGAACTAGATTCTTGACTCTAGTAAACCCTTTGGGTGTTGGTCACATGTCGATGTGAACTATGGGTGTTAACCACATATAGATGTGAACTATTGATGTTAAATCACATGGCGATGTGAACTAGATTATTGACTCTAGTGCAAGTGGGAGATGAAGGAAATATGCCCTAGAGGCAATAATAAAGTTATTATTTATTTCCTTATATCATGATAAATGTTTATTATTCATGCTAGAATTGTATTAACCGGAAACATAATACATGTGTGAATACGTAGACAAGCAGTGTCACTAGTATGCCTCTACTTTACTAGCTCGTTAAATCAAAGATGGTTATGTTTCCTAACCATAGACATGAGTTGTCATTTGATTAACGAGATCACATCATTAGGAGAATGATGTGATTGACTTGACCCATTCCGTTAGCTTAGCACTTGATCGTTTAGTATGTTGCTTATGCTTTCTTCATGACTTATACAAAGTTCACGCAACTATGAGATTATGCAACTCCGTTTACGGAGGAACACTTTGTGTGCTACCAAACGTCACAAGCGTATCTGGGTGATTATAAAGGTACTCTACAGTGTCTCCAAAAGTATATGTTGAGTTGGCATGAATCGAGATTAGGTTTTGTCACTCCGATTGTCGGAGAGGTATCTCTGGGCCTTCTCGGTGATACACATCACATAAGCCTTGCAAGCATTGCAACTAATGAGTTAGTTGTGAGATGATGTATTACGGAGCGAGTAAAGAGACTTACGATAACGAGATTGAACTAGGTATTGGATACCGACGATCGAATCTCGGGTAAGTAACATACCGATGACAAAGGGAACAACGTATATCGTTATGCGGTTTGACCGATAAAGATCTTCATAGAATATGTAGGAACCAATATGGGCATCCAGGTTCCGCTATTGGTTATTGACCGAGAATGGTTCTAGGTCATGTCTACATAGTTCTCGAACCCGTAGGGTCCATTGCGCTTAACGTTTGATGATGATTCATTATGAGTTTATAAGTATTGATGTACGAAGGTAGTTGAGTCCGGATGTGATCACGGACATGACGAGGAGTCTCGAAATGGTCGAGACATAAAGATTGATATATTGGAAGCCTATGTTTGGACTTGGAAGGTTCGGATGAAAACAGGAATTTTCCGGAACAGGGGGTTACTGGAACCCCGGGGTCTATGGGCCTTGATGGGCCGTAAGAGAGAGGAAGGGCGGCCAGGCAGGCGCGCCCCCATCTAGTCCGAATAGGACAAGGAGAGGGGCGGCGCCTTCCCTCTTCCCCTCCTCCATCCTAATCCAACTAGGAGGGGAGTCCTACTCCGGTGGGAGTAGGACTCCTCGGCGTGCCTCCCCTAGGGCTGGCCGCACCCCTTGCTCCTTTATATCTGAGGCAGGGGGCACCCCATGACACACAAGTTGATCTACGGATCGTTCCTTAGCCGTGTGCGGTGCCCCCTCCACCATATTCCACTTCGGTCATATCGTCGCGGGCTTAGGCGAAGCCTGCGCGGTGAAGTCATATCGTCGCGGAGCTTAGGCGAAGCCCTGCGTCGGTGGAGCATCATCATCGTCCTGCGCTGTCGTCTTGTGGAACTCATCCCGACACTTTCTTTGGATCGAGTCCGGGATCGTCATCGAGCTGAGCGTGTGCGAGAACTTCGGAGGTGCCGTCGTTTGGTGCTTGGATCGGTCGGATCGTGAAGGCGTCGACTACATCAACAGCGTTGTTATAACGCTTCCATTTTCGGTCTCACGAGGCGTGGACGGACACTCTCCCCTCTCGTTGCTATGCCATCACCATGGTCTTGTGTGTGCGTAGGAATTTTTTTTTGAAATTACTACGTTCCCCAACAGACCGTTCCTTTGTTTCTCTTCTCGCTCTCATTTGCGTATGTTAGCCACCATATATGCTTAGTCGCTGCCGCAACCTCACCACTTTACCCCTTCCTTTCCCATTAAGCTTTGCTAGTCTTGATACCCATGGTAATGGAATTGCTGAGTCCTCGTGGCTCACAGATTACTACACCACCGATTCTTGTGTGTACAGGTTGCGATGATTTTGACGCGAGAGCGATGTTTGCTTCCTTTGGAGTTCTTACCGCTTCTTCTTGATCGGGGATAGGTTCGGTCGGCAGCACTGGCTAGCAGGTGGATGTCGTTTGAGCTTGTTTATGTTCCATCCGTAGTCGGATGTTGATCTCTTGTATATAATGTTGATGTATTCTTGTGGCATTCGTGCCTTATGTATGTATCCCCACTATTATGTAATGTTGATGTAATGATATCCACCTTGCAAAAGCGTTTCAATATGCGGGTCTATCCTTGGTGGAACCTTCGAGTTCATTTTGGATAGGGTCGCATATTGGGCGTGACAAGTTGGTATCAGAGCCTCGACCGACCCTAGGAGCCCCCCTTGTTTGATCGTGTAGTTTGGCCGTTGTCGAGTCTAGAAGAAAACTGTTTTCAGAGTCTAGTTATATCGGAGTGTAGGAATTTATTTTTACTCCTCAGCCCCTTCGTCGCTCTGGTAAGGAATCTTGACGTAGGTGTTTTGAGTTACTCCTCTTCTCCTTCAAATTTTTCTTTAGGATCACGCAGTTGGTTTGTCGGTCGTTGTTCCTCTGCTCTTTTACCCGGTGCATTTCTCGTCAAGTTGACTCGAGCTTCTTCATCTTTGAGTTCAATCCTCAGTTGTCTTCTTTTCCCACCCGCCCACCCTTCTTCTTCTCGGAACCGGAGTTCGTAATCGAGTATCGATACTACTCGTGTGAAGTCTTTGCTTTCTTTCCTCAATGATTTCAACCGGTGTTTTCTCTTCAAGTTGTTCGTCGGTTTCCCCCCTCCAAGTTGTCTTTGTTTTCCCGCCCTCCCACCCTCTTATTCCCGGAGCCTGAGTCTATTTCGAGCATCTATTTCATTCGTGTGGAGCCTCTTCAATCTTCCCTCAATTATTTCAACCGGTGAATTCTCATCTCGTTCGTCATTCTTCATCCCTTTTTCTTTTTCCGGTGCACTCAATTCAAGTTTTTCGGGTTAATCATATTCTTTTCCTTCGAAGTGTTTTTCCTGCTCGTTCTCCTCTTGCCAGTTTATCATTCCGGAGTTCGGAAGACCTATCAGGAGATCCGTCTGTGTTCCAATTAATTCGAGGTGGTCACCTCAGTCAAATATTTCAGTTCTTCCGGTGCATCATCTATCTGTTCAACAATCCTTTTCAACGGTGTTTTTTTTCTCTTCAGTGGGCCCTAACCCACAGGTCTTTTCCCAGGATCTTACCTGACTCTTCTAATTCCCCGGAGTTATTCTCAATTCTTTTCAAGTGTGATGTAAGAATGGATTTCATCAGTCACATGCCTTTTCCAAGATCGCTTTCAAATCATTTCATTGTTGGCTCATACTCTTCGCTTTTCATTCTACCGGAGTATCTCAACAATTTTGGTGGTGTTTATCATCGTCCTTGAAGACCGAAGTAGAGTTTCTTTTAAATCTTGTCCGTTCTCCCGAAGATTCGTGGTTCTAGCTTCATGCTATCCTCTTGAATTATTCCGTTTGTCAGAGATTCTTTTCTTACCCATCCGGAGTATTTCAGGAGTTGCTTTTCTGTTCCGATCATCTGGAGGCCATCTTTCCGGAATATCTCTCCATTCTAAGTTTTTCAAATTCGTTCTCCAATTATTCCATATTCGTGCCACTTCGTTCGTCTCAATATTCCTCCGGTGCTGCGTTCAAGCATTCGTTAATCAGTTCGCGATCTCTTCGTTCTCTTGTCTCTAATTTTCCCCTCAAGTATCTTCGTGGTTTCTAATTCTTTACGGCGATTCGTTCTCTTCTCTTTGGTCATTTCCGAATTCTAACGGTGGTTTCTTCAGATTCTTTTTCCTTTATTATCATTTTTATTCTTTCGTTCTTTTCAACCTACCGGTGATTCATGAAGTCCTTCTCAAGTTTGCGTTATGTCACTTCTCAATCCTTTTTCAAGAAGAATAAGTAGTATGCAAAATCCATTGCTTGTCATTAATTTTATTTGATGAAGGATAAGCATACAATAAATCTTATTCTTATTTCATCAAAGTGAGTAATCCTTTCCTTCGGAGTTTGTTCTTGGTGAATAAATTCTAGTTCCAAGTGTTTTCATCTTTTCTTATCCGGAGTTCAAATTTCCTTAGCCATTTCGTCGGAACCTCCATCTAAATCATCGCAAGGCTTTTATCTTATCTCTTTTTCATCCTTCATTTCTATCTCATCATCCTTTTGTTACCGGAGTTCTTCACGGTGGTTCTTCATGATTTATTTCTTTCTTCAAGAGTTCATCAAGATTTTGTTGGCGGAGTTCAAGTATCTTTTCTTCTCACGTCTCGAAGTGCAATTAATTCTCCATAATCTTTTGAAGTGGAGTTTCGCATTTCTTCGTTCCACTAAGCTATCCAATCATTTCGTTTGTGGTCGGTTATCACCTTATAATTTTGAGATGTTTTCCATAAGTCCACATCAAGCTTATTCTTTCGTTGTTGATTTTCTCAACAACTCCGTTCAAACCTTCCTTCTAAAGATGCTTTCAATTTCATTCACGGCACAAGTTGTCATTTTCTTCTCCGTTCTTTTCATTCAACTTTTTCAATTCTTTCCGGAGATTTTGTGTCATGTCTTCATCAAGTATCATTCCATCCTTTCAAGTTCAAGTTCTATTTCTCCATGTTTTAGTCGGAGTGCTGCCTAAATCTTTTCAGTCTTATCCGTTTCTTTTCTCATTCTAACCACTCCGGTTAGAACGAGTCGTTTTATAGTCTATCTGATTCCGAGAGTTTTTCGATTCTCGTCATTCTCGTCGTTCCTCTCTTTTTCTAGAGTGCTCTCGATTCTTTGCTTCTTCTTTGAATTCTTGTTTCACCTCTTCCTTTTTCCCTTCCGTCTCGGTCCTAAGATCTCGGGACGAGATCTCTTGTTAGTGGAGGAGTGTTGTAACGCCCCGGATTCGATGCGCCAGGTGTCTTCCAGTTATTCGCCGTCGTTGCCATGTCATTTGCTTGCGTGTTGCACTTTGCCATGTCCTCATCTGCGTTTCATATCATTTCATCATGTACATCGCATTTGCATACGTGTTCGTCTCATGCATCTGAGCATTTTTCCCGTTGTCCGTTTTGCAATCCGGCACTCCTATGTCTCCCGGCGCTCCCTTTTACCTATTTTCGTGTGCGGGTGTTAAATTTTCTCGGAATGGGATGCAACTTGGCATGCGGTCTTATTATAGTGTAGACAGGCGCTGTCGAGTTTAAATCGCATTCGAGCTCGTTGATAATAACCGTCATTAAATGGCACCGCAGTTGCGGGTTTAATCGTCGGACGTTTGGTCTCCAAACTGTCGCTGAACTGCCCTTCTCTTCTCTCTTATCAGTCCAAGGCCTCTCTTCACAGCGCACACCCACTCTAATCCAGCCCACTAACTCCTCCTCGTGTCCGGAGCCTTCGATCGTGATCCGAGGGTCCAAAACAGAGCAAAACCCCTAACCCTAGCCTCCTTTTCTATTTATAGGCGCCTCACGCCATTTTGGCCTCCTACCAACCCCTCCTCAATTCCCATGATCGGCCGCCGCCTCCTCTTCGTTTTCCGCCGGCCCACTCCTCCGCCGCCACTTGCGTCGCCCCAACAACCAGCCGCCACCTGCGCCGCCGTAGCCGCCTCCTCCTCCAACCCACGCGCCACGCGCCCCTCCTCCTCCCGCCTTGCAGCCTCCGGCCAGATCGGGCCCGCCAGGCACTTGTCTGGGCCCAAGCGCCTCCGCTCTGATCGGATCGAGGAGGAGCCCTCGACCCCGAAGTCCCGTCGCCGCCCCCACCTCCACTGCCACGGCGTGCCTCCGCCACTCCCGGAGCCAGCAAGCAGGTGCCCCTCCGCCCGGCGCCGCCGCCCGCCGAATCGCCGCCAGCCCTCTCCTCGTCGCCGTCCGGTCCCCTTGGCGCCGCCGGCGGCATGCCCCCGCCGTGCGACTCCTCCTCCCGCCACCTCTCCGTCTCCGGCCTCGTCCCTCGTCGCCGACCCCGCCATCTCCGGCGAGATCCCGTCGATCTCCGGCGAGATCAGACCTGCCTCGTTTCCCGTGCATCCGGTTGACTTCCCCCTCCTCCGAATTCTTCTGAGTCCTGAAATTTGCAAATTCTGATGCATAGTTCGACCTGTTGTATCTTTGTGCATATACCTCCGTTTCGTGCGTGTAATATGTCAAAATGTTCGTCTCGATGAGTAGATCATTTCATCTCATTGCATCATTTGCATTTGAGCTCATCTTGATGCCCGAAATGCTGTTGGAAGAGGGCTATGTGATGTTAGTTTCAGATTCTTATCAGAACATGCACTTTTGTCATTTTTGCCATGATTGATGTGTGCACCCTATGAACTTGAGTCCTACATGTGTTTTGTAATATGCCATGTCATCTTTACAGGGGTGTATGCCATGTATTTTTATGATTAATGTGGTGACTAGCATAAGCATGCAAACTAGGCTTCATGATGTTGCTGATTTCAGCCCCTGTTTTTCTGATATTTTTATGCCATGTTAACTGGATGCTACAGAGAGTTCCATGCTTATTTTGAGATACTTCAGTAAGGATGTTTTGAACATGTGGTTATTCTCTATCCATCCATGCCCTTGTTTGCAATTATGGAGTACCATAGCTTGAGTCAATCGAGCTCTACTTTTGCTATAAAATGTTTCCTGGCAGATTGTTTACATGTTATTCAATTTTGCCAAGGTTGTTGTAGTTGATCCGTGTATGCTATGATGTTGTTCTTGCCATGTATAGATTCTATGCCATATCTTCTTACTGTTGGTTTCCTTGCCATGCCATGTATTGCTCTGTGGTGAGTGGTTCAAGCTCACCAACATGCCTACTTGTTGTTCCTGCCATGTTCAAATCTGTAATATAACTTGCCATGTTCACATGGGTGCCATCATATCTTCTGTTCCTTTTTGGCTCATGGTCAGTAAGGGACTTCTGTTCTATGCAATTAGTAGATTCATGCCATGCCTTTGTTTGCCATGATAAGTTCCTGTAGCATGTTGTTTGATAGCTCTAAACATTGCAACCTGATGTTATTTCTGCTAAAGTCTGAAACTGTTTTTATTTGCAATCTTGTCATGTCATTTTGAGCATGTTCTAGTGATTTCTGGAGATAGCTCAGTGTTCATGTTTTGTAATGCTTTACCTGTACATCATGCCCATGCCTTTTGTTATCATGTTAAGAGGCTGTAGCTTGTTGTTTTGATGCTTGCAATATGCCTACTTGCTGTTTTGGACATATTGTTGCTATAACTTGTATAGGGTGTATGTGTTGAACCGTTGCTCCGTTTTGAGTGTGCTCGATATGAAACTTGCTTGATTTTGCATGTAGTTTCATATTATCATGTTGCATCCTTGATTTGAGGTGTTTGCTTGATGTTTGTATGCATTTTGCATCAATGCCATGTTTAACTTGTTTTGCTCATATCTTCTAGGCCGTAGCTCCGAATCTAATGAACTTTATATGTAACTTGACTAGAATTTCGTGTAGATCATCGTGGTGCATCTTAACTTGCTGTTTAACCACTTTAACATAAGGTTTATTCAGGTCTGGACCAATTTCGAAATTTGCATATGAGGACTTACCGGAATTGTTATATGTTGCTTCCGGCCTCATTTAAACCTGCCTTGATGTGTTGCTCTTGTTTGCATCATCTCTTGCCATGAGTAGCCTCATCTAGTCTTGTCATGCATCATGCTTGGTTGAGCATCATGTCTTGTTCATGTGTGGTGTGTTTACTATGTTGTGTGCTTCTTCTTGTTAGTTCCTGTTTCGTTGCGATCGTGAGGATTCGTTCGTCTACGCCTGGTTCGGCTTCATCCGTTCGTCTTCTTCATGGACTCGTTCTTCTTCCTTGCGGGATCTCAGGCAAGATGACCGCTACCCTGAATCTCACTACTATCATTGCTATGCTAGTTGCTTCGCTCTTTCGCTATGCTGCGCTACCTATTACCTGTTTACCAAGCCATCCCAAATTGCCATGTCAGCCTCTAACCTTTGACACCTTTCCTATGCAAACCGTTGTTTGGCTATGTTACCGCTTTGCTCAGCCCCTCTTATAGCATTGTTAGTTGCAGGTGAAGATGAAGTTTGTTCCTTGTTGGAACATGGAGATGATGTTCCTTGTTGGAACATGTTTACTTGTTGGGATATCACAATATATCTTATTTAATTAATGCATCTATATACTTGGTAAAGGGTGGAAGGCTCGGCCTTATGCCTGTGTTTTGTTCCACTCTTGCCACCCTAGTTTCCGTCATATCGGTATTATGTTCCCGGATTTTGCGTCCCTAACGCGGTCGGGTGATTTATGGGACCCCTTGACAGTTCGCTTTGAATAAGACTTTTCCAAAGAAGGCCCAACATTGGTTTTACCATTTGCCTCGACCTATTACCTTTTTCCCTTGGGAGTCGCGCTCTCAAGGGTCATCTTTATTTTAGCCCCGGGCCAATGCTTGTCTAAGTGTTGGTCCAAACCAGAGCCACTTGCGGTGCCGCCCCTAGGCAACTTGGGGTATCGTCGGTTGCCGTCGTAGTGTTCATCCGGTCGTGGCTCGAGGCGAGATCTGTGGCTACTATCGAGGTGTCGGCACGCCGGAGGTCTTCTGGTCTTGTTTTATTGCTGTCGAAATGTCTTGTAGCCGGATTCGAGACTGATCGGGTCTTCCGGGAGAAGGAATATCCTTCGTTGATCGCGAGAGCTTATCATGGGCTAAGTTGGGACACCCTGCGGGTATAAACTATCGAGAGCCGTGCCCGGTTATGTGGCGATGGAATTTGTTAATATCCGGTTGTAGTAAACTTGAAGCAAACTCTTCTAAAATACACCAACCGTAATGCGTAACCGTGAGTGTCTCTTTTCGGGGTTGATCGAGAGGAGAACACGGTTTCGGGTTATGTCGGCGTAAGTAGGAGTTCAGGATCACTTCTTGATCATTACTAGTTGGCGACCGTTCCTTTGTTTCTCTTCTCGCTCTCATTTGCGTATGTTAGCCACCATATATGCTTAGTCGCTGCCGCAACCTCACCACTTTACCCCTTCCTTTCCCATTAAGCTTTGCTAGTCTTGATACCCATGGTAATGGGATTGCTGAGTCCTCGTGGCTCATAGATTACTACACCACCAGTTGCAGGTACAGGTTGCGATGATTTTGACGCGAGAGCGATGTTTGCTTCCTTTGGAGTTCTTCTGCTTCTTCTTCGATCAGGGGATAGGTTCCAGGTCGGCAGCCTGGGCTAGCAGGGTGGATGTCGTTTGAGCTTCTGTTTATGTTCCATCCGTAGTCGGATGTTGATCTCTTGTATATAATGTTGACGTATTCTTGTGGCATTCGTGCCTTATGTATGTATCTCCACTATTATGTAATGTTGATGTAATGATATCCACCTTGCAAAAGCGTTTCAATATGCGGGTCTATCCTTGATGGAACCTTCGAGTTCATTTTGGATAGGGTCGCATAGTGGACGTGACAAGAGTGCACGGACTAACTTTGTCTATGTTGGAGAGCATGTAAGATTGTGTTCTCTGGTTCCGTCTGGTCGTGCCTGGGTGTTCTACATGCCTTCTCCGGCGTTTTATTCTCCAAGCGATGGTTTGTAATACAAACCATGTCCATCAACGTTTTCTAGTGTACACCGATGAGCGATGACTTCTATGCACTTGGTTAT
This sequence comes from Aegilops longissima, assembly GCA_021605205.1. Lineage (NCBI taxonomy): Eukaryota > Viridiplantae > Streptophyta > Magnoliopsida > Poales > Poaceae > Aegilops > Aegilops longissima. The sequence goes on along the minus strand of CM038681.1, from coordinate 552,586,195 downwards.
ACAAGCTCGTGAGTCTCCATTGAGACGAAGCCCCAGAGACAACAACGAGCTTTGCTATGCTGTAGAATCTTTGGGTGAGGGTGTTTTCATAAGGGTATATGCCACTCAACATATGATCTTTGCCCCTTCCAAAAAAAGACTAATGTAAAGTATAGTGATAGGAAACAAGACTTCATATCTATTTTTCTAACTGTACCTACTACTCAACAATCGTATGCATATGCGATAGAACTTATCCCACTGGATTCATATTTAAAAAAATCTATAATTTTAACATCACATGATTTATTTGATAGTCTAATGAATGATAGAAGTTGAATCTTCAACTTTGAGTGTGTCTTGTTCACCGAAACAAAGAACGTGCTGAGAAAATGACACACACCATCAACTAAAATGACACACACCACCAACTAAAGGGGTCGGTTTTACACATAGCACCTACAACTATTTAGGTTTGTTGCACAAAATAATTTATTTGTGCAATCTGTTGCACCTAGCTCTAACACATCATTTGGCTCCGTTGACATGATTCCTAACGGGTGGGTCTTGCTTGTAAGTGCAAAGGTACAGTAGTCGACCAACTGAAACTACCAATACCTCCTAAACCGGTGGTCGAAAAGAGCCAAAAATAATTCCAAAACATTACTATGTAGCTATATGATTTACTATTAATTTTTCATTTTCCTGAAATGTTGATTTTTAACCACATCTTTGAGTGAGCCAACTAAATTGCCAATATGGCCGCCAAATATGTGATCCAAATAAGCTAATCTTTATCCAGGCCAGTCCTGGGTAGATATATGATTTATAAAAATTCAAAACATTACATTTTGAATGATGAATTGAATGAGCAACTAAAACTACCAATATTAACGATTTTTTAGCTGGCGAGCTGGTATGACCCTATTGTTTTGGCCATATGTACACTTGCAAGCGGGACCCGTCCGTCAGAAATTGTGTCGATAGAGTCAAACGATGATTTAGAACTAGTTACTCCCTCCTTCCATCTATATAGGGCCTAATGCGCTTTTTGAGGCTAACTTTGACCAAATGTTAGAGCAATAATATATGACATGCAATTTACACAAAGCACACCGTGAAATTCGTATGTGAAAGGAGCTTCCAATGATATAATTTTCATGTTATACATCTCATGTACTATTAATCTTGTCAATAGTCAAAGGCGGTCTTGGAAAACGCATTAGGCCTTATATAGATGGAAGGAGGGAGTACAAGGAATTACACCAATATGTTGGCCTTTCATGCAACAAATTTGAATGGTAAGAGCATGTACAACCAGACTAAGCAAATCTGCCCCCTAAACGTCCGCGGACGCGCCCACTGATCGGTCAATCTCAAATGACCTATTCCACAACCGGATATCTCATTAGGAAATTCTCAAATCCATATAAATAAATGCAACATAAAACTTAGTCTAATCTTCGCCGTCGCATGTCCTTGTTGTTCCCTTCCGTGCCCATGTCTGACCGCTGTGAGACTCGCGAGCTGAAGGTCCGGTAACGGGCGAGGTAGAGTAGGACATGGTGCATGGACTGTCCCACATGGGACACCAGGCGTCACCGTCTCTCATGTCCTACTCTTTCTCGTCAGAGCCCGTGGCCTCTCGGGCCCTCTGCCTACCACGGTAGATACGTTGTGCCATATTAGCGCCCATGGCTGGACCATGCATGCCGTCTTTTATCTCCAACTCGAAGCGGACGCTGCGGAGAAAAGGTGCAACTACAGGGGTTGCCCCGTCGCCCCGGCGTTGGAGCACCAGTAGGACCGCACCGCGTCCGACGAGGCAGCGTGTGCATGCCTCACGCCGGATCCAAGCGCCATTTGCGTGGACACGATGGATTTTCAACGGATCAAGTCCGACCATGGCTGGCAGACTCCTCCCAGGAGTGGCGGAAAGCCATGCGGATGACCATCTCCTTCTTCAGCCCGCCTGACACGAGTTCCCGTTCCACATATCGGGAGATCTTGGAGTCAGATCTGCTACCCAACCCAGTAACTGTTTTTAAAATTGTGGTCTATATTCTATAGATGCTCTAAGCGTCATGTGCAAAATCGACCAAATAATTATGGTCTGTGCAATTTGTTATTATTTATTTTGCAGTTGTTCTAAAAATTCATTCGGGATAAAAAAGAGCGGTACAACCGTACAAAGTGTACCTACAGCGGCAGAACCGCTACCGCTAGTACCATAGCCGGGACAGAAGCAAACCTACACGCACCACGGACCTCGTCGGTGTGAGAATCCAGAGGAAAGGACGGGACGAAGCGTACAGCGCTACGGTTCGCTCGCGGTGCCGGACGCCGCACGGCACAGTGGCCGGTGAGGGACGACCCGTCTCGTCCGTTCGTCCGCCTCGATCTCGAACGGCGAGGCCACGTTTCGTCCCGTATCAAATGATCCGACGGTTGCTTGCTGCTGCTGTGACCTTCGTTGCTGGTTCTTTTCATTGCTTCGAGGCCGGACCAGCTCGGCACTATCGCACGTCGCCGCCATTTTCTGACTGGCCGTGCTTTTTTTTTTTGGAATGTTGGCAGTAGATCTGCCAAATTCATTGAGCAGAAGAGGAATTACAGAAAAACCTCCAGAGGAGGAAAGGCCGTCCTTTTGTTTCGTGTATGTATATAGTTATAAACTGTACTGGCAGTACTTCCAATTTCTTCCGCTGGGGTTTAGTGTTGACGCAACACGCAAGGTCTTTACTCTTCAATTTTCTCTGGGATCTAGCGTTGACACAAGGTCTTTCCTCCTTCATCCGTGTTCCCATGGCGGCCCGGCAGCTCCTATTTGACGGGAGTTCTTTTTCTTTTGAGACGGTTTGACGGGAGTTCGGCATAACGCGCTGCGAAAGAAGCGAGCGCGCACGCCCGGCTCCCCCTTCGCGCCCTTCTGGGGCGGCCCATGTGCAGGCCGGGACGACGCCTGATTTTTCTATCATCTTTTCCTTTTCTTTTTGGATGATCCCAATCATTTCTCAAAAAGAAAGGGGGCTGCTAAGCGTCGACCGGAGAACCTTTTTCAAAGATCCACCGCCTCGTGAGCCGTCGTATCTGACACAGATCTAGGCGGGTGAACTTCTTTTCTCAACTTTGCAACAAAGGTCTTGTTGCGAAAACATTTGTAACAGAGATTGTGTTGCAGAATTTTTGTGCAACAGATATTGTGTTGCAGAATTTTTGTGCAACAGAGGTTGTGTTACAAAATTTTTGTGCAACAGAGGTTGTGTTGCCATTTTTTTTTTCAACAGAGGTTGTGTTGCAGATTTTTTTCGCAACAAAGGTATTGTTGTGGTTTTTTTTTTGCAACAGAGGTTTTGGTCCAATTATTTTTGCAAACAACGGTCTTGTTGCACATTTGTTTTCTGCAACAGCAGTGATGTTACAAGAAGTGGACGGCGCCTTTCATCGTCGGTGTTGAGCGGAGGTCATCTTCTTCATCACCTGGCAGCAGCAGGATCGGACGCCGCCAATCGAGAAGATGGAGGAGGAGAGAGGGTCGGTGCTAGTGGAGGCGGCCGACGACCGTGACGGCAGAGCGCGTGCTCGCCGGCGTCAGCGGCGGCGCGACTGGATGAAGGAGAGAAGAGGGAGGAGGAGAGAGGGTTGATGGTGGTGGAGGCGACCGACGACCGCGACAGTGGAGCATGTGCTCGCCGGTGGCCTACAACCGCGACGGTGGAGCGCGTACTCGTCGGCGTCAGCGGGGGTGCTTGGCGGTGGCGCTACGGGGTGCTCACGGGCATCAGCGGTGGCGCATCGGGGTGCTTTGGAGGAGCACGGGTGGTGGCTCTTGTCGAGGGATCCAAATTAAGATCCCGCAACACACCAGTTGTTGCGGTGGGAGAAATCGTAACAACCACTCACTAGCAAAAACTAGTCTAGGTAATACATCGCTTCTAGACATCTCATTAAAATCTGATCCAATGGCCACAGAGATGGCGGACACACGCGTTGTGTTCTGTCGGGTGATCCCAACCATTTCCCTTTAATCTTTTTTTATTAGTTTAGGATATTAAAGAGTTCTCAATTTCAGAAAAAATATCTAATTTTGAATTAAAAAACACGAGTTCAAAAAGATATTGATGATTACAAAAAGATGCTTGGATTTCAAAAAATGTTCACGAATTTGTAAAAGAATTTACATAAATTAAAAATGTTCGTGATTTCTAAAAATATTATCGAGTCAAAAAATATTAATGGATTTCTAAAAACATGTTCATGATTTCGAAAATTCAAACTTGAATTTAGAAAATGTTCATCATTTCAAAAATAAAATTTTCGCGAAGTCGAATACATGTTCATGACTTAAGAGAATGTCCACAATTTTTTTAAAAAACATTAATTTTAAAAATTGTTAATGAATTCGAACAATTATTCGTGAGTTTCAAAAGATGTTGACGAGTTAAGAGAATGTTCATGAATTTAAAAATGCTCGCAATTTCTAAAAATGTACATGTATTTCTAAAAATTGATTATGATTTCTAAAAATAAGACTTGAATTAAAAAATGTTGATGATAATAAAACTGTTCATGCATAAAACAAACATTTTAGTCTATTCAAAAAATCAGAGACGAATTTCGAACATTTTCATGATTTCAAAAAAATTGTTCACGAAGTTGAAAACATGTTCATTACTTAAGAGAATGTTCACAAAATTCTAAAAAAAATCATGAATATAAGAAAAATTCACGTTTCAAACAAATGTTCGTGATTTCTAAAAAATGTTCATAATTTAAGAGAATGTTCATGAATTTAAAAAATGCTCGCGATTTCAAAAACTGGTAATGAGTCCGAAAAATGTTCATGGTTTTCTAATTTTATTTTCATGATTTCAAAAAATCTGACTTGAATCTAGGAAATGTTGATGATTTTTTTTATAAAAAATGTTCGCGAAGTCGAAAAGATGTTCATGACTTAGGAAAATGTTCACAAATTTCTATTTTTTTTGTAAATTCAATTTTTTTTCATGATTTCGAACCAATGTTTGCGAGTTTTAATTTTTTTTCATGATTTAAGAGAATCTTCATGAATTTAAAAAATAATCCGATTTCAATAAAATGTTATCGTGTCCAAAAAATGTTCATGGATTTCTAAAAAACTTTTCATCATTTTAAAAAATCAGGCTTGAATTTCAAAATGTTGATGGTTACAAAAAAAATGTTCGCATAATCGAAAACATGTCCATGACCTAAGAGAATGTTCACACATTACTAAAATTATTTTCATGAATTTAAAGAAATGTTCATGAGTTTAAAATAAATGTTCATGATATAAGAGAATGCTCATGAATTTAAAAAATGTTCGCGACTTCTAGAAAATATTATCGAGTCCGCAAAATGTTCATGGATTTCTAAAAAAATGTTCATGGTTTCAAAAAATCAGACTTGAATTTAAAAAATGTCGGGGATTTCAAAAAAATGTTCGTGAAGTCGAAAACATGTTCATGACTTAAGAGAATGTTCACAAATTTGTAAAAAAGTCATGACTTTAAAATGGTCGTGAGTTTTAGAAAATGTTCATGATTTAAGGGAATGTTCATGAATTTAAAGTATGTTTGCAAGTTCAAAAAGTGTTCACAATTTAGAAAAATGTTCTCGAGATTGAAAACATGTTGATGATTTAAGAAAATATTTACAAATTTCTAACAAATATTCGTTAATTTAGGAAATGTTCTCAATTCTGAAAAATGTTCATGAATTGGTAAACACAAAACCACTATTTCAAAGAAAATATCACGTATTTAAAAAATGTTCATCATTTAAAAAAGATCATGAGTTAAAATATCATAAATTAAAAAATTTCTGCAAATTAAAAAATGAGAATAAAAATGAAAACAAAAAAACACAAAAAAAGAAAACAAGAAAAAGAAAACCGAAAAAGATAAAAAAAACAAAAATGGAAAATAAAGAAAAAATAAAGAAAAACAGAAAACCCAGTTTAAGGAAGGTTCTAAAACCTTTCCAAAACCGGTTTGGGGTGAAATGCTGAAATGGGCCGGCCCATAGAAAGAGCAGCACGCGCGAGGGGGTACGCGCTATTTCGCTTGCCAATGACCTACGCACTATATAGGAAGCGCCTATTTGGCGGCGGGTCATGACAGCCACCCCCCCCCACGGATTCCGGCTTGCCTGCTCCCTTCCCATGCTCCCATCCGTGCTCCCACCTCATCCAACGACTGTTTTTTTCCTTTTTCCATTCTAATTTAATCATCTCCCCCTGATTTTAAGGGGGTGGGGCCAGGCTTTATTTTGTTCCAATCAAATCAAGCCACGTGTCTTGAGAACACGGATGGGCACACGGAGGGGAGCCGCAAGTCTCGTCCCCCCGACTCGAGATCGTTTGTATGGGCGGGCCCTTATTCTGTTTATTCCCCACCGGTTTTGGGATGGTCCTAGAAACTTGATGAACAAATTTTGTATTCAAGAATAAAAAAAAGATGAACACATTTTTAATTCAATGACCAAATTTAAAATCTGATGAACATTTTTTGAAAACAGCGAACAAACATAGTATTAGATGAACGGGGAGCGCCCAGCCCCGCGTATGAGCCGGCCCAAGACGCGCAAGGGGCCCGGAGAGTGCGCCCTGCTGCGACTCGGGGGAGTAGGGGGCACCATTATTTCTCGCTACAAGCGAGCACAGGGGGAAGCCTCGCGTCAGGGGGAGCCAGGTTGGGCCGGCCCAGCTGCACCGGAGGCCGAGGCCTGTTTTTTTTGCTGTTTCTGTTCTCTTTTTTGCTTTATTTTTGTACTTTTTAAATATTTTTAATACTCTACTTATATATACAAAAAAAATCTTGAAAAACACACAATGCTGAAAAAGTATTTTAAAAATGGTGAATAAGTATTAAAAATGCTTAAAATATATTTGAAAAATGTTGAACAAGTATTTGAAAATATAGAATACGTATTAGAAATGTTGATGAGTATTAAAAATTGTTGAATGAATATTTAAAAAATGTTGAACAAGTATTTGATAATATTGAATAAGTATTAAAATGATGAACAAGTATTTCAAAATGTTGAATAAGCATTCGAACAATGTTGAGCGATGTATACAAAAATGTTGATCACTTAATTAAAAATGTTTTAACTTATACAAAAATATAGAGTGAAAAAGAAAACAAACATAAGAAAAAACAAAAAAAATGAAGAAGAAATGTTAGATGTGTATTTGAAAAATAGTGTTGACATATAGAAAAATTTAGAATAATAACCAAAAGAGCAAAGAAAACCAAAAATCGAAACAAAATAAACAAAAGAAAATTCAAATAAAGAAAGAAATGCAAAATGCAAAAAAGAATGAAAACGGAGATGAAAAAATCAAAGAATGAAAAAAGAGAATAAAGAGAGCCAAAGAAAAACTGAGAAGGAAAAAAAAAGAAAAGAAAAGAAATATAATAAAAGAAAAAAGTCTCAAAGAAAAAAAAAACGAGAGGCTCGAGTTAATTCTAAAAGACTACCATACTTGTGCGTCGTAACGAATCGATGTCGATAGTAATTTTTTTTTTGTGCGGTCGACAGCCGTATAACAACGTATTAACCACGTTTCTGACCGACGGGCCCTCCTGTCAGGTGCTGACGTGGCATGTTTTTTGCAGAAAACCCCCTTGCTTTACAAGTAATCATGTAAAGGCACCTTACTTTGCGAGGAAACCAGAGATGATTTTTTTCGTTCGCTGGTTTTCAAGTTTTCAACACCCAGCCGGACTTATTTGAAAGTTTCCGTCGAGTTGGATAAATAAATAAAACGAAGGAAAATTTACGCGCTAGCAGGAATCGAACCTGCGACCTCTTGTTCCGAGGCTGGTCGCGCAAACCACCACGCCATGCGACGATCCGGTGATGTTTGAGGCGACGTTGTTTTATACTAGACAACGAGCGGTGGGCCGGCTGTTGCGCCCAACGAAGCCAGCACACTGAGTTACTCTTTTTTTTATCAGGGTGTAAATACATTTTTTTACATAAACTTATTAGTATTCGTATAAGTGTCAAGCACCCAAATTTTATGTGTCTTCACTCAGGACGACATGCATGCACACTTATTATTTATTCTCATTATATTTTTAAATGCGCAACTATTAAAAAAAGTATATGCCCAACACACTGTTTTTTTAGTTACTTGTATATTGATTGTATTATTTTAAACGCACAGTTATTTAGAAAAATAACTACATGTCTGAAAAATTATTTTGAGAAATGCTGAACATATAAATTAGAAAAATTTCACAACACATTATTTAAAATGTTCATCATATCTTCAGAAAATTGTTCAACATATATTACAAAAATGTTCAATTTGTATTCAAAATATGTTCAACATACATTACCAAAAGTTCATTATATTTAAAAAATACCGTTTGTAAAGAAAGGTTCATCATGCATTACAAAGTGTTGACTATGCGCAGAAAAAGTCTTCAGCATACACTAAAAAAAGGTTCATACGTATTTGAAAACATGTTCATCACTTAAGCCTACCTTAAAAAATGTTCAGTAAGTATGTTAAAAATCCAGTAGAAAAACCTACCCAGTGAAAGAAAACAAAAGAAAAGAAGAAAAAACTAAAAATAAGTCAAAACCGAAAAAAAAGCATAAGCAAGAAATCTGGGCAACGAACGAGCCGGGCATGCGGGCTAGTAAAACGCGAAACGAAAAAAATAAAGTGCTGGCCTCGCTGGGCCTAACCAGACGGCCCCGCGTTGCTGAGCTGTATAAATAAAGTGACGCCTGTAATTTATCACGTGTCGCTCGGCTGTAGTGGCTAGCGCGCGAAGGCGGGGTGCATTAGGTCGCAGTTTGAATCCTGTAGTGGCCTGAATTTTCGTTTGTTTTATTTATTTGCGAATTTCAACGAAAACTTTCAAACGAGTCCAGCTCGGTGCAAACTTGGAAAGGAAAAAATGTTTTCTTACAGGACCTTTTCCCCCGCAAAAAGGGCATTTATATTATTAAGTATAGAATAAGGGGCTTTTCTGCAAAAAAAGATGCCACATCAGCACCTGGCAGGAGGGCCCGTCGGTCAGATACGTGGTTAATATGTTGTTATACGGCTGTCAGACCGTTTTACAACACATAGGCTTAGAGTTGGCACTGCATGGCAAAAAAAAAAACTATTGATACTGATTCATTACGACGTGCTGAAGTGTAGTAATGCCTTGCAATTAACTCAGTAGGCTCCAATAGGTGGCGACTTTATTCTTATCATGAAAGCAGGTTGGTGGAGTTGCTAGTGCAGCGCGAGTTCAACCTGAAGACCAAGGATCGATCCCCCCTTCTCGCATTTTCTATTTACAAATATGTGCGCATGTAGCGAGAGCTGGTGCTTGTCTTGTTTAATGCGATAAATAGTCGTTGTGACTCGGGGCGCTTCACGCGGAGGGGCACTCCAGTGATTTTTGGTTTTCCTTTCTGGTTTTTTTTTTCACTCTAGTTCTTGAACTTTTACTATTTTGTAATACACTTTTGATCTGTTTTTGAGATTTGTTTTTCTCTCGCGTCGCTGACCCGTCGCTGCCGCCTGGGCTTTCGTCGTCGTGCTCGCCGTCGCTCCTATTATCGCCTGCTTATTTCGGCCCTTCTTTACCGTCCAGGGTGCTTTGCCGTTCGCCCTCCATTGGTTTCCTGTTTCCGGTTTGTTTTTGTTTTATTTTCCAATTATATTTTTTAGTCAATGGAGATTTATTGGGTGATTATGGATGGCGGCTTCCAACACTATCAAATGTCAACTTTCAACTCGGTTTGTGCAATCAGTTCTTAATAATCATTGTGTTCTTTGCAGGTATGGCTTGTCCTTTTTGCCGTATGTCAGGTGGCCCTTGTTCCTCTTTTGATTCTTTTGTAGATGTGTTCATTGTCGTGTTGGATCGGCGTTGTTTGAGGCGTATTGTAAGAATAACATTTTATAATTGCTCATCTTTTGGTGTTAAAAAATAATGGTGGCACACGTACTTATTTCTTGTGGTGCTGCTGATGCTGTTTTGAATGGAAATTGTTCTAGGTCTTCTTTTTCTGATTATGATGATTGTTTTGATTCATTTTGCAGTATGTTCCGTGCAGCGTTAAAGCTCATCTTGCTAGTTACATTGAGGAGTGTAGGGCTTTAGCCATAAGAAGGGGTGACAGAGATACTGATCTTGCTCTTCACTCCAGTGAGGGTGAATTATATGGTGTTATTTTAAGCCATGGTGGGGTGAGCAGCAAATTCCATAGTTTTTCCTGGGAACGATTGGTTACTGATTATGGTCTTCATCATCGTGATATAATGACCGTTAGGCTTGAGCACTATGGAACGTTGATTGGTTTTGATTTTTATTGGGGTGGAGATATGTTGTCCCCTTTACCTTCTGTTGGTAAGGTTTATTTTTTAGGAAGTATTTAGCTTGTTTCATTTCACATGATTTGCTGTTCCTTGAACCTGTGAAATTTTATTCTGTAGCTCTTGAGGATCTGAGTGACTTTGAGAAGGAAATTGTTGGCACTTGTTTTTACACGCATGGTGTCGATCCCATATCAGCAAATGTATTTCATGTCGTGACGACTCTTTGATGACAACTACTTACTCTGTTGTCCTTTTGTTCACAGGAATAATTTCATGAATGTTAATGGTCGTCATATGGTCAGATTTTTTTGCACTATTTTTCTTAGTTTCTATTTATTTATTATTTCGTCTTTTTATAGTTTTTTTAATTTTGTTTTATTTCTAATAGCTTGATGTTTTTGTCAGGTTATTCCTAGCATGGTTGTGAGGAGTTTGAAGGAGTTTGTGTCATTTCCTAGAACTGGCGTTTTAACTCTTGAAGTTACTTTGGATTCTCACGTTAATGATATATATGTGAGCACTCCTTGTTCCTATTTCATTGGATTGGGTGATAGAATGGTGTTCAAAAAGCAAGGGTTCAGTGATTTTCTTCATGCATCGTCTATTGAAGTAAACAACTTAGTGCTCATAACCTTCAAAGAGCGTGATGAGATGCTTGTTGTTATCTTGGGTCTTCTATCGCAGTGATGTTAATTATAGCCTGTGAAGAGAACATATGTTATTTAAAAATCTATGCTAGAGTATAATGATATTTAGATATATAAAACCGATATGAGCCTACCTGTTCATTGTTGTACGATGTAGAAGAGGCAGGGCTATGCATCTCTTTTTTAGATGTTTATTGGGACTGATGTCAATTTATGACAGGCAGAGTTATACATAAATCAGAGGCACATGTGTGCTTTTCTTTTCTCTATGTTTCCTCTGACATGGGCAGTCAGAGGTGCTCAGTCTTGTAGATAATGGAGGCAATGTTATGCATAAATTAGAAGCATTGGTGTGCTTGTTTGTTTTCAAATGTTTCTGTTTGGTACGTATAGATTGAGAATTGGGGTCATGAAGATACTAGAGGCACGTTTATTCATAGATTCGAGGCATGGTCATGTTTTTGTGTTCGAAAAATGTATATACTGAGTATTTTGTTTAGTGTTGTTGCGTGTCCCTTGCCTTTGTGTTCTGAATGTTCTTTCCATCAACATCTTTGTTGAGGGAGGCACTGTTGTGATGCTGGAGGAGGCACGATGTTATAGTATGAAGACTCACGTCCGTGTGTTTGTCGTCTCAATATTTGTGCGCTAAACAGGTTTAGTTGGAGAGGCACGGTTCGCCAACGTAGTAGATGCATGTTCCTTTATTACCAAGAGGCATGGTTGTGCCTCCGTGTTTTGGTCATTTTAGTTGACACGTCTACTGAGAGCGGCACGATCCTTGATTGCTTATATATGCGTTGGTAATTCCCTGAAGATGAGGGGATGATGCAGCACAACAACGGTAAGTATTTCCCTCAGCCATGAAACCAAGATTATCAATCCAGTAGGAGAACCAAGCAACACTATGTAAACAACACCTGCACACAAAAGACAAAAACTTGCAACCCAACGCGTAAGAGGGGTTGTCAATCCCTGCTAGGTATTGAGATAGATTAAATTGTATGGGATTTAATAAATAGATATAACTAAAGCACAAAATAAAATAAATAAAGAAAAAGTGCAGCAATATATTTTTGATTTTAATATGATAGGAAATAGACCCAGGGGCCGTAGATTTTACTAGAGGCTTCTCTCGAGAAAATAACATACGGTGGGTAGACAATTTACTGTTGGGCAATTGACAGAAAAGCAAATAATTATGACGATATTCAAACAATGATCATGTATATAGACATCACGTCCAAAATTAGTAGTCTGACTCTTGCATGCATCTACGACTATTACTCCACACATCGACCGCTATCCAGCATGCATCTGGTGTATTAAGTTCATGAAAAAATGGAGTAATGCAATAAGAACGATGTCATGATGTAGACAAGATTTATTCATGTAGGAATAGGCCCCATCTTGTTATCCTTAATAGCAACCATACATGCATGTCATTATTCTTTCTGTCACTCAGATTGAGTACCGCAAGATCGAACCCATCACAAAGCACCTCTTCCGATTGCAAGAAAAATCAATCTAGTTGACCAAATCAAAGCTTCGGAGAAGAAATATGAGGCTATAAAGATCATGCATAAAATAGTTCAACAAAGACTCAAATAATATTCATGGATAGATCTGATCATAAACTCACAATTCATTGGATCCCAACAAACACACTGCAAAAGTCATTACATCAAATAGATCTCCAAGAAGCACTATTGCAGGATGTTGCTAACGCGACACTACGATCAGAGACCCTTCGATGAAACTGTGTGCGATGCAATAATCGCAAACGGTGGTGTAAAAAACCCGTAAAAAAGGTGCAAAACGAATGCGGTGGAGGATGCATCAAACACGGTTCAGATTTTAGTTGCGTGTGCGATGCAGGGCAGACGGTTAAGTTTAATTAACAATTTTCTATGAGGAGGAAAAACAGAAATGGGCAGCCAGATGAAGGTGTGTGCGATGTACAACATACGGTTCACTCGGATGAACTGTTTGTGATTAGGCAACACAAAAAAACCGGTCAGCCAGATCAAGGTGTGTGCGATGTACAACATACAGTTCACTAGGATGAACTGCTTGTGATTAGGCTACACAAAAAAACGGTCAGCCAGATCAAGGTGTGTGCGATATACGACATGCGGTTTACTCGGATGAATTGTTTGCATTGACACAAGAGAACATAAATGGTTCAATATAACAAATACCATAAATATTGCAAGGTTCAAATTCAAAGATTACAACGCCCAAGTTCAAACATTGCAAGCTGCGTCATTTCTGAAAAGGGATCACCCGCTGACAAGTCATGTATGGGTTTCACACAATGACTTCCAATTGCTTTGCCATATGCTCTTCCAATACGAAGTTTGGCATTTTTGGAGGCTCTTCCATTCCGCAGTACCTGCCGGATCTGATAATCATACCATTCATATTTCCTAATTAAATGCGTGTCCAAAGGAGAAATGCTTATGGACGATTGTAACCATGCATATGAATGAAGCAACCAATATGGGGTGGAGGTGTATGTCCTAAAATCCTCCAAAATTCCTTCAGAAATCGTAGTACATTGTCATTGTAAACTTCGAAAAAGGTGCAAAAAATTGAACTCCCTTATGGTTAACATTTAACAGGAAAGGAACATCACCTTGATATACAACTTCTTCAGGCACGGAAAGCATCTCAGGCAAATGACAACTTGGTCCAGGTTGGGGCCGACAGATTCTAGTGCCAAGACCTTCACTGTGCCCAGAGTCTGGGTGAAGCTTCGCTGGATGACAGACGAGCATACATCTTCAAAACTAGAAATAACGTTGATATCAAGGAGAGGTATAAGGCGATTGTTGTACCTGAAAGTTGTAGTATTTGACAGACGAGTAGCCCACCACTTTCAATTTCAGCACAGAAATGACATTGATTCTTGTTGGACCTTGTTAATCAACTACAAGTAATCTATCAAGTGAAGGTGTGTCCTGGATGACCATATTGTGGTCCACCTTTTGTGATCTCTCGTTGCAGCACCAGCAACACACATAAATAGTCTGGAGAGTCCTGGAGGTGATGTGCAAGGTACTCGACCAATTCATCGCCTGAAGACGAAGGAACTCGAGTGCAGTACAGCCGCGGAGCAGGCGCTCCATGTCATCCTTTGGGATGCGGACGACGACGAGCTCGAGGTGCTTCAGTCGTGGTAGAAAAAGAGCGTGCGCGTCATTAACGGGGGGGGGGGGGGATGGCAATTCATGAACTTGGCGAGGCGCAGCATGGGCGCGAAGCGGAGCGCGAACGTTGGCAGCAAGCGCATATGCCCATCAATTAAACTGAGCTTCTCGAGCTGATCTATGGCGGGGGATCGGAACCACTTGCCAAGCTTGGCTCGGTCCTTGCCATTGGAACGGAACTTGCCCGTGATAAGGCCTTTGGTTGGGCCATGCTGACTGCCGAGGATCTGGGAGAATTGATAGAGGCAAAGGTGTCCCGTCTTTCGATGAGATGGTGGCTATCGTTTAGGATGAAGTCGACTTTGACGATCCGACTACGAACGTGCGAGGACGTTGCGCCTTAGCAATCACTAAACCAACTCCGAGAGGTTATTGACCACGCTGGAGCACGATCAACCTGACCACGAAGGTCTGTTTCCTGCAGGCAAACGAAGAACAAGCAAGAAATTAAGATTGCAATTTGGATATTGCGAATATAAGAGGAAATCTTTATTGATCAAGGTGGGTTTCTATGACGCCTTTGTCTGGTCTTTGAACACAAACGAAGTACGCAAAGTTGCAGCTATGGCGAACTTTTAATCTGAACAAAACCCAAAGTCTAAATGATGCCCTAGGGGATGTATATATGGAGGAAGAGGGGGGAATTTCGTGGCCCTTGGAGGAGGGGTCCGAAACCCACCCTAACTCTTGTTTCCCACACATACGGACTCTAAAAACAGGCTATACTTAAGTATTTCGAAATTACATGGGCCTGGCCCAATAATAAGGTGACGCATCACCTAGAATAGCCTCTGGACGAAATTTATGAAGTGGCATCTTGTATATTTCCTCCAAGGCTTCATGCACTCCTTATGGTGGCTTCAAAGTCCTAAAATCATCACTTGTAACTCCCTTGCGCATGCCATCATCTCCAAGCTTGGTCTTGCTCCAGTGTTCATCCCTCTTCTCCATGCCAGGGCCTTCATTTGTAAGCAAAACAAAGGTATCCAATTTAGGCAGCATCATATTCTCATGAACATTAGAATCATTACCAAGAAACGAAAGTACCTGATAATTTAATTGGCGTGCGCGAGCTCTAGTAATTGGACCAGTATATGTAGCAGTAGGGGCTGTGGGTGTAACAATGGTATTGATGTCCTCATCGAGAACGCATCCAAGCTTTGGCGATATCCATGGCAGAGCTTTGTGGGCGTCGAGGAGGTTGACAGGGGTGAGGAGCCATAGGGGGCGCCACCGCCGGGAAAGGGCGGCTGTCCTCACCCGATATGTGATTGGGAGGAGGGATATGATGACTATCAACATATCATCGGGGAGGTTGTTGATGAAGTCTAGGCCTGCTGGAGTCGCTTGCGGTTCTTTCTCGACCCGCCTCCGCTTGTTGGCAGCCTCGTTCTCCACCTCGTCGGCGGCGACGGAAACCTCTGTCTCCATATTCACGTCCCGCTCCGATGCTTCAGCAGCCCCGGCGTCGCCACACACTCCGATGGGGTGCTTCGGCGGCATCCTCGTACACTGACGACTTTGAGGACTCAGAGCGGCGTCGAGGATGCGGGAAGAGAGAGAGGATTGTGTGTGTGGCGAGGATGGGGGGTGCGGCTGTTCGGCAGCGCCATTAATATAGACCAGTGGGAGCGAGGCAGGCGATGGTCCAATGCTGTCTCGCTTCTCGGTGAGAACGACTGCTTAATCTCTGTGAATGAAATCTATGCTTAATTACTGAATTTTAGTTGCAAAAAATAGATAGTGCTATTGATTTTTAGCTGCATATTTTGACAAATTGCGGTGTCTTTTGGCTTAGCGCCGAAGTCTGGCTTTAATTTGCATACCGTAATCTGAACCGTTTGCGTTGAAGAGATGCACAGATCCTGCGTTGAACAGCTTGTACGCTTCCCGGTGAGCCTGCGCACCGGATTGCGCTTGCACGCCTCCCATTCAGTCAAGCAGCTGTCCACACGGAACCCCCTATAGCCATTAAAACCAAGACACGTGGCGTCATGTGAATGGTTAACAGAACACACATGGTTTGAATAATACAAACGTTTGAGATATTAAAGTGGTAGCTATTTTTTTCAAAATGCCTTTGTTGGCTGTCACTATTCGAGTGCGCCTTCTCTCAAAATGGACACGAAAAATACCACAACATGTCGGGTGCCATTCCATGATAGCATGCCAAGTTTCATGAATTTCAAACGGGTTTTAGATTTACTAGAATTTAAAAACAAAGTATTTCAACGTTTTGCCGGTAATCAACGGTGCCTTGGTGTTTGAAATTCATTCCCATTTCTTGCATGGAACCTAATCATGCACCCAAGGACACAGATTTGATTTTTCAACCAATTTATATGCACTCGAGCATGTGCATGTAGTTCAAATTTGAATTATGCACATAAATGCATTGAAAACTCAGTTAATGCATAAAAATGTCCAAACGAACCCCGGAAAATCACAAAAATTGACACAACACTCCTGTTGTTCTATGTTGACACGAGAAAAAAATTTGAAAGCAATAAGAGGCAATGGATATCGTTTCGTCCCTAAAGGTGGGACGTTCCCTATCGAAACCATCATGCTTGTTGTGAGAAGCTCTGGTTTGTGAGAAGCATATACCCAAACCTGCCCCAAATGGGACAAATTTTTTACCACGACATGTTGATGCCGCTCCATGATACCATGCCAAGTTTCATGAATTTCAGATGAGTTTTGGATTTACTAGAATTTAAAAACCAGATATCTCAATGTTTTGCCGGCAATCAATGGTGCCCCGGTGTTTGAAATTCATTACCATGTCTTGCATGGGACCTAAGCATGCACCCAAGGACACAGATTTCATTTTTCAACCAATTTATATGCACTAGAGCATGTGCATGTAGTTAAAATTTTAATTATGCACATAAATGCACTGAAAACTCAGTTAATGTATAAAAAGGCCAAACGAACCCCGAAAAATCACAAAAATTGACACAACACTCCTGTTGTTCTTGAAGGAAATATGCCCTAGAGGCAATAATAAAGTTATTATTTATTTCCTTATATCATGATAGATGTTTATTATTCATGCTAGAATGGTATTAACCGGAAACATAATACTTGTCTGAATACATAGACAAATAGAGTGTCGCTAGTATTCCTCTACTTGACTAGCTCGTTGATCAAAGATGGTTATGTTTCCTAGCCATAAACATGAGTTGTCATTTGATTAACGGGATCACATCATTAGAAGAATGATGTGATTGACTTGACCCATTCTGTTAGCTTAGCACTTGATTGTTTAAGTATTCTGCTATTGCTTTCTTCATGACTTATACATGTTCCTATGACTATGAGATTATGCAACTCCCGTTTACCGGAGGAACACTTTGTGTGCTACCAAACGTAACAACATTACTGGGCGATTATAAAGGTGCTCTACAGGTACTTGTTGGGTTGGCGTATTTCGAGATTAGGATTTGTCACTCCGATTGTCGGAGAGGTATCTCTGGGCCCACTCGGTAATGCACATCACTATAAGCCTTGCAAGCATTGTAACTAATGAGTTAGTTGCGGGATGATGTGTTTCGGAACGAGTAAAGATACTTGCCGGTAACGAGATTGAACTAGGTATTGAGATACCGACGATCAAATCTCAGGCAAGTAACATACCAATGACAAAGGGGACAACATATGTTGTTATGCGGTTTGACCGATAAAGATCTTCGTAGAATATGTGGGAGCCAATATGAGCATCCAGGTTCCGCTATTGGTTATTGACCGGAGACGTGTCTCGGTTATGTATACATAGTTCTCGAACCCGTAGGGTCCGCACGCTTAAAGTTCGATGACGATTGTATTATGAGTTTTTGTGTTTTGATGTACCGAAGGTAGTTCGGAGTCCCGGATATGATCACGGACATGAAGAGGAGTCTTGAAATGGTCGAGACATAAAGATCGATATATTGGACAACTATGTTCGGACACCAGAATAGTTTCGGGGAGTTTCGGACATATACCGGAGTACCAGGGGGTTACCGGAACCCCCCGGGGAGCTTAATGGGCCAAGATGGGCCTTAGTGGAGAAGAGGAGGGGCGGTTAGGGCTGGCCACATGCCCCCTCCCCCTCTAGTCCAAATTGGACAAGGGGGGGGGGGCGCCTGATACGTCTCCAACGTATCTATAATTTATGAAGTATTCATGCTATTATATTATCCATCTTGGATGTTTAATGGGCTTTACTATGCACTTTTATATTATTTTTGGGACTAACCTATTAACCCAGAGCCAAGTGCCAGTTTCTATTTTTTCCCTTGTTTCAGTGTTTCGCAGAAAAGGAATATCAAAAGGAGTCCAAACGGAATGAAACCTTCGGGAGCGTGATTTTTGGAACGAACGTGATCCAGGGGACTTGGAGTTGAAGTCAAGGAAGCTCGAGGTGGCCACGAGGCAGGGAGGCGCTCCTGCCCCCCTGGGCGCACCTCCACCCTCGTGGGCCCCTTGTGGCTCCCCTGACCGACTTCTTTCGCCTATATATATCCATATACCCTAAAAACTTCGGGGAACAGAATAGATCGGGAGTTCCGCCACCGCAAGCCTCTGTTGCCACCAAAAACCAATCGGGACCCTATTCCGGCACCCTGCCAGAGGGGGGATTCCTCACCGGTGGCCATCTTGATCATCCCGGCACTCTCCATGACGAGGAGGGAGTAGTTCACCCTCGGGGCTGAGGGTATGTGCCAGTAGCTATGTGTTTGATCTCTCTATCTCTCTCTCTCTCTCTCTCTCTCTCTCTCTCGTGTTCTTGAGGTGGTACGATCTTGATGTATCGCGAGCTTTGCTATTATAGTTGGATCTTATGATGTTTCTCCTCCTCTACTCTCTTGTAATGGATCGAGTTTTCCCTTTGAAGTTATCTTATCGGATTGAGTTTTTAAGGATTTGAGAACACTTGATGTATGTCTTGCATGTGCTTATCTGTGGTGACAATGGGATATCACGTGATCCACTTGATGTATGTTTTGGTGATCAACTTGCGGGTTCAGTGACCTTGTGAACTTATGCATAGGGGTTGGCACACGTTTTCGTCTTAACTCTCCGATAGAAACTTTGGGTCACTCTTTGAAGTACTTTGTGTTGGTTTGAATAGATGAATCTGAGATTGTGTGATGCATATCATATAATCATACCCACAGATACTTGAGGTGACATTGGAGTGTCTAGGTGACATTAGGGTTTTGGTTGATTTGTGTCTTAAGGTGTTATTCTAGTACGAACTCTATGATAGATCGAACGGAAAGAATAGCTTCATGTTATTTTACTACGGACTCTTGAATAGATCGATCAGAAAGGGTAACTTTGAGGTGGTTTCGTACCCTACCATAATCTCTTCGTTTGTTCTCCTCTATTAGTGTCTTTGGAGTGACTCTTTGTTGCATGTTGAGGGATAGTTATATGATCCAATTATGTTATTATTGTTGAGAGAACTTGCACTAGTGAAAGTATGAACCCTAGGCCTTGTTTCCTAGCATTGCAATACCGTTTACGCTCACTTTTACCACTTGCTACCTTGCTGTTTTTATATTTTCAGATTACAAAACCTATATCTACCATCCATATTGCACTTGTATCACCATCTCTTCATTAACTAGTGCACCTATACAATTTACCATTGTATTGGGTGTGTTGGGGACACAAGAGACTCTTTGTTATTTGGTTGCAGGGTTGTTTGAGAGAGACCATCTTCAACCTACGGCTCCCACGGATTGATAAACCTTAGGTCATCCACTTGAGGGAAATTTGCTACTGTCCTACAAACCTCTGCACTTGGAGGCCCAACAACCTCTACAAGAAGAAGGTTGCGTAGTAGACATCAGCGCCCCCTTTCCTTCCTCCTCTCTCCTTCCCTTCCTTTCCCCCTCCTACTCCAACTAGGAAAAGAGGGAGTCCTACTCCCGGTGGGAGTAGGACTCTCCTCCTGGCTGTCAAGACGCCTAATATGCGACCCTATCCAAAAGGAACTCAAGGTCCCACCAAGGATAGACCCATATATTGAAACGCTTTTGCAAGGTGGATATCATTACATCAACATTACATAATAGATGGGGATACATACATAAGGCACAAATGCCACAAGAATACATCAACATCATATACAAGATCAACATCCGACTACGGATGAAACATAAACAGAAGCTCAAACGACATCCACCCTGCTAGCCCAGGCTGCCGACCTCGAACCTATCCCCTGATCGAAGAAGCAGAAGAAGAACTCAAGACAAGCAAGCATCGCTCTCGCGTCATGAGCATCGGATAACCTGTACCTGCAACTGGTGGTGTAGTAATCTGTGAGCCACGAGGACTCACCAATCCCATTACCATGGGTATCAAGACTAGCAAAGCTTAAAGGGAAAGGAAGGGGTAAAGTGGTGAGGTTGCAGCAACTACTAAGCATATATGGTGGCTAACATACGCAAATGAGAGCGGGAAGAGAAACAAAGGAACGGTCGTCAACTAGTAATGATCAAGAAGTGATCCTGAACTCCTACTTACGTCAGACATAACCCAGAAACCGTGTTCTCCTCTCTATCAACCCCGAAAAGAGACACTCACGGTTACGCACACGGTTGGTGTATTTTAATTGAGATCAACTTTGGGTTTACTACAACCGGATATTAACAAATTCCCATCTGCCACATAACCGCGGGCACGGCTCTCGAAAGTTTATACCCTGCAGGGGTGTCCCAACTTAGCCCATGATAAGCTCTCGCGATCAACGAAGGATATTCCTTCTCCCGGAAGACCCGATCAGTCTCGAATCCGGCTACAAGACATTTCGACAGCAATAAAATAAGACCAGCAAGACCTCCCAGCGTGCCGACACCCTGGTAGTAGCAGCAGCGTATCTCGTCCCAGGCCACGACCGGATGAGCAGTCCGTACAACTAAAACCAGCCCTCAAGTTTCCCCGAGGTGGCGCTGCAAAGCACTCTAGTTTGGACCAACACTTAGACAAGCATTGGCCCGGGGGGGCTAAAATAAAGATGACCCTTGAGAGCGACTCCCAAGGGAAAAAGGTGATAGGACAGGCAAATGGTAAAACCAATGTTGGGCCTTCTTTGAAAAGTCTTATTCAAAGCGAACTGTCAAGGGGTCCCATAAATCACCCGACCGCGTTAGGGACGCAAAATCCGGGAACAAAAACCGATATGACGGAAACTAGGGCGGCAAGAGTGGAACAAAACACCGGGCATAAGGCCGAGCCTTCCACCCTTTACCAAGTATATAGATGCATTAATTAAATAAGATATATTGTGATATCCCAACAAGTAAACATGTTCCAACAAGGAACAACATCTCCATGTTCCAACAAGGAACAAACTTCATCTTCACCTGCAACTAACAACGCTATAAGAGGGGCTGAGCGAAGCGGTAACATAGCCAAACAACGGTTTGCTAGGAAGGGTGCGAAAAGGTTAGAGGCGACATGGCAATTTGGGATGGCTTGATAAACAGGTAATAGGTAGCGCAGCATAGCGATAGAACGAAGCAACTAGCATAGCAATGATAGTAGTGAGATCCAGGGTAGCGGTCATCTTGCCTGAAATCCCGCTAGGAAGAAGAACGAGTCCATGAAGAAGATGAATGGATGAAGCCGAACCAAGCGTAGACGAACGAATCCTCACGATCGCAACGAAAACGGGAACTAACAAGAAGAAGCACACAACATAGTAAACACACCACACATAGACAAGACATGATGCAAAACAAGCATGATGCATGAAAAATCTACATGAAGCTACTCATGGCAAGAGATGATGCAAACAAGAACAACACATCAAGGCAAGTTTAAATGAGGCCGGAAACAACATAGAACAATTCCGGTAAGTCCTCATATGCAAATTTCGAAATTGGTCCAGATCTGAATAAACCTTATGTTCAAGTTGTTAAACAACAAAATAAGATGCACCACGATGATCTACACGAAATTCTAGTCAAGTTACATATAAAGTTCATTAGATTCGGAGCTACGGCCTAGAAGATATGAACAAAACAAGTCAACCATGGCATTGATGCAAAATGCACCCAAACATCAAGAAAATACCTCAAAACAAGGATGCAACATGATAATATGAAACTACATGCAAAAACAAGCAAGTTTCATATAGAGCACACTCAAAACGGAGCAACAGTTCAACACATACACATGAAACAAGACATGACAACAATCTGCCCAAAACAGCAAGTGGGCATATTGCAAGCATCAAAACAATATGCTACAGCATCTCAAAGTAATAACAAAAGGCATGGGCATGATGTACAGGTAAAGCATTACAAAACATGAACACTGAGCTATCTCCAGAAATCACTAGAACATGCTCAAACACACATGGCAAGATTGCAAATAATAACAGTTTCAGACTTTGCAGAAATAACATCAGGTTGCAATGTTTAGAGCTATCAAACAACATGGTACAGGAACTTATCATGGCTAACAAAGGCATGGCATGAATCTACTAAATGCATAGAACAAAAGTCCCTTACTGACCATGAGCCAAAAAGGATCAGAAGATATGATGGCACCCATGTAAACATAGCAAGTTATATTACAGATTCAAACATGGCAGGAACAACGATAAGTAGGCATGTTGGTGAGCTTGAACCACTCACCACAGAGTAATACATGGCATGTCAAGGCAACCAACAGTAAGAAGACATGGCATAGAAGCTATACATGGCAAGAACAACAACATAGCATACACGGATCAACTACAACAACCTTGGCAAAATTGAATAACATGTAAACAATCTGCCAGGAAACATTTTATAGCAAAAGTAAAGCTCGATTGAGACAAGCTATGGCACTCCATAATTGCAAACAAGGGCATGGATGGATAGAGCAAGACATGTAGAACAAAACATCCTTACTGAAGTATCTCAAAATATGCATGGAACTCTCTGTAGCATCAAGTTAACATGGCATGAAAATATCAGCAAAACAGGGCTGAAATCAGCAACATTATGATGCCTAGTTTGCATGCTTGTGCTAGTCACCACATAGATCACAAAAATACATGGCATACACCCCTGGAAAGATGGCATGGCATATTACAAAACACATGTAGGACTCAAGTCCATAGGATGCACACATCAATCATGGCAAAATGACAAAGTGCATGTTACGATAAGAATCGAAACTAACATCACATAGCACTCTTCCAACAGCATTTAGGGCATCAAGATGAGCTCAAATGAAAATGATGCAATGAGATGAAATGATCTACTCATCGAGACGAACATTTTGACATATTACACGTCCAAAACGGAGCAACGGATGCAGAGTTATGGCATGATGAAAATGCAACAAAATATGCAACAATTTCGGGGACTTGGTGGATTTTATACCTCCGGGGAAAGTCAACCCGGGACGGAGGGATCCGGGACGGCGCGGTACACGACGGGGATGAGGGCGTTTGGATCGGATCCCGGTGGATCTCGTCCCGATCCACCGGATCCGCCGCGAAGCTCGCGAGAGAGGCGCGGCGCGGCGGAGGGCGACTCCGGCGCCGGCGGCGGCCGGCGAGCGAGGGAGACGCGGACGCGAGGGGCGACGCTGGCCGGTCCTAGCCGGAGGCGAGGAAGAGGCGACGGGCGGCCAGCTTCTCCGGCGAAGCCGGCGCGGTGGTCGCGGGAGCGACGGCGAGGCGACGGGCGGGCCGGAGGCGGCGCGGCGCCAGCGTGGAGGGAGACGCGGACGCGAGGGGCGACGCGCGGGCCGGTCCTAGCCGGAGGCGAGGAAGAGGCGACGGGGCGGCGAGCTGACGGGCGGACATGTCCGGCGGGGTCCGGACGTGTCCGACTGCGGGAGGAGGACGAATGCTAGGGTTTCATCTGCGATTTTTCGGGGGTAGGCACCTATAAATAGGTAGAGGGAGCTAGGAGAGTCCAAATGAGGTGCGGTTTTCGGCCACGCGATCGTGATCGAACGACCGAGAGCATGGAGGGGAGTTTGCTGGGTTTTGGGCCACTTTGAAAGGGATGTTGGGCTGCAAACAAAAGAGGCTTTTGCGGTTACCCGGTTAACCGTTGGAGTACCAAACGACCTCCAAATGATCCGAAACTTGACAGGCAGTCTACCGGTGCTATACCAAGGCCGCTTGACAAACCTCGGTCCATTCCGAGACCGTTTAACACCCGCACATGAAAAGAGGTAAAAGGGGGCGCCGGGAGACATAGGAGTGCCGGATTGCAAAATGGACAACGGGGAAAATGCTCGGATGCATGAGACGAACACGTATGCAAAATGAAATGCACATGATGACATGATATGAAATGCAAATGATGACATGGCAAAGTGCAACACGCAAGCAAATGACATGGCAACGACGGCGAATAATCTGGCGACACAGGCGCGATCGGATCCGGGGCGTTACAACACTCCTCCACTAACAAGAGATCTCGTCCCGAGATCTTAGGACCGAGACGGAAGAGAAAAAGGATGAGGTGAAACAAGAACTCAAGATAAGAAGCAAAGAATCGA
The DNA here is from genome assembly GCA_021605205.1 of Aegilops longissima. NCBI lineage: Eukaryota > Viridiplantae > Streptophyta > Magnoliopsida > Poales > Poaceae > Aegilops > Aegilops longissima. Next base: position 552,561,494 of record CM038681.1, on the reverse strand, counting down.
GAGCACACGAGAAGAAGAGGGAAACGACGAGAATGACGAGAATCGAAAGCTCACTGAAACAGATAGACTATGAAAGCACTCGTTCTAACCGGAGTGGCTAGAATGAGAAAAGGAAACGAATAAGTCTGAAAGGATTTAGGCAGCACACCGGCTGAACAAGGAAAGAATAGAACATGAGCTTGACAAAATGGAACGATAGTTGACGAGAGGAACAACACAATGCCTCCGGAAGAATTGAAAGAGTTGAATGAAAAGAACTTAGAAGGAAGGATTGAACGGAGTTGTCGAGAAAATCAACAACGAAAAGAATAAGCTTGTTGTGGACTTGTGGATAAAATCCCAAAATTATGAGCTGATACCCAGCCGCAAACGGAAAAGATTTAATAGCTGAGAAAACGAAGAAATGCAAAACTCCACTTCAAAAGAATACGGAGATTTAATTTCACTTCAAGATGCGAGAAGAAAAATACTTGAACTCCACCAACAAAACTTGATGAACTCTTGAAGAATGAATTAAATCATGAAGAACCACCATGAAGAACTCCGTTGAGAAAAAGGATGATGAGATAGAATGAAAGGATGAAAGAATAAGAAGAGCCTTGCGATGATTTAGATGGGGAATTCCGACGAAATGGCCGAGGAAAACTGAACTCCGGAAAAGAAAATATGAAAACACTTGGAACTAGAATTTATTCACGAAGAATAAACTCCGAAGAAAAAGATTAATCACTTCGAGGAAATAAGAATAAGATTTATTGTATGCTTATCCTTCATCAATTAAATTGATGACAAGAAATGGATTTGGCATAATACTTATTCTCGTTGAAAAAGGATTAAGGGGAAACATCGCACAAAACTTGAGAAAGTCTTCATGAACCACCAGTAGGATTGAAAAGAACGAATGGATATATGTGAAAAGAACGGAAATAAATCTTGAACGAACCACTGTAAGAATTCAGAAATGACTGACGAAAGAGAATGAATCACTGGGCAGAATTAGAAGAACCAATATGCTAGAGGGGATTTAGATTCAAAAGAACAAAGAGATCATGAGCTGATTAAAGAACACTTGAACGAAGCACCGGAAGAATATTGAGATGAACGAAGGGGCACGGATATGGAATAATTGAGAGAACGAAGCTGAAAACTTGGAACGAAGAAATCTTCCGAAAAGGTGACCTCCGGATGATCGAGAGGAAGAGCAACACCTGAAATACTCCGGATTGATGAAAAGAATTGCATGACTGGAAACAATTAGATAGGATAACATCGAGCTAGCACCGCGAATCTCCGGGAGAACGGACAAGATTTAGAGGAAAAACTCTTCTTCGGTCTTCAAATGATGAGGAGAAACACCACCAAAATTATTGAGATACTCCGGGAGAATGAAAAGCGAAGAGGTTGAGGCAACAATGAAATGATTTGAAATCGATCTTGGAAAAGCATCTGACTGATGAAATTCATTCTTACGTCAAACTTCAAAAGAACTTGAGAATAACTCCGGAATAATTAGAAGAGTCAGGTAAGATCCTGGGAAAAGGCCTGTGGGTTAGGGCCCACTGAAGAGATAACACCGTTGGAAAGGGATGTTGAACAGATAAATGATGCACCGGAAGAATTGAAATATTTTAATGAGGTGACAACCTCGAATTAATTGGAACACAGACGAATCTCCTGAGATGTCTTAAACACTCCGGAAGGATAAACTGGCGAGAGGCGAACGAGAAAATGGAAATATTTGAGCTAAGGGAAAGAATACGATCGACAACGAAAAACTTGAATTGGATCCACCGGAGAAGAAAAAGAGATGAAGAATGTTCACCGAGACGAGAATTCACCGGTTGAAATGATTGAGGGAAGACTGAAGAGGCTCCATACGAATGAAATTGATGCTCGAAACCGACTCAGACTCCGGGAAGAAAAAGGGTGGGAGGGCGGGAAAAACAAAGGCAACTTTGAGGGGGAAACCCGATGAATAACTTCAAAGGAAACACTGGTTGAAATCATTAAGGAAAGGAAGCAAAGACTTCGCACGAGTAGGATGGATACTCGATTACGGACTCCGGATTCGAGAAGAAGAAGGGAGGGCGGGTGGAAAAAAACAAGGACAACTTCGGACAAGGAAAAACAACGACGTCGGAGGAAGAACTGAGGATTGAACTTGCAAAGATGAAGAGGCTCGAGTCGACTTGACGAGAAATGCACCGGACAAAAGAGCAGAGGAACAACGATCGGAAAACCAACTGCGTGATCCTAAAGAAAAATTTGAAGGGGAAGAGAAGTAATTCAAAACACCTACGTCACGATTCCTCACCAGAGCGACGAAGGGGCTGAGGAGTAAAAAGAATTCCTACTCTCCGATATAACTAGATTCAGAAATCAGTTTTCTTCTAGACTCGACATCGGCCAAACTACACGATCAATCAAGGGGGCTCCTAGGGTCGGTCGAGGCTCTGATACCAACTTGTCACGCCCAATATGCGACCCTATCCAAAAGGAACTCGAAGGTCCCACCAAGGATAGACCCGCATATTGAAACGCTTTTGCAAGGTGGATATCATTACATCAACATTACATAATAGATGGGGATACATACATAAGGCACAAATGCCACAAGAATACATCAACATCATATACAAGATCAACATCCGACTACGGATGAAACATAAACAGAAGCTCAAACGACATCCACCCTGCTAGCCCAGGCTGCCGACCTCGAACCTATCCCCTGATCGAAGAAGCAGAAGAAGAACTCAAGACAAGCAAGCATCGCTCTCGCGTCATGAGCATCGGATAACCTGTACCTGCAACTGGTGGTGTAGTAATATGTGAGCCACGAGGACTCAGCAATCCCATTACCATGGGTATCAAGACTAGCAAAGCTTAAAGGGAAAGGAAGGGGTAAAGTGGTGAGGTTGCAGCAGCGACTAAGCATATATGGTGGCTAACATACGCAAATGAGAGTGGGAAGAGAAACAAAGGAACGGTCGTCAACTAGTAATGATCAAGAAGTGATCCTGAACTCCTACTTACGTCAGACATAACCCAGAAACCGTGTTCTCCTCTCGATCAACCCCGAAAAGAGACACTCACGGTTACGCACACGGTTGGTGTATTTTAATTGAGATCAACTTCGGGTTTACTACAACCGGATATTAACAAATTCCCATCTGCCACATAACCATGCGGCACGGCTCTCGAAAGTTTATACCTGCAGGGTGTCCCAACTTAGCCCATGATAAGCTCTCGCGATCAACGAAGGATATTCCTTCTCCCGGAAGACCCGATCAGTCTCGAATCCGGCTACAAGACATTTCGACAACAATAAAACAAGACCAGCAAGACCTCCCGGCGTGCCGACACCACAGTAGTAGCCACGTATCTCGTCCCGTGCCACGACCGGATGAGCAGTCCGTACAACTAAAACCAGCCCTCAAGTTTCCCGAGGTGGCGCTGCAAAGCACTCTAGTTTGGACCAACACTTAGACAAGCATTGGCCGGGGCTAAAATAAAGATGACCCTTGAGAGCGACTCCCAAGGGAAAAAGGTGATAGGACAGGCAAATGGTAAAACCAATGTTGGGCCTTCTTGAAAAGTCTTATTCAAAGCGAACTGTCAAGGGGGTCCCATAAATCACCCGACCGCGTTAGGGACGCAAAATCCGGGAACATAATACCGATATGACGGAAACTAGGGCGGCAAGAGTGGAACAAAACACCAGGCATAAGGCCGAGCCTTCCATCCTTTACCAAGTATATAGATGCATTAATTAAATAAGATATATTGTGATATCCCAACAAGTAAACATGTTCCAACAAGGAACAACATCTCCATGTTCCAACAAGGAACAAACTTCATCTTCACCTGCAACTAACAACGCTATAAGAGGGGCTGAGCGAAGCGGTAACATAGCCAAACAACGGTTTGCTAGGAAGGGTGCAAAAGGTTAGAGGCTGACATGGCAATTTGGGATGGCTTGATAAACAGGTAATAGGTAGCGTAGCATAGCGATAGAACGAAGCAACTAGCATAGCAATGATAGTAGTGAGATCCAGGGTAGCGGTCATCTTGCCTGAAATCCCGCTAGGAAGAAGAACGAGTCCATGAAGAAGATGAATGGATGAAGCCGAACCAAGCGTAGACGAACGAATCCTCACGATCGCAACGAAAATGGGAACTAACAAGAAGAAGCACACAACATAGTAAACACACCACACATAGACAAGACATGATGCAAAACAAGCATGATGCATGAAAAATCTACATGAAGCTACTCATGGCAAGAGATGATGCAAACAAGAACAACACATCAAGGCAAGTTTAAATGAGGCCGGAAACAACATAGAACAATTCCGGTAAGTCCTCATATGCAAATTTCGAAATTGGTCCAGATCTGAATAAACCTTATTTTCAAGTTGTTAAACAGCAAAATAAGATGCACCACGATGATCTACACGAAATTCTAGTCAAGTTACATATAAAGTTCATTAGATTCGGAGTTACGGCCTAGAAGATATGAGCAAAACAAGTTAACCATGGCATTGATGCAAAATGCACCCAAACATCAAGAAAACACCTCAAAACAAGGATGCAACATGATAATATGAAACTAAATGCAAAAACAAGCAAGTTTCATATAGAGCACACTCAAAACGGAGCAACGGTTCAACACATACACATGAAACAAGACATGACAACAATCTGCCCAAAACAGCAAGTGGGCATATTGCAAGCATCAAAACAATATGCTACAGCATCTCAACGTAATAAAAAAAGGCATGGGCATGATGTACAGGTAAAGCATTACAAAACATGAACACTGAGCTATCTCCAGAAATCACTAGAACATGCTCAAACACACATGACAAGATTGCAAATAATAACAGTTTCAGACTTTGCAGAAATAACATCAGGTTGCAATGTTTAGAGCTATCAAACAACATGGTACAGGAACTTATCATGGCAAACAAAGGCATGGCATGAATCTACTAAATGCATAGAACAAAAGTCCCTTACTGACCATGAGCCAAAAAGGATCAGAAGATATGATGGCACCCATGTAAACATAGCAAGTTATATTACAGATTCAAACATGGCAGGAACAACGATAAGTAGGCATGTTGGTGAGCTTGAACCACTCACCACAGAGCAATACATGGCATGTCAAGGCAACCAACAGTAAGAAGACATGGCATAGAAGCTATACATGGCAAGAACAACAACATAGCATACACGGATCAACTACAACAACCTTGGCAAAATTGAATAACATGTAAACAATCTGCCAGGAAACATTTTATAGCAAAAGTAGAGCTCGATTGAGACAAGCTATGGCACTCCATAATTTCAAACAAGGGCATGGATGGATAGAGCAAAACATGTAGAACAAAACATCCTTACTGAAGTATCTCAAAATATGCATGGAACTCTCTCAGCATCAAGTTAACATGGCATGAAAATGCCAAGAAAAGCAGGCTGAAATCAGCAACATTATGATGCCTAGTTTGCATGCTTGTGCTAGTCTCCACATAGATCACAAAAATACATGGAATACACCCCTGGAAAGATGGCATGGCATATTACAAAACACATGTAGGACTCAAGTCCATAGGATGCACACATCAATCATGGCAAAAATGACAAAAGTGCATGTTCTGATAAGAATCAGAAACTAACATCACATAGCACTCTTCCAACAGCATTTAGGGCATCAAGATGAGATCAAATGAAAATGATGCGATGAGATGTAATGATCTACTCATCGAGACGAACATTTTGACATATTACACGCCCAAAACAGAGCTACGGATGCAGAGTTATGGCATGATGAAAATGCAACAAAATATGCAACAATTTTGGGGACTTAGTGGATTTTATACCTCCGGGGAAAGTCAACCCGGGACGGAGGGATCCGGGACGGCGGGGTACACGACGGGGACGAGGGCGTTTGGATCGGATCCCGGTGGATCTCGTCCCGATCCACCGGATCCGGCCGGCGAGCTCCGGCGAGGAGGCGCGGCGCCGGGAGGGGCGACTCCGGCGGCGGCGGGCGGCCGCAAGCGCGAGGGAGACGCGACGCGAGGGGCGACGCTGGCCGGTCCTAGCCGGAGGCGAGGAAGAGGCGACGGGCGGCGAAGCTCCGCGAAGCCCGGGCGCGGTGGTCGCGGAGGCGACGGCGAGTGACGGGCGGGCCGGAGGCGGCGCGCGCCGATGGAGGGAGACGCGACGCGAGGGGCGACGCTGGCAGGTCCTAGCCGGGCGAGGAAGAGGCGACGGGCGGCGAAGCTGACGGCGGACACGTCCGCGGGTCCGGACGTGTTCGGCTGCGGGAGGAGGACGAAGGCTAGGGTTTCATCTGCGATTTTTCGGGGGGAGGCACCTATAAATAGGTAGAGGGAGCTAGGAGAGTCCAAATGAGGTGCGGTTTTCGGCCACGCGATCGTGATCGAACGACCGAGAGCATGGAGGGGAGTTTGCTGGGTTTTGGGCCACTTTTAAAGGGATGTTGGGCTGCAAACAAAAGAGGCTTTTGCGGTTACCCGGTTAACCGTTGGAGTACCAAACGACCTCCAAATGATCCGAAACTTGACAGGCGGTCTACCGGTGCTATACCAAGGCCGCTTGACAAACCTCGGTCCATTCCGAGACCGTTTAACACCCGCACATGAAAAGAGGTAAAAGGGGGCGCCGGGAGACATAGGAGTGCCGGATTGCAAAACGGACAACGGGGAAAATGCTCGGATGCATGAGACGAACACGTATGCAAAATGAAATGCACATGATGACATGATATGAAATGCAAATGATGACATGGCAAAATGCAACACGCAAGCAAATGACATGGCAACGACGGCGAATAACTGGCAGACACCTGGCGCATCGGATCCGGGGCGTTACACGCGCCCTCCTCCTGGCCGGCCGCCCCCTCCCCCTGGTCCTTTATATACGAGGGCAGGGGGGCACCTCTAGACACATCAATTGATCTCTTGATCTCTTAGCCGTGTGCGGTGCCCCCCTCCACGATATTCCACCTTGATCATATCGTAGCGGTGCTTAGGCAAAGCCCTGCGTCCGTAGCATCATCATCACCGTCATCATGCCGTCGTACTGAAGGAACTCTCCCTCGAAGCTCTGCTGGATCGGAGTTCGTGGGACGTCATCGAGCTGAACGTGTGCTGAACTTGGAGGTGCCGTGCGTTCGATACTTGGATCGTTCGGATCGTGAAGACGTACGACTACATCATCCGCGTTGTTCTAACGCTTCCGCTTTCGGTCTACAAGGGTACGCGGACAACACTCTCCCCTCTCGTTGCTATGCATTATCATGATCATGTGTGTGCGTAGGATTTTTTTTTGAAATTACTACGTTCCCCAACAGTGGCATCCAAGCCTGGTTTTATGCGTAGATGTTATATGCACGAGTAGAACACAAGTGAGTTGTGGGCGATACAAGTCATATTGCTTACCAGCATGTCACACTTTGGTTCGGCGGTATTGTTGGATGAAGTGGCCCGGACCGACATTACGTTTACGCTTACGCGAGACTGGTTCTACCGACGTGCTTTGCACATAGGTGGCTGGCGGGTGTCAGTTTCTCCAACTTTAGTTGAACCGAGTGTGGCTACGCCCGGTCCTTGAGAAGGTTAAAACAACACTAACTTGACGAACTATCGTTGTGGTTTTGATGCGTAGGTAAGAACGGTTCTTGCTCAGCCCGTAGCAGCCACGTAAAACTTGCAACAACAAAGTAGAGGACGTCTAACTTGTTTTTGCAGGGCATGTTGTGATGTGATATGGTCAAGGCATGATGCTATATTTATTGTATGAGATGATCATGTTTTGTAGCCGAGTTATCGGCAACGGCGAAACCATATGGTTGTCGCTTTATTGTATGCAATGCAATCGCCCTGTAATTGCTTTACTTTATCACTAAGCGGCAGCGATAGTCGTAGAAGCAATAGTTGGCGAGAAGACAACGATGCTATGATGGAGATCAAGGTGTCGCGCCGGTGACGATGGTGATCATCACGGTGCTTCGGAGATGGAGATCACAAGCACAAGATGATGATGGCCATATCATATCACTTATATTGATTGCATGTGATGTTTATCTTTTATGCATCTTATCTTGCTTTGATTGACGGTAGCATTATAAGATGATCTCTCACTAAATTTCAAGATAAAAGTGTTCTCCCTGAGTATGCACCGTTGCGAAAGTTCTTCGTGCTGAGACACCACGTGATGATCGGGTGTGATAAGCTCTACGTTCAAATACAACGGGTGCAAAACAGTTGCACATGTGGAATACTCAGGTTAAACTTGACGAGCCTAGCATATGCAGATATGGCCTCGGAACACTGAGACCGAAAGGTCGAGCGTGAATCATATAGTAGATATGATCAACATAGTGATGTTCACCATTGAAACTACTCCATCTCACGTGATGATCGGACATGGTTTAGTTGATATGGATCACGTGATCACTTAGAAGATTAGAGAGATGTCTATCTATGTGGGAGTTCTTTAATAAATTGATTAACTGAACTTTAATTTATCATGAACTTAGTACCTGATAGTATTTTGCATGTTTATGTTGTTGTAGATAGATGGCCCGTGCTGTTGTTCCGTTGAATTTTAATGCGTTCCTTGAGAAAGCAAAGTTGAAAGATGATGGTAGCAATTACACGGACTGGGTCCGTAACTTGAGGATTATCCTCATTGCTGCACAGAAGAATTACGTCCTGGAAGCACCGCTGGGTGCCAGGCCTGCTGCAGATGCAACTGATGACGTTAAGAACGTCTGGCAGAGCAAAGCTGATGACTACTCGATAGTTCAGTGTGCCATGCTTTACAGCTTAGAACCGGGGCTTCAACGATGTTTTGAACGTCATGGAGCATATGAGATGTTCCAGGAGTTGAAGTTAACATTTCAAGCAAATGCCCGGATTGAGAGATATGAAGTCACCAATAAGTTCTACAGCTGCAAGATGGAGGAGAATAGTTCTGTCAGTTGATAACCCACAAGTATAGGGGAGCAATTGTAGCCTCTTTCGATAAGTAAGAGTGTCGAACCCAACGAGGAGCTAAAGGTAGAACAAATATTCCCTCAAGTTCTATCGACCACCGATACAACTCTACGCACGCTTGACGTTCGCTTTACCGGAAACAAGTATGAAACTAGAAATACTTTGTAGTTGTTATAGGATAGGTTTGCAAGAAAGTAAAGAGCACGTAAATAAAGACTAGGGGCTGTTTAGATAAAGATGAAATAAAGTAAATATAGAGAGTATGGAAAAGTGGTGGTAGGAGTTGTGGAATTGTCCCTAAGCAATTGACTATGTTACTAGACCGGTAATCACTATTGCAATTCTATTTGAGGGAGAGGCATAAGCTAACATACTTTCTCTACTTGGATCATATGCACTTATGATTGGAAATCTAGCAAGCATCCGCAACTACTAAAGATTCATTAAGGTAAAACTCAACCATAGCATTAAAGTATCAAGTCCCCTTTATCCCATACGCAAACAACCTACTTACTCGGGTATGTGCTTCTGTCACTCACGCCACCCACCATAAGCAAATCATAAACATATTGCAAAACCTACAGCGGGAATCCCTCACGCTATGCCGCGACACGAGAGGGCACAATAGGACAGCACCAATAATAAAACATGCAACTCAAACCAATCATAGCAATTCATCAATCACCGATAGGACAACGAAAATCTACTCAGACATCATAGGATGGCAACACATCATTGGAAAAGAATATGAAGCATAAAGCACCATTTTCAAGTAGAGGGTACAGCGGGTTGCGGGAGAGTGGACCGCTGTAGATAGAGGGGGGAAGGTGATGGAGATGTTGGTGAAGATGGCGGTGGTGTTGGTGAAGATCACAGTGATGATGATGGCCCCCGGCAGTGCTCCGGCGCCACCGGAAGCAAGGGGGAGAGAGGCCCCCTTCTTCTTCTTCTTCCTTGACCTCCTCCCTAGATGGGAGAAGGGTTTCCCCTCTAGTCCTTGTCTCCCATGGCTTGGGAGGGGTGAGAGCCCCTCCGAGATTGGATCTATCTCTCTGTTTCTGCGTTCTCCCCCGGCTCTGTTTCACCGTTTCGTGTATATATGGAGATCCGTAACTCCGATTGGCCTGAAACCTTCGCCGTGATTTTTTTCGAAAACTAGCTTTCTTGCGGCAAAAGAAGAGCGCCAACCGCCTTACAGGTGGGTCACGAGGGTCAGGGGCGCGCCCTAGGTGGGGGGGCCTACCTCGTGCCCACCTCGGACACTGGTTCGCGTTGATTTTTACTCCAGATTTTCCAAATATTACGAAAAGTATCTGCGTCCGTTTTTATCCCGTTTGGACTCCGTTTGATATGGATATTCTGCGAAACCAAAACATGCAATGATGTGAACTGCACTTTGAGCATCGGATCAATATGTTAGTCCCAAAAATAGTATAAAAAGTTGCCGAAAGTATATGGAAGTTGTAGAATATTGGCATGGAACAATAAAAATTATAGATACGACGGAGACGATCAGCATCCCCAAGCTTAATTCCTGCTCGTCCTCGAGTAGGTAAATGATAAAAAAGATAATTTTTGATGTGGAATGCTACCTAGCATAATCTTGATCATATGTCTAATCATGGCATGAATATTAAGACACGAGTTATTCAAAGCAATAGTCTATCATTTGACATAAAAACAATAATACTTCAAGCATACCCACCAAGCAATTATGTCTTATTGAAATAACATAGCCAAAGAAAGCTCATCCCTACAAAATCATATAGTCTGGCTATGCTCCATCTTCACCACACAAAGCATTCAGCTCATGCACAACCCCGATGACAAGCCAAGCAATTGTTTTATACTTTTGACGTTCTCAAACCTTTTCAACTTTCACGCAATACATGAGCGTGAGCCATGGACATATCACTATAGGTGGAATAGAATATGATGGTGGGGGTTATGTGGATAAGACAAACAAGGAGAAAGTCTCACATCAACTAGGCGTATCAATGGGCTATGAAGATGCCCATTAATAGATATCAATGTGAGGAGTAGGGATTGCCATGCAACGGATGCACTAGAGCTATAAGTATATGAAAGCTCAAACTGAAACTAAGTGGGTGTGCATCCAACTTGCTTGCTCATGAAGACCTAGGGCATTTGAGGAAGCCCATTGTTGGAATATACAAGCCAAGTTCTATAATGAAAATTCCCACAAGTATATGAAAGTGATAACTCAAGAGACTCTCTATATGAAGAACATGGTGCTACTTTGAAGCACAAGTGTGGTAAAAGGATAGTAACATTGCCCCTTTTTCTTTTTTTTTCTTTTTTTGCGGGCTTCTTTGGCCCCATTTTTTTAGGCTTCTTTGGCCTCTCCTTTTTTTGGATGGGGCAATTCTCTAATAATGATGATCATCACACTTTTATTTACTTACAACTCGATATTACAACTCGATACCAGAACAAAGATATGACTCTATATGAATGCCTCCGGCGGTGTACCGGGATGTGCAATAATCTAGCATAGCAATGACATCAAAAAACGGACAAGCCATGAAAACATCATGCTAGCTATCTTATGATCATGCAAAGCAATATGACAATAAATGCTCAAGTCATGTATATGATGATGATGGAAGTTGCATGGCAATATATCTCAGAATGGCTATGGAAATGCCATGATAGGTAGGTATGGCGGCTGTTTTGAGGAAGATATAAGGAGGTTTATGTGTGATAGAGCGTATCGTATCACGGGGTGTGGATGCACCGGCGAAGTTTGCACCAACTCTCGAGGTGAGAAAGGGCAATGCATGGTACCGAAGAGGCTAGCAATGATGGAAGGGTGAGAGTGCGTATAATCCATGGACTCAACATTAGTCATAAAGAACTCACATACTTATTGCAAAAATCTATTAGTAATCAAAACAAAGTACTACGCGCATGCTCCTAGGGGGATAGATTTGTAGGAAAAGACCATCGCTCGTCCCCAACCGCCACTCATAAGGAAGACAATCAATAAACACCTCATGCTCCGACTTCGTTACATAAAGGTTCACCATACGTGCATGCTACGGGACTTGCAAACCTCAACACAAGTATTTCTCAATTTCACAATTACTCAACTAGCACAACCCTAATATCACTACCTTTATATCGCAAAACTATTGCAAGGAATCAAACATATCATATTCAGCGATCTACAAGTTTTATGTAGGGTTTTATGACTAACCATGTGAATGACCAGTTCCTGTCATCTCTCTAATAGATATAAGTGAAGAACGAGAGTTTTAATTCTTTCTACAAAAGATATGCCCACGCTCTAAAAAATATAAGTGAAGCAAAAGAGCATTCTACAAATGGCGGTTGCCTATGTAAAGAGAAACAGGCAATCCAAACTTCAAATGATATAAGTGAAGCACATGAAGCATTCTATAAAGCCATACTCAAAAGATATAAGTGAAGTGCATAGAGAATTCTATAAATCAACCAAGGACCATCTCATACCAGCATGGTGCATAAAAGAAAAATGAAAACTAAATGCAAAAGACGCTCCAAGATTTGCACATATCACATGAACGAAACGAATCTGAAAACATACCGATATTTGATGAAGAAAGAGGGGATGCCTTCCCAGCATCCCCAAGCTTAGACGCTTGAGTCTCCTTGAATATTTACTTGGGGTGCATCGGGCATCCCCAAGCTTGAGCTCTTGCCTCTCTTCCTTCTTCTCACATCGAAACCTTCTCGATCATCGAACACTTCATCCACACAAAACTTCAACAGAAAACTCGGTAAGATCCGTTAGTATAATAAAGCAAATCACTACTCTAAGTGCTGTTGCAAACCAATTCATATTTTGTTTTTGCATTTTTTCTACTTTAATATAACTTTTTCATGGCTTAATCCACTGATATAAATCAATAGTTTCATCAAAACAAGCAAACTATGCATCAAAAACAAAATCTGTCTAAAACAGAACAGTCTGTAATAATCTGAACATTCACCATACTTCTTATACTTGAAAAATTCTACCAAAATTAGGAAACATAAACAATTTGTATAGCAAGACAGTGCAAAAATAATCAGAACCATTTGACGTTCCAGTAAAAAATTAAAAATCGTGCACTACAGCCAAAGTTTCTGTCCTGCACCGCACAAACCAACAAGCATTGTAAACATCCTAAAGGCAAAACTTGGCACATTATTTTTATAATACAATGGAATTGTACAAGGGGATAATTATTTTTGTTGAAAAGTTTCTGTAATCAAGATTCACAAAGTTTTCGTGAGCATGAACAAAGTTCAAGGCTAGCTCCCACTTCAACAATGGTCGTCTTTCTCACTTTCACTTTCCTTTTTGAAAAAGTTTTGGGTTCCCCTCTTTATTTTTGTTGTTTTTAAACTATATGAAAGCACTCAACATAAATAAATGACTCTCTAAAACTTCCGGGTTGTCTCCCTGGCAGCGCTTTCTTTAAAGCCATTAAGCTAGGCATATAGTGCTCAAGTAGTGAATCCACCCGGATCCCAAGGTATATCAAAGCCAATTTTAATTAGCAATGATTTGTAATTTAGTAGTGAGCACGAAGTAACATATATCATGTAATGACGAAGTCTAACTCTCTTCCTATGCATCGGCATGTCATAAAAGAACAATTCATGCACACATAGTAAAGGCCAATGCATAGTATAAACAGTTTCTTGCAATTTTATTGTATTGGAAACATAGAGAGGTGGAGATATAGTTCCTCTCTCATAATAATTGCAAGTAGGAGCAGCAAGCACATGCATATTATATCTATCAAAATCATCATGTGCAACGGTAAAAGGCAACCCATCAATATAATCCTTAATAAGCGCAAACTTCTCCGATATAGTATAATCGGGAGAATTCAAAAAGATAATAGGACTATCATGCGTGGGTGCAATAACAACAATTTCATGTTTAACATAAGGAACTATAGCAAGTTCATCTCCATAAGCATAATTCATATTGGCATCTTGGCCATAAGCATAGCAAGCATCATCAAAAAGGGATATTTCAAGAGAATCAACGGGGTCATAACAATCATCGTAGCAATCATTATAGCAATCATCATAGCAATCATCCTTCGGTAAGCACGAAGGGGAATTAAACAATGTATGAGTTGAAGATTTACTCTCATTAGAAGGTGGGCACGGGTGATCAATCCGCTCTTCCTCCTTTTGTTCTTTGCTCTCCTCATCATCTTTTTCATCCAATGAGCTCACAATTTCATCAATTTCTTCTTCCATAGCTTCCTGCAAAATATTAGTCTCTTCTTGGACAGTGGAGACTTCCTCAATAAATGCATTAATATAGTAATTGTATTCATAATTTTCATAGCAATATCTAAGTATAGCAAGATTTTCAGGCCTATAAACATCATCATCTAAAGCTTCATACTTTTCAAACAAAGACTCAATTTCATAAGCAGCCTTAAAAGCAACAAATTCTTCTATTTGTTCCACATCATAGTAATCATATATACCATTAGCATAAGAAGATAAGGTTTCATTATCATTAAATTTGCATGAAAAGGTAAGGTGTGGAGCCTTTATCCTAGAGCAACAAGTAATATCATATCTCAAGCATAGATCCCGGGCATACCAATGCAACATAATAAATTGGTCCCATAATAGTTTCCCTTTTTGTGTCGAGCGATAATCCCTAAAGTATTCACGTTGATCCAACGTGTCTCCCATTATAAAGTTGAATGGGGTTCTCTCAGGATTATCAAAGTAATACTTAATATTTTTCACATAATGAGAATCGAGGGTTTTAGGAGTTACCCCATCTCCATGAGTAGAAAGTACACCTAATTTTTTTGGTATTTCATGTTCCATATCCATAACTAAAGATAAAGAACAACTAAGAACAGCAAATAAAAATTACTTAGTGATAAAGCAAACAAGCACACACGAGAATATTCACCCCACACTATGACTCCACGGCAACGGCGCCAGAAAAAGGTCTTGATAACCCACAAGTATAGGGGATCAATTTTAGCCTCTTTCGATAAGTAAGAGTGTCGAACCCAACGAGGAGCTAAAGGTAGAACAAATATTCCCTCAAGTTCTATCGACCACCGATACAACTCTACGCACGCTTGACGTTCGCTTTACCGGAAACAAGTGTGAAACTAGAAGTACTTTGTAGGTGTGATAGGATAGGTTTGCAAGAAAGTAAAGAGCACGTAAATAAAGACTAGGGGCTGTTTAGATAAAGATGAAATAAAGTAAATATAGCGAGTATGGAAAAGTGGTGGTAGGAGTTGTGGAATTGTCCCTAAGCAATTGACTATGTTACTAGACCGGTAATCACTATTGCAATTCTATTTGAGGGAGAGGCATAAGCTAACATACTTTCTCTACTTGGATCATATGCACTTATGATTGGAACTCTATCAAGCATCAACAACTAGTAAAGATTCATTAAGGTAAAACCCAACCATAGCATTAAAGTATCAAGTCCCCTTTATCCCATACGCAAACAACCTACTTACTCGGGTCTATGCTTCTATCACTCATGCCACCCACCATAAGCAAACCCTATAGCGGGAATCCCTCACGCTTGCGCGACACGGAGGGCACAATAGGACAACACCAATAATAAAACATGAAACTCAAACCAATCATAGCAATTCATCAATCACCGATAGGACAACGAAAATCTACTCAGACATCATAGGATGGCAACACATCATTGGAAAATAATATGAAGCATAAAGCACCATGTTCAAGTAGAGGGTATAGCAGGTTGCGGGAGAGCGGACCGCTGTAGATAGAGGGGGGAAGGTGATGAAGATGTTGGTGAAGATGGCGGTGGTGTTGGTGAAGATCGCGGTGATGATGATGGCCCCCGGCAGCGCTCCGGCGCCACCGGAAGCAAGGGGGAGAGAGCCCCCCTTCTTCTTCTTCTTCCTTGACCTCCTCCCTAGATGGGAGAAGGGTTTTCCCTCTGGTCCTTGGCTCCCATGGCTTGGGAGGGGCAAGAGCCCCTCCGAGATTGGATCTATTTCTCTGTTTCTGCGTTCTCCCCCGGCTCTGTTTCACCGTTTCGTGTATATATGGAGATCCGTAACTCCGATAGGCCTGAAACCTTTGCCGTGATTTTTTTCCGAAAAATAGCTTTCTTGCGGCAAAAGAAGAGCGTCAACCGCCTTACAGGTGGGTCACGAGGGTCAGGGGCACGCCCTAGGGGGGGGGGGCTACCTCGTGCCCACCTTGGACACTGGTTCGCGTTGATTTTTACTCCAGATTTTCCAAATATTCCAAAAAGTATCTCCGTCCGTTTTTATCCCGTTTGGACTCCGTTTGATATGGATATTCTGCGAAACCAAAACATGCAATGAGACAGAACCGCATCTTTGGCATTTGGATCAATATGTTAGTCCCAAAATAGTATAAAAAGTTGCCAAAAAGCATATGGAAGTTGTAGAATATTGGCATGGAACAATAAAAAATTATAGTTACGACGGAGACGTATCATCAGTGAACATATACTCAGAATGTCTGGGTATAACAATCATTTGATTCAACTGGGAGTTAATCTTCCGGATGATAGTGTCATTAACATAATTCTTCAATCACTGCCACCAAGCTACAAGAGCTTCGTGATGAACTATAATATGCAAGGGATGGATAAGAAAATTCCCGAGCTCTTCGCAATGCTAAAGGCTGCGGAGGTAGAAATCAAGAAGGAGCATCAAGTGTTGATGGTTAACAAGACCACCAGTTTCAAGAAAAAGGGCAAAGGGAAGAAGAAGGGGAACTTCAAGAAGAATAGCAAACAAGTTGCTGCTCAAGAGAAGAAACCCAAGTCTGGACCTAAGCCTAAGACGGAGTGCTTCTCTCGCAAGCGGTGGTCATTTGAAGCGGATCTCCCCAAGTATTTGGCGATAAGAAGGATGGCAAGGTGAACAAAGGTATATGTGATATACATGTTATTGATGTGTACCTTACTAATGCTCGCAGAGCACTGGCATTTGATACTGGTTCATTGCTAATATTTGCAACTCAAACAGGGGCTACTGGATTGCGAAGATTGGCTAAGGACGAGGTGACGATGCGCGTGGAAATGGTTCCAAAGTCGATGTGATCGCAGTCGGCACGCTACCTCTACATCTACCTTCGGGATTAGTTTTAGACCTAAATAATTGTTATTTGGTGCCAGCGTTGAGCATGAACATTATATCTGGATCTTGTTTGATGCGAGACGGTTATTCATTTAAATCAGAGAATAATGGTTGTTCTATTTATATGAGTAATATCTTTTATGGTCATGCACCCGTGAAGAGTGGTCTATTTATATTAAATCTCGATAGTAGTGATACACATATTCATAATATTGAAGCCAAAAGATGCAGAGTTGATAATGATAGTGCAACTTATTTGTGGCACTGCCGGTTTAGGTCATTGATCGTCTCCAACGTATCTATAATTTTTGATTGCTCCATGCTATATTATCTATTGTTTTGGACTATATTGGGCTTTATTTTCCACTTTTATATTACTTTTGGGACTAACCTATTAACCGGAGGCCCAGCCCAGAATTGATGTTTTTTTTACCTATTTCAGTGTTTCGAAGAAACGGAATATCAAACGGAGTCCAAACGGAATGAAATCTTCAGGAACGTGATTTTCTCATCAGATAAGACCCAGGAGACTTGGACCCTCCGTCAAGAAAGCCACGAGGCGGCCACGAGGGTGGAGGGCGCGCCCCCCTGCCTCGTGGGCCCCTCGAAGCTCCACCGACGTACTCCTTCCTCCTATATATACCTACTTACCCCCAATAGATCAGATATGGAGCCAAAAACCTAATTCCACCGCCGCAAATTTCTGTATCCATGAGATCCCATCTTGGGGCCTGTTCCGGAGCTCCGCCGGAAGGGGATTCCACCACGAAGGGCTTCTACATCATCATCATAGCCTCTCCGATGAAGTGTGAGTAGTTTACTTCAGACCTTCGGGTCCATAGTTAGTAGCTAGATGGCTTCTTCTCTCTTTTTGGATCTCAATACAATGTTCTCCCCCTCTCTCGTGGAGATCTATTCGATGTAATCTTCTTTTTGCGGTGTGTTTGTTGAGACCGATGAATTGTGGGTTTATGATCAAGATTATCTATGAGCAATATTTGAATCTTTTCTGAATTCTTTTATGTATGATTGAGTTATCTTTGCAAGTCTCTTCGAATTATCCATTTGGTTTGGCCAACTAGATTGGTAGTTCTTGTAATGGGAGAAGTGCTTAGCTTTGGGTTCAATCTTGCGGTGTCCTTACCCAGTGACAGAAAAGGTTGCAAGGCACGTATTGTATTGTTGCCATCGAGGACAATAAGATGGGGTACTTATGCTCTTGAGAGAAGCCACTAGTGAAATCTATGACCCCCGGGTCTATTTTCACCATATTAATCTTCCTACGCTTTATTATTGTTTTGTTCTTTACTTTTCCTTTTATTTTACTTTGCATCTTTATACCAAAAAAATACCAAAAATATTATCTATCATCTCTATCAGATCTCACTCTCGTAAGTGACCGTGAAGGGATTGATAACCCCTATTCACGTTGGTTGCGAGGAGTTATTTGCTTTGTGTAGGTACGAGGGACTTGGCGTGGCCTCCTCTTGGATTGATACCTTGGTTCTCAAAACTGAGGGAAATACTTACGCTACTCTGCTGCATCATCCTCTCCTCTTCGGGGAAAACCAACGCAAGCTCAAGACGTAGCAAGAAGGATTTCTGGCGCCGTTGCCGGGGAGTCTACGCACAAGTCAACATACCAAGTACCCATCACAATCCCTTATCTCTCACATTACATTATTTTCCATTTACCTCTCGTTTTCCTGTCCCCCACTTCACCCTTGCCGTTTTATTCGCCCTCGCTTTCCCAATCTCCTCCTCTCTTTCCGTTTGCCTTTTTCTCGTTCGCTTGTTTGCTCGTGTGTTGGATTGCTTGCTTGTCACTGGCTCTACCTAGATTTGGTGATCTTCACCTTAAAAGGTTGGAAGAGATCGAAAGCAACGTCAGTAGTTTTATGGTTTTGAAATTTGAGCATAATAATTTCTTCAGAAACGAGCTTAAGGAACAAAAAAGTTTTATGAACTATTTGAATAAAGAGCTCGATGATATGTCTAAAGAATTTGAAGGTTTAAGATCTCAAATTTCTCGTCTTGAGAAATTGACTACTGAAATATCTGATAAGCAAGCTACCTTGGTCAATAAGATGGCTGCTAAACCTGATTTCCATGAAAATCAAGATTAAGATCTAAAAGTTAGTGATGTGTCTCCCATTAAATATTTGTTTTGCAATATGAATCTTGATAATGATGAGATTGAATATGAGTCACCTTTACCTAGAAGGCGTTCTAAAAATTCGGAGCTTTTAGAGTATGATGCTAAAATTGATAAAAGTGGGATTGAAGAAAGTAAAACCTTAGATGTTGCTAAACCCACTATTTTTGGATTTCAAGGAATTTAATTATGAAAGTTGCTCTTTAATTGATTGTATTTCCTTGTTACAATCCATGCTAAATTCTCCGCATGCTTATAGTCAAAATAAAGCGTTTACTAAACATATCGTTGATGCCTTGATGCAATCTTATGAAGAAAAACTTGAGTTGGAAGTCTCCATCCCTAGAAAACTTTATGATGAGTGGGAACCAACTATTAAAATTAAGATTAAGGATCATGAATTCTATGCTTTATGTGATTTGGGTGCTAGTGTTTCCACTATTCCCAAAACTTTGTGTGATTTGCTAGATTTCCGTGATTTTGATGAATGCTCTCTAAACTTGCACCTTGCAGATTCCACTATTAAGAAACCTATGGGAAGAATTAATGATGTTCTTATTATTGCAAATAGGAATTATGTGCCCGTAGACTTTATCGTTCTTGATATATATTGCAATCCTTCATGTCCTATTATTCTTGGTAGACCTTTCCTTAGAACGATTGGTGCAGTTATTGATGTGAAGGAAGGGAATATTAGACTCCAATTCCCATTAAATAAAGGCATGGAACACTTCCCTAGAAAGAAGATAAAATTACCATATGAATCTATTATGAGAGCCACCTATGGATTGCCCACCAAAGATGGCAATACCTAGATCTATCCTTGCTTTTATGCCTAGCCAGGGGCGTTAAACGATAGCGCTTGTTGGGAGGCAACCCAATTTTATTTTTAGTTTTTTGTTTCTGTTTCTGTTTAGGAATAAATAATCCATCTACCTTCTGTTTAGATGTGGTTTTATGTTTTAATTAGTGTTTGTGCCAAGTTAAACCTATAGGATCTTCTTGGATAATAGTTATTTGATCTTGCTGTAATTTCCAGAAACTTTCGGTTCACTAAAACAATTGTTGAAAATCACCAGAACCTGATAAAATTATGATTCCAATTGCTTATAATCAATAAACAAATTTCCTAGGTCGTCCTATTTTGGATGAATTTTTGGAGTTCAAGAAGTTTGCGTTAGTTACAGATTACTACAGACTGTTCTGTTTTTGACAGATTCTGTTTTTCGTGTGTTGTTTGCTTATTTTGATGAATCTATGGCTAGTAAAATAGTTTGTAATCCATAGATAAGTTGGAATACAGTAGGTTTAACACCAATATAAATAAATAATGAGTTCATTACAGTACATTGAAGTGATTTTTTGTTTTCTTTCGCTAACGGAGCTCACGAGATTTCTGTTGAGTTTTGTGTTGTGACGTTTTCAAGTTTTGGGTGAATTTTTTTGATGGATTATGGAACAAGGAGTGGCAAGAGACTAAGCTTGGTTATTCCCATGGCACCCCCATGATAATCCAAGGACACCAAAAAGTCAAAGCTTGGGGATGCCCCGGAAGGCATCCCCTCTTTCGTCCACTTCCATCGGTAACTTTACTTGGAGCTATATTTTTATTCACCACATGATATGTGTTTTGCTTGGAGCGTCTTGTATTATTTGCGTCTTTGCTTTTTAGTTTACCACAATCATCCTTGCTGTACACACCTTTTGAGATAGCCATACATGAATTGGAATTTGTTAGAATACTCTATGTGCTTCACTTATATCTTTTGAGCTTGATAGTTTTGCTCTAGTACTTCACTTTTATCTTTTAGAGCACGGTGGTGGATTTGTTTTAAAGAAACTATTGATCTCTCATGCTTCACTTAGATTATTTTGAGAGTATTAAATAGCATGGTAATTTGCTTAATAATAATATGCTTGGTATTCAATATTTGTAAAACTTTCTTTTGAGTGCGTTGAATACTAAGAAAAGTTTGATGCTTGATAATTGTTTTGAGATATGGAGGTGATAATATCAAATTCATGCTAGTTGAGTAGTTGTGAATTTGAGAAATGCTTGTGTTGAAGTTTGCAAGTCCCGTAGCATGCACGTATGGTAAACATTATGTAACAAATTTGAAACATGAGGTGTTATTTGATTGTCCTCCTTATGAGTGGCGGTCGGGGACGAGCGATGGTCTTTTCCTACCAATCTATCCCCCTAGGAGCATGCGCGTAGTGCTTTGGTTTTTGATGGCTTGTAGATTTTTGCAATAAGTATGTGAGTTCTTTATGACTAATGTTGAGTCCATGGATTATAGCACTCTCACCTTTCCATCATTGCTAGCCTCTTCGATACTGTGCATTGCCCTTTCTCACATTGAGAGTTGGTGCAAACTTCGCCGCTGCATCCAATCCCCGTGATATGATACGCTCTTTCACACATAAACCTCCTTATATCTTCCTCAAAACAGCCACCATACCTACCTATTATGGCATTTCCATAGCCATTCCGAGATATATTTCCATGCAACTTTCCACCATACCGTTCTTCATGACACATTCATGATTGTCATATTGCTTAGCATGATCATGTAGTTGACATAGTATTTGTGGCAAAGCCACCGTTCATAATTCTTTCATACATGTCACTCTTGATTCATTGCATATCCTGGTACACCGCCGGAGGCATTCATATAGAGTCATACTATGTTCTAGTATCGAGTTGTAAATAAATAGAAGTGTGATGATCATCATTTTCTAGAGCATTGTCCCAAAAAAAAGAGAAAGGCCAAAGAAAAAAAAGAAAGCCAAAAAAATAAAATAAAAAAGGGGCAATGTTACTATCTCTTTTTCCACACTTGTGCTTCAAAGTAGCACCATGTTCTTCATATAGAGAGTCTCATATATTGTGCTTCAAAGTAGCACCATGTTTTTCATATAGAGAGTTTCATATGTTGTCACTTTCATATACTAGTGGGAATTTTTTATTATAGAACTTGGCTTGTATATTCCAACGATGGGCTTCCTCAAATGCCCTAGGTCTTCGTGAGCAAGCAAGTTGGATGCACACCCACTTAGTTTCTTTTGTTGAACTTTCATACATTTATAGCTCTAGTGCATCCGTTGCATGGCAATCCCTACTCCTTGCATTAACATCAATTGATGGGCATCTCCATAGCCCGTTGATTAGCCTCGTTGATGTGAGACCTTTACCTTTTTTGTCTTCTCCACATAACCCCCATCATTATATTCTATTCCACCCATAGTGCTATTGTTGGGGAACGTAGCAGAAATTCAAAATTTTCCTACGTGTCACTAAGATCTATCTATGGAGAAACCAGCAACGAGGGGAAGGAGAGTGCATATACATACCCTTGTAGATCGCTAAGCGGAAGCGTTCAAGAGAACGGGGTTGAAGGAGTCGAACTCGTCGTGATCCAAATCACCAGAGATCCTAGTGCCGAACGGACGGCACCTCCGCGTTCAACACACGTGCATGTCGGTGATGTCTCCCATGCCTTGATCTAGCAAGGAGAGAGGGAGAGGTTGAGGAAGACTCCGTCCAGCAGCAACACAACAACATGGTGGTGGTGGAGGAGCGTGGCAATCCTGCAGGGCTTCGCCAAGCACCACGGGAGAGGAGGAGGGAGAGAGACAGGGCTGCGCCATGGAGAGGTGAAAACTCATGTGTTGGCAGCCCCAAAACCCTCAAGTATATATAGGGGGAGAGGGAGGGCTGCGCCCCCACCTAGGGTTCCACCCCTAGGGCGGCCAGCCCAAACCCATCTAGGGTGCGCCAAGGGGGGAGAGGGAACTTGCCCCCAAGTTAGGTGGGTGCGCCTCCCCCAAACCCTAGGCGCCTTGGGCCCTTGTGGGCGCACCAGCCCACCCGGGCTGGTCCCTCCCACACTTGGCCCATGCAGCCCTTCGGGGATGGTGGCCCCACTTGGTGGACCCCCGGGACCCTCCCGGTGGTCCCGGTACGTTACCGATAAAACCCGAAACTTTTCCGGTGACCAAAACATGACTTCCCATATATAAATCTTTACCTCCGGACCATTCCAGAACTCCTCGTGACGTCCGGGATCTCATCCGGGACTCCAAACAATATTCGGTAACCACATACAAACTTCCTTTATAACCCTAGCGTCATCGAACCTTAAGTGTGTAGACCCTACGGGTTCGGGAATCATGCACACATGACCGAGACGTTCTCCGGTCAATAACCAACAGCGGGATCTGGATACCCATGTTGGCTCCCACATGTTCCACGATGATCTCATCGGATGAACCACGATGTCAAGGACTCAATCGATCCCGTATGCAATTCCCTTTGTCTAGCGGTATTGTACTTGCCCGAGATTCGATCGTCGGTATACCGATACCTTGTTCAATCTCGTTACCGGCAAGTCTCTTTACTCGTTCCGTAACACATCATCCCGTGATCAACCCCTTGATCACATTGTGCACATTATGATAATGTCCTACCGAGTGGGCCCAGAGATACCTCTCCGTCACACGGAGTGACAAATCCCAGTCTTGATTCGTGCCAACCCAACAGACACTTTCGGAGATACCAGTAGTGCACCTTTATAGCCACCCGATTCGTTGTGACGCTTTGGTACACCCAAAGCATTCCTACGGTGTCCGGAGTTGCACAATCTCATGGTCTAAGGAAATGATACTTGACATTAGAAAAGCTTTAGCATCCGAACTACGATCTTTGTGCTAGGCTTAGGATTGGGTCTTGTCCATCACATCATTCTCCAAATGATGTGATCCCGTTATCAACGACATCCAATGTCCATGGTCAGGAAACCGTAACCATCTGTTGATCAACGAGCTAGTCAACTAGAGGCTTACTAGGGACATGGTGTTGTTTATGTATCCACACATGTATCTGAGTTTCCTATCAATACAATTATAGCATGGATAATAAACGATTATCATGAACAAGGAAATATAATAATAACTAATTTGTTTGTAACATCCCAAATTTTCAATTTGGCATGTATACACAGGTCATCCATGCATATCATATTTTATTGCATTCTCGTTTGCCATCCTCGAAATCCTAAACAACTCAAGGACCCTCGGAGAGAGTTGAGGATTTTCCGATTTTCATATTTGAATTTTATCAATAATGAAAGACGAGGATTTTGGATTTTGTTATTTTTCTCTCCGGAAAAATATTTCAAGTTTAAAAATAAACGAGAGGAGATAATATGACTTCTCCAAAAATAACTGAAATACCGGAGGAAAAATGTTAAAATCATTATTTGGATTTTATTTTATTTATTTGGAATTTTATTTGCCTAGAGAAAATTTGCATATATTTAAAATTGCATTTTAGGGGCCAAGAAAAGTTCATCTTGTTCTAAATATTTTATTTAGGCAAAGAAAACTTGTTTTGGCATTTTAGATTTTATTTATTTTTATAGGATTTTTATAATTTTATGAATGTTTAAAAAAAGAGGAACTCAGACCCGATCGGGCTAACGGCCCACCGAAAACAGCCGGCCCAAGTCGCCGCCGCCTCCTTTGTGCCGCCATCCACCGCCGGACTGAGTCCGAGCGGACTCCCTCCCGCCGCCTTGCCCTCCTCCAAGCCACCTCTCCCCCTCTTTATATACCGCCTCTCCCCTAACCCACCACCACCACCATCGCCGCCATGCCGCCTGGGACCCGGGCCGAGCCCGAGCCCGAGCAGCCGCCGCCGCCTCCCTCGCCGAGCCGCCGCCCCTAGCCGCCTCGCCACCTCGCCGGGACCCGCGGAGCAACCGCCGCCCACCGGACGACCTCGCGGAGGTAGCCCTCGTCGCGGGTTTTTTTAAATAACCCTTCGGTTTTTAGAAAAACCCTAGCCCGTTTTTATATTAGATCGGTTTTTTCTCGGTTTATTTATTTTGAGAACGTTCACCCGTTCGTTCGTTTTTGAACCGTTAAATCGTTTAGTTTCCGCTAACGAACGTTCGTTCGTTTATCCGTTAAATCGTTTTCTTTTATCGGTTTTATTCCGCGATTATTCCGATTTGATTTCGAACCAATGTTCAAATTAGTATAACTTTTAATTCGTTTATCGAATCAGCGATTCAAGCGCTGGAGTTTCATCTCGAAACCCTCTTTCCGAATAGCCAACTTAAACCAGTTTTTGTCTTTGTAAAATTTGACCCTAGTTCAGATTAGTAAACGGATCTTGTTTCTCTCGCCGTTTGAGTTTTGTTGTTTCGTTTGGTTTGATTCTTTTTGCAAACCGGAGTTCTTAAGTTGAACTCTCCGGTCAACCTCTTTCAGTTGAAGTTTCGTTTGTGCATCTTTGTTTGTTGCTTATGTATGTATTGTTTGCTTGCGATAGAATTCCCGGTGCGGCGTGTTACTCTGAGTCTCTAGGATTCACGGATCGTCGACAAGGCAAGTAACACTTGATCATACCCTTTTCATACCCAGTTTTATGCATTAGCTCAATCCCCAAACATTGCATGATTAGGACGTCATTAATTTGTGGGTTGGGAAGTAGATGATGAGGTAGGAACCTATTGCCCTGTTACTATCAAACCCTTGGGAGTTACTTCTACGTGTTGCTTATATTGCTATGCTATGCTCGTAGACGTGGTTTGGGTTTGAGAGATATTCATGACAGATGTGAGATTGTTAATTAATGGTTTACTTTAAGGTGGCAACTTAAATACACATCTGGGTGGATTGAGGCACCTGGGGAACCCTGTAACATCCCAAAATTCTAAATTTTGGAATGTTATATTAAATAAATAACTATGCTTGATTGTCTGATTGTTGGTTTGATGGAATGAGTGAAACTAAGTGAAATTTGAAACTTTTGAAAGTTGAATGAGAGGGAATGAAATGACTTTCCCAAAACTTTCTCCTTTGCCTTTTTTGGATCTCAATGAATTCAAATTCATTCCAACACCAAAACCTAGAGTGAAGATGACATGACTTCTTCCATTTGGAATAAAAGGGTTTTTGAAAGGATTTGAATTTCATCAGGAATATTTCAAATTCAAGGCTTTATGCAACTCAATGACTTTCATGAGGGAAGATAAAATGACTTCTTCAATTATATGAAATATGAGTTGGAAGTTAAAATGAATCAAGTTGAAAGTCATTTGAAAGTGCTTTGAAACCCTCTTTCAAATTTTGAATTTTGAATTTGAATTCAAACTTTGGCAAATGGGAATCATTTCAAAAACTATGCCTGATAAATACTTGATCAAAAGTATGAGAGGAGCAAACATGACACTCCAAAAATATCAGAAGAAAACATTGCCAAAAGATTTGGATTCAAATCTGAATTTTATTTGAATTTGAAAAAATGGATTTTATAAAGTTTGGATTCTTCCTTTGGAAAAATGTTCAAATGAAAGGAATATTCCCGATCATTTTGGTATATATATACCCTATATAAAATATTTATAGATATTGTTTTATTTCTGTTTTGTTTTATTTAAAAAATAAATTTTTAAAAGAAAAACCCCGGGCGCCAAACAAAGCCACCCCAGCCCAGCCAGCCAAGCCCCACCCCCAGGCCCGGCCAGCAGCCGTGCCTAGCCCGACCAGCGCCCAGCCGAGCCAGCCAGCTTCCCTCCCTCGCCTGAAACCCCAGGCCTCGGCCACCCGCTTCGCCTCGCCCTCTCTCTCTCTCTCGACCCAGGGCCCGCCCATCTTCTTCCCCGCCCCACGCCACGCCGCCGCCGCCGAGATCGCCGGATCCCGGCGATCCGGATCCCGATCGCCTGATCCCTCCCCGGCCGCCGAGGCCCCAGCTATAAAGCCGACCCTCCGCACCCCATCCCCCGAGACCTCGCGGACCCCTCTCCCTCCCGTTCGTGCTCGCTGGGCCCGAGGCTCTCCGCCGCCATTGTCGCCGCCAGAGCGCCCAGCCTCCCGACCACCCCGACCCCACCGAACCACTCCCCGACCTCGTCCGCACCCACACGGCGACTCCCCCGAGCTCCCCGACGCCCGGAACCCCCGACGCACTTCCGCCGCCGCCGCCGCCGTCGCCGGACTCCGGTGAGCCACCGGAGAAGCTCCCCCTCCGTCCGATCTCAAACGGACGGCCACGATTAGAACCCCCGAAGGGGTATCTTTTTATAAAAAGAACCGGCCGGTTCGTCCGGTTTATTTGTTAGGGTTTTAGTCAATTAGCCGGCCCGTTTTTAGTTTTAACCCGAGGCCCATTTAGACTAAGTTACGCTCAGGGCACAGCATAGGCCCATTAGGCCTTTTTCTTTTATTTTGATTTTCTGTTTTAGCAGAATAGTTTCTGTTTTGAAAAATTGATATCTTTTATTCTGTTTATTATTTTTAGATGATTCTTTTTTTGTTGGATTGAAAATTTTATGTAGTTTCTGTAGAATATATATTTAGCTATGTTAAAATTAATTAAAAATGCTTTAATTTAGTTTTAGTCAGAATAGTAAATCTGCTATAACTTGAGTTAGAAAAATTATTTTAGCATGATTCTTTTTGTCCCAACTTTATTTTGTCATTTGCCAAACCATAGGAATTAATTTGGGTATTTTAGGATTAATAAATAATTAGTTTTAAGCCGAATCCTATTAATCCTAATTAATTAACTAGTTCCTGTTTTCCTAATATTCTAATTAGTAAATAAATTTATTTTAACTTGTGATTAGTTATTCTAGGTTAGTTTCTGTCACCCTAGTATATGAACTTTTATTTATAATTAATAAAAGTTTTAATTTATTTTTCTTAATAGAGATTGGATTAGGCCTAAAATGAGTTTTATAATAACTTTTTAATTAATTCTTTTTGCTCCTAGTTGCTTAGTGAATCCTATTCTGTTAAGTTAACTTAAAACCATGATTAGGTTATATTAAGAAATTTTATTATATAAAACTATTTTTGTTATTGTTTGAAGTAGGGAAAACTTTGAGTGGCCTTTCTTTGAGTTTTTCTTTTGGATTTGGTTTTGGTTGTTTTGTTGTGTTATGTTACTTTTGTTATGTTGTGTTATGTGATCCTATTGCTATGTGCTTATTATAGTTATTGTTTGCCTCGGTAGAATTTCCGAGTGCGAAGATTGCTACTCTGAAACCCTAGTTTTTCAAGATCGTCAACCGTGCAAGTTCACTTTGACCATGCTTTCTTACCTATGTTTTATTGCATTTAGTGGCACCTTTGCAACCACCCTCAAGAGTGTTATTGAAGTTCTTGTAGTTGAGTAGTATGCATGAGGTAGGAACCCATCACCCTGTTACCAAGCCCGGGACGTTATTTTATTCTAATGCTACGCTGTAGTAGACGGGGTTTGGTATGAGTGTTCGAGAGTGGTGTGAGAATGGAGGTTCTACGTCAATGACGACAACTCCATGATGGAAAGCTGCAAGGACTGCATCTTCAAGGCCTCAAGACTTCAAGACTCAAGACAGAATTCAATACACACTCTTTGGGTGAAGGATTTGTTGACGGGCACCTGGAGAAACCAGTGGTTGGCGGGATGCATGGAGAAGCGCCATGACATCTTGCGGAAAGCTTCACCCAGACTCAAAGGGACGGAAGAATACTTCACGCCGAAGCTTACCCGTGCAACCGCAAGTCATTATGGGCTCGGCTTGGTTGACCTTAGTTGTGACTCTGGCTGGGGCGGTGCTAGCAGATGTAGAACTACGGTAGGATTGGATGGGTACCGGACGGTGGTCGAGAAACTCTTTGGAAGACCATGTTTGGTCATCTTGTTCTCAAACACCACGAAGTGCGAGAACGTAAAGAGAGGGATCGAATCTTGCGGGTAAAGTGTACAGACCTCTGCAGAGGTTAAAACCTAATCGATTAGCCGTGTCCCGATTACGGACAATTTGAGCATCCGGACTTGGATCTATCTCTAACTCTCAACACCGGATTGATAACTTAATTGTGGGCAACTTATGATGATTTTGGGCTATGAGACATCGGTTGGCGGAACCATGTCATGACAGAAAAAAACTCCATAGTACAGGCTTCATTTTATTCCTTTGATGTAGGTAAAATAAAACCAGCTTTTACGCAAACAAAATTCAGATCTGAGCCATAAAGCCATATTGCATATAGTATAGTTTTATCATCTGTTTTCTCATGTTGTGATCTTGCGGTACATTCAATGTAATCGACCTACACGGCTGCAACGTATCATGTTGCGATATTTCCTCGACAGTAAGAGTTACGATACAGGTTACGGTCTACACTCAACCTGCCGATGGCGTTGATGGGACTCCACACCCGCTTGATTGTTTCCGCTGATTATTATGAGGTATATATCATTTTACGTTATTTATACATGTGATTGCACTTTGATATATACATTAATGTACTGTGTGTGCCGAGATACCGATCTAGGGATGGCACGAAGAACACGTAGGCTTGACCGTCTCGAGGTCGGTCGCTCTGAAATGGTATCGAGCACATGTTGACTGTGGGACGTGACCCTAGAAATCGGAAAGCCCTTGGACAGGATATCTCAAAACTTTATTTACAAAAGACTCTTACTTCTCATCTTTTCTGATTTTATCAAATATACCCTCTCACCTCAAATAGTTAGAATATACCCCTTATCCTTTGATCACCCGGAGGATCAACTGAAGACGCTCCAAGAAGGATTTGATATCGGAGAACTGATGACCCCTTCAGAGTAAAGAGGATTTCACCATGTATTAGAGGCTAGAACAGTTGAAAACTCCGAAGACTCGAAAGGATCTGAAGAATTATTTGACCCTTAGAGACCAAACCCCTGTTATACACCTACGATTGATGCGATGATTGGTGAGCTGTCATTTGTTTGATGTTTTACCGACAGCCCCAAAATAAAACTTGTTTCTTCAAAAACTATTGGTTGCATTGTGTGTATATCCCTCCCCACCTCTCTCATCTCACCCTAAAACCCTTGAACCCCATAGATGATGAATGAAGTTGAACTGATATTCTCTGGACCGAAGACTCAGCCCGAGGCAGAGCTATGGATGCGTAACATGGAAAATCACTTGGGAGCAATTTGGTTTCAAGGAAGTATGAGGTTCAATATGCTCTTCAATACTTTCGAGAAAGTGCTGCAACCTGGTGGAACATGCATCAAGCCATACAGGATTTAATGGAGCAAGAACTTGGGAGGAATTCAAGAAGACCTGTTAAAATCACGTCTTATCCGGAAACACAATGATGCACCAAGAAGTAAACCTTGTGCCTGCAAGATTTATGGAGAAATAGGACACACCAGGAGGAACACAAAGATGGATGCCCTCATTGTGAGGAGAAACACCCACCGAGGGATGCCCAACTAACCGGTGACTTGCTTCCTGTGTGAAGGAACCACCCACTACCCGTGCAAAGTCACTTTTACTCCACGGTGCAACAAACTATTCAAGCGGGAAGATGGAATGAAAGAAGCCCTCAAGGAAGATCTAGAAGAACCAAGAATGAATGAAAGTGTTGAAGACCTGGATGGAGAAGGTCTCAACAGATTTTACTCAATGCACTCGCTATTCATGTGGAGAAGAAGGACATTTTCACAAGATTGCACCAAGGAAAGAAAGGAGTATCCGGATATTTCCGACAGCAGAAGTGAAGTTTGACCCCGGAGATAGAAACTCGAGCATTACAAATGAAATCCGTGAAGAGAAGACAATCCGAGAACGACGCAACTTTTGCAGAGAAGGACCTAAGCCATATCACTTGTTACAGATGCAAGGATTTAGGTCATTACGCTAGTAAATGCCCAGAAAAGAAACCAAGAATCCAAGGAGCCCGCATAATCACAAAGAAGCCCCGAGACATGTCGGAAGTCATTTGTTTTTGCTGCAAGGAGGCAGGACATTATGCTATTAAATGTCCCGACAAGATGAAAGCTGGAGTTGAGTAGTTGGGATTTTGATATGGATAATAAGAGTAGTAGAAAGCAATTTCCTTTTCATGAGCTCAATGAGTTGAGTTATGTAATAGATTTCTCAGAATTTGTAATAGTTCATGACTCAATAAAGTTGTAATGTCACATGCTGAAAAGCTTTAAGGAGTTGCCATATTTTATCTTGGAAATTAATATTCTTGATGAACATGGAAGAAGGTGAGTCGTGATGCATAAACAGGAAATTGGAAATTGAGTTTGAAGTTTTGTTTGGATGATATGAATGTGTGCCCCAGGAGATAAGTACCTTACTCTGAGCATCATTTCTGTTTCACAAACTGCAGATGACGACCCTTTACGAGTCTTTCCTTAAAGGTCCGGAAACCATCATGACCCTGACAAGTGATCATGATTACCCGAAGATCCTGAAGGACATGATGAAGCATATTCACCTTGAAGGAGATGCAGTCTACAAAGGCTACCCCTTCATGCAAAA
This sequence comes from Aegilops longissima, assembly GCA_021605205.1. Lineage (NCBI taxonomy): Eukaryota > Viridiplantae > Streptophyta > Magnoliopsida > Poales > Poaceae > Aegilops > Aegilops longissima. The sequence goes on along the minus strand of CM038681.1, from coordinate 552,529,834 downwards.
GGGAGTGGAACTTTGGTATGTGGAGGTACACCTCCACCGTTTGAAAGGAGTTTGCCCAAAGAGGATGGGGCATTACTTTTTCATCTCACGTGTGCCACAAGCAACTTTCTTCGATGCCGTTCGTGAAGCAGCCATGGAAGCCATCGCCGATCGAGAAATACTTGAAGCAAGACTCCGTTATACTCAGGATTACCTAAGCGAAGTGCATGCAGAGATGATAAAGGTGAAGCTCAAGGCCACCAAAATGAAACAGAAGATTGAAGATTTCAAGGCACATGTCGCACAATTCCAGTGGGACTGAAGAATCCTCGAAGAGGATAAATAAATAAAGTGGAAGTAATGTCTGACCATACCAAATCATGTGGGTGGCAGCATTTGTAACAAGTACTTTTTGGAATTTGGATTTACGAAAATGGTTAAGGATGTAATGAAAGATTGATATGAAAATAATGAGATTTTATGGATAAACTTGTGCATTCTTTTGGTCATAGTACTCTGTAAAGCCACAAGATCAATGAAGAAAGAAATGTGTTATTCATGACGGTCCATAGAAGGAAGCTGAACAAAATAAGTTGGAGTTTTGTTTTGATATGATGGTATGAAGAAACAGAGTACTATGGATTTAAAGGAGGTGTAACAAGAGAGTTACTCCAAGGATGAGTTAAAGCTGCACTAGTGTTGAAGTGGGCCATAACCCACAGGCCCAAGGATTTTGAAAAGGAACAGATGTAACCTTGATAAAGGAATAAATTTGGAAGAATCAGTGATCCAATCATCATACGTTTCGTAGGAGATTACGCAAAAACCTTAGAGTGGTGAAGTAACGATAGATGTTTTGTTTGGCTTGCAGAAACCAGGGATTTACTCGAACCCAGTTCGAGAACAAGAGAAATTCTGCAATGCTTGTGAGTATGCCCAAGTGTTAGAATACGTGATTCACTGTTTACGTATGTGGTAATGATTCAAGCATGCAGGATGGATTGGCCCCATACCAAGACTTCTATCATGAACTATCATATGTTGATGGAAAAATCAGAGAGCCTTGAAAAACTTAGAAGAGTGTCGACGCGATAAGCCATAAAACCATAAAATGGTAGGGCGATGGAACCCCATTACAGGCAACCGTTGCCAATCGTAGGTTATACGGTGAAGTTCAACCCAGACCCGTTTTATGCAGGAGAAACCATAAATTGTAGACCACCATGAGTGTTTCGATAGTTGTTTAGAATGGACACAGACCCATCAGCTAAGAAGATCCAGTCTCGGACGAACTTCAACTTTGATGAACCGACCCAAGCTTTTGAGGAAAACTCTATGCTTCTGATAGAAGAGCTTTAATGAAGGAGCTATTGTAAGATATGTGAAGAGACATACATTGTCAGCCCTCCAGAGGAAATATCTGAGTTTATTGGAACCATGACCTTGTTTTTAAGTGCGGTAGCACCCCTGACCTTTCTGACCAGAACTCTTGCTAGAAGACCCCCAACCCCTAACCTTTTCTTGCTAGCCTCCTCGAATCTCGAGGACGAGATTCATTTTAAGTGTGGTAGGTTTGTAACATCCCAAAATTCTAAATTTTGGAATGTTATATTAAATAAATAACTATGCTTGATTGTCTGATTGTTGGTTTGATGGAATGAGTGAAACTAAGTGAAATTTGAAACTTTTGAAAGTTGAATGAGAGGGAATGAAATGACTTTCCCAAAACTTTCTCCTTTGCCTTTTTTGGATCTCAATGAATTCAAATTCATTCCAACACCAAAACCTAGAGTGAAGATGACATGACATCTTCCATTTGGAATAAAAAGGGTTTTTGAAAGGATTTGAATTTCATCTGGGAATATTTCAAATTCAAGGCTTTATGCAACTCAATGACTTTCATGAGGGAAGATAAAATGACTTCTTCAATTATATGAAATATGAGTTGGAAGTTAAAATGAATCAAGTTGAAAGTCATTTGAAAGTGCTTTGAAACCCTCTTTCAAATTTTGAATTTTGAATTTGAATTCAAACTTTGGCAAATGGGAATCATTTCAAAAACTATGCCTGATAAATACTTGATCAAAAGTATGAGAGGAGCAAACATGACACTCCAAAAATATCAGAAGAAAACATTGCCAAAAGATTTGGATTCAAATCTGAATTTTATTTGAATTTGAAAAAAATGGATTTTTATAAAGTTTGGATTCTTCCTTTGGAAAAATGTTCAAATGAAAGGGAATATTCCCCTGATCATTTTGGTATATATATACCCTATATAAAATATTTATAGATATTGTTTTATTTCTGTTTTTGTTTTATTTAAAAAATAAATTTTAAAAGAAAAACCCGGGCGCCAAAGGCCACCCACCCCAGCCCAGCCAGCGCAAGACCCACCCCCAGGCCCGGCCAGCCCAGCCCAGCCCAGCCAGCCAGCCCATGAGCCAGCCAGCTTCCCTCCCTCGCCTGAAACCCCAGGCCTCGGCCACCCGCCGCCTCGCCCTCTCTCTCTCTCGACCCAGGGCCACGCCCATCTTCTTCCCCGCCCGCGCCACGCCGCGCCGCCGAGATCGCGGATCCCGGGATCCGGATCCCGATCGCCCGATCCTCCCGAAGCCGCCGAGGCCCTGGCTATAAAGCCGACCCTCCGCACCCCATTCCCCAAGACCTCGCGGACCCCTCTCCCTCCCGTTCGTGCTCGCGGAGCCCGAGGCTCACACGCCGCCATTATCGCCGCCGTCGGCCCCAGCCTCCCGACCACCCCGACCCCACCGAACCACTCCCGACCTCGTCACACCAAGACGGCGACTCCCGAGCTCCCGACGCCTGAACCCCCGACGCATTTCCAGCCGCCGCCGCCGTCATGCCGGACTCGGTAAGCCACCGAGAAGCCCCTCCGTCCGATCTCAAGCGGACGGCCACGATTAGAACCCCAAGGGGTATCTTTTATAAAAGAACCGGCCGGTTCGTCTCGGTTTATTGTTAGGGTTTTAGTCAATTAGCCGCCCATTTTAGTTTTAACCCGAGGCCCATTTAGACTAAGTTACGCTCGTATACAAACATAGGCCCATTAGGCCTTTTTCTTTTATTTTGATTTTCTGTTTTAGCGAATAGTTTCTGTTTTGAAAAATTGATATCTTTTATTCTGTTTATTATTTTTAGATGATTCTTTTTTGTTGGATTGAAAATTTTATGTAGTTTCTGTAGAATATATATTTAGCTATGTTAAAATTAATTAAAAATGATTTAATTTAGTTTTAGTCAGAATAGTAAATCTGCTATAACTTGAGTTAGAAAAATTATTTTAGCATGATTCTTTTGTCCCAACTTTATTTTGTCATTTGCCAAACCATAGGAATTAATTTGGGTATTTTAGGATTAATAAATAATTAGTTTTAAGCCGAATCCTATTAATCCTAATTAATTAACTAGTTCCTGTTTTCCTAATATTCTAATTAGTAAATAAATTTATTTTTAACTTGTGATTAGTTATTCTAGGTTAGTTTCTGTCACCTAGTATATGAACTTTTATTTATAATTAATAAAAGTTTTAATTTATTTTCTTAATAGAGATTGGATTAGGCCTAAAATGAGTTTTATAATAACTTTTTAATTAATTCTTTTTGCTCCTAGTTGCTTAGTGAATCCTATTCTGTTAAGTTAACTTAAAACCATGATTAGGTTATATTAAGAAATTTTTATTATATAAAACTATTTTTGTTATTGTTTGAAGTAGGGAAAACTTTGAGTGGCCTTTCTTTGAGTTTTTCTTTTGGATTTGGTTTTGGTTGTTTTGTTGTGTTATGTTACTTTTATTATGTTGTGTTATGTGATCCTATTGCTATGTGCTTATTATAGTTATTGTTTGCCTCGGTAGAATTTACTTGAGTGCGAAGATTGCTACTCTGAAACCCTAGTTTTTCAAGATCGTCAACCGAGCAAGTTCACTTTGACCATGCTTTCTTACCTATGTTTCATTGCATTTAGTGGCACCTTTGCAACCACCCCTCAAGAGTGTTATTGAAGTTCTTGTAGTTGAGTAGTATGCATGAGGTAGGAACCCATCACCCTGTTACCAAGCCCGGACGTTATTTTATTCTAATGCTACGCTGTAGTAGACGGGTTTGGTATGAGTGTTCGAGTGGTGTGAGAATGGAGGTTCTCGTCAATGACGACAACTCCATGATGGAAAGCTGCAAGGACTGCATCTTCAAGGCCTCAAGACTTCAAGACTCAAGACAGAATTCAATACACACTCTTTGGGTGAAGGGCGGTTGACGGGCACCTGGAGAAACCAAAGGTTGGCGGGATGCATGGAGAAGCGCCATGACATCTTGCGAAAGCTTCACCCAGACTCAAAGGGACGGAAGAATACTTCAGCCCGAAGCTTACCCGTGCAACCGCAAGTCATTATGGGCTCGCTTGGTTGACCTTAGTTGTGACTCTGGCTGGGGCGGTGCTAGCGGATGTAGAACTACGGTAGGATTGGATGGGTACGGACGGTGGTCGAGAAACTCTTTGGAAGACCATGTTTGGTCATCTTGTTCTCAAACACCACTGAAGTGCGAGAGCGTAAAGAGAGGATCGAATCTTGCGGGTAAAGTGTACAAACCTCTGCAGAGGGTTAAAACCTAATCGATTAGCCGTGTCCCGATTACGGACAATTTGAGCATCTGGACTTGGATCTATCTCGGAACTCTCAACACGGATTGATAACTTAATTGTGGGCAACTTATGATGATTTTGGGCTATGAGACATCGGTTGGCGGAACCATGTCATGACAGAAAAAACTCCATAGTACAGGCTTCATTTTATTCCTTTGATGTAGGTAAAATAAAACCAGCTTTTACGCAAACAAAATTCAGATCTGAGCCATAAAGCCATATTGCATATAGTATAGTTTTATCATCTGTTTTCTCATGTTGTGATCTTGCGGTACATTCAATGTAATTGACCTACACGGCTGCTACGTATCATGTTGCAGATATTTCCTCGACAGTAAGAGTTACGATCTGGGTTACGGTCTACACTCAACCTACCGATGGCGTTGATGGGACTCCACACCCGTTTGATTGTTTCCGCTGATTATTATGAGGTATATATCATTTTACGTTATTTATACATGTGATTGCACTTTGATATATACATTAATGTACTGTGTGTGCCAGCATACTGATCCAGGGATGGCACAGTAACACAGAGGCTTGACCGTCTGAGGTCGGGTCGCTACAAACCCAGTGTTGTCTGTTTTATTTTTGGAAATCCCGGGGTACCCGTGTGATCTTCCTAAGGACCGCCACCCAGGCTCAAAGGGAACTGAGACTATTCATGCTAGAAACTTCCGTGTGCAGCCACAAGCTATTATGGGCTCTAGCATAGTTGAGTAAGTTACGTGAAGCTCTCGAAGAGGTAGATCAGCAGGTAGTGGGTTTTATAGGTTTGGTATGATCTATCCGGAGTAGAGAGTTAATGTTTCTGAAAGACTGTGTCTCGGTCATCCATTTCTCAAACACCATGTAGTGTGAGAAACCAACGGAGGCGATCGAGTCTTGTGGGGAAAAGTGCACAAACCTCTGCAGAGTGTACAATCTAATCATGGTTAGCCGTGTCCCCGGTTATGGACAATTCTGAGTATCTAGTACTTGAGTATTCACATGTATCTCATCACTCTAAATTAATATTGCTGGGTTGTTAATCACTTTAATTGGGATTGAGTTGGGGTTATACCTTCTCAATGTTGTTTCAACCACCATGATAGTTAAAATAAAATTTATTCCTTTGATATAGGGAAAAATTGGCTTTATGCAAAACTGTAACCATAGAGCTATTCCACCAGCCATATATGCATGTAGTATAGCTTATTCTTTCATTACTCTCTATGTGTTACATTGCCAGCATATTCCATGTGCTGACCGTTCTCGGGCTGCAACATGTTATGTTGCGAACTTTTCGACGAGGAGTAAGGATTGGTAGGTTGTTGCCGTGCAGCTCGTTATGCCGCTGGAGTTGATGGACTCACTTTATCTTCCAAGCCTTCCGCTGTTATCGCATTAGATGGCCTTAAGCCATATTATTGTAATAAGTTCTCTTTTGAGACATTCGATGTAATAAGTGTGTGATTGCTACTCTGTTATAAATCCTTCGAGTCTTGTGTGTGTCAAGATTACCGATCCAGGGATGACGCAGGCTACGTAGACCGACTATCTCGAGGTCGGGTCGCTACATTATTATTGCCTCTAGGGCATATTTCCAACAGTCTCCCACTTGCACTAGAGTCAATAATCTAGTTCACATCGCCATGTGATTAACACTCATAGGTCACATCGCCATGTGACCAACATCCAAAGAGTTTACTAGAATCAATAATCTAGTTCACATCACTATGTGATTAACACTCAATGAGTTCTGGGTTTGATCATGTTTATGCTTGTGAGAGAGGTTGTAGTCAACGGGTCTGCAATATTCAGAGCCCTATGTATGTCGCAAAACTTTATGTCATATCGTAGATGCTGCTACCACGTTCCACTTGGAGCTATTCCAAATTGTTGCTCCATTATATGTATCCGGTATCTCTACTCAGAGCTATCCGGATAGGTGTTAAAGCTTGCATCGACGCAACTCTTTACGTCGAACTCTTTATCACCTCCATAACCGAGAAACATATCCTTATTTCTCTAAGGATAATTTTGACCGCTATCTGGTGATCCACTCCTTGATCACCTTTGTACCCTCTCCCCAGATATGTAGCAAGGCACACATCAGGTGCGGTACACATCATAGCATACTGTAGACCCTACGTCTAAGGCATAGGGGATTCGTCCTTTCTCTCTTTTCTGCCATGGTCGAGCTTTAAGTCTTAACTTCATACCTTAAAACTCAGGCAAGAACTCCTTCTTTGACTGATCCATCTTGAACACCTTCAAGATTATGTCAAGGTATGTGCTCATTTGAAAGTATTATTAAACATTTTGATCTATCTTATAGATCTTGATGCTTATTGTTCAAGTAGCCTAATCCAGGTTTTCCATTGAAAAACACTTTTCAAATGACCCTATATGCTTTCCAGAAATTCTACATCATTTCCGATCAATAATATGTCAACAACATATACTCATCAGAAATTCTATAGTGCTCCCACTCACTTCTTTGGAAATACAATTTCTCATGAACTTTGTATAAACCCAAAATCTTTGATCATCTCATCAAAGCGCACATTCCAACTTCGAGATGCTTACTCCAGTCCTTAGAAGGATCGCTGGAGCCATCATACCTTTTAGCATCCTTAGGATCGACAAAAACTTCATGATTGTATCACATACAATCTTTCCTTACGAAGACTGGTAAGGAATCTTGTTTTGACATCCATCTGCCAGATTTCATAAATGCAGCTAATGCTAACATGATTCCGACGGACTTAAGCATCACTACAGGTCACATCGCCATGTGACCAACATCCAAAGAGTTTACTAGAATCAATAATCTAGTTCACATCACTATGTGATTAACACTCAATGAGTTCTGGGTTTGATCATGTTTATGCTTGTGAGAGAGGTTGTAGTCAACGGGTCTGCAATATTCAGATCCCTATGTATTTCGCAAAACTTTATGTCATATCATAGATGCTGCTACCACGTTCCACTTGGAGCTATTCCAAATTGTTGCTCCATTATACGTATCCGGTATCTCTACTCAGAGCTATCCGGATAGTAGTATTACCCCCATGTAACTAGTAGTAGTTGAGCACTTATGCGATAGTCCTAGATCATTTTGTATGCCCTTGCTTGCTTGATTGAATGAATGTGTGTTTGCCTCATGTGCATATGGGTAGTGTTTTCTCACTAGACCTCTTTCTATTCTAATCTCTCCCATCTAAACCTTCAGATGCCTCCGAGACGTGACCCCGGTTTTGTTTTTCCCACCGGAGCTCACTTAGTTGATCCAACAGCAGAATGCCTTGATGCAATTGCTAGTTCAGAACCAGGGCAATGCCAACGACAACGACAACAACAACCCGCCGCCAGTGGACAATTTAGCCCGTTTTCTAAGGTTACAACCGCCGGTGTTTTCCAGTAGCGCCGAGCCAATAGTTGCAGATGACTGGTTACGCCGTATTGGAAGGGATTTAACCACCGCAGGATGCACGGATGCTGAAAGAGTGTGTTTTGCCGCACATCAATTGGATGGACCAGCAGCCGCATGGTGGGAGAATTACACGGGTACTTTTCCTATAGCCAATGTCACTTGGGACCAGTTCCAACAAGCTTTTCGCACGCCCATGTTTCAACTGGAGCCATGCAGATAAAGCGTGAGTTCCGCAACTTACGCCGAGGGAACCGTCTCAGGCCCGAGACGTGGATGAGTTTAGCAAGTTATCACGCTATGCCCACGATGATGTGGCCACGATGCCGCCAAGCAAGAGAAGTTTATGGAAGGGCTGAATGATGAGATGAGTATGCAGTTGATGGTGGCAACTTTCAACAACTACCGGAGTTGGTAGATAAGGCCCTAATGATTGAAGGAAAGCAGCAACAAATTGAGAGTCGTAAGAGGAAGTATGGACAAGGAAGTATAACTCAGAGCTCACCGAAGCCTCGTTTAACCACGAACTCGGGAGGACTTGTTCATAACCATGGAGGACATAACCATCTTTGGAGGAGGATCGCATAATGGTGCGAAGAATGGGAATGGAAATGCAGCCAACAATAATCAAAATCGCTCAAACCCAGCTACACCCGCCAAGAGGGACTTAAGCCAAGTTATTTGCTTTAAGTGCGGGAAGACAGGCACTATGCCAACGACGCCTCAAGGAAAGAATGGAAACGAAATGGGCGTCGGGAAGAAGCCCAATCCATTCAACAAAGGACAAGTGAACCACGTTAACGCGAGGAAGTTGAAGAGCAGCCGGACGCGTAATAGGTAAGTTTTGGTTCACCATTTACCGCTATTGTTCTTTTCGATACTGGTGCATCGCATTCATACATATCAAGGGGATTTGTGGATAAGTTTAAGTTACCAACCCAGACCCTTAGGACCCCTCTTTTAGTGAGCTCGCTTGGAGCAGAGTACATGGCTAGCAAGTGGTGCACCCAGATACCCCTAATCATTGGCACGCATGTTTTTCCGTCTGACCTAATTATCTTGGAGTCTCAAGGATTGGATGTGATATTAGGTATAGATTGGATGTCAAAGTTTGGAGGAAGTATTGACTGTGCTAGCAAGTCAATTTACCTTATCACCCCGGAGGGAAAAAGGATTAAGTATGTATCTAGGCATGTGCCTAGGAGGAGCCAAGTGAATACCCTCACGGAGTTGTACAAGAGGAAGTACCATAGTGAAGGATTATCCAGATGTTTTTCGGAAGAGTTACGGGCATGCCACCGGATCGAGACATCGAGTTTCGATAGAACTAATGCCGTGCAGGGCCAATATCAAAGAGACCCTATCGGATGCCCGCAAATGATCCGGAGGAAATTAAGAAGCGATCAAGGAGCTATTGGAGAAAGGTTACATTCAGAGAAGTTCATCACCTTGGGGAGCCCCAAGACTTTTGGTGGAGAAGAAGGATAAATCCCTAAGGATGGTTGTTGATTACCGAGCTCGAATGAAGTAACGATAAAGAACAAGTATCCTTACCGATGATTAATGATCTGTTTGATCAGTTGCAAGGAGCTAAGGTGTTTTCTAAGATTGATCTACGATCGAGGATACCATCGATTGAAGATCCGAGAGAAGGATATACCAAAGACAGCATTCACCACACGATATGGATTATATGAGTATACGGTCATGTCATTTGGACCGACTAACGCCCTCGCCTATTTTATGAGTATGATGAACAAAGTGTTCATGGAGTATTTGGACAAGTTTGTTGTGGTGTTTATCGATGATATTATGGTTTACTCAAGAACGAAGAGGAGCACGCAGAACACCTATGTTTGGTTCTTGAGAAACTCGAGGAACACTCAGTTATACGCCAAATTCAGCAAGTGCGAATTTTGGTTGAAGGAAGTTGGATTTCTTGGGCATGTTATATCGAGAGAGGTATAGCAAGAGATCCCAAGAAAATTCAGTCAATCCTTTGAATGGTTGGCACCCACTTGATCGGTGAGATTCGCAGCTTCCTTGGGTGGCGAGGATATTATCGGAGATTCATTGAGAATTTTTCCAAGATTGCTAAACCAATGACATAATTGCTAAAGAAGGATACCAAGTTCAAATGGACAGAGGATTGTGAGACAAGCTTCCAAGAGTTGAAGAAACGGTTGACTACAGCCCCAGTGCTGACATTGCCAGATATACATAAGGAGTTTCAAGTGTATTGTGATGCCTCTCGCTTGGGACTTGGATGTGTTCTTATGCAGGACGGAAAAGTTGTTTCGTATGTCTCACGACAATTGAAGCCACATGAGTTGAACTATGCCACGCATGATTTGGAGTTAGCAGCTGTAGTACATGCGTTGAAGACCTGGAGACATTATCTCATTGGAAACCGTTGTGATGTGTACACGGATCATAAGAGTTTGAAGTACATTTTCACACAAAAGGAGTTAAACCTCAGACAGAGGAGATGGCTGGAGCTTATAAAGGATTACGATATGAAGCTACACTACCATCCAGGAAAGGCCAACGTCGTAGCAGACGCTTTGAGTCGGAAGAGTTATGCCAATATCCTTGAAAGTAGAGGACTGCCAAAGGAGTTAGCAGAGGATATTATGGAACTTTGGTTGGAGATTGTTCCAAGAGGTTTTCTTGCAACAATGGAGGTTCAGTCGACCTTGTTAGACAAGATTCGAGACGCTCAAAAGGAGGATAAAGAGATTGCTGAGATAAAAGAAAAGATGGGCAAAGGAAAAGCCAAAGGTTTTCGCGAGGATGAGCATGATACCTTGTGGTTTGAGGACCGGTTTATGTGCCCAACAATTGGAGATCGAAGTTAATACTTCAAGAGGCCCATGACTCACCATACTCGATTCACCCCGGAAACACCAAGATGTATTTGGACTTGAAGAAACGTTTCTGGTGGACTGGTATGAAGAAGGATATTGCCGAGTATGTAGTCGTTTGCGATGTATGTCAGAGAGTGAAGGCAGAGCATCAAAAGCCAGCAGGACTGTTACAGCCTATGCCAATACCCGAATGGAAGTGGGACAAACTTGGCATGGATTTTATCACTGGATTACCTAGAACCAAAGCAGGATATGATTCAATATGGGTAGTTGTGGATCGTTTGACCAAAGTAGCTCACTTCATCCCAGTGAAAACAACTTATACAAGTGCCAAGTTGGCCAAGATATATATGACCAGGATCGTATGTTTGCACGGAGTTCCGAGGAGCATCGTATCAGATAGAGGAACACAATTTACTTCAAAGTTTTGGCACCGACTACACCAGACTTTGGGTACCAGATTGGAATTCAGTACATCGTTCCACCCACAGACGGATGGACAGACAGAGAGAGTTAACCAGATCCTGGAGGATATGTTAAGAGCCTGTGCGCTAGATTATGGATCTAGTTGGGATGACAATTTGCCGTACGCAGAATTCTCATATAACAACAGCTACCAGGCCAGTTTGAAGATGGCACCGTTTGAAGCTCTGTATGGACGCAGATGTAGAACACCCTAGATATGGGATGAGGTCGGAGACCGTCGGTTATTTGGACCAGATTTGATCAAAGACTCGAGGAGAAGGTTAAACTGATCGAGATGACTAAAGATTGCTCAGTCTAGATGTAAGAGTTACGCAGGTTCAAAACATGAAAGTAACCTATGAAATTGGAGACAGAGCCTATCTGCAGTATCACCCCGAGGGGAGTGAAACGTTTTGGAGTGAAGGAAAGTTAGCCCCAAGATTTGTAGGACCGTGTCGTGTTTTGGAGCGAATGGGAGAAGTTGCCTACAAGCTGGAGTTACCGAAGGATCGCTGGAGTTCACGATGTGTTTCACGATCACAATCAAGAAGTGCCACGCTGAGATGGCCGACATACCGTTAAAGGATACAAAGTGCCCCTAGAGGCGTACAGCTTGGATAGTAATTTGACTTATGAGGAGAAGCCAAGAAAGATTTTCGATTTCGACAGCCGAGTCACTCACAGCAAAGTTATCAAGTTTTGTAAAGTTCAGTGGAGCCACCATACCGAGGAGGAAGCCACCTGGGAGCGAGAAGATGATATTCGCAAGGACCATCCGCACCTATTTTCTAGCCAACCCGAATCTCGAGGGCGAGATTCATCTTAAGGGGGGTAGGTTTGTAACATCCCAAATTTTCAATTTGGCATGTATACACAGGTCATCCATGTTGGGAAACGTAGTAATTTCAAAAAAATTCCTACGAACACGCAAGACCATGGTGATGGCATAGCAACGAGAGGGGAGAGTATCCGTCCACGTACCCTCGTAGACCGAAAGCGGAAGCGTTATAACAACGCGGTTGATGTAGTCGACGCGTCTTCACGATCCGACCGATCCAAGCACCGAGCGTCACGGCACCTCCGAGTTCTGCACACGTTCAGCTCGATGGCGATCCCGGACTCCGATCCAGCAAAGTGTCGGGATGAGTTCCGTCGACGACGGCGTGGTACGATGTTGATGCTCCACCGACGCGGGGCTTCGCCTAAGCTCATGACGATATGACTTCTCCGGCGCAGGCTTCGCCTAAGCTCTCTGACGATATGACCAAGTGGAATATGGTGGAGGGGGCACCGCACACGGCTAAGGAACGATCCGTAGATCAACTTGTGTGTCATGGGTGCCCCCGCCTCAGATATAAAGGAGCAAAGGGGGGTGCGGCCGGCCCTAGGGAGGCGCTGCTGAGGAGTCCTACTCCCACCGAGTAGGACTCCCCTCTCCTAGTTGGAGTAGGATTGGGGAGGGAAGAGGGAGAGGCGCCGCCTCTCTCTTGTCCTATTCGGACTAGAGGGGAGGGGGCGCGCCTGCCCTGGCCGGCCCTTCCTCTTCTCCCTTGTGGCCCATTAAGGCCCATATACCCCCGGGGTTCCGTAACCCCGGTGTTCCAGTAACTTCCTGTTTTCATTCGAACCCTTCCAAGTCAAACATAGGCTTCAATGTATCAATCTTTATGTCTCGACCATTTGAGACTCCTCGTCATATCCGTGATCATATCCGGACTCGAACAACCTTGGTACATCAATACTTATAAACTCATAATGAACTGTCATCGAAGCGTTAAGCGTGCGGACCCTACGGGTTCGAGAACTATGTAGACATGACCTAGAACCATTCTCGGTCAATAACCAATAGCGGAACCTGGATGCTCATATTGGTTCCTACATATTCTCTGAAGATCTTTATCGGTCAAACCGCATAACGACATCGTTGTTCCTTTGTCATCGGTATGTTACTTACCCGAGATTCGATCGTCGGTATCCAATACCTAGTTCAATCTCGTTACGGTAAGTCTCTTTACTCGTTCCGTAATACATCATCTCACAACTAACTCATTAGTTTTAATGCTTGCAAGGCTTAAGTGATGTGTATTACCGAGAAGGCCCAGAGATACCTCTCCGACAATCGGAGTGACAAAACCTAATCTCGAAATCGCCAACCCAACAAGTACCTTTGGAGACACCTGTAGTACTCCTTTATAATCACCCAGATTCGTTGTGACGTTTGGTAGTACCAAAGTGTTCCTCCGTAAACAGGAGTTGCATAATCTCATAGTTACGAGGAACATGTATAGGTCATGAAGAAAGCATTAGCAATATACTAAGCGATCAAGTGCTAAGCTAACGGAATGGGTCATGTCAATCACATCATTCTCCTAATGAGGTGATCCCATTAATCAAATGACAACACATGTCTATGGTTAGGAAACACAACCATCTTTGATTAATGAGCTAGTCCATAGAGGCATACTAGTGACTATCTGTTTGTCTATGTATTCACACATGTATTATGTTTCCGGTTAATACAATTCTAGCATGAATAATAAACATTTATCATGGTATAAGGAAATAAATAATAACTTTATTATTGCCTCTAGGGCATATTTCCTTGAGCTCCCACTTGCACTAGAGTCAATAATCTAGATTACATAGTAATGATTCTAACACCCATGGAGTTTTGGTGCTGATCATGTTTTGCTCGTGGAAGAGGCTTAGTCAGCGGGTCTGCAACATTCAGATCCGTATGTATTTTGCAAATCTCTATGTCTCCCACTTGGACTTGGTCCCGAATGGAATTGAAGCGTCTCTTGATATGGTTGGTCCTCTTGTGAAATCTGGATTCCTTTGCCAAGGCAATTGCACCATATTGTCACGAAAGATCTTCATCGGTCCCGATGCACTAGGTATGACACCTAGATCGGAAATGAACTCTTTCATCCAGACTCCTTCATTTGCTGCTTCGAAGCAGCTATGTACTCCGCTTCACATGTAGATCCCGCCACGGCGCTTTGTTTAGAACTGCACCAACCGATAGCTCCACCGTTTAATAAAAACACGATCCGGTTTGCGATTTAGAATCGTCCGGATCGGTGTCAAAGCTTGCATCGGCGTAACCATTTACGACTAGCTCTTTGTCACCTCCATATCGAGAAACATATCCTTAGTCCTTTTCGGGTATTTCAGGATGTTCTTGACCGCTGTCCATGATCCACTCTGGATTACTTTGGTACCTTCCTGCCAAGCTTACAGCTAAGCATCGTCAGTCAGTACACAGCATTACATACATGATAGAGCCTATGGCTGAAGCATAGGAACATCTTTCATTTTCTCTCTATCTTCTGCTGTGGTCGGGCATTGAGTCGACTCAATCTTACACCTTGTAATACAGTAAAAACCTTTCTTTGCACGATCCATTTTGAACTTCTTCAAAACTTTATCAAGGTATGTGCTTTGTGAAAGTCCAATTAAGCGTCTTGATCTATCTCTATAGATCTTGATGCCCAATATGTAAGCAGCTTCACCGAGGTCTTTCATTGAAAAACTTTTATTCAAGTATCCTTTTATGCTATCCAGAAATTCTATATCATTTCCAATCAATAATATATAGTCCACATATAATATTAGAAATGCTCTGAGCTCCCACTCACTTTCTTGTAAATCTGAGCTTCTCCAAAGTCTCAGATAAACCCATATGCTTTGATCACACTATCAAAGCGTTTATTCCAACTCGAGAGGCTTGCACTGACCATAAATTGATCATTGGAGCTTGCACACCTTGTTAGTACCCTTTGGATCGACAAAACCTTCTGGTTGCATCATATACAACTCTTCTTCTAGAAATCCATTCAAGAATGCAGTTTTTACATCCATTTGCCAAATTTCATAATCATAAAATGCGGCAATTGCTAACATGATTCAGACAGACTTAAGCATCGCTACGGGTGAGAAAGTCTCATCGTAGTCAACCCCTTGAACTTGTCGAAAACCTTTCGCAACAAGTCGAGCTTTGTAGACAGTTATATTACCATCGGCGTCAGTCTTCTTCTTAAAGATCCATTTATTCTCAATGGCTTGCCGATCATCGGGCAAGTCAACCAAAGTCCATACTTTGTTCTCATACATGGATCCCATCTCAGATTTCATGGCTTCCAGCCATTTTGCGAATCTGGGCTCACCATCGCTTCTTCATAGTTTGTAGGTTCGCCATGGTCAAGTAACATGACTTCGTAATAGGATTACCGTACCACTCAGTGCGTATTTTACTCTGGTTGACCTCTGAAGTTCAGTAGTAACTTGATCTGAAGCTTCATGATCGTCATCATTAGTTTCCTCACTAATTGGTGTAGTTGTCACAGAACCATTTCTTGTGATGAACTACTTTCCAATAAGGGAGCAGATCTGATTATCTCATCAAGTTCTACTTTCCTCCCACTCACTTCTTTCGAGAGAAACTCCTTCTCTAGAAAGGATCCGAATTTAGCAACGAAAATCTTGCCTTCAGATCTGTGATAGAAGGTGTACCCAACAGTCTCCTTTGGGTATCCTATGAAGACACATTTTCCGATTTGGGTTCGAGCTTATCTGGTTGAAGTTTCTTTACATAAGCATCGCAGCCCCAAACTTTAAGAAACGACAACTTTGGTTTCTTGCCAAACCACAGTTCATACGGTGTCGTCTCAACGGTTTAGATGGTGCCCTATTTAACGTGAATGCGGCCGTCTCTAAAGCATATCCCCAAAACGATAGCGGTAAATCAGTAAGAGACATCATAGATCGCACCATATCAAGTAAAGTACGATTCGACGTTCGGACACACCATTTCTCTGTGGTGTTCGGGTGGCGTGAGTTGCTAAACTATTCCACATTGTTTCAAATGTAAACCAAACTCGTAACTCAAATATTCTCCTCCACGATCAGATCGTAGAAACTTTATTTTCTTGTTATGATGATTTTCCACTTCACTCTGAAATTCTTTGAACTTTTCAAATGTTTCAGATTTGTGTTTCATTAAGTAGATATACCCATATCTACTCAAATCATCTGTGAAGGTGAGAAAATAACGATACCCGCCGCGGCCTCAACATTCATTGGACCACAAACATCGGTATGTATGATTTCCAACAAATCAGTTGCTCGCTCCATAGTTCCGAGAACGGCGTTTTGGTCATCTTGCCCATGAGGCACGGTTCGCAAGTACCAAATGATTCATAATCAAGTGATTCCGAAGCCCATCAAGATGGAGTTTCTTCATGCGTTTTACACGATATGACCTAAACGGCAGTGCCACAAATAAGTTGCATTATCATTATCAACTCTGCATCTTTTGGTTTCAACATTATGAATATGTGTATCACTACCGTCGAGATTCAACAAGAATAGACCATTCTTCAAGGGTGCATGACCATAAAAGATATTACTCATATAAATAGAACAACCATTATTCTCTGATTTAAATGAATAACCGTCTCGCATCAAACAAGATCCAGATATAATGTTCATGCTCAACGCGGCACCAAATAACAATTATTTAGGTCTAAAACTAATCCCAAGGTAGATGTAGAGGTAGCGTGCCGACCGCGATCACATTGACTTTGGAACCATTTCCCATGCGCATCGTCACCTCGTCCTTTGCCGTTCTCGTCTATTCCGTAGTCCTGTTTGAGTTGCAAATATTAGCAATGTAACCAGTATCAAATACCAGTGCTACTACGAGCTCTAGTAAGGTACACATCAATAACATGTATATCACATATACCTTTGTTCACCTTGCCATCCTTCTTATCCGCCAAATACTTGGGGCAGTTCCGCTTCGAGGTCGATCGCTTGCGGTAAAACACTCGATTTCAGGTTTAGGTCCAGACTTGGGTTTCTTATCTTGATCAGCAACTTTCTTTCTGTTCTTTTGAAGTTTCCTTCTTCTTCCCTTTGCCCTTTTCTTGAAACTAGTGGTCTTGTTGACCATCAACACTTGATGCTCTTTCTTGATTTCTACCTCCATGACTTTTAGCATTGCGAAGAGCTCAGAATTGTCTTAGTCATTCCTTGCATATTATAGTTCATCACGAAGCTCTTGTAGCTTGGTGGCGTGATTGGAGAATTCATCAATGACACTATCATCCGGAAGAGTAACTTCCAGTTGAATCAAGTGATTATTATACCCGGACATTTTGAGTATATGTTCACCGACGTAACTATTCTCCTCCATCTAGCAGCTATAGAACTTATTTGAGACTTCATATCTCTCAATCCGGCATTTTCTTGAAATATTAACTTCAACTCTGGAACATCTCATATGCTCCATGACGTTCAAAACGTCGTTGAAGACCCGGTTCTAAGCCTAAAGCATGGCACACCGAACTATTGAGTAGTCATCAGCTTTGCTTTGCCGGACGTTCACAACTTCGGCTCAGCTCTCGCAGAGGCTCGTCACCCAATGGTGCTTCCAGGGCGTAATTTTTCTGTGCAGCAATGAGGATAATCCTCAATTTATGGACCCAGTCCGTGTAATTGCTACCATCATCTTTCAACTTTGCTTTCTCAAGGAACGCATTAAAATTCAACGGAACAACAAAGACGAGCCATCTATCTACAAGAAACATAGACAAGCAAAATACTATCGGTACTAAGCTCATGATAAATTTAAGTTTAATTAATCATATTAAAAACTCCCACTTAGATAGACATCTCTCTAGTTATCTAAGTGATTACGTGATCCAAATCAACTAAACCATGTCCGATCATCACGTGAGATGGAGTAGTTTCAATGGTGAACATCACTATGTTGATCATATCTACTATATGATTCACGTTCGACCTTTCGGTCTCCGTGTTCCGAGGCCATATCTGTTATATGCAAGGCTCGTCAAGTTTAACTTGAGTATTCCGCGTGCAACTGTTTTGCACCGTTGTAGATGGACGAGAACTTATCACACCCGATCATCACGTGGTGTCCGGGTACTATGAACTTTGGCAGCGGTGCATACTCGGGAGAACACTTCTTGATAATTTTAGTGAGAGATCATCTTATAATGCTACCGTCAATCAAAGCAAGATAAGATGCATAAAGGATAAACATCACATGCAATCAATATAAGTGATATGATATGGTCATCATCATCTTGTGCTTGTGATCTCCATCGCCAAGCACCGCCATGATCACCATCGTCACCGCGCGACACCTTGATCTCCATCGTAGCATCGTTGTCGTCTCGCCAACTATTGCTTCTCGACTATCGCTACTGCTTAGTGATAAAGTAAAGCAATTACATGGCGTTGCATTTCATACAATAAGCGACAACCATATGGCTCTCGCCATTGCGATAACTCGGTTACAAAACATGATCATCTCATACAATAAAATATAGCATCACGTCTTGACCACATCACATCACAACATGCCCTGCAAAAACAAGTTAGACGTCCTCTACTTTGTTGTTGCAAGTTTTACGTGGCTGCTACGGGCTGAGCAAGAACCGTTCTTACCTCGCATCAAAACCACAACGATAGTTTGTCAAGTTGGTGCTGTTTTAACCTTCGCAAGGACCGGGCGTAGCCACACTCGGTTCAACTAAAGTGAGAGAGCAGACACCGCGGTAACCTTTAAGCAACGAGTGCTCGGGCGGTGAAACCAGTCTCGCGTAAGCGTCGCTGTAATGTCGGTCCGGCCGCTTCATCTCACAATACCGCTGAACCAAAGTATGACATGCTGGTAAGCAAGATGACTTATATCGCCCACAACTCACTTGTGTTCTACTCATGCATATGACATCAACGCATAAAACCAGGCTCGGATGCCATTTGTTGGGAAGCGTAGTAATTTCAAAAATTTCCTCACGAACACGCAAGACCATGGTGATGGCATAGCAACGAGAGGGAGAGTATCCGTCCCACGCCCTCGTGAGACCGAAAGCGAAGCGTTATAACAACGCTGTTGATGTAGTCGACGCGTCTTCACGATCCGACCGATCCAAGCACCGAGCGACGGCACCTCCGAGTTACGCACACGCTCAGCTCGATGGCGATCCCGGACTCGATCCAGCAAAGTGTCGGGGATGAGTTCCACAAGACGACGGCGTGGTAGGACGATGTTGATGCTCCACCGACGCAGGGCTTCACCTAAGCTCCGCGACGATATGACTTCTCCGCGCAGGCTTCGCCTAAGCTCTACGACGATATGACCGAAGTGGAATATGGTGGAGGGGCACCGCACACGGCTAAGTAACGATCCGTAGATCAACTTGTGTGTCATGGGTGCCCCCTGCCTCAGATATAAAGGAGCAAAGGGGTGCGGCCGGCCCTAGGGAGGCGCTGCTGAGGAGTCCTACTCCCACCGAGTAGGACTCCCCCTTCTCCTAGTTGGAGTAGGATTGGGGAGGGAAGAGGGAAGGCGCCCCCCTCTCCTTGTCCTATTCGGACTAGAGGGGGAGGGCGCGGCCTGCCCTGGCCGGCCCTTCCTCTTCTCCCTTGTGGCCCATTAAGGCCCATATACCCCGGGGTTCCGATAACCCCGGTGTTTGATAACTTCCTGTTTTCATTGGAACCCTTCCAAGTCCAAACATAGGCTTCCAATATATCAATCTTTATGTCTCGACCATTTCGAGACTCCTCGTCATGTCCGTGATCATATCCGGACTCGAACAACCTTCGTACATCAATACTTATAAACTCATAATGAACTGTCATCGAAGCGTTAAGCGTGCGGACCCTACGGGTTCGAGAACTATGTAGACATGACCTAGAACCATTCTCGGTCAATAACCAATAGCGGAACCTGGATGCTCATATTGGTTCCTACATATTCTACGAAGATCTTTATCGGTCAAACCGCATAACGACATCGTTGTTCCCTTTGTCATCGGTATGTTACTTACCCGAGATTCGATCGTCGGTATCAATACCTAGTTCAATCTCGTTATCGTAAGTCTCTTTACTCGTTCTGTAATACATCATCTCACAACTAACTCATTAGTTGTAATGCTTGCAAGGCTTAAGTGATGTGTATTACCGAGAAGGCCCAGAGATACCTCTCCGACAATCGGAGTGACAAAACCTAATCTCAAATCGCCAACCCAACAAGTACCTTTGGAGACACCTGTAGTACTCCTTTATAATCACCCGATTACGTTGTGACGTTTGGTAGTACCAAAGTGTTCCTCCGTAAACGGAGTTGCATAATCTCATAGTTACAGGAACATGTATAGGTCATGAAGAAAGCATTAGCAATATACTAAGCGATCAAGTGCTAAGCTAACGGAATGGGTCATGTCAATCACATCATTCTCCTAATGAGGTGATCCCATTAATCAAATGACAACACATGTCTATGGTTAGGAAACACAACCATCTTTGATTAATGAGCTAGTCCAGTAGAGGCATACTAGTGACTATCTGTTTGTCTATGTATTCACACATGCATTATGTTTTCGGTTAATACAATTCTAGCATGAATAATAAACATTTATCATGGTATAAGGAAATAAATAATAACTTTATTATTGCCTCTAAGGCATATTTCCTTCAATCCATGCATACCATATTTTATTGCATTCTCGTTTGCCATCCTCGAAATCCTAAACAACTCAAGGACCCTCGGAGAGAGTTGAGGATTTTTCGATTTTCATATTTGAATTTTATCAAATAATGAAACACGAGGATTTTGGATTTTGTTATTTTTCTCTCCGGAAAAATATTTCAAGTTTAAAAATAAACGAGAGGAGATAATATGACTTCTCCAAAAATAACTGAAATACCGGAGGAAAAATGTTAAAATCATTATTTGGATTCTATTTTATTTATTTGGAATTTTATTTGCCTAGAGAAAATTTGCATATATTTAAAATTGCATTTTAGGGGCCAAGAAAAGTTCATCTTGTTCTAAATATTTTATTTAGGCAAAGAAAACTTGTTTTGGCATTTTAGATTTTTATTTATTTTTCTAGGATTTTTATAATTTTCATGAATGTTTAAAAAAGAGGAATCATACCGATGGGGCTAACGGCCCACCCGAGCAGGCCGGCCAAGTCGCCACCGCCTCCGCTCACAGCGCACCATGCTGGACCTGAGTCCGAGCCGGACTCCCCTCCCGCCGCCTGCCCCCTCCTCCAAGCCACCTCTCCCCTCTATATATACCGCCCCCTCTCCCTAACCCACCACCACCTTGCGCCACGCCCCGCCCGCCCGGGACCGGAGCCGAGCCCGAGCCCGAGCAGCCGCCGCCGCCCTTGGCCACACCGCCGCCTCCTCCTCGCCGTCGCCCCTCGCCGAGCCGCCGCCTCTAGCCGCCCTCGCCACCCCTCGCCGGACCCCGCCGGAGCAGCCGCCACCCCGCCGGACGACCTCGCCGGAGGTAGCCCTCGTCGCCGGTTTTTTTAAATAACCCTTTGTTTTTTTTAGAAAAACCCTAGCCCGTTTTTTTATATTAGATCGGTTTTATTTCTCGGTTTATTTATTTTGAGAACGTTCACCCGTTCGTTCGTTTTTACGAACCGTTCGTCGTTTAGTTTCCGCTAATGAATGTTCGTTCGTTTAGTCGTTCGTCGTTTTCTTTTATCGGTTTTATTCCGCGATTATTCCGATTTCGATTTCTGAACCAATGTTCAAATTAGTATAACTTTTCGCTCGTTTATCAGAATCAGGCGATTCAAGCGCTTAGAGTTTCATCTCGAAACCCTCTTTCCGAATAGCCAACTTAAACCAGTTTTTGTCTTTGTAAAATTTGACTCTAGTTCAGATTAGTAAACGGATCTTGTTTCTCTCGCCGTTTGAGTTTCGTTGTTTCGTTTGGTTTGATTCTTTTTGCAAACCGGAGTTCTTAAGTTGAGCTCTCCGGTCAACCTCTTTTAGTTGAAGTTTCGTTTGTGCATCTTTGTTTGTTGCTTATGTATGTATTGTTTGCTTGCGATAGAATTCCCGGAGTGCGAAGCATGTTACTACGAGTCTCTAGGATTCACGGATCGTCAGCAAGGCAAGTAACACTTGATCATACCCTTTTCATACCCAGTTTTATGCATTAGCTCAATCCCCAAACATTGCATGATTAGGATGTCATTAATTTGTGGGTTGGGAAGTAGATGATGAGGTAGGAACCTATTGCCCTGTTACTATCAAACCCTTGGGAGTTACTTCTACGTGTTGCTTATATTGCTATGCTATGCTCGTAGACGTGGTTTGGGTTTGAGAGATATTCATGACAGATGTGAGATTGTTAATTAATGGTTTACTTTAAGGTGGCAACTTAAATACACATCTGAGTGGATTGAGGCACCAGGAACCCAAAGTTGTCTGCTTTTATTTTTGGAAATCCGGGGTACCCGTGTGATCTTCCTAAGGACCGCCACCAGTGCTCAAAGGAACTGAGATTATTCATGCTAGAAACTTCCGTGTGCAGCCACAAGCTATTATGGGCTCTAGCATAGTTGAGTAAGTTACGTGAAGCTCTCGAAGAGGTAGATCAGCGGTGTAGTGGGTTTTATAGGTTTGGTATGATCTATCCGGAGTAGAGAGTTAATGTTTCGAAAGATCGTGTCTCGGTCATCCGCTTCTCAAACACCATGTAGTGCGAGAAACCAACGGAGGCGATCGAGTCTTGTGGGGAAAAGTGCGCAAACCTCTGCAGAGTGTACAATCTAATCATGGTTAGCCTTGTCCCCGGTTATGGACAATTATGAGTATCTAGTACTTGAGTATTCACATGTATCTCATCAATCTAAATTAATGCTGGGTTGTTAATCACTTTAATTGGGATTGAGTTGGGGTTATACCTTCTCAATGTTGTTTCAACCACCATGATAGTTAAAATAAAATTTATTCCTTTGATATAGGGAAAAATTGGCTTTATGCAAAATCAGAACCATAGAGCTATTCCACCAGCCATATATGCATGTAGTATAGCTTATTCTTTCATTACTCTCTATGTGTTACATTGCCAGCATATTCCATGTGCTGCCCCGTTCTCGGGCTGCAACATGTTATGTTGCAGACTTTTCAGACGAGGAGTAAGGATTGGTAGGTTGTTGCCGTGCAGCTCAGTTATGCCGTTGGAGTTGATGGACTCACTTTATCTTCCAAGCCTTCCGCTGTTATCGCATTAGATGGCCTTAAGCCATATTATTGTAATAAGTTCTCTTTTGAGACATTCGATGTAATAAGTGTGTGATTGCTACTCTGTTATAAATCCTTCGAGTACTGTGTGTGTCAGCATTACCGATCCAGGGATGACGCAGAAGCACAGAGACTTGACCATCTGAGGTCGGGTCGCTACATTATTATTGCCTCTAGGGCATATTTCCAACAGTCTCCCACTTGCACTAGAGTCAATAATCTAGTTCACATCGCCATGTGATTAACACTCACAGGTCACATCGCCATGTGACCAACATCCAAAGAGTTTACTAGAATCAATAATCTAGTTCACATCACTATGTGATTAACACTCAATGAGTTCTGGGTTTGATCATGTTTATGCTTGTGAGAGAGGTTGTAGTCAACGGGTCTGCAATATTTAGATCCCTATGTATTTCGCAAAACTTTATGTCATATCGTAGATGCTGCTACCACGTTCCACTTGGAGCTATTCCAAATTGTTGCTCCATTATACGTATCCGGTATCTCTACTCAGAGCTATCCGGATAGGTGTTAAAGCTTGCATCGACGCAACTCTTTACGTCGAACTCTTTATCACCTCCATAACCGAGAAACATATCCTTATTTCTCTAAGGATAATTTTGACCGCTATCTGGTGATCCACTCCTTGATCACCTTTGTACCCTCTCCCCAGATATGTAGCAAGGCACACATCAGGTGCGGTACACAGCATAGCATACTGTAGACCCTACGTCTAAGGCATAGGGGACGACCTTCGTCCTTTCTCTCTTTTCTGCCATGGTCGAGCTTTAAGTCTTAACTTCATACCTTAAAACTCAGGCAAGAACTCCTTCTTTGACTGATCCATCTTGAACACCTTCAAGATTATGTCAAGGTATGTGCTCATTTGAAAGTATTATTAAACATTTTGATCTATCTTATAGATCTTGATGCTTATTGTTCAAGTAGCCTAATCCAGGTTTACCATTGAAAAACACTTTTCAAATGACCCTATATGCTTTCCAGAAATTCTACATCATTTCCGATCAATAATATGTCAACAACATATACTCATCAGAAATTCTATAGTGCTCCCACTCACTTCTTTGGAAATACAATTTCTCATGAACTTTGTATAAACCCAAAATCTTTGATCATCTCATCAAAGTGCACATTCCAACTCCGAGATGCTTACTCCAGTCCTTAGAAGGATCGCTGGAGCCAGCATACCTTTTAGCATCCTTAGGATCGACAAAAACTTTATGATTGTATCACATACAATCTTTCCTTACGAAGACTGGTAAGGAAACTTGTTTTGACATCCATCTGCCAGATTTCATAAATGCAGCTAATGCTAACATGATTCCGATGGACTTAAGCATCACTACGGATGAGAAAATCTCATCGTAGTCAACTCCTTGAACTTGTGAAAAACTCTTCGCCACAAGTCGAGCTTCATAGACGGTGACATTACCGTCCACGTCCGTCTTCTTCTTAAAGATCCATTTATCTCAATGGCTTGCCGATCATCGGGCAAGTCCACCAAAGTCCATGCTTTGTTCTGATATATGGATCCTATCTCAGATTTCATGGCTTCTAACCATTTGTCGGAATATGAGCCCACCATCGCTTCCCCATAGCTCGTAGGTTCATTGTTGTCTAGCAACATGACCTTCAAGACAGGATTACTGTACCACTCTGAAGTAGTACGCATCCTTGTCACCCTACGAGGTACGGTAGTGACTTGATCCAAAACTTCATGATCACTATCATAAGCTTGTACTTCAATTGGTGTAGGCGCCACAGGAACAACTTCCTGTGCCCTGCTAAACACTTGTTGAAGTGACGGTTCAATAACCTCATCATGTCTCCACCATCCTCCCACTCAATTCTTTCGAGAGAAACTTTTCCTCGGGAAAGGACCTAATTCTAGAAACAATCCTTTTTGCTTCCGGAACTGAGACTGGAGGTATACCCAACTATTTTGGGTGTCCTATGAAGATGCATTTTATCCGCTTTGGGTTCGAGCTTATCAACCTAAAACTTTTTCACATAAGCGTCGCAGCCCCAAACTTTTAAGAAACGACAATTTAGGTTTCTCCAAACCATAGTTCAAATGGTGTCGTCTCAATGGAATTACGTGGTACCCTATTAAAGTGAGTGTGGTTGTCTCTAATGCCTAACCCATGAACGATAGTGGTAATTCGATAATAGACATCATGTTACGCATCATATCCAATAGGGTGCAACTATGATGTTTGGACACACCATCACACTATGGTGTTCCAGGCGGTATTTATTGTGAAACAATTTCCACAATGTCTTAATTATGTGCCAAAGCTCAGAACTCAGATACTCATCTCTATGATCATATCATAGACATTTTATCCTCTTGTCACGATGATCTTTAACTCCACTCTGAAATTACCCGAACCATTCAACAATTCAGACTTGTGTTTCATCAAGTAAATACACTCAAGATCTACTTAAATCATCCGTGAAGTAAGAACATAACGATATTCATCAGATGCCCCAAAGACTCATTGGACTGCACACATCGAAATGTGTTACTTCCAACAAGTTGCTATCTTGTTCCATCTTATTTGAAACCGAGGCTTTTCACCATCTTGCCCATGTGGTATGATCTGCATATCTCAAGTGATTCAAAATCAAGTGAGCCCAAACGATCCATCTGCATGGAGTTTCTTCATGCGTATACACCAATAGACATGGTTCGCATGTCCCAAACTTTTCAAAAAAACGAGTGAGTCCAAAGATCCATCAACATGGAGCTTCTTCATGTGTTCTACACCAATATGACTTACATGGCAGTGCCACAAGTAAGTGGTACTATCATTACTATCTTATATCTTTTGGCATGAAAATGTGTATCACTACGATCGAGATTCAATAAACCATTCCTTTAGGTGCAAGACCATTGAAGGCATTATTCAAATAAATAGAGTAACCATTATTCTCCTTAAATGAATAACCGCATTGCGATAGACATAATCCAATCATGTCTATGCTCAACGCAAACACCAAATGACAATTATTCTGGTTTAATACTAATCTTGATGGTAGAGGGAGCGTGCGATGTTTGATCACATCAAACTTGGAAACACTTCAACACATATCGTCACTCACCTTTAGCTAGTCTCCGCTTATTCCGTAGCCTTTTATTTCGAGTTACTAACACTTAGCAACCAAACCGGTATCTAATACCTGGTGCTACTAGGAGTACTAGTAAAGTACACAATAACTTAATGTATATCCAATATACTTCTATCGACCTTGCCAGCCTTCTCATCTACCAAGTATCTAGGGTAATTCTGCTCCAGTGGCTGTTCCCCTCATTACAGAAGCACTTAGTCTCGGGTTTGGGTTCAACCTTGGGTTTCTTCACCGGAGCAGCAACTGATTTGCTATTTCATGAAGTACCCCTGCTTGCCCTTGCTCTTCTTGAAACTAGTGGTTTCACTAACCATCAACAATTGATGCTCCTTCTTGATTTCTACATTCGCGGTGTCGAACATTGCGAATAGCTCAAGGATCATCATATCTATCCCTGATATGTTATAGTTCATCACGAAGCTCTAGCAACTTGGTGGCAATGACTTTGGAGAAACATCACTATCTCATCTGGAAGATCAACTCCCACTCGATTCAAGTGATTGTTGCACTCGGACAATCTGAGCACAAGCTCAACGATTGAGCTTTTCTCCCTTAGTTTGCAGGCTAAGAAAATCATCGGAGGTCTTATACCTCTTGACGTGGGCACGAGCCTGAAATCCCAATTTCATCCCTCGAAACATCTCATATGTTCCGCGACGCTTCAAAAACGTCTTTGGTGCCTCAACTCTAAACCGTTTAACTGAACTATCACGTAGTTATCAAAACGTGTATGTCCGATGTTCGCAACATCCACAGACGACGTTTGGGGTTCAGCACACTGAGCGGTGCATTAAGGACATAAGCTTTCTTATGTCCGCATAATCGCTGCTGTCAACTTTCAACTATATTTTCTCTAGGAACACATCTAAACAGTGGAACTAAAGCGCGAGCTTACGACATAATTTGCAAAGGGCTTTTGACTATGTTCAGGATAATTAAGTTCATCTAATGAACTCCCACTCAGATAGACATCCCTCTAGTCATCTAAGTGATTACATGATCCGAGTCAACTAGGTCGTGTCCGATCATCACGTGAGACGGACTAGTCATCATCGGTGAACATTTTCATGTTGATCGTATCCTCCATACGACTCATGCTCGACCTTTTGGTCTCTTGTGTTCCGAGGCCATGTCTGTACATGCTAGGCTCGTCAAGTTAACCTAAGTGTCTCACGTGTGTAAATATGGCTTACACCCGTTGTATGTGAACGTAAGAATCTATCACACCCGATCATCACGTGGTGCTTGAAACGATTTAACTTTCGCAACGGTGCACGATTAGGGGAACACTTTCTTGAAATTTTAATGAGGATCATCTTATTTACTACCGTCGTTCTAAGCAAATAAGATGCATAAACATGATAAACATCACATGCAATCAAATAGTGACATGATATGGCCAATATCATTTTGCTCCTTTTGATCTCCATCTTCGGGGCTCCATGATCATCATCGTCACTGGCATGACACCATGATCTCCATCATCGTGTCTCCATGAAGTTGTCTCGCCAATTTATTACTTCTACTACTATGGCTACCGGTTAGCAATAAAGTAAAGTAATTACATGGCGTTGTTCAATGACACGCAGGTCATATAATAAATTAAAGACAACTCCTATGGCTCTGCCGTTGTCATACTCATCGACATGCAAGTCGTGATTCCTATTACAAGAACATGATCAATCTCATACATCACATATCATTCATCACATTCTTCTTGGCCATATCACATCACATAGCATACCCTGCAAAAACAAGTTAGACGTCCTCTAATTGTTGTTTGCATGTTTTACGTGGCTGCTATGGGTTTCTAGCAAGAACGCTTCTTACCTCGCAAAACCACAACGTGATATGCCAATTGCTATTTACCCTTCATAAGGAACCTTTCATCGAATCCGTTCCGACTAAAGTGGGAGAGATCGGCACCGCTAGCCACCTTATGCACCAAGTGCATGTCAGTCGGTGGAACCTGTCTCACGTAAGTGTACGTGTAAGGTCTGTCCGGGCCGCTTCATCCCACAATACCGTCGAAACAAGATTGGACTAGTAACGGTAAGCATATTGAACAACATCAACGCCCACAACTACTTTGTGTTCTACTCGTGCAAAGAATCTACGCAATAAGCCTGGCTCTGATACCACTGTTGGGGAACGTAGCAGAAATTCAAAATTTTCCTACGTGTCACCAAGATCTATCTATGGAGAAACCAGCAACGAGGGGAAGGAGAGTGCATCTACGTACCCTTGTAGATCGCTAAGCGGAAGCGTTCAAGAGAACGGGGTTGAAGGAGTCGAACTCGTCGTGATCCAAATCACCAGAGATCCTAGTGCCGAACGGACGGCACCTCCGCGTTCAACACACGTGCAGGCCGGTGACGTCTCCCATGCCTTGATCCAGCAAGGAGAGAGGGAGAGGTTGAGGAGGACTCCGTCCAGCAACAGCACAACGGCGTGGTGGTGGTGGAGGAGCGTGGCAATCCTGCAGGGCTTTGCCAAGCACCACGGGAGAGGAGGAGGGAGAGAGACAGGGCTGCGCCATGGAGAGGTGAAAACTCATGTGTTGGCAGCCCCAAAACCCTCAAGTATATATAGGGGGAGAGGGAGGGCTGCGCCCCCACCTAGGGTTCCACCCCTAGGGGCGGCGGCCAGCCCAAACCCATCTAGGGTGTGGCCAAGGGGGGAGAGGGAAACTTGCCCCCTGTTAGGTGGGTGCGCCTCCCCAAACCCTAGGCGCCTTGGGCCCTTGTGGGGCGCACCAGCCCACCCGGGCTGGTCCCTCCCACACTTGGCCCATGCAGCCCTTCGGGATGGTGGCCCCACTTGGTGGACCCCGGACCTCCCGTGGTCCCAGACGCTACCGATAAAACCCAAACTTTTCCGGTGACCAAAACAGGACTTCCCATATATAAATCTTTACCTCCGGACCATTCCGGAACTCCTCGTGACGTCCGAGATCTCATACGGGACTCCGAACAATATTCGGTAACCACATACAAACTTCCTTTATAACCCTACCGTCATCGAACCTTAAGTGTGTAGACCCTACGGGTTCGGGAATCATGCAGACATGACCGAGACATTCTCCGGTCAATAACCAACAGCGGGATCTGGATACCCATGTAGGATCCCACATGTTTCACGATGATCTCATCGAATGAATTACGATGTCAAGGACTCAATCGATCCCGTATACAATTCCCTTTGTCTAGCGGTATTGTACTTGCCCGAGATTCGATCGTCGGTATACCGATACCTTGTTCAATCTCATTACCGGCAAGTCTCTTTACTCGTTCTGTAACACATCATCCCATGATCAACCCCTTGATCACATTGTGCACATTATGATGATGTCCTACCGAGTGGGCCCAGAGATACCTCTCCGTCACACGAAGTGACAAATCCCAGTCTCGATTCGTGCCAACCCAACAGACACTTTTGGAGATACCTGTAGTGCACCTTTATAGCCACCCAGTTACGTTGTGACGTTTGGTACACCCAAAGCATTCCTACGGTGTCCGGGAGTTGCACAATCTCATGGTCTAAGGAAATGATACTTGACATTAGAAAAGCTTTAGCATACGAACTACGATCTTTGTGTTAGGCTTAGGATTGGGTCTTGTCCATCACATCATTCTCCAAATGATGTGATCCCGTTATCAACGACATCCAATGTCCATGGTCAGGAAAACGTAACCATTTGTTGATCAACGAGCTAGTCAACTAGAGGCTTACTAGGGACATGGTGTTGTTTATGTATCCACACATGTATCTGAGTTTCCTATCAATACAATTATAGCATGGATAATAAACGATTATCATGAACAAGGAAATATAATAATAACTAATTTATTATTGCCTCTAGGGCATATTTCCAACAGCTATGTCCATGGATCGCGCTCATATATTGCGTGAAAGTTTATAGGTTTGAGATTACTAAAGTATGAAACAATTGCTTGGCTTGTCATCGGGGTTGTGCATGATGAGAGCATTCTTGTGTGATGAAAATGGAGAATGACTAAACTATATGATTTTGTAGGGATGAACTTTCTTTGGCCATGTTATTTTAAGAAGACATAATTGCTTAGTTAGTATGCTTGAAGTATTATTATTTTTATGTCAATATGAACTTTTGTATTGAATCTTTCGGATCTGAATATTCATACCACAATTAAGAAGAGTTACATTGAAATTATGCCAAGTATCACTCCGCATCAAAAATTCTCTTTTTCTCATTTACCTACTCGAGGATGAGCATGAATTAAGCTTGGGGATGCCTGATACGTCTCCAACGTATCTATAATTTTTTATTGCTCCATGCTATATTATCTATTGTTTTGGACTATATTGGGCTTTATTTTCCACTTTTATATTACTTTTGGGACTAACCTATTAACCGGAGGCCCAACCTGAATTGTTGTTTTTTGCCTATTTCATGTTTCAAGAAACGGAATATCAAACGGAGTCCAAACGGAATGAAATCTTCGGGAATGTGATATTCTCATCAGATAAGACCCAGGAGACTTGGACCCTCCGTCAAGAAAGCCACGAGGCGAACACGAGGGTGGAGGGCGCGCCCCCCTAGGGCGCGCCCCCTGCCTCGTGGGCCCCTCGAAGCTCCACCGACGTACTCCTTCCTCCTATATATACCTACGTACCCCCAACAGATCAAATACGGAGCCAAAAACCTAATTCCACCGCCGCAACTTTCTGTATCCACGAGATCCCATCTTGGGGCCTGTTCCGGAGCTCCGCCGGAAGGGGATTCCACCATGGAGGGCTTCTACATCATCATCATAGCCTCTCCGATGAAGTGTGAGTAGCTTACTTCAGACCTTCGGGTCCATAGTTAGTAGCTAGATGGCTTCTTCTCTCTTTTTGGATCCCAATACAATGTTCTCCCCCTCTCTCTTGGAGATCTATTCGATGTAATCTTATTTTTGCGGTGTGTTTATTGAGACCGATGAATTGTGGGTTCATGATCAAGATTATCTATGAGCAATATTTGAATCTTTTCTGAATTCTTTTATGTATGATTGAGTTATCTTTGCAAGTCTCTTTGAATTATCCGTTTGGTTTGGCCAACTAGATTGGTAGTTCTTGCAATGGGAGAAGTGCTTAGCTTTGGGTTCAATCTTGCGGTGTCCTTACCCAGTGAGAAAAAGGGTTGCAAGGCACGTATTGTATTGTTGCCGTCGAGGATAACAAGATGGGGTATTTATCATATTGCATGAATTTATTCCTCTACATCATGTCATCTTGCTTAAGGCGTTACTCTGTTTTCATTAACTTAATACTCTAGATGCATGCTGGATAGCGGTCGATGAGTGGAGTAATAGTAGTAGATGCAGGCAAGAGTCGGTCTACTTGTCTCGGACGTGATGCCTATATACATGATCATACCTAGATACTCTCATAACTATGCTCAATTATGTCAATTGCTCAACAGTAATTCGTTCACCCGCCGTAAAATACTTATGCTCTTGAGAGAAGCCACTAGTGAAATCTATGGCCCCCGGGTCTATTTTCATCATATTAATCTTCCTATGCTTTATTATTGTTTTGCTCTTTACTTTTCCTTTATTTTACTTTGCATCTTTATAGCAAAAAAATACCAAAAATATTATCTATCATCTCTATCAGATCTCACTCTCGTAAGTGACCGTGAAGGGATTGACAACCCCTATTCGCGTTGGTTGCGAGGAGTTATTTGCTTTGTGTAGGTACGAGGGACTTGCGCGTGGCCTCCTACTGGATTGATACCTTGGTTCTCAAAAACTGAGGGAAATACTTACGCTACTCTGCTGCATCATCCTCTCCTCTTCGGGGAAAACCAACGCAAGCTCAAGACGTAGCAATCATATTCGTGTAAAGCGCATGAATAAACTCCATTCCGATGGACTTTTGGAATCACTTGATTATGAATCACTTGGTACTTGCGAACCATGCCTCATGGGTAAGATGACTAAAACGCCGTTCTCCGGAACTATGGAGCGAGCAATAGATTTGTTGCAAATCATACATACTGATGTATGTGGTCCAATGAATGTTGAGGCTCACGGCGGGTATCGTTATTTTCTCACCTTCACAGATGATTTGAGCAGATATGGGTATATCTACTTAATGAAACATAAGTCTGAAACATTTGAAAAGTTCAAAGAATTTCAGAGTGAAGTAGAAAATCATCGTAACAAGAAAATAAAGTTTCTATGATCTGATCATGGAGGAGAATATTTGAGTTAAGAGTTTGGTCTTCATTTGAAACAATGCGGAATAGTTTCGCAACTCACGCCACCCGGAACACCACAGTGTAATGGTGTGTCCGAACATCGTAATCGTACTTTACTAGATATGGTGCGATCTATGATGTCTCTTACTGATTTACCGCTATCATTTTGGGGTTATGCTTTAGAGACGGCTGCATTCATGTTAAATAGGGCACCATCTAAATCCGTTGAGATGACGCCTTATGAACTATGGTTTGGCAAGAAACCAAAGTTGTCGTTTCTTAAAGTTTCGGGCTGTGATGCTTATGTGAAAAAGCTTCAACCTGATAAGCTCGAACCCAAATCGGAGAAATGTGTCTTCATAGGATACCCAAAGGAAACTATTGGGTATACCTTCTATCACAGATCTGAAGGCAAGACTTTTGTTGCTAAATTTGGATCCTTTCTAGAGAAGGAGTTTATCTCGAAAGAAGTGAGTGGGAGGAAAGTAGAACTTGATGAGGTAACTGTACCTGCTCCCTTATTGGAAAGTAGTTCATCACAGAAACCGGTTCCTGTGACACCTACACCAATTAGTGAGGAAGCTAATGATGATGATCATGAAGCTTCAGATCAAGTTACTACCGAACCTCGTAGGTCAACCAGAGTAACATCTGCACCAGAGTGGTGCGATAATCCTGTTCTGGAGGTCATGTTGCTAGATCATGACGAACCTACGAACTATGAAGAAGCGATGATAAGCCCAGATTCTGCAAAATGGCTTGAGGCCTTGAAATCTGAGATGGGATCCATGTATGAGAACAAAGTGTGGACTTTGGTTGAGTTGCCCGATGATCGGCAAGCCATCAAAAATAAATGGATTTTCAAGAAGAAGACAGACGCTGACGGTAATGTTACTGTTTACAAAGCTCGACTTGTTGCGAATGGTTTTCGACAAGTTCAAGGAGTTGACTACGATGAGACCTTCTCACCCGTAGCGATGCTTAAGTCCGTCCAAATCATGTTAGCAATTGCTGCATTTTATGATTATGAAATTTGGCAAAT
Organism: Aegilops longissima; assembly: GCA_021605205.1. Lineage (NCBI taxonomy): Eukaryota > Viridiplantae > Streptophyta > Magnoliopsida > Poales > Poaceae > Aegilops > Aegilops longissima. The sequence continues at coordinate 552,495,926 of CM038681.1, read as the reverse complement.
GGATGTAAAGACTGCATTCCTGAATGGATTTCTGGAAGAAGAGTTGTATATGATGCAACCTGAAGGTTTTATCGATCCAAAGGGTGCTAACAAAGTGTGCAAGCTCCAGCGATCCATTTATGGACTAGTGCAAGCCTCTCGGAGTTGGAATAAATGCTTTGATAGTGTGATCAAAGCATATGGTTTTATACAGACTTTTGGAGAAGCCTGTATTTACAAGAAAGCGAGTGGGAGCTCTTTAGCATTTCTAATCTTATATGTGGATGACATATTGTTGATTGGAAATGATATAGAATTTCTGGATAGCATAAAGGGATACTTGAATAAGAGTTTTTCAATGAAAGACCTCGGTGAAGCTGCTTACATATTGGGCATCAAGATCTATAGAGATAGATCAAGACGCTTAATTGGACTTTCACAAAGCACATACCTTGACAAAGTTTTGAAGAAGTTCAAAATGGATCAAGCAAAGAAAGGGTTCTTGCCTGTGTTACAAGGTGTGAAATTGAGTAAGACTCAATGCCCGACCACTGCAGAAGATAGAGAGAAAATGAAAAATGTTCCCTATGCTTCAGCCATAGGCTCTATAATGTATGCAATGCTGTGTACTAGACCTGATGTGTGCCTTGCTATTAGTTTAGCAGGGAGGTACCAAAGTAATCCAGGAGTGGATCACTAGACAGTGGTCAAGAACATCCTTAAATACCTGAAAAGGACTATATATATGTTTCTCGTTTATGGAGGTGACAAAGAGCTAGTCGTAAATGGTTACGTCGATGCAAGCTTTGACACTGATCCGGACGATTCTAAATCGCAAACCGGATACGTATTTACATTGAACGGTGGAGCTGTCAGTTGGTGTAGTTCTAAACAAAGCGTCGTGGCGGGATCTACGTGTGAAGCGGAATACATTGCTGCTTCGGAAGCAGCAAATGAAGTTGTCTGGATGAAGGAGTTCATATCTGATCTAGGTGTCATACCTAGTGCATCGGGTCCAATGAAACTCTTTTGTGACAATACTGGTGCAATTGCCTTGGCAACGGAATCCAGATTTCACAAGAGGACCAAGCACATCAAGAGACGCTTCAATTCCATCCGGGACCAAGTCCAAGTGGGAGACATAGATATTTGCAAGATACATACGGATATGAATGTTGCATACCCGTTGACTAAGCCTCTTCCACGAGCAAAACATGATCAGCACCAAAACTCCATGGGTGTTAGAATCATTACTGTGTAATCTAGATTATTGACTCTAGTGCAAGTGGGAGACTGAAGGAAATATGCCCTAGAGGCAATAATAAAGTTATTATTTATTTCCTTATATCATGATAGATGTTTATTATTCATGCTAGAATGGTATTAACCGGAAACATAATACTTGTGTGAATACATAGACAAACAGAGTGTCACTAGTATGCCTCTACTTGACTAGCTCGTTAATCAAAGATGGTTATGTTTCGTAGCCATAGACATGAGTTGTCATTTAATTAACGGGATCACATCATTAGAAGAATGATGTGATTGACTTGACCCATTCCGTTAGCTTAGCACTTGATCATTTAAGTATTCTGCTATTGCTTTCTTCATGACTTATACATGTTCCTATGACTATGAGATTATGCAACTCCCGTTTACCGAAGGAACACTTTGTGCGCTACCAAACGTCACAACGTTACTGGGTGATTATAAAGGTGCTCTACAGGTGTCTCCAAAGGTACTTGTTGGGTTGGCGTATTTCAAGATTAGGATTTGTCACTCCGATTGTCGGAGAGGTATCTCTGGGCCCACTCGGTAATGCACATCACTATAAGCCTTGCAAGCATTGTAACTAATGAGTTAGTTGCAGGATGATGTGTTACGGAACGAGTAAAGAGACTTGCCGGTAACGAGAGAACTAGGTATTAAGATACCGACGATCAAATCTCGGGCATGTAACATACCGATGACAAAGGGAACAACATATGTTGTTATGCGGTTTGACCGATAAAGATCTTCATAGAATATGCGGGAGCCAATATGAGCATCTAGATTCCGCTATTGGTTATTGACCGGAGACGTGTCTCGGTCATGTATACATAGTTCTTGAACCCGTAGGGTCCGCACGCTTAAAGTTCGATGACGATTGTATTATGAGTTTTTGTGTTTTGATGTACCGAAGGTAGTTCTGAGTCCCGGATATGATCACATACATGACGAGGAGTCTCGAAATGGTCGAGACATAAAGATCTATATATTGGACGACTATGTTCGGACACCGGAATAGTTTCGGGGAGTTTGAGACATATACCGGAGTACCGGGGGGTTACCGGAACCCCCCGGGGAGCTTAGTGGGCCAAGATGGGCCTTAGTGGAGAAGAGGAGGGGCGGCTATGGCTGGCCGCGCGCCCCCTCCCCCTCTAGTCCGAATTGGACAAGGAGGGGGGCGGCGCCTGATACGTCTCCAACGTATCTATAATTTATGAAGTATTCATGCTATTATATTATCCATCTTGGATGTTTAATGGGCTTTAATATGCACTTTTATATTATTTTTGGGACTAACCTATTAACCCAGAGCCCAGTGCCAGTTTCTGTTTTTTTCCCTTGTTTTAGTGTTTCGCAGAAAAGGAATATCAAACGGAGTCCAAACGGAATGAAACCTTCGGGAGCGTGATTTTTGGAACTAACGTGATCCAGAGACTTGAGTTGAAGTCAAGGAAGCTGAGGTGGCCACGAGGCAGGAGGCGCGCCGCCCTCGGGCGCGCCTCACCCTCGTGGGCCCTCGTGGCTCCTCGACCGACTTCTTTCGCCTATATATATCCATATACCCTAAAAACTTCGGGGAACAGAATAGAACGGGAGTCCCGCCGCCGCAAGCCTCTGTTGCCACCAAAAACCAATCGGGACCCTGTTCTGGCACCCTGCCGGAGGGGGGATCCCTCACCGGTGGCCATATTCATGACGAGGAGGGAGTAGTTCACCCTCGGGCTGAGGGTATGTACCAGTAGCTATGTGTTTGATCTCTCTCTCTCTCTCTCTCTCTCTCTCTCGTGTTCTTGAGGTGGTATGATCTTTATGTATCACAAGCTTTGCTATTATAGTTGGATCTTATGATGTTTCTCTCCCTCTACTCTCTTGTAATGGATTGAATTTTCCCTTTGAAGTTATCTTATTGGATTGAGTCTTTAAGGATTTGAGAACACTTGATGTATGTCTTGCATGTGCTTATCTGTGGTGACAATGGGATATCACGTGATCCACTCGATGTATGTTTTTGTGATCAACTTGCGGGTTCAGTGACCTTGTGAACTTATGCATAGGGGTTGGCACACGTTTTCGTCTTGACTCTCCGATAGAAAGTTTGGGGCACTCTTTGAAGTACTTTGTGTTGGTTTGAATAGATGAATCTGAGATTGTGTGATGCATATCGTATAATCATACCCACGGATACTTGAGGTGACATTGGAGTATCTAGGTGACATTAGGGTTTTGGTCGATTTGTGTCTTAAGGTGTTATTCTAGTATGAACTCTATGATAGATCGAACAGAATGAATAGCTTCATGTTATTTTACTACGGACTCTTGAATAGATCGATCAGAAAGGATAACTTTGAGATGGTTTCGTACCCTACCATAATCTCTTTGTTTGTTCTCCTCTATTAGTGTATTCGGAGTGACTCTTTGTTGCATGTTGAGGGATAGTTATATGATCCAATTATGTTATTATTGTTGGGAGAACTTGCACTAGTGAAAGTATGAACCCTAGGCCTTGTTTCCTAGCATTGCAATACCGTTTACGCTCACTTTTACCACTTGCTACCTTGCTGTTTTTATATTTTCAGATTACAAAAACCTATATCTACCATCCATATTGCACTTGTATCACCATCTCTTCGCTGAACTAGTGCACCTATACAATTTACCATTGTATTGGGTGTGTTGGGGACACAAGGGACTCTTTGTTATTTGGTTGCAGTGTTGTTTGAGAGAGACCATCTTCAACCTACGGCTCCCACGGATTGATAAACCTTAGGTCATCCACTTGAGGGAAATTTGCTACTGTCCTACAAACCTCTGCACTTGGAGGCCCAACAATGTCTACAAGAAGAAGGTTGCGTAGTAGACATCAGCGCCCCCTTTCCTTCCTCCTCTCTCCTTCCCTTCCTTTCCCCCTCCTACTCCAACTAGGAAAAGAGGGAGTCCTACTCCCGGTGGGAGTAGGACTCCTCCCTGGCACGCCCTCCTCCTGGCCGGCCGCCCCCTCCCCCTGGTCCTTTATATACAGGGGCAGGGGGGCACCTCTAGACACAACAATTGATCTCTTGATCTCTTAGCCATGTGCGGTGCCCCCCTCCATGATATTCCACCTCGATCATATCGTAGCGGTGCTTAGGCCAAGCCCTGCGTCGGTAGTATCATCATCACCGTCATCACGCCGTCGTGCTGACGGAACTCTCCCTCGAAGCTCTGCTGGATCGGAGTTCGTGGGACGTCATCGAGCTGAACATGTGCTGAACTCGGAGGTGAAGTGCGTTCGGTACTTGGATCGGTCGGATCGTGAAGACATACGACTACAACATCCGCGTTGTTCTAACGCTTCTGCTTTCGGTCTACGAGGGTACGTGGACAACACTCTCCCCTCTCGTTGCTATGCATCATAATGATCCTGTGTCTGCGTAGGACATTTTTTGAAATTACTACGTTCCCCAACAATTCTATGTTGACACGAGAAAAATTTGAAAGCAATAAGAAGCAATGGATATTGTTTCGTCCCCAAAGGTGGGACGTTCCCTATCGAAACCATCATGCTTGTTGTGAGAAGCATATACCCAAACCTGCCCCAGATGGGACAAATATTTACCACGGCATGTTTTTTTGAGCAACAAACAGCGGGGAAGACCCCCACTGTAACTCTCATTTTCATTAATATGGTGGGACAAATACAAGTGGATTTACATGGTGGATCATGAGTGAGACATAAGTAAAAATAAATCTACAAAGTGTCAAGCCAACTCTGCATGCCCTCCTTCAAGCCAGGTTTGGCCTTCTTTATGATCATGTTGAAGTGCTTCTTAAACATGGTTATACAGGAAGCCATATTCTTAACTTTGTGATCAAATATTATGCTATTTCTATGCTTCCATAAACTCCAGCAGCCAGCAATTAAGCACTCTTTGAAACATCCATAAGTATCTTGTTTTCTTCCTTCCAATAACATCTCCATCAGATTATGGTCAGTATCCCATTGGTAACCAATGTTCATCCAGAAGTTTTGGCTGAAATCACAACTAAAAAATAGGTGCATTAGATGTTCATTAGGCTCATCATCACATAACTCACACTTACTTGTCTCAATGTAGAAATTCTTCCTGTTTAATAAATCTCTAGTATTCAGTCTATCTTGTAATAGAAGCCAAAAGAAGAATTTATGTCTGGGTAAAGTACAGGATTTCCAAATCCACTGGAAGGGTTTAGGAGCATCAGCAGGATTTCCTATGTATTCAAGGTATATTCTCTTATTAGAGTATTTAGTACCACCCCAATAAAACTTCCAAGAATCAGGCATTTGCTGGTTGTCTCTGTTATTTATCAACATTCTTAGGTTGATGCTCTGTTGAACAGCGATAGTAGACATTGGCAGATGGAATAAGTCATAGAATTCATCTTCTTCCATATTGTTTGGCGATGCCATGTGATCTCCAAATTTTTTACATAAGAGAAAAGTTGAGGCATGGCCTGAGAAAGTATTTGAGAACACCATTTATCTGACCATAGTTTGATTGTATTACCACTCACAGCATAGCTTATCGTCATGTCTTTAAATTCTCTCAAAATAGAGCAACAGTCTCTCCACTAGAATGATCCCACCTTGGTAGGATAACTAGGTACCTCACCATTGTTATAGTAGTTGTTCCAAATAAGGTTAACCCAGGGAATATCTTGCTTGTTAAAGAACTTGAATAGGAATTTAGTAAGCAGAGTTATGTTTTGAACTCGTAGATCTAGCACACCTAGACCACCTACTTTTTTTGGCAAGCATACATTATCCCATTTGACAAGACAGTTCCCTTTTTTATTAATATCTTTGCCATACCATAGGAAGTTCCTACCTGATTTTTCAAAATGATCCAGAATGGTGAATGGAACTCTGATGCAGCACATAGCAAAAATAGGTAGAGCTGCAACAATGGATTTCAGGTGAACAAGTCTCCCTAAATAAGACATCATGGTGGCAATACCAGCAAGCCTGTGATCAAGCCAGGATACCATGGGCATCAGGTCAGATACTTTAGGCCAAGTAGATCCCATAGGCAGACCAAGATATGTAAATGGCATAGCTTCTTTTTTTGCAGTTAAATGAGTTGGCCGATCCATAGCTTTGTCATCGAGATATTGATAGGTACCATGGAGGATTTATCTGTAATTTACTACTAGCCCAAAGAAATTGGAAAACTTATCAAGGATCTCAATAAACTTCCTGATTTGAACCTCATCTGTGGCGAGAATAACAAGTGTATCATCAGCATATTGTATGATAGGATAGCATTCAGTAAAGTTTGTTCCAATGGGCAAGGATAGTAGGCCATTTCTCCATGCATCATTTACCAATATTTGTAGCAACTCTCCAACCATAACATATAGTAAGGGGAGAAAGGATCTCCTTGTCGACTCCACATTTGCATTGAATGCATTTACCAGAACACCATTTAGAAGGACATGTAGTAGTAGCAGTGGATAAAATGGCAGTTACCCATCTAATCCATTTGCTAATGAACCCCAGATGCTTCATCATGAACAAAATGGCCATATAATTGACTTTATCAAATGCCTTTACAAAGTCAATCTTAAAAATGATGATTTCTTTCTTGGATTTGTGACACATATGTATGTATTCAAAGCTCCAAGCAAGGCAGTCCTGAATATTCCTTGTTTTGATAAAACCATATTGGTTCTTGCTAACTCCGGATATAATAATCTGTTGGGCTCTATTGGCAAGGAGTTTAGTAAGTATTTTGATTGGCATACTTACAAGAGAAATTGGCCTATAATCATCAGGTGATTCAGGATTGTCTTTCTTAGGTATCGTGGTTATATAGGCGTTGTTGATAGGAGCAAGGAAACAACTTCATTATAAAAATCATTAATGAATTTGTAGAAATATTGTTTGATGACGTGCCAGCATTTCTTCATGAATAATCCATTGAAACCATCAGGACCAGGAGATTTATCATTGGGCATTTTATTAATGATATCATCTATTTCTTCATTGGAAAAAGGTCTATCAAGATCATGTAGATCCTCTTCCATAGCAAGATGTGATATATCAAAATTTTGAGAATATGTGGAGACAGTGCCTATTCTATTTTTGAAAGATTCCCATATAATGGCAGCTTTATGGTCATGTTCAAATACTTGTTGACCATCCATAGACATAAGATAGGTGATGTAGTTGTGTCTGAACACATAAGTAGCAATGGCATGAAATTTTTTGGTATTTTCATCACCCAAGTTAGCCCATCTTATATTTGCCCTAATTCTCCAATATATTCTCTTAGCCTCCAATAACTTGTTTGTATGTTTGACAAGTAAGACTCTAAAATTCCTTTCAATCCTAGATAGCATTCTTTGTTCCTCAATGCCATCCATAATTTTCACATAGAAACCACAATTGTCAATTATTTTATTCAGTTGGGAGTATTGTTTGCTCCATGCTTTCAGTCCTCTTCTGATAGCTTTGAATTTAGAGTTTATATTTTTGGCGGAATCAGAGTAATGGGTTGAATTCAACCAATGTTTCTCCACCGTTTCAAGAAATCCACTAAATTCAGTCCAATACTCTTCAAATCTGAATATCTGGCTTTTGGGGATGTTGCTGTCAATTTGGATTTTAATAGGCACATGGTCAGATGTGATTTTCGCCAAGGGGATGGCCATAGTAGATGGATGAGTAGTAGTCCAGTGGGGGCTAGTGAAAATCCAATCAAGCTTTTCCAAAAGAGGCTGATCTTGTTTATTGCTCCATGTGAAGGATCTTCCTTTGAGGGGGATTTCAACTAAATCCAAATTAAAAATAATATTATTGAAAGTCATCATACTGACAGGATCACCACCTGGTTTATTCCTATTCTCAGGGCTTCTTATAAAGTTAAAATCACCAACAATCATCCATAACTTGGATTGCTGCATATTTAAATTCATAAGCCAGTCAATGAACTCCATTTTACCTTCATTGCAATTAGGCCCATAAACATTAGTGAGGAACCAACATGAATTATCCAGGTTAGAAGTAAACTCAATGGTGATCTGAAAGTAGTTTTTGGATATTATCTTGCCTTTCATAATATTACCATTCCAAATAGTAATCAATCCTCTAGAGCTGCCATTAGAGGGTGAGTAACAGAATTGCTTGAATCTTTTGGGGCAAAATTCTTGATATATGTGCTGTCAAATATATCTCTCTTGGTTTCTTGAAAGGTCATGATACAACAAGCACTTTCCTCAATTTTCTTTCTGATATCATTCCATCTTGCTGTGGAATTAATACCTCTCACATTCCAGTTTAAGATATTCCAGCTCCTATTCATGAAAAATATGTAGGTGGTAGCATAAGATCATATTATGAAAAGCATAATATGAACAACCCAATAGATTGGTGATATCACTGGAACAGACAGTGACATAGATATAATAGCAACCATAGAATGATGGGAGGTGCATGGATGGGTAGATCATCATATAGAGCTGACACATATACCACGACATGTTGATGCCGCTCCATGATACCATGCCAAGTTTCATAAATTACAGACGAGATTTAGATTTACTAGAATTTAAAAACCAGGTATCTCAATGTTTTGCCGGCAATCAACGGTGCCCTGGTGTTTGAAATTCATTCCTATTTCTTGCATGGGACCTAAGCATGCACCCAAGGACACATATTTGATTTTTCAACCAGTTTATATGCACTCGAGCATGTGCATGTAGTTCAAATTTGAATTATGCACATAAATGCATTGAAAACTCAGTTAATGCATAAAAATGTCCAAACGAACCCCGAAAAATCACAAAAATTGACACACCACTCCTATTGTTCTATGTTGACACGAGAAAAATTTGAAAGAAATAAGAGGCAATGGATATCGTTTCGTCCCCAAAGGTGGGACATTCCCCATCGAAGCCATCATGCTTGTTGTGAGAAGCTCTGGTTTGTGAGAAGCATATACCCAAACCTGCCGCAAATGGGACAATTTTTTTACCACAGCATGTTGATGCCGCTCGATGATACCATGCCAAGTTTCTTGAATTTCAGACGAGTTTTGGATTTTCTAGAATTTAAAAACCAAGTATCTCAATGTATTGCCGGTAATCAATGGTGCCCTGGTGTTTAAAATGCATTCCCATTTCTTACATGGAACCTAAGCATGCACCCAATGACACAGATTTGATTTTTCAACCAATTTACATGCACTGGAGCATGTGCATGTAGTTCAAATTTGAATTACGCACATAAATGCATTGAAAACTCAGTTAATGCATGAAAATGTCCAAACGAACCCCGAAAAATCATGAAAATTGACACAACACTCCTGTTGTTCTATGTTGAAACGAGATTTTTTTCTGAAAGCAATAAGAGGCAATGGATATCGTTTTGACACCAAACGCGGGACGTTCCCTATCGAAACCATCATGCTTGTTGTGAGAAGCTCTGGTTTGTGAGAAGCTTATACCCAAACCTGGCCCAAATGGGACAATTTTTTTACCACGGCATGTTGATGCCGCTCCATGGTACCATGCCAAGTTTCATAAATTTCAGACGAGTTTTGGATTTACTAGAATTTAAAAACCAGGGCAATCAACGGTGCCCTGGTGTTTGAATTTCATTCCCATCTCTTGCATGGGACCTAAGCATGCACCCAAGGACACATCTTTGATTTTTCAACCAATTTATATGCACTGGAGCATGTGCATGTAGTTCAAATTTGAATTGTGCACATAAATGCATTGAAAACTCAGTTAATGTATGAAAATGTCCAAACGAACCCCGAAAAATCACAAAAATTGACACAACCCTCCTGTTGTTCTATGTTGGCACGAGAAAAAATTTGAAAGCAATAAGAGGCAATGGATATCGTTTCGTCCCCAAAGGTGGGATGTTCCCTATCGAAACCATCATGCTTGTTGTGAGAAGTTTATACCCAAACCTGCCCGAAATGGGACAAAAGTTTTACCACGACATGTTGATGCCGCTCCATGATACCATGCCAAGTTTCATGAATTTTAGACGAGTTTTGGAAGTAGAATTTAAAAACCAGGTATCTCAACATTTTGCCGGCAATCAACGGTGCCCTGATGTTTGAAATTCATTCCCATTTCTTGCATGGGACCTAAGCATGCACCCAAGGACACATATTTGATTTTTTAACCAATTTATATGCACTTGAGCATGTGCATAATTCAAATTTGAATTATGCACATAAATGCATTGAAAACTCAGTTAATGCATAAAAATGTCCAAACGAACCCCGAAAAATCACAAAAATTGACATAACACTCCTATTGTTTTATGTTAACACGAGAAAAAATTGAAAGCAATAAGAGGCAATGGATATCGTTTCGTCCCCAAAGGTGGGACGTTCCCTACCGAAACCATCATGCTTGTTGTGAGAAGCTCTGATTTGTGAGAAGCTTATACCCAAACCTGCCCCAAATGGGACAATTTTTTTACCACAGCATGTTGATGCCGCTCCATGATAGCATGCCAAGTTTCATGAATTTCAGACGAGTTTTGTATTTACTAGAACCAGGCATCTCAATGTTTTGCCGGCAATCAACAGTTCCCTGGTGTTTCAATTTCATTCCATCTCTTCATGGGACCTAGAAATTCACCCAAGGAGACACATGTGATTTTTCAACCAACTTTGGTGCACTGGAGCATGTGCTTGTAGTTCAAATTTGAATTATGCACATAAAATGCCTAGAAAACCTAGTTAATGTATAAAAAAGGCCAAACGAACCCAAAAAAATTACAAGATTAAACACAACACTCCTGTTGTTCTATGTTGACACTAGAAATTTTTTGAAATCAATAAGAGGCAACGGATATCGTTCCGTCCCCAAAGGTGGCACGTTCCCTACCGAAACCATACGCTTGTTGTGAGAAGCTCTTGTTTGTGAGAAGCTTATACCCAAACTTGTCCCCAAATGGGACAAAAAATTTACCACGGCATGTTGATGCCGCTCCATGATACCATGCCAAGTTTCATGAATTTCATACGAGTTTTGGATTTACTAGAATTTAAAAACCAGGTATCTCAATATTTTGCCGGCAATCAACAGTGCCCTGGTGTTTGAAATTCATTCCCATTTGTTGCATGGGACCTAAGCATGCACCCAAGGACGCAGATTTGGTTTTTCAACCAATTTATATGCACCGGAGCATGTGCATGTAGTTTAATTTTGAATTGTGCACCTGAAATGGCTAGAAAACTAGTTTAATGTATAAAATGTCCAAACGAACCTTGAATAATTCTAATTCTTTTACGACACACATATAGTTGCATGTTCACTGCAGATAAAAGGTCTAGCAATTCAAACAACGTCCATTGCCGTTGTGACCCCATTATGTAATTCAAATCAAGTAGACTCCACACAGTTTATTATCACTAACCGTGTGAGATGTAGTACAAAATATCTTGGAGCATCGTCGATGTATAGTACACCTATGACTTACGCAAGAAGGTGTGTCTACTACAGTCCACAGTTGGCGTGTCAAGCACACTAGCTCGCTCCCCAAATACTCCCGCCTCTGCATCCCTCGCAATCTCGAAAATATTACTGCCTCGTAATCTCGAAAATATCTACCGCCTGGAAAGTTTTAATGTTTGATCGCACACGATTAGTATGTGCGGACCGTCTGCGATGTCTGTTACTCCCGCTCTGCTTCAGTCCCTTGGTTCAAATTTTTAGTAGCCTCGGCATTTTACTGTCGCCTCTGCATCCCTCGCAATCTCAAAAATATCTGCTCGGCCTTGATCCAAATTTTCAATAGCCCTGCCTTGTTACTCCCGCCTAGTAAAATTTTCAGTTGCCGCAGTATTTCCACAAACACAACCTTGCCCCCCTCCCGCCCCCCCTCCACACACACCCCAAAACCTCGGCTCACACAGACATACACAACCCTCGAAACCATTGGTAGGTCGCCGCCATCGCCAGCGCCTCCATCCTCAACCTCTGCCTGTGTGCCGGGGAACTCGAGGGGCCAATGGCCAAAAAGAGGTTTATCGCGGCCTTTTTGCCCGACGCCGGCAAGGTGGCCGCCGAGGTGTCCCCGTCTTCCTCCGCGGGCCCGATCCGCCATCGCCGGTCCCCCGATCCGCCCGCCGCCGCGCCCCTACGCCGGTTTGAGGACTTCCGCGTCCTCCCTTGGACCCGGCAGCCGACGAGGTCGTACCTCGGGGTCTGGCAACGGCGATGGGGGACGTGGGTCGTTGAGATTACAGATCGAGAGACCCACACCTGTCGGTGGCTCGATAGCTTCCACACGGCAGAGCTCGCGGCCATGCAGTACGACCGCTGGCAGGTCCGCTACCACAGCGCGGCGGCTAGGCTCAATTTCTCCTTTGGCACATGTCCGGTCGACCTCATTCCGTCGGAGCCAGGGGTGTTGAGCTCGGCTATGCCATAGGAGGACCGCGAGGCATGGGAGCGCCTCGAGGCCGAGGCCGCCGACGAGGCCTACATGCAAGAGCTCCGCCGGCACCACCCGGAGCTCGAGGAGGTGGAGCCGGCGATCTTTGCCAGAGCGGAGGGCGGTGAGGTTATCATGCTCTCCTCTGATGACGAGGTCGAAGGCGGCGAGCACGGCGGTGCGGAGGATGGCGAAGTTATCGCACTCTCCTCCGATGACGAGGTCGAAGGCGACAGCGACGATGGCGCGGAGGGCGTCAAGGTGGGCCCCGAGGACGAGGAGATCAACGTCGACGAGTGGAGGAGTGCCTTCCCCAACGACCCCGATGACAGTACCGGCCCGGACCCGGCTCGCGGCACACCATACATGACAAGGAAGGATTGGCTCGACCTCTACTTCGACCGAAAGTAGTTTAGCTTAGTTTAAATTTATGTTTTATGTCCGGTTATGAAAAACTATCTATGTTTATGTTTTATGTTCGGTTATGCCTGATGCAGTTAACACACATTTCCACTTCTTGTTTTGCTTAACTAGCGTGCTTAAGCCTGCACACTGAATCTATCATTTGTAGATTATGTTGTCTACCATGGATATATTTGGTTGATGTTTAGCCCGTTGTGCTTAACATGCCTTTATATGTACTCATGCAGGACAATATTGAGAACGATGTTGTTTTCCATCGAGGTTAGTTTCATCGCATTGCTTATATGTACTCACTGTTCAGGATATCGGTAGCTAGTACCATATAGCCTGGGGCTGATAAGGGATTAATCGTCGAATCAGACATTTCACTGAATATATCTGTAACCCATTTATCAGTAGGTTAACTTGGGCCATATTTAATATATCCGAGGCTACATAGCAACATGCATTGTATTGAATGACTAAATATGCAATCCCATGCTACATAGCAACAAGGAAGAGTGTTACCTTAATGTTCTGATGATGTATAGATATACATGTAATAAAATCTTATATAATGGGATGGAGGGAGTGTTGTACTATATCATTTTTCAATTGTTGTTTAGCTTCTAATATTAACTTGGTGCTTTTAGGTACATATATCATTGCCAAAGATCCACACTTTGACCCTTTCTGCGTATGGGGCAATGAGATCTTCATGAACCAGCATCAAGTGAGAAACTAATAAAGATTGTTATTAAAATGGGTCAAAATATGTCAATCGAACTATTTGTTTACACTTTATGCAAGACAACAATGAACTATAGGATGGTAAGTAAGAACCTTGTAGCCTTATTTTTACTGCCCGTAATGAGTTGTGTTAGATGACAATATCTGAATCTTTTTTCTTTTGCAGTGGATCCTGAAGCAGTTTACTCAAGATTACCTCTCAAACTACATTATTGGCGGCCGACCATCACAAGGGATTGGACTAGAGTCCTGCATGCCTTCTGCATCCAGGAGAGCACAATAGGGTCATTCCGCTTCACCTTGTTCAGCAACCGGAATGTCTGTCGCCTCTTTCTTTACCATCTGTAATAGTACAAGTATAGAAAACTGGTTCATCATTCTTTATTTGGTGCTTATGTAATTCTTAAACATATATACCTGTGAATCGAATGATGCATTGGTTGTTTGAACCTGATGGATATGAATAAAGCTATAACCTACTTCCAAGTTTAAATTAGGTACAATTTTAAATAGCAGCAATTAAATTAGGGCAAAATTATGATGTGCAGGTCATTACGGCACACATGGTTGGTAAAACACAAACGTTTGCAATATACACCATAATCCGAAATGGTTCACTGAGAGGAAACGTGTGCAAGCATGCACACAGTTGCTGTTTGCAAAGCGTGTGTGATGTCAGACACTATCACATACGGTGCGGGAAAACTAAATGTGTGTGATTGTCTACCTATCGTACAACGGTTTGTAATCATGAACTGTTTGTCATGTGCCAGGCATCGTAAAACTCCCGTGCCTGGAATTTGCCTGGAAAGCTCCCGTGCCTGGAATCTTCCTGGTTTTAGGTAAAAGCACAAAAATTCGAATACAATGGCAATGCGAGCACAAACGAGTAGCAAGGATGAAGCATTTGGGATATTCGAGATATCGGAAACGGTTATATAGGGACAACTGTATGCATCAAGGCTCCCTATCCCCGACGGTTTCCGGGTCGTGTGGGAAGGACCCCCTATCACCCACACTCACCTGGCGACGGTTCCAAATGCCATCGCGGAAAGGGATTAATAACCGTTTGTATAGCACCGACGCGTACCAGTGAAGATCGAGGAGAATATTGTATTGAAGATCAAATAGAGAGAAGAAGTCATCTAGCTACTACCTACGGACCTGTAGGCCTGTGGTAAACTACTCACGCATCATCGGAGGGGCAACAAGGATGATGGAGAACCCCTCCATGATCGTTGCCCCCTCCGATAGAGTGCGGAAAAGGCCTCTAGATTGGATCTCGTGGTTCTGGAACTTGCGGCGGCTGGAAAAGTATTTCATCGACTCCCCTAGGGTTTTTAGGATTTTAGAGTACTTATAGAGCTGGATGGCAGTGGAGAAGCTTCCCGTGGTGCCCACTACCCACCAGGGCGCACCTGGTGCCTAGTGGGCCCCATGAGCCTCCTCCTGTGCACTTCTTTGGCTCCCTTGGTGTCTTATGTCCAAAAAAATCTCAAAAAAATTTGTGGCATTTGGACTTTGTTTGGTATTGATATAAGTGTCAGAGGCATCGGATCGGATGCTTGGGGTGGAGGCCGGGGCACCCTTGCCTTGCGGTCTAGCATGTAAAGTCACACCAATCTAGCATGTAGCACTTCATATCACTTTGCGGCCTCACACACGGTATTCCCACGGGTGTCGCCTTACCATGCCCGAGAACGTTTGCGCCTTTTGGCACACGTATATGATAGTGTCGCTAGCATCCATATGACAAAGAACCCGGGCTGACATGGCTAGTCCTGAACCCAAAGTGGCACTAACTTACAGGGACATGCATACATGACCCAGCAATGAACGTGTCGGTCATCAGCGAGTGAATCCGGGCTGTAGCAGCTGGGCTAGCAGGACTCCGGAGGATCCGGGCTGTAGCAGCTAACAGACTCCTAGAGACACCGTGACATTTCCCGAAGGGACAGACACAGGAACAAAGAAGGACACATGCCGGCCAGCCTAAGTGTTCCGGAGCAGTAGCAAGCTAGCAGGGCTCAGTAGAAGCACTAGGAGACATTTCCCGGTAAGAGAGGCTACTAAGGATAAACAACTAGATAGTCAGATCCCACACATAGCAATACACATTACACGTACGCATAACATGCAAGTATGTGATGTACAACATGGCATCACAGCATAACTCAACAACTCATATAGACAAAGCTCAAAGAGCCATCATAGCATTTATTACAAGCAGGGGTCACATGACCCAACATTCAGAGCAATCAAGCAACAAGCGGAAGCATTACATGTCTGAGTATAGACATCTACAAATGGAAAAGGCCGAAGAGCCTGACTATCTACAACATCCTATCAAGATCGTAGCTGAGGTACAAGCTACTTGTCGAAGCCCACGAGAACACTAGTAAGACCGAGGTCTCTGCTGCAAAAACATAAATAAAGCAACATGAGTACAAAGGTACTCAGCAAGACTTACATCAGATCCTATCATACATGCATTTGTATCGAGAAGGTAATGTGGGGTTTTGTTGTAACAAGCCAGCTTTGACTTAGTGGCTATCCTGTTCTACGACTACAATAACTTCTTTGAGGTGATATGGCGCACACGAGTCCACTAGTCACCACACAATACACTACTATGGATTCATCCCCGTCTCCCTACGAGAAGGCCATCCATAGCACTCACACTTGTCTTGAGCATTTTAGAGTATCCACTTCAAGTTCTCTATGTACCACGTAAGCATCCAAGAAGTCCATAACCGTGGACCCGGCTATTCAAATAGATCATGTTAACCCTACAGGGGTGTACTTCTTCACACACGCTCTCGCCACTTACCGCCATGCACACGTCATGTATCTCGGCAACCCTCAAGCGGAAGCCTGTCGAGGGTGTCGGCCATGACCTAACTAACCACACAAGACTCTAGTCCAGGTTTATCGCCTATTCGGGTTCCATCCGCAAGGAGATCCGGCCGGGGTGTCGCTCACGGCCCCAAACGATGTGTCTGGGTTCCCAAGCCCACCTTGCGGATGGATCTCGCTTGGTACACCGTGCCACTTGTGCCTAGTCTGTCCCAAGCCCACTGGCGGGTGCCACTTGGTAGACTACTAACACTACCTACAAACACGAAAACTAGTTGCGACTCCTGGACAGAGATCAAGTTGGTTAATAAGTCGAGAGGGCTTGGGCGCCGGAGCCCAATGTGTGGTAGTATCGAGTCATTGGACAACATACATAGAACTCAAGTGCTTAAGGATCGGTTCCAAAGAGACAACCCACCATGTACTCCTACATGGCCTCTCACCGCTACCTTTACCAAATCGTGTTCACACACTTAACTCTCAAAGACAGAACATATCATAACACTCCAATTCATTCCCAATGAATCGACCTGACACAACTCTAAGCAATAGCAGGCATGGCATGGTAGGAACACAACATGGCTCAATCAACTCCTACACATGCTAGTGGGTTTTCAACTATTTACTGTGGCAATGACTGGTCATGCAGAGGAATGGGTTCAACTACTACAGCACAAAGTAGCAGTTGAAACGTTGTTGTCCTAATGTAATAACTGAGAGCAGGAGCGAGAGAGTAGGATTGTATCGGAATGAACAAGGGGGTTTGCTTGCCTGGTAGATCAACACAGGAGGCACTGCTTCACAGACAGGTACTCTGGAATGGTCTCCGGAGCAAGACCTATCGAGAAGGAACGGTGCCAACAATCAATACACAAGCATATGCAACAATATGATGCATGAACATGGCATGAAGATGTGATGTTGTTTGAGCTAATGCAACTAGCATTCATTAGGTTAAAGTCCATTTGAATCAAGAATTCAAATGCAACTCCAAGTTAAGCCCTTTATAAGTGACATTTTAGTGTTTCACTTATACAGTAGGTATAAGTTGGCTTGTCATGCATGAAACTGGTACAGATGGATAGATTGCATTTTTCTGATAATTTTTCATATATAAATTATTTCAATCTGAGCTATGGTTGAATTTCTATGATTTTTTGAAGTTTGAATCATTTTCTGGATTTTCCTGATTATTTTAAATCCAGAAAAAGAATAACTGTGTCAGCACAGCGTCATGCTTGCATCAGCAAGTCAACAGTGCTGACTGGTCAAAGCTGACGTGTGGGGTCCACACATCAGTGGCACGTGGTTAAACAGGGGTTAGTTTTACTAATCTAATTAAAGATTAGGGCACAGGGGCCCACTGTCAGTGTCAGGGTTTAGCTTAATTGGTGATTAGCCTTAAGCCAATCACCTGGCAGGCCGGACCCACACGTCAGGCCGGCGAGGTCAACGGGTCAAAACCCGCCGGCGAGGCCGAACGCGGCGGAGGGCTCAGGATCGTTGCTCCGGCGACCATTTGGGCGGCGGAGACCATCAGCGAGGAGCCCAGGCTCGCGCGCATCCAGTGGGACCAGTGGGAGGGCGTGGGGTGGCCGGAGTTCGCCGGAGCAGAGCTCGCGGCGGCGGCCGGAGATCGGCCTCGAGCGGCAGAGGGGCTGGAGGGCGCAGAAGGGCAGGGGAGTAGGGGGAAAGATGGCGATGTTGATGGCTCCACAGGGCGCTCCGGCTTGCGTGGCTCGGCGGAGAGCTTCAGAGCGAGGAGGCGGAGCTCCTGCGCGTGTCGGAGAGGCGAGGGGGAGGCGGTGGCTACGGCAATGGTGAGTGGAGGGGACGACAGCGCTCGGCCGCGGGGTGAGGGAGAGAAACAGGGGAGGAGGGTGAACGAGAGAGAGTGAGAGCGGTGCAGGGCGACGCGTGGCATCGCGCGGAGCTTCCAGGCGACGAGGGAGGGGCCAGGCAGGCAGGTGGCGTGGAGGCACGGCCGTGCGCGCGCGCTGGCCACACGCCTGGCCGACTGGTGCCAGGAGGACGACGGCGCTGGTGGGCTGGGCCAGAACAGGAACGGGCCGGCCAGAGGCGCCAGGTAAGGTTTTTTATCCTGTTTTTTTCTTTTCTATTTTTTGACATTTGTTTTGATTTAATAAAAATACTAAATCATTTTATTTTCTTATGCCAATTTTTGTAGGAGCTAGTTATATTATTCCAGAGCTCCTCAACAACTAGCATAATTTTTGGACATATATTATATATATAACATATATTTATATCCAAGGCAAAATAATTACTGGATTAATCCAAATGCCCAAAATAACTATCTATGAGCTCCTGAAAATATTGGTTTGATTTTTATCTCTGTCCAATATTTTCAGAGAGCAACATGAACATTTTCTTGGACCTTTTTGGAGCACTTTTTATTTGGGCCATTTCCAAAAATGATTTCTGTGGGTTTCACAAATCCCCATTTCAAATTTAAATGGAACTTAAACATGATGCACACATGACTAGCTAGCCTTGAGCATACCAGAACTAGGGATGTGACAGGCGTATTCCTATATTTAGACATTGTTTGATGTCAAATGGTGTTTGTGTGATTTTAATTTATTTTCAATGCGTTAAGACTCTGAAAGTGCTCTCAGTGTTTACTACAATGTAATATCATTTTTTAAGATCTCGCAGTGTTTCAGAAAGCTGGACATGAATATATTGAAGTTTCTCAGAAATATTTATGAATTGGTCACACCAATCTTGAATAAGCATTTTACAGAAAGTTAACAATGATACAATCACATATTCTTGCATACCACCATGCATTTTGTACAAAATAAGTATGATAAGTATAATACAATAACGTGCGACATCTTTGACCTTCTATAATCATAGTTACAACATATGTTCGCTCAATAGAAGTTAACTTACTAATTTCAATTAGATATGCAAAAGGTACTATGCATTTGTACATCAGCACACCACTATGATCAACGTAAATCAGTAATACAGTACACACAACATCTTTGAACAACAACAGTCATAGTTACAACATATGTTCATTCAATCTAAATTATCATACTACTAGATACTACTAGTTGAATGTAGACATCCAATTTCTAGCAATTCACTACCCGTTGTTTCCCTTTCAGCGCCTCCAGCCGCTCAAAGATCCCTCTTCTTTGTTCTTAACGGGGCGGAGCCTTTCCTTCAATGGTTGTTGGAGGAGGTGATGTAGCTCGTCCTTGATGATTAGGATCTGAAAGTGCAACTATCCCTAGGTGGTTTTGGTAATTCCTAACAACATATAGCTCATTGAGCTAACAATATTTCAAGACTAATATTTCAGGAGAGCTCAATGATTGGCATGGCATGGATGAGAAAAGTGGACCCCTCAAAATGCTAAGGACAAAGGGATTGGCTCAAGCTCAAGACTCTACATTTTATATTTTAGAGATCCAAGATCACATTGAGTCTATAGGAAAATCCAATACTATCAAGGAGGGATGAGGTGTTGCTTAATGGCTTGCTTGCTCAAAATGCTTAGTGATATGCTCCAAAGCCCTCAACTACTTTCTCACATCAACATATGACCTAAACCAAAAGTCAAACTCGGCCCTACCGATTCTTTCCATCCGGCGCCACCGAGTTCAGATGTCATAGCCACTGCCACACACCCTAGGCAAATCGGTCTCACCGATAGGGATCTCGGTCTCACCGAGATGGGATTGTAATCTCTTTGTTTCCCTTCGTAACATTTCGGTCCTACCGAGATGAGCGATCGGTCCCACCGAGATTGCAATGTAAACTCTCTGTTTCCCTTTTGTAACATTTCGGTCTCACCGAAATGAGCGAATCGGTCCCACCGAGTTTACCTGACCAACTCTCTGGTTAGCTTATTACCAAAATCGGTCTCACCGAATTTGTGTAATCGGTCTCACCGAGATTACGTTATGCCCTAACCCTAACCATATCGGTCCTACCGAGTTGCATGTCGGTCCCACCGAAAATCCTAACGGTCACTAGATTTGCTGAATCGGTCCGACCGAGTTTGTCAATTCGATCCCACCGAGATTGGTAAGTTGAGTGTAACGGTTAGATTTTGTGTGGAGGCTATATATACCCGTCCACCCCGTATTCATTCATGGAGAGAGCCATCAGAACGAACCTACACTTCCAATACACATTTTCTGAGAGAGAACCACCTACACTTGTGTTGAGGCCAAGATATTCCATTCCTACCATATGAATCTTGATATCTAGCCTTCCCCAAGTTGCTTTCCACTCAAATCTTCTTTCCACCAAATCCAAATCCTGTGAGAGAGAGTTGAGTGTTGGGGAGACTATCATTTGAAGTACAAGAGCAAGGAGTTCATCATCAACACACCATTTGTTACTTCTTGGAGAGTGGTGTCTCCTAGATTGGCTAGGTGTCACTTGGGAGCCTCCGACAAGATTGTGGAGTTGAACCAAGGAGTTTGTAAGGGCAAGGAGATTGCCTACTTCATGAAGATCTACCGCCAGTGAGGCAAGTCCTTCGTGGGCGACGGCCATGGTGGGATAGACAAGGTTGCTTCTTCGTGGACCCTTCGTGGGTGGAGCCCTCCGTGGACTCGCGCAACTATTACCCTTCGTGGGTTGAAGTCTCCATCAACGTAGATGTACGATAGCACCACCTATCGGAACCACGACAAAAACATCCGTGTCTCCAATTGCGTTTGAATCCTCCAATCCCTTCCCTTTACATTCTTGCAAGTTGCATGCTTTACTTTCCGCTGCTCATATACTCTTTGCACGCTTGCTTGAATTGTGTTAAGATTGCTTGACTTGTTCTAAAGTTGCTAAAATCTGCCAGGAACTAAAATTGGGAAAAGGCTAGATTTTTATTTGGTCAAGTAGTCTAATCACTCCCCCTCTAGACATACTTTCGATCCTACAAGTGGTATCAGAGCTTTGGTCTCCATTTGCTTTGATTTCCATAGCTTTTGGTGGTCATAGCCTTGGTTTCACAACCTAGGAGAGTATGGCGTCTAGCGAGGGAAATTATCACCGTAGAGGTCCTTACTTTGATGGTACTAATTTTGCCAGTTGGAAGCATAAGATGAAAATGCATATTCTTGGACATAACCCCACCGTTTGGGCTATTGTGTGTATTGGCTTGCAAGGTGAATTCTTTGATGGGAGAGAACCGAACTGTGAAGCTACCGCGGAAGAGTTAAAGATGCTGCAATACAACGCTCAAGCTTGTGATATCCTCTTCAACGGATTATGCCCCAAAGAATTCAACAAAATCAGCCGTCTTGAGAATGCAAAGGAAATTTGGGATACTTTGATTGATATGCATGAAGGTACCGACTCAGTCAAGGAATCCAAGTTGGATGTGCTTCAAAGTCAGCTTGACAAGTTCAAAATGAAGGATGGTGAAGGTGTCGCTGAAATGTACTCTAGGCTTGCTCTTATCACAAATGAGATTGCCGGCTTAGGAAGTGAAGAGATGACCGACAAATTCATCATCAAGAAGATCCTAAGAGCTTTGGACGGAAAATATGATACCGTGTGCACATTGATCCAAATGATGCCCAATTACAAAGATCTCAAGCCAACGGAAGTCATTGGAAGAATTGTTGCTCATGAGATGTCACTCAAGGATAAGGAGGAACTTCACAACAAGTCAAGTGGTGCTTACAAAGCCTCATGTGAAGCCCCCACATCGTGAGAAACAAACCTTCAATGAAGAATTGAGCCTAATGGTGAAGAACTTCAACAAATTCTACAAGAGTAGAAGCAAAGAGAGAAGCTCCAAGTCAAGGTCCTACAATGACAAAAGATCTTCTAGTCGAGAGCGTAACTGCTACAATTGTGGAAGACCCAGACACTATTCAAATGAGTGTACGCCCCCCTACAAAAGAAGAGAAGATTCTCCCAAAAGAAGAAGTAGAAGAGAAGAATCACCATCAAGAGAGAGAAGGAGTAGGGATGATCGTTATGAACGAAGACCCTCACGGAGAAGCAAGGATTAGGAAAGGAAGGACAAGTCATCAAGGAGCTACACAAAACGAAGACATCAAGCTCATGTTGGTGAATGGGTATCCGGCTCCGACTCCGACAATCACTCCAGAGAAGCTATCACTCCGACTCCGAATATACTCAAGATGAAGGTGTTGCCGGTCTAGCACTTGTGTCAACCAACTCCTACGACATATTTGATTCACCAAATGAAGGAATTGGAAGATGCTTCATGGCTAAAGGCCCAAAGGTATCACACCCCGAGTATGTTGATTTCAATAGTGATGAAGATGACTTGCTAGGTGATGATGATTTACTTGTTGACAACACTAGTGATGAATACTATGATGAAACGTCAATTAATCATGATAATCAAGATAAAACGAATGACAATGATAAGGAGAAGATTGAGTCTCTAACTAAAGAACTAAACACTCTTAAGTTAGCTCATGAAACTATCTTAGGAGATCATCGAGAACTTTTAAGGACTCATGAGAAGTTACGCTTTGAAAAGCTCAACCTTGAGCAAGAGCATGAGTTCTTAAAGGCAATCAATGATGATCTTCGCAAGAAAAGTTCTTATTACATTGCCAAGCGTTTACTCTTATCCACTTACATGCCTCAAGTCAAGTCTAGTAACAAGAAAGATTCTTCCTCTAGTAGTAACAATAATCATGCTAAATCCAATGTTGTTGCTTCTAGTAGTTCTCTTGATTCCACTAATGATTCTCTTAGCCAAGTTACACTTGAGCAAGAAAATAGCTTATTGAAGGGAATTATAGAGAAAGGTGTTTACAAGAGCCTTGCCGGGAGTAAGAAATTCGAGGAAATTGTACGCAAGCAAGGAAGGCACCGGAAGAACCAAGGTGTTGGTTTTGAACGAAAGTTTAATGCCAATGGAGTTGAGTGGGAAGAAGATCAATACCCCAAGACGAAGTTTGTTCCTCAACAGGAGAAGTATGATCCTACTTCTTTCAAAGGGACACAAGCTCAAGATGATCTTCCACCACAAGACCACAAGCAAAAAGGCAAGGATAAGCTTTAAGAGGAGATTGATGCAAGGCTTTGGTCAAGTGGGTTCCGAAGACTACATCAAGTTCTACTTCATCAAGTACGACTACAACTCCAAGGATTCCCATCAAGATGATGTGGATCCCGAAGAAGAAGAACTAGAGAGTTCTTGAGGGTGAGTCCGCAAACATATTTCACTCATATCATTTTGGCAAGAACAAGTGCAATCAACTTCCACATCTTGCACTAGTTCAAGGAGTCACAAACCCTCTTGTTGGTAAGACAAGGGACAAGGTAACCTAATGCCTTCATAGACATCATCTTGTGTGTGTTCATCATTCTATGTCTATGGATATCCTTGTTTGTTCCTTGTGGAACTAACCCGTGTAGGTATTGAAAGTGCAACTCACTCCAAAGGATTGCTTCAAATGATCTACATCAACATTGAGCATCCACATCTTCAACACCTACATGAAGTCATCATCGACAAAACCCAAGGTTAGTTCATCCCTCTAAGGGGGGATCTCACATCTAGGGGAGCTTTACTCTAAGAATTGAGCTAAAGCAACTCTAATGGTGTGAACACAACAACGCTTTATGTAAAAGTGGTAACCCCACTTGTGCTTAAACGATGAGTATGACCTATGATCAAATATTATCATTTGACTCCTAAGTCAATATACTCATATATAGATGACCTAGTCATCGCCAATTGCTTGATAGATGCTAGAATTGGTTGTGCATGCTTTGTCACATATTTCATTTGCCATTTCATTGTGTGAGCATGTTGGTTGCATAATTTACTCATTCGAGGACATCCACTTGTTGTTTTGATTGTTTGGATTCCTTTTCTTCTGCCAAGTGGATGGACAAGAATGCCTAAGAACCTTTTCTAGCTATCTATGCTCTTCTCGTCTCAAACTCTATTCATGCTACATCACAAAATTTGGTCAAGTCAGATTCGAACCACTCTGTGTGAGGAGCACTCGGAGTCCCCGATTCGTCATAGACTTAAACTTCCAAAACTTCTTTGTGCGCTTCGGTCTGACCGATTCTCCATTTCGGTCATACCGTGATCACTAAGTCGATCTAGGTTTTCAATCTCGGTGCAACCGATTTGAACTTTTCGGTCACACCGAGTTCTGTCAGAATTGCGAGGTTATGCATCTCGGTGCCACCGAGTTGTTCCACTCGGTCACACCGACAGGGTCAGGCTATATATATCCACGGGTCAAATTTTGGAAATTTCTCCGAACTCTTTCACCCGCGCTCAGCCTGCTCTGCCTCCGTGGTCTCCGGATCGTCCTCCTCGTCGCCAGCTGCCTCATGTCGCTAGTCTCCGCCGCCGTCAACGGAAATCGTCTCCGCCGTTGCCGCCATAGCAAGTCCATCGCCGAACTAGGGTATGGACTTGATCATTGTGCTATTCCTAACTCCGAATCCCTAGCACATTGTTTTGCCATTAATTTGCCACGATTGAGATCATCTTATCCACCAAAAACACTCCGTAGATTAGATGTGAATTGAAAATTTAGGGTTAGGTTTCCGCCGAAACCATCTCGGACCAACCGAGTTGAAGAACTTGGTACCACCGATTTGTCTAAGGCCATTGCACATGTAATTCTCGGCCTGTCCGAGAATTGCAAATCGGTGTGACCGAGTTCAGGACTTTGTGAAACCCTAGCAGTCTCGGTGCCACCGAACTGTGACTCGGTCTGACCGAGTTCACCAGTTTAGGTTCCAAAAGTTGCTTCGGTATCACCGAGTTTACAAATCGGTTGATCCGAAATGCTTTCTGTGAAAAACTAAAACTAAGTTTTTGAGTCATTCTTTTGCAAAAACCTCTGTATTTTGTGATGCTCATCCACTCTACCTCATCTATAAACTATTCACAGGGTCTGCTGTCAGAGTTTGCAATATGTCTGATCAGAGTGACAGTCAGAACAAGTCATAGGAGCAGGTTCACATGAGTGAGGGCACTAGTCCCTCTAGCAGCTCAGATGAGGGTAGCAGGAGCACACCCAGCAACTTACCCAAGGCAGCCATCAGGACCAGAAAGAAGAGAAATTTAGATTCTGAGGATGAAAACTATGTGGCTGTTGAGGATGAGGCCATTTCCAAGAAGAAGGTGCTCAAGAAGGAGTATGGCGTAGCTGCTGCCACTAAGCCTGGTATGAAGACCAAAGCACCTGCCAAAAGGATTCCCATGTCTAAAGCCAGAGCCTCCACTCAAGCATCTTTGGAAGCTGAACCCAAAGAGGCTGCTGCAGAAGGGAAGAAGAGGAAGGAAAGGGTCAAGAAGACCATGGCCAGGGTTGTTGGAAGGCCTTCCATGATGGAAGAAGAAGAAGAGGAAGATGTTGCTGCACCAGCATCTAAAGCTCAAAAGCTTATTGTAACGCCCTCGATGCGCCTATATCTCCCACGTGTCGAAGCACGACTTAGAGGCATAACCGCATTGAAAGCAATGTCGCAAGTGAGGTAATCTTCACACAACCCATGTAATACATAAGGGAAAAGAGATACATAGTTGGCTTACAATCGCCACTTCACACAAAACATGAGTAAAACATTACATGATACAGATACAATCAAGGTCCGACTACGGAACCAAAATAAAAGAAGACTACCCCAAATGCTACACAGATCCCCGATCGTCCCAACTGGGCTCCACTACTGATCAACTGAAAAGAAATAACACAATGAACAAGATCTTCATCAAGCTCCTCCTTGAGCTCGGGTGCGTCACCTGCACGGTTTCATCGGCGCCTGCAAACTGGTTTGGAAGTATCTGTGAGTCACGGGGACTCAGCAATCTCACACCCGCGAGATCAAGACTATTTAAGTTTAAAGGTAGGACAGGGTAGTGAGGTGGAGCTGCAGCAAGCGACTAGCATATATGGTGGCTAACATACGCAAAAGAGAGCGAGAAGAGGAGGCAAAGCACGGTCGAACAACTATGATCAAGAAGTGATCCTGAAACTACTTACGTCAAACATAACTCCAACACCGTGTTCACTTCCCGGACTCCGCCGAGAAGAGACCATCACGGGTACACACGCCGTTGGTGTATTTTAATTAAGATCAACTTCGGGTTTTCTACAACCGACA
Organism: Aegilops longissima; assembly: GCA_021605205.1. Lineage (NCBI taxonomy): Eukaryota > Viridiplantae > Streptophyta > Magnoliopsida > Poales > Poaceae > Aegilops > Aegilops longissima. The sequence goes on along the minus strand of CM038681.1, from coordinate 552,469,132 downwards.
TTAACAAATTCCCATCTGCCTCATAACCGCGGGCACGGCTTTGAAAGATAATACCTGCAGGGTGTCCCAACTTAGCCCATTATAAGCTCTCACGGTCAACGAAGGATATTCCTTCTACCGAAGACCCGATCGATCTCGGAATCCGGACTACAAGACATTTCGACAAAGAATAAAACAAGACCAGCAAAAGCCGCCGGATGTGCCGACAAATCTGATAGGAGCTGCACATATCTCGGTCTCGAGACACACCGGATGAGCCAGACGTCGGGTTGGCATAAACCCGATTGCCAGGGGCGCCGGACATCGCTGGTTTGGGCCAAGACTCAAAGGAGCACTGGTCCGGGGTTAAAATAAAGATGACCCTTGAGTCTGCAGAACCCAAGGGAAAAAGGCTTAGGTGGCAAATGGTAAAACCAATGTTGGGCCTTCTTTGGAGGAGTCTTATTCAAAGCGAATCTGTCGAGGGGTCCCATAAATCACCCAACCGTGTTAGGGACGCAAAAATCCGGGAACATAACACCGATATGACGGAAACTAGGGCGGCAAGTGGAACAAAACACTGCATAAGGCCGAGCCTTCCACCCTTTACCAAGTATATAGATGCATTAATTAAATAAGATATATTGTGATATCCCAACAAGTAAACATGTTCCAACAAGGAACAACATCTCCATGTTCCAACAAGGAACAAACTTCATCTTCACCGCAACTAACAACGCTATAAGAGGGGCTGAGCAAAGCGGTAACATAGCCAAACAACGGTTTGCTAGGAAAGGATGGTTAGAGGTTTGACATGGCAATGTGGGAGGCATGATATAGCAAGTGGTAGGCATCGTAGCATAGGCATAGCAAAAGAGCGAGCATCTAGCAAGCAAAGATAGAAGTGATTTCGAGGGTATGGTCATCTTGCCTGAAATCCATAAGGAAGAAGAACGAATCCATGAAGAAGACAAGCGGACGAAGTCGAACGAATCCTCACAACTCCGGAACGGAACCGAAGCTAACGAGAGAAGCAACCCGGAAAGAAACAAACAACATGGTAAACCAACAAGCACAAACATGGCATGATGCACAAGCGAGTATGCTGCATGTCCGGTTTAAATAGCATGGCATGGCAAAGTGCAACAAACAACACTACAAGTTAAGTGGAGCTCAATATGCAACGAGTTGCATATTGACGGAACACCACAACACTTATTTAGTTCTCTCTCGGTTAGGTACTCAACAATATTAAATGTTGTTAAACATGGCAAGAGGTGGAGCATAATTAAACTAGCTATTTAGGCAAGTTTAAATGAGGTCGGAAATAAGAAACAACAATTCCGGAAAATCCCCATGAACCTATTTATGGATTAGGTACTGTTCTGCCCTAAACACAATTTTAGAGTTGTTAAACAGCAACATAAAGTGGACCATGTTAATCTAGGCATTTTTCTACCCCATTTACATATATAATTTATTTAAATCCGAGTTACGGTTATTTAGTTATGAAATAAATCATTTTAACATGGCATATTAGCAAATTTAAATAAACAGCAAGTTAAACATTTTAACATGGGATGAAAGTGGCATATTATTAATCTACACAATTTTCTGAGCATATTACATATATAAAACATTTTAATCCGATGCACCATTTGTGAGTTATTAAATGCATGAAGAACAAGGGGTTTTCTGCAAAACTGATATTCTCTGGATAATTAGTAAATTCGTTCGCGAAAAAAAACAGTGACTCGGGCCGAATCTGGCTAGCCCAACAAGCACAGGAGAGGGCTGGGCGCTGCTCACCATGGGCCATGGCCCGGTTCGGTGGAGGAGGCCAGCAGAGGGGGCGCTGGCCCGGCCGGCTTCAGCCAGGAGGAGACTGGGAGGCCTGTGCTGGAAGGAGGCAGGCCGCCTGGGGCAGCAGGCCGAGGCTGGGCCAGACGCAGGCGGGCCCACGGGCCGGACGGCGCGATCAACGGGCAGGGCGGATCGGGCTTCTCCCGACCGCTGTGGAAGGCGGCGGCGGCGGCGGTGCGCCGCGCGATGTGGAACAGCGACGCTGACGGGAAGAGCTCCGCGAGGTCGGGGTTGATGGATCCGGCCTCGGGATCCGGATCCGCGCGGACGAGGCCGAGGAGGGCGAGGAGGTCGGCGATTTAACTCGGCGACGGCGACGGCGACGCGACAGCAAGCGGCGGCTGCGGCTCTGCGGCGGAGAAGAGAAAACGTGAGGAGAGAAAGGAGAAAGGGAAGGGATAGAGAGGGGACCGGGCTCCAGCGTGACCTGCGGCGGAGGTGGTCGCCGGCGGCGACTCCGGTGAGGCGGCGGGGTCGGGCAGCCGGCTCGGGGACCTCGGGGTCGAGCGGGAGCTCGGGCCCGGCTTCGGGCCGCTGGGAAGCGCGAGGCTCGGGCGGTCGGGCCTGGGCGGCCCGGCGGGCTCCCAGCTGGCTGGCGGGCCGCGTGAAGTGGGGCGCGGGGAGGACAGGTGGCGACGCAGAGAGGCCGCAGGGGTCTTTGGGAGGCGACGTGTCGCGCCGGATTGGTCCGGACGCGCGCAAGGGGGACAAGTGGCGAGGTGGAGTGGGGCGGCGCTGAATCCGAGGAGGGGGTGGAGGCTGCGGCAGGAGGTAGGTGGAGGGCTAGAAGATGCCCAAAATGGACTAGGGGATGATTATATAGGGTAGGTGGCTAGGGTTAGAGGGTTAGGAGGGGTTTCGTGAACCTCGGATCGCGATCGGGCGGTTCCGGACGCGAGGGGGGGTTTAGATGGCTGCAAGTGGACTGTGACGAGAGGGTCTGGACTGATAGGAGAGAGAGGAGAAATGCAGCCCGGCAACTATTTCCGGAGACCGAAAACGTCAACGAAGGTACCGCAATGGTACCGCTATGTTAAAAGGTTGGGCTAACAAACGGACTCGAATGCGATTTAAACTTGGCAAAGCGGCCTGTCTACACTATAATAAGACCGCACGACAAGTTGCAGCCCATTCCGAGAACATTATTATGCCACTTATAAAATAATATTCGGAGGTGCCGCGGGCGCGTGCAAGAGTATCCGGACTCGGAACGGACAACGGAGAGAACAGACGGAACCCGAACGGATGCAAGTTTTGAAAAACATGCGGATGAAATGCAGATGATGACATGAGATGAGATGCATAACAAGAACAAAATGCAAAACAACAGACAAAAACCCAACCACGAAGGAAATAATAAATCACATCTCCGGAAAGGGCAAGAGTCGGAGTTACGAATATGGAAAGTTGTATCCGGGGTGTTACAACACTCCACCACTACGAGAGGATCTCGTCCCGAGATCTAGGATGGCACCGGAGAGAAGCGGAAGAGGAAGAGCAGAGGTAAAACTAAGTTGCTTCTTTGACAAAAGAGTGAAACCACGAACCTTGAGAGGTTGAGCAAAATGAAAGAAAGAACACAACGAAGATGACCAAGGTTGAAAACAATCCGTTAGAAAAGAGGAACAAGGAACATTACGATAACTTGAAGGTTGAAAAGGCATGAATCAAGAGTTTAATGGACAAGATAGAATTCGAAGCCACTCCGTTTAAAACAAGATGAGAGAGGAAGAATTCGGGCAGCACTCCGATTGAGCATGGAAGGAATATAACATGAACTTGAGAAGATGGGATGATACTTGGTGAAATCAACAACACACTGCCTCTGAAACTATTGAAAGAATGGTACAAGGGGTAAAAAAACATTTCAGACCGCACTCCGGTTAAGGAAGCAGGCAAAACTTGATAAGATGAGAAAACCAGAATGAAAACATGACACTCCGGTTAAATGGATAAGCAAGAAAAAGAACATGATCTTGACAAAAGAAAGATGATGGGTCGAAGAGTGCAACATCATAATGCCTCCGGAAGAAAAATTGAAGATAGGACATTGGAATAAAGGAATGGAGAAGAAAATGACAACTTCTACCACAAATGAGTTTGGAAAGCACCCTTAAAAAAAGGATAGAACGGAGTTGTTGGAAAACCAACAACGAAATGAATAAGCTTGTAGTGGGCTTATGGAAAACATCTCAAAATTATGAGGTGAGCTTCTGCCACCAACGGAAACAAACGATTGGATTGATATCAACAAGGAGACGAGAAACTTCTTTCACCGGGAGGACAAATGAAGAACTTGGGTCATTTATAAGCACCATAAATAGCAACAATCCTTAGGGAAAGCTTTAGGTGAAATATAGCCCAAGACAACTCCAATGAAGAGATTGATGGATTTAAAATATATCATTCTTGACCAATCATGAAACACGAACTCAATTGTCGAGAATGACATAACACCACCTCAAAAGATAAGATCGAAAGAATTGCACTTCGGAATGCAAGATGAAGAATACTTGAACGCCTCAAAACAAAACATGTTTTGGAACCATGTTTACTTTTGAGTATAGCTTGGCGGATCATAACTCCGAGAGAAATCTTGAAGACCAATTAATAATTAAAAGAATCCTTGACGAACCATCATGTAGAGCCTCCATGAAGAACTCCGGTAAACAAAAGGGTGATAGAAAGAAAGAGAAGTTGAAAAAACACAAGGTGAAGCCTTGCAGTGATAAGATGAAGCTTTGAAATGATATAGCCGAGAAAACTTTGAACTCCGGAAAGAAAAGATGAAACATCTCGAACCGAGAATGTGATATGATGACCAACTCCGGAAAGAAGAAACTAGATTACTTGGATGAAACAATAATAAGAATTACGTTATGCCTATCCTTCACCAATTAAATTGATGGCAAGCAATGGATTAGGCATACTACTTATACTCGTAGAAAGGATTGAAAAGAGATATAGCTCAACTTGGGAAGGTCTTCAACGATCCGCCGTAGGATTGGAAAGAACGAATGAATCAGATGATAACGAAGGAAGAGCACTCTTGAACGAACCACCGTAAGAATTGAAAATGAACGAAGAAAAGATAAAGAAACACCGGGAAGAATTGGAAAATGAACGAAGATACTTGAGAGGATTTACATACAAATGAACGCAGAGATCCCGAGCTGGTTAGATAATACTTGAATGATGCACCGGTAAGATTTGGAAAACAAGAGTTGAACGCTTGAATGAATAATTCTGAGATGATGGGCTCCGGAGAATCAAACTGAAAAGACTCCTGAAATGCTCCGGGTGGGTTAAAAGAATTCTCACAATCAAAACAATTATGAGGATGGCACGAAGCTAGAACCATGAATCTTGAAGAGAATGGAGCAAGATTAAAGAGAAACTCTTCTTCAGTCTTCAAAATCCGAGAATGACGACGAGAAACATCACCATGAATTGTTGAGGCACTCCGGAATGGCAATTAGAAAGGTTGAACCAACGATGAAAATAATTTGAAAGATCTTGGAGAAAAGCATTTGACTGATGATAAATCATTCTTACGTCAAACTTTGCAAAGAATTTGAGAATAACTCCGGAAAATTAGAAGAGTCAGGTAAGATCCTGGGAAAAGGCCTGTGGGTTAGGGCCCACTCAAAAGAACCACCGTTGAACAATTGTTTGAAATAGATATTGCACCGGTAGAGTTAAATGGCTTGAATGAGATAGCATCCTCAAAAGAACTTGAGTGAATTGAGAATGGAAACTAGAATCTTCTGAGATATCTTCAACACTCCGGAACAATTAAATAGCGAGAAGGTGAATGATTGATAGGTGCACCGGTATGAGAAAGCATTGTGAAAAGAGGAAAAGGGATAAGATCAACACCGAAATCTTGAACTAAAACCACCGGAGAAGAGAATTAGAATGGAACAATGATAAGGTTGAAGTTTCCTTTCGCATCTTCATGAGAATCACCGGATAAACATTAAAGGAAAAGAATGAAGAAACTTCACTCAATAAAAATGGATACTTGATTAAGAAATCTGCGCCTTTGAAGAAAAAGGGTGGGAGGGCGGGAAATCAAAACAACTTAGGTCGGATGAAATGAACACCGTTGAGAAAAAGCTTAGAATTGATCTTGCGAATGTTGGAATGATCGGATTCACTTGAAGAGAAGCACGCCGGTTGAGAAAAGAATTAACATGACAAGCTCAGAGATCAAGAAGGATTAGTATTCACATAGCAATATGAGAACACCATTTAGGAAAGGTATGGAATCAACACTTGACTTCGAAGCAACTCGAATACCACAAAACAAAACAAAAACAAAAGATTGGCTTCAAGAATGAGCCGAACAAACACATGATAGAGATTTACGCCCAAAGTGTTCGTGGTGGGGCCCACACGGACACGACGATATAGCGGACGTCACGAATGACAAACAAGACGTCCCGAATCAGCATAGCCAAGGATTCTTTAAGACGCCTCGCGACCATCAGAATCGACCGTGAATGGGCGGACCACTTGACGTTGAACCCCAATCTCAAATCATACATCCGCGGAAAGAATATCCTGTAAGCTACTAGAATTCCCACCTATAAACTCCGAAACTTTCTGGTTATGCAATCTGGTGTTGGGGATACAGGGACACAAAATATATCACCCAAACTAACAATACCTAGATCCATTTGTATCCATCCGTCAACACATAACCAAGAAAACTCCGAAATCGTGTACCCGACCTTCAAAAACATCCGTTATACAAGTCATGGCAATACTCCCTTTTCGCCACAATCTCGGGCTATCAGGTTATCTCACCAACAAGCGCACAAAAGAGATTTCGATGTCGGTAAAAGTCGTATTCCAGAATCAGCGATAGAATTGTGACGACAACACCTCGAGCTCAACTCCCGGGACACCGCCACAACCCCTAAATGTCGAGGCACCAAGAACAATGTTCTCGTCACAAAACCATCGGAACGATTCCAAGATACCCACGTGATCCTAAAAAAATTTAGTGAAATTTGAGGAGAGAAAAGTCAAAACTCTACGTCGGGATACCTCACCGAGCGATTTAAGGGGTGAGGAGTAAAAGAATCCTACTCTCGATATATATAATCCTAAGACTCAAAACATTTTTCCATTCTAGACTCAACAACGCCAAACAAACAATCAAGTAGGGGCTCCTAAGTCGGGAAGGCTCGATACCAACTTAGCGCCCTCGATGCGGCTATATCTCCCACGTGTCGAAGCACGACTTAGAGGCATAACCGCATTGAAAGCAATGTCGCAAGTGAGGTAATCTTCACACAACCCATGTAATACATAAGGGAAAAGAGATACATAGTTGGCTTACAATCGCCACTTCACACAAAACATGAGTAAAACATTACATGATACAGATACAATCAAGGTCCGACTACGGAACCAAAATAAAAGAAGACTACCCCAAATGCTACACAGATCCCCGATCGTCCCAACTGGGCTCCACTACTGATCAACTGAAAAGAAATAACACAATGAACAATATCTTCATCAAGCTCCTCCTTGAGCTCGGGTGCGCCACCGCACGGTTTCATCGGCACCGCAAACTGGTTTGAAGTATCTGTGAGTCACGGGACTCAACAATCTCACACCCATGAGATCAAGACTATTTAAGTTTAAAGGTAGGACAGGGTAGTGAGGTGGAGCTGCAGCAAGCGACTAGCATATATGGTGGCTAACATACGCAAAAAGAGAGCGAGAAGAGGAGGCAAAGCACGGTCGAACAACTATGATCAAGAAGTGATCCCGAAACTACTTACGTCAAACATAACTCCAACACCGTGTTCACTTCCGGACTCCGAGAAGAGACCATCACGGTACACACGCGTTGGTGTATTTTAATTAAGATCAACTCGGGTTTTCTACAACCGACATTAACAAATTCCCATCTGCCTCATAACCATGGGCACGGCTTTGAAAGATAATACCTGCAGGGTGTCCCAACTTAGCCCATTATAAGCTCTCATGGTCAACGAAGGATATTCCTTCTCCGGGAAGACCCGATCAGTCTCGAATCCGGACTACAAGACATTTCGACAAAATAAAACAAGACCAGCAAAGCCGCCCGGATGTGCCGACAAATCGATAGGAGCTGCACATATCTCGGTCTCGGGGCACACCGATGAGCAGACGTCGGGTTGGCATAAACCCCGATTGCCTGTGGGCGCCGGACATCGCTGGTTTGGGCCAGCACTCAAGGAGCACTGGTCCGGGGTTAAATAAAGAAGACCCTTGAGTCTGCAGAACCCAAGGGAAAAAGGCTTAGGTGGCAAATGGTAAAACCAATGTTGGGCCTTCTTTGGAGGAGTCTTATTCAAAGCGAATCGTCGAGGGGTCCCATAAATCACCCAACCGTGTTAGGGACGCAAAAATCCGGGAACATAACACCGATATGACGGAAACTAGGGCGGCAAGAGTGGAACAAAACACTGCATAAGGCCGAGCCTTCCACCCTTTACCAAGTATATAGATGCATTAATTAAATAAGATATATTGTGATATCCCAACAAGTAAACATGTTCCAACAAGGAACAACATCTCCATGTTCCAACAAGGAACAAACTTCATCTTCACCTGCAACTAACAACGCTATAAGAGGGGGCTGAGCAAAGCGGTAACATAGCCAAACAACGGTTTGCTAGGAAAGGATGGTTAGAGGTTTGACATGGCAATGTGGGAGGCATGATATAGCAAGTGGTAGGCATCGTAGCATAGGCATAGCAAAAGAGCGAGCATCTAGCAAGCAAAGATAGAAGTGATTTCGAGGGTATGGTCATCTTGCCTGAAATCCCGCAAGGAAGAAGAACGAATCCATGAAGAAGACAAACGGACGAAGTCGAACGAATCCTCACAACTCCGGAACGGAACCGAAGCTAACGAGAGAAGCAACCCGGAAAGAAACAAACAACATGGTAAACCAACAAGCACAAACATGGCATGATGCACAAGCGAGTATGCTGCATGTCCGGTTTAAATAGCATGGCATGGCAAAGTGCAACAAACAACACTACAAGTTAAGTGGAGCTCAATATGCAACGAGTTGCATATTGACGGAACACCACAACACTTATTTAGTTCTCTCTCGGTTAGGTACTCAACAATATTAAATGTTGTTAAACATGGCAAGAGGTGGAGCATAATTAAACTAGCTATTTAGGCAAGTTTAAATGAGGCCGGAAATAAGAAACAACAATTCCGGAAAATCCCCATGAACCTATTTATGGATTAGGTACTGTTCTGCCCTAAACACAATTTTAGAGTTGTTAAACAGCAACATAAAGTGGACCATGTTAATCTAGGCATTTTTCTACCCCATTTACATATATAATTTATTTAAATCCGAGTTACGGTTATTTAGTTATGAAATAAATCATTTTAACATGGCATATTAGCAAATTTAAATAAACAGCAAGTTAAACATTTTAACATGGGATGAAAGTGGCATATTATTAATCTACACAATTTTCTCGAGCATATTACATATATAAAACATTTTAATCCGATGCACCATTTGTGAGTTATTAAATGCATGAAGAACAAGGGTTTTTCGCAAAACTGATATTCTCTGGATAATTAGTAAATTCGTTCGCGAAAAAAAAACAGTGACTCGGGCCGAATCTGGCTAGCCCAACAAGCACAGGAGAGGGCTGGGCGCTGCTCACCATGGGCCATGGCCCGGTTCGGTGGAGGAGGCCAGCAGGCGGAGGCGTGGCCCGGCTGGCTGGCTTCGCCGCGGAGGAGACTGGGGAGGCCCACGCGGGGAAGGAGGCAGGCCGGCTTGGGGGCAGCAGGCCGAGGCTGGGCCAGACGCTGGGCCTGAGGGCAGACGGGCTTGATCAGCAGGTCAACGGGCAGGGCGGATCGGGCTTCTCCCGACCCATTGTGGAAGGCGGCGCGGCGGCGGCCGCCGGCGATGTGGAACGGCGACGCGACGGGAAGAGCTCCGCGAGGTCGGGTTGGATGGATCCGGCCTCGGGATCCGGATCCGCGGCGCGACGAGGCCGAGGAGGGGCGAGGAGGTCGGCGATTTAACTCGGCGACGGCGACGGCGACGACGCGACAAAGCAAGCTGCGGCTGCTGCTCAAGCGGAGAAGAGAAAACGTGAGGAGAGAAAGGAGAAAGGGAAGGGATAGAGAGGGACCGGGCTCCAGCGTGACTCATGGCGGAGGTGGTCGCCGGTGGCGACTCCGGTGAGGCGGCGGGTCGGGCAGCCGCTCGGGAACCTCGGGTCGGCGGGAGCTCGGGCCCAGCTTCGGGCTGTGGGGGGCGCGTGAGGCTCGGGCGATCGGGCCTGGGCGGCCGGGCGGGCTCCCAGCGGGCTGGCGGGCCGCAGTGAAGTGAGGCGAGGGAGGACAGGTGGCGACGCAGAGAGGCCGCTGGGTGCCTTGGGCTGACGTGTCGCGCCGGATTGGTCCGGGACGGCGGCAAGGGGACAAGTGGCGGAGGTGGAGTGGGGCGGCGCTGAATCCGAGGAGGGGGTGGAGGCTGCGGCAGGAGGTAGGTGGAGGGCTAGAAGATGCCCAAAATGGACTAGGGGATGATTATATAGGGTAGGTGGCTAGGGTTAGAGGGTTAGGAGGGGTTTCGTGAACCTCGGATCGTGATCGGGCGGTTCCGGACGCGAGGGGGGGTTTAGATGGCTGCAAGTGGACTGTGACGAGAGGGTCTGGACTGATAGGAGAGAGAGGAGAAATGCAGCCCGGCAACTGTTTCCGGAGACCGAAAACGTCCGACGAAGGTACCGGCAATGGTACCGCTATGTTAAAAGGTTGGGCTAACAAACGGACTCCGAATGCGACGAAACTTGGCAGGCGGCCTGTCTACACTATAATAAGACCGCACGACAAGTTGCAGCCCATTCCGAGAACATTATTATGCCACTTATAAAATAATATTCGGAGGTGCCGCGGGCGCGTGCAAGAGTATCCGGACTCGGAACGGACAACGGAGAGAACTGACGGAACCCGAACGGATGCAAGTTTTGAAAAACATGCGGATGAAATGCAGATGATGACATGAGATGAGATGCATAACAAGAACAAAATGCAAAACAACAGAAAAAAACCCAACCACGAAGGAAATAATAAATCACATCTCCGGAAAGGGCAAGAGTCGGAGTTACGAATATGGAAAGTTGTATCCGGGGTGTTACACTTATGGGCGATGCCATCAGGTCAGGGGCTGCTTCATCAAAGCCCAAAAAAGCTCCTAAGGCAGCTGCTCCAAAGCCCAAATCTGCACCCAAGAGGAACACCAGGAGTATTCCAGCTGCAGAGAAGAACAAGGCCCCAGTGCCTGAAGCTGCTGTTGAAGAAGAAGAAGATGAGGAACATGTCTTGAGAAAGTTGAAGCCCAAAATTCCATATCACAATGATGCTCATCCAATGAGTCGAGGACATGAAGCTCGGGAGGGATGCAGACTCAAACAAAGGAGATTGACCGATCCCTATGCGGTCGGGAGAAGAACTGCTTGTGGACTACTGTGTTCCATACAAAGGAACATCAGACTTCTATGAGACAGTGTTGCTTGACAAGAAGCCAATTGTCTGTGATATGAGATGGGTAGACTGGGAGTACATCAGGAAGAATGAAGAGCATTATCCAGGAGTGTATGACAGTTTCAATGCTTGTGGAGTGGATGACTTTGTTGGGAAGAAGCTCACAAAGTGGAATGATGAGCTTATTATGCATTTCTACTCCACAGCTCATTTTTACCCAGATGGAAGGATTGTCTGGATGTCTGAAGGTACTAGGTACCAATCATCAGTTGAAGAATGGGAAAAGTTGATGAATGCTCCTGAGGAGAATGAGGATGACTTGGATGTCTATGCCAAGAAGAAGAAGGATCACAACTCCATGGCACACATGTACAGAGAGATCCCAGATGCTGCTATTGAGACACACAAGTTTGGCTCAGTACATTATCTTCTGTCAGGACTGCCAACAATCAACTGGATCCTAAGGCACACTCTTTTGCCTAAATCTGAGATCACAAGATGATCGAGGCCATGCCATCAACCTACTTCACATATTTGATGTGCCTCAAAAGTTCAAGGTCATGAGCCTCATAGTGGAAACTATCAAGAGGACTGCCGCAGATCGAGAAGAGAAGTTGTGGGTATGTCCCACGATCCAGAGCTCATCAACTCCAAGATGGGCACAGCACATACCTCTTGGACAAGGAACACATGCCCATCTATCCAGATTTTGAGGACAACACGGTGGTGATGGATGAAGATGAACCATCTTCGTGCAAGCACAAGCAAAAAGGGAGAAGGCAAGGATGTAAAAGGCTGCAAAGATGCCAACCATGGATGAGGCATCTCAGTACTTCTTGAAGAGCAAGCAGGATCAGCTTGGCTACTTGATTGCCTCCACTCTGAGAAATGAGAAGGGACTGGCCACCCTGACTCGAAACCAGGAGAGCTTGGAGAGGATCATGGAGCAGAAGTTCTATGACATGGATGTGAAGGTCACTGAGATATAGTCAGTTGTTGAACAACTTCAGGATGATATGCAGGAGACAAAGGGCAAGACTACTACTGATGCTTTTGCCAGAGTGCCCAGGAGCCAGAGATTAGCTGCAGTGCCTGTTATAGACACCAGAGCCACTACATCTGCACCATCTACAGCTTCTGTGAAACCAGCTACAACACCTACTCCTCCAGCACCATCTACATCTACTGATGCCTTCATTCTTGGAGTTCTGTCTACACCACCACCTGAAGACCGAGCCTGAGAGTCGATTTAGTGCTATGCATTTTCTATGAACTTTTTGGTAACTTGTTGCCAAAGGGGGAGAAAACTGTATAGATCATAGGCATCGAGAGAGAGTGTTGCTTTTGTTCTCTCTTGTTTTGGTGGTTGAACTTTATTTGCTTGTTTGAGATACTTTATGCGTTTGTGAGATACTTGGATGATCATGTGTTTGATCATATGCTACCTTAATGCTTGTTGGATGATTTTATACTTTTATCTCCCATATGATCATTCACTTTGCTTGGTGATGAGTGCATGTATTTATTTATTATCATTTTGAGTGCTCCACCAAGATGTATGTGACATGGAAGAGTAACCCATGATCCTAACTCATTGTGCATTTGCAGTCCAAAGCAAATCTTAAGCCATGCACAAATTTAGGGGGAGCTCTTGCTTTTCACATACTTCTCAAAGCGACAATGTTTTTCACTCTTATTATCATTTGATTTAAGCTTTTATCTATATGTTGTCATCAATTACCAAAAGGGGAGATTGAAAGTGCAACTATCCCTAGGTGGTTTTGGTAATTCCTAACAACATATAGCTCATTGAGCTAACACTATTTCAAGACTAATATTTTAGGAAAGCTCAATGATTGGCATGGCATGGATGAGAAAAGTGGACCCCTCAAAATGCTAACGATAAAGGGATTGGCTCAAGCTCAAGACTCTACATTTTATATTTTAGTGATCCAAGATCACAATGAGTCTATAGGAAAAGCCAATACTATCAAGGAGGGATGAGGTGTTGCTTAATGGCTTGCTTGCTCAAAATGCTTAGTGATATGCTCTAAAGCCCTCAACTACTTTCTCACGTCCACATATGACCTAAACCAAAAGTCAAACTCGGCCCTACCGATTCTTTCCATCCGGCGCCACCGAGTTCAGATGGCATAGCCACTGCCACAAACCCTAAGCAAATCGGTCTCACCGATATGGATCTCGGTCTCACGGAGATGGGATTGTAATCTCTGCTTTCCTTCAGAACGCTTCGGTCCTACCGAGATGAGCTATCGGTCCCACCGAGATTGCAATGTAAACTCTCTTTTCCCTTTTGTAACATTTCGGTCTCACGAAATGAGTGAATCGTCCCACCGAAGTTTACGACCAACTCTCTCGTTAGCTTATTACCAAAATCGGTCTCACCGAATTTGTGTAATCGGTCTCACCGAGATTACATTATGCCCTAACCCTAACCATATCGGTCCTACCGAAGTTGCATGTCGGTCCCAATCAAAATCCTAACGGTCACTAGATTTGCTGAATCGGTCCGACCGAGTTTGTCAATTCGGTCCCACCGAGATTGGTAAGTTGTGTGTAACGGTTAGATTTTGTGTGGAGGCTATATATACCCCTTGTAACGCCCTCGATGCGGCTATATCTCCCACGTGTCGAAGCACGACTTAGAGGCATAACCGCATTGAAAGCAATGTCGCAAGTGAGGTAATCTTCACACAACCCATGTAATACATAACGGAAAAGAGATACATAGTTGGCTTACAATCGCCACTTCACACAATACATGAGTAAAACATTACATCATACAGATACAATCAAGGTCCGCCAACGGAACCAAAATAAAAGAAGACTACTCCAGATGCTACACAGATCCCCGATCGTCCCAACTGGCTCCACTCTTGATCAACTCAAACGAAACAACACAAAGAACAAGATCTTCATCAAGCTCCTCCTTGAGCTCGGGTGCATCACCTGCACGGTCTCATCGGCACACAAAACTGGTTTTGAAGTATCTGTGAGTCACGGGACTCAGCAATCTCACACCCGCGAGATCAAGACTATTTAAGCTTAAAGGTAGGACAGGGTAGTGAGGTGGAGCTGCAGCAAGCGACTAGCATATATGGTGGCTAACATACGCAAAAGAGAGCGAGAAGAGGAGCAAAGCACGGTCGAACAACTATGATCAAGAAGTGATCCCGAAACTACTTACGCCAAGCATAACTCCAACATCGTGTTCACTTCCGGACTCCGAGAAGAGACCATCACGGTTACACACGCCGTTGGTGTATTTTAATTAAGATCAACTTCGGGTTATCTACAACCGGACATTAACAAATTCCCATCTGCCACATAACCGCAGGCACGGCTTTGAAAGTTCAAACCCTGCAGGGTGTCCCAACTTAGCCCATGATAAGCTCTCGCGATCAACGAAGAATAGACCTTCTCCCGGGAAGCCCGATCAGTCTCGGAATCCGGCTACAAGACATTTCACAGCAATAAAACAAGACCAGAAGACCTCCCGGCGTCGACACCTCGATAGTAGCCACAGATCTCGCCTCGAGCCACGACCGGATGAACACTACGTCGGCAACCGACGATACCCTGTTGCCTCGGGCGGCACCGCAAGTGGTTCTAGTTTGGACCAACACTTAGACAAGCATTGGCCCGGGGTAATAAAGATGACCCTTGAGAGCGCGACTCCCAAGGGAAAAAGGCTAGGAGAGGCAAATGTAAAACCAATGTTGGGTCTTGCCGAAAAGTCTTATTCAAAGCGAACTGTCAAGGGGGTCCCATAAATCACCCGACCGCGTTAGGGACGCAAAAATCCGGGAACATAACACCGATATGACGGAAACTAGGCGGCAAGAGTGGAACAAAACACTGGGCATAAGGCCGAGCCTTCCACCCTTTACCAAGTATATAGATGCATTAATTAAATAAGATATATTGTGATATCCCAACAAGTAAACATGTTCCAACAAGGAACAACATCTCCATGTTCCAACAAGGAACAAACTTCATCTTCACCTGCAACTAACAACGCTATAAGAGGGCTGAGCAAAGCGGTAACATAGCCAAACAACGGTTTGCTAGGAAGGGTGCAAAAGGTTAGAGGCGACATGGCAATTTGGGATGGCTTGATATAGCAAGTGGTAGGCATCGTAGCATAGGCATAGCAAAAGAGCGAGCATCTAGCAAGCAAAGATAGAAGTGATTTCGAGGGTATGGTCATCTTGCACGAATCCCGCAAGGAAGAAGATCAAGTCCATGAAGAGGACAAACGAGGCGTGGTCGAACGAATCCTCACAACTCCGGAACGAACCCGAAGCTAACGAGAGAAGCAAACCGGAAAGAAGCAAACAACATAGTAAACACACAATCATAAACATGGCATGATGCACAAACGAATATGATGCATGTCCGGTTTAATGAGGCATGGCATGTCAATATGCACAAACAACACTACAAGTTAAGTGGAGCTCAATATGCAACGAGTTGCATATTGACGGAACACCACAACACTTATTTAGTTCTCTCTCGGTTAGGTACTCAACAATATTAAATGTTGTTAAACATGGCAAGAGGTGGAGCATAATTAAACTAACTATTTAGGCAAGTTTAAATGAGGCCGAAATAAGAAACAACAATTCGGAAAATCCTCATGAGCAATATTTTAGATTCGGTACTGTTCTGCCCTAAACACAATTTTAGAGTTGTTAAACAGCAACATAAAGTGGACCATGTTAATCTAGGCATTTTCCACCCCATTTACATATAAAGAACATTTAAATCCGAAATTACGGTTATTTAGTTATGAATTAAATCATTTTAACATGGCATAATAGCAAATTAAAGCAAACATCAATTTAAACATTTTTAACATAGATGAAAGTGGCATAATATTAATCTACACAATTTTCTGAGCATATTACATATATAAAACATTTTAATCCGATGCACGGTTGATGAGTTATTAAATGCATGAACTCTAAGGGGCAATCTGTAAAATAGTAATCTACTGGAATAAAAGACAAATCGCAGCGCAGGAAAAAAAAAAACACCACGGGCCGAAATGGCTGGGCCAACAGAGCACGAGGCGGGGCTGCTCACTGTGCCTTGGCCCGCCGGTGGAGAAGGAGGAGGGCAGGCCGGGTGGGCCTCGGGGAGGCCGCTGCCGGGCCGGGCGCTGGGGCCCACGCAGGGACGCTGCAGCCCACGAAGGGCGCTGGCGTCTCCTCGTGCTCCCGCATTGAACAGAACCATGTCAAGGGGGCGGCGGCGGCGGACGCCGGGAGGCGGAGGAGGCCCGGGAGGGGCCGGAACGAGCGGATCCGGGCGGCGACTCGCCGGATCCGGCCGCGGGAGGAAGTCGGAGGGCTCCGGCGACGGGATCCGAGCGGCGGCGGCGAGCTCGAAACTCCGGCGGTGGCGGCAACCTGCGGAGAGAGAGAGGCAGGGACCGTGAGGGAGAGAGAGGGAAAAAGGAAGGGAGAGAGAGGGCGGCGGGACGGCGCTGGCCTGCTGGCTCCGGCGGGGCTGCCGGGTCGCCGGCGGGAGGCGGGAGGCGCGAGGCGGCGGTCTCGATCCGGCTCGGGATCGAGCGGGAGGAGGGAGCCAGGGGCTCATGGGCGCTCAGCGCGAACGGGCTCAAAGCGGGCCAGCGGGCCCCGATGGGCTTGGCAGGGCCTGGGAAGTGGGGATCTGAGGAGGCGACGTGGCGGGGCTTGAGTGGCTCAGTGGCGGGGACGGCGCAAGGCCCGTCTTGGCGGTGGCGCCAAGTGGCGAGAGGAGGCTGGGGGTGCGGAAATGGAGGAGGCGGCGCGCTGATGATTGGGGGCACGGATTTCGAGGAGGAGGAGGAGAAGGCCCAAAATGACAAGGGGGCTGCTATATATAGCAGGAGGCCTAGGGATTAGGGTTTGGGAGTTTTGAGGGTTTTTGAACCTCCGATCGCGATCCGACGATCAGAAAAAGAGGGGGGTTTTAGGTGAGCTGCGGGTGGGCTATGTAGATGGGCTAGACTGAGAAGAGAGAGAGACCCGACAGCAGTTTCGGAGACCTCGGATCGTCTGATGAATATACCGTCTATATTGCGGTAGTAGGTTTAACGGTTGGGCTATCAAATGGACTCGAATGCGATTTAAACTTGACAGCGCCTGTCTACACTATAATAAGACCGCATGACAAGTTGCATCCCATTCCGAGAACATTTAATACCCGCATATGAAAAGAGGTAAAAGGGGGCGCCGGAGACATAGGAGTGCGGATTGCAAAACGGACAACGGGAAAAGGCTCGGATGCATGAGACGAACACGTATGCAAATGCGATGCACAAGATGACATGATATAAAATGCAGATGATGACATGAGATGAGATGCATAACAAAACAAAATGCAAAACAACAGACAAAAAACCCAACCACGAAGGAAATAATAAATCACATCTCCGGAAAGGGCAAGAGTCGGAGTTACTTAATATGGAAAGTTGTATCCGGGTGTTACAACACTCCACCACTACGAGAGGATCTCGTCCCGAGATCTCGGATGGCACCGGAGGGAAAAGGACGAGGAAGATGAGAGGTAAAACTAAGTTGCTTGTTTGACAAACGAGTGAAACCAAAGAACCTTGAGAGGTTGAGCAAAATGAAAGAAAGAAAACAACGAAGATGAACGAGATTGCAAACAATCCGTTAGAAAAGAGGAACAAGGAACATTACGATAACTTGAAGGTTGAAAAGGCATGAATCAAGAGTTTAATGGACAAGATAGAATTCGAAACCACTCCGTTTAAAACAAGATGAGAGAGGAAGAATTCGGGCAGCACTCCGATTGAACATGGAAGGAATATAACATGAACTTGAGAAGATGGGATGATACTTGATGAAATCAACAACATACTGCCTCCTGAACTATTGAAAAAAAGCACAAGGGGTAAGAAAGATTTCAGACAGCTCTCCAGTTGAGGAAGCAGGCAAAAACTTGATAAGATGAGAGAACTCGAATGAAAACGTGACACTCCGGTTAAATGGATAAGCAAGAAAAAGAACATGATCTTGACAAAAGAAAGATGATGGGTCGAAGAGTGCAACATCACAATGCCTCCGGAAGAAAAAATTGAAGATAGGTCGTTGGAATAAAGGAATGGAGAAGAAAATGACAACTTCTACCACAAATGGGTTTGGAAAGCACCCTTGCAAAGAAGAATTGAACGGAGTTGTAGGAAAACCAACAATGAAATGAAAAAGCTTGTAGTGGGCTTATGGAAAACATCTCAACATTATGAGGTGACAACCGACCACTAACGGAAAACAAACGATTGGATTTATATCAACAAGGAGACGAGAAACTTATTTCACCGGGAGGACAAATGAAGAACTTGGGTCATTAATAAGCACTATTATTAGCAACAATCCTTAGGGAAAGCTGTAGGTGAAATATAACCCAATATAACTCCAACAAAAGATTGATTGGTTAAAAAGATCTCTTGAACAAAGAGAAAATGATGGATTTAAATATCTCAATCTTGACAACAAGTGAAACATGAAACATGAAGTGAAATTGTCAAGAATGACATAAGACCACCTCAAATGACAAGATAGAACGAATTGCACTTCGAAATGCAAGATGAGGAATACTTGAGCTCCTCAAAACAAAACATGTGTTGAGCACCATGTTTATTTTTAGAGTAAAGCTTGGCGGATCGTAACTTCGAGAGAAATCTTAAAGACCAATTGAAGAATGAAAAGAATCCTTGAGGAAGCACCATGTAGAACCTCCATGATGAACTCCGGTAACCAAAAGGGTGATAGAAAGAAAGAGAAGTTGAAAAACACAAGGTGAAGCCTTGCGGTGATAAGATGAAGCTTTGAATTGATATAGCCGAGAAAACTTGGAACTCCGGAAAGAAAAGATGAAGCATCTCGTACCGAAATTGTGATATGATGAACAAACTCCGGAAAGAAGAGATGAACAACTTATTACTGAGAAATTGATACCATTACGAACTCCGGAAGAATGAATCAATCACTTGGATGAAACAAGAACAAGAATTATGTTATGCGTATCCTTCACCAATTTAGATTGATGACAAGCAACGGATTTGGCATACTACTTATTCCCGTAGAAAAGATTAAGATAGATATGGCGCAAACTTGGGAAGGTCTTCAACGAACCACCGGTAGGATTGGAAAGAACGAATGAGTCTATATGATAACGAAGGAAGAGAACTCTTGAACAAACCACCATAATAATTGAGAATGAACGTAGCAAAGGCACAATTCACCGGGAAGAATTGGAAAACGAATGAAGATATTAGAGGGGATTTAGATACATTAGAACGAAGAGATCATGAACTGATTAGAGGATATTTGGACGATGCACCGGTGAGATTTGGAAAACCAGAGTTGAACGCTTGAATGAATAATTCTGAGATGATGGGCTCCGAAGAATCAAACTGAAAGACTCCTGAAATGCTCCGGGTGGGTTAAAAGAATTCTCACAATCAAAACAATTATGAGGATGGCACGAAGCTAGAACCATGAATCTTGAAGAGAATGGAGCAAGATTAAAGAGAAACTCTTCTTCGGTCTTCAAAATTCGAGAATGACAACGAGAACATCACCATGAATTATTGAAGCATTCCGGAATGAAAAATTAGGAAGGTTGAACCAACAATGAAAATAATTTGAAAGATCTTGGAGAAAACCAAGACTGATGATAATTCATCCTTACGTCAAGCTTTGCAATGAATTTGGGAATAGCTCCTGAAAATTAGAAGAGTCAGGTAAGATCCTGGAAAAAGACCTGTGGGTTAGGGCCCACTCAAAAGAACCACCGTTGAACAATTGCTAGAAATAGATATTGCACCGGTAGAGTTAAATGGCTTGAATGAGATAGCATCCTCAAAAGAACTTGAGTGAATTGAGAATGGAAACTAGAATCTTCTGAGATATCTTCAACACTCCGGAACAATTGAATAGCGAGAAGTGGATGATTAAGAGATGCAAGGACATGAGAAAGCATTTGAAATGATGAAAAGAATACGATCAACACTGAAAACTTGACTTAAATCCACCGGAGAAGAAAATTAGAATGGAACAATGATAAGGTTAAAGCTTCCTTAGCGTCTTCATGAGAAATCACCGGATAAAACATTAAAGGAAAAGAATGAAGAAACTTCACTCAATAAAAATGGATACTTGATTAAGAAATCTGAGTCCTTGAAGAAAAAGGGTGGGAGGGCGGGAAAACAAAGACAACTAGGGACGGATGAAACAAACACCGTTGAGAAAAACTTAGAATTGATCTCGCAAATGTTGGAATGATCGGATTCACTTGAAGAGAAGCACGCCGGTTGGAAAAGAATTAACATGACAAGCTCAGTGATCAAAAGGATTAGTATTCACATAGAAATATGAGAACACCATTAAGAATAAGGTATGGAATCAACACTTGACTTCGAAGCAACTCGAATACCACAAAACAAAACAAAAACAAAGGATTGGCTTCAAGAATGAGCCGGAACAAACACATGATAGAGATTTCGCCCAAAGTGTTCGTGGTGGGGCCCACACGGACACGACGATAGCGGACGTCACGAATGACAAACAAGACGCCCCGAATCAGCATAGCCAAGGATTCTTTAAGACGCCTCGCGACCACTCAGAATCGACCGTGAATGGGCGGACCACTAAACTTTGAACCCCAATCTCCAATCATACATCCGCCGGAAAGATATCCCGTAAGCTACTAGAATTCCCACCTATAAACTCCCGAAACTTTCTGGTTATGCAATCTGGTGTTGGGGATACAGGGGACACAAAATATATCACCCAAACTAACAATACCTAGATCCAACAGTATCCATCCGTCAACACATAACCAAGAAATCCTCGAAATCGTGTACCTCGACCTTCAAAAACATCCGTTATACAAGTCATGGCAATACTCCGCTTTTCGCCACAAGATCGGGCTATCGTGGTTATCTCACCAACAACTGCACAAAAGAGATTTCGATGTCGGCAAAACTCGGGTATTCCAGAATCGCAACGATAAAATTGTGACGACAACACCTCGGAGCTCAACTCCCGGACACCGCCACAACCCCTAAATGTCGAGGCACCAAGAACAATGTTCTCGTCACAAAACCATCGAACGATTCCAAGATACCCACGTGATCCTAAAAAAAATTTTAGTGAAATTTGAGGAGAGAAGAGTCAAAACTCTCGTCAGATACCTCACCGAGCGATTTAAGGACCGGGGAGTAAAAAGAATCCTACTCTCCGATATATATAATCCTAAGACTCAAAACATTTTCCATTCTAGACTCAACAACGCCAAAGAAACAATCAAGTAGGGGCTCCTAAGTCGGGAAGGCTCGATTACCAACTTGTAGCGCCTCGATGCGGCTATATCTCCCACGTGTCGAAGCACGACTTAGAGGCATAACCGCATTGAAAGCAATGTCGCAAGTGAGGTAATCTTCACACAACCCATGTAATACATAAGGAAAAGAGATACATAGTTGGCTTACAATCGCCACTTCACACAATACATGAGTAAAACATTACATCATACAGATACAATCAAGGTCCGCCTACGGAACCAAAATAAAAGAAGACTACTCCAGATGCTACACAGATCCCGATCGTCCCAACTGGCTCCACTATGATCAATTGAAACGAAACAACACAAAGAACAAGATCTTCATCAAGCTCCTCCTTGAGCTCGGTGCATCACCTGCACGGTCTCATCGGCACCGCAAACTGGTTTTGAAGTATCTGTGAGTCACGGGACTCAGCAATCTCACACCCGCGAGATCAAGACTATTTAAGCTTAAAGGTAGGACAGGTAGTGAGGTGGAGCTGCAGCAAGCGACTAGCATATATGGTGGCTAACATACGCAAAAAGAGAGCGAGAAGAGGAGCAAAGCACGGTCGAACAACTATGATCAAGAAGTGATCCTGAAACTACTTACGCCAAGCATAACTCCAACACCGTGTTCACTTCCGGACTCACGAGAAGAGACCATCACGTTACACACGCGGTTGGTGTATTTTAATTAAGATCAACTTCGGTTATCTACAACCGACATTAACAAATTCCCATCTGCCACATAACCGCGGGCACGGCTTTGAAAGTTCAAACCTGCGCAGGTGTCCCAACTTAGCCCATGATAAGCTCTCGCGATCAACGAAGAATAGACCTTCTCCCGGAAGCCCGATCAGTCTCGGAATCCGGCTACAAGACATTTCACAGCAATAAAACAAGACCAGCAAGACCTCCCGCGTGCCGACACCCCGATAGTAGCCGCACAGATCTCGTCTCGAGCCACGACCGATGAACACTACGTCGGCAACCGACGATACCCCAAGTTGCCTCGGGCGGCACCGCAAGTGGTTCTAGTTTGGACCAACACTTAGACAAGCATTGGCCCGGGGTAATAAAGATGACCCTTGAGAGCGCGACTCCCAAGGGAAAAAGGCTAGGAGAGGCAAATGTAAAACCAATGTTGGGTCTTCTTGAAAAGTCTTATTCAAAGCGAACTGTCAAGGGGTCCCATAAATCACCCGACCGCGTTAGGGACGCAAAAATCCGGGAACATAACACCAATATGACGGAAACTAGGGCGGCAAGAGTGGAACAAAACACGGGCATAAGGCCGAGCCTTCCACCCTTTACCAAGTATATAGATGCATTAATTAAATAAGATATATTGTGATATCCCAACAAGTAAACATGTTCCAACAAGGAACAACATCTCCATGTTCCAACAAGGAACAAACTTCATCTTCACCGCAACTAACAACGCTATAAGAGGGCTGAGCAAAGCGGTAACATAGCCAAACAACGGTTTGCTAGGAAGGGTGCAAAAGGTTAGAGGTGACATGGCAATTTGGGATGGCTTGATATAGCAAGTGGTAGGCATCGTAGCATAGGCATAGCAAAAGAGCGAGCATCTAGCAAGCAAAGATAGAAGTGATTTCGAGGGTATGGTCATCTTGCCTGAATCCCGCAAGGAATAAGATCAAGTCCATGAAGAGGACAAACGAGGCGTGGTCGAACGAATCCTCACAACTCCGAACGAACCCGAAGCTAACGAGAGAAGCAAACCGAAAGAAGCAAACAACATAGTAAACACACAATCATAAACATGGCATGATGCACAAACGAATATGATGCATGTCCGGTTTAATGAGGCATGGCATGTCAATATGCACAAACAACACTACAAGTTAGTGGAGCTCAATATGCAACGAGTTGCATATTGACTAACACCACAACACTTATTTAGTTCTCTCTCGGTTAGGTACTCAACAATATTAAATGTTGTTAAACATGGCAAGAGGTGGAGCATAATTAAACTAACTATTTAGGCAAGTTTAAATGAGGCCGGAAATAAGAAACAACAATTCCGGAAAATCCTCATGAGCAATATTTTAGATTCGGTACTGTTCTGCCCTAAACACAATTTTAGAGTTGTTAAACAGCAACATAAAGTGGACCATGTTAATCTAGGCATTTTTCCACCCCATTTACATATAAAGAACATTTAAATCCGAGTTACGGTTATTTAGTTATGAATTAAATCATTTTAACATGGCATAATAGCAAATTAAAGCAAACATCAATTTAAACATTTTTAACATAGATGAAAGTGGCATAATATTAATCTACACAATTTTCTGAGCATATTACATATATAAAACATTTTAATCCGATGCACGGTTGATGAGTTATTAAATGCATGAACTCTAAGGGCAATCAGAAAATA
This sequence comes from Aegilops longissima, assembly GCA_021605205.1. Taxonomy (NCBI): domain Eukaryota; kingdom Viridiplantae; phylum Streptophyta; class Magnoliopsida; order Poales; family Poaceae; genus Aegilops; species Aegilops longissima. The sequence goes on along the minus strand of CM038681.1, from coordinate 552,444,981 downwards.
GTAATTCATCGAATAAAAGACAAATCGCAGCGCAGGAAAAAAAAAAACACCACGGGCCAAATGGCTGGGCCAACAGAGCACGAGGCGGGGCTGCTCACCAGTGCCTTGGCCCGGCCGGTGGAGAAGGAGGAGGGCAGGCCACTGGCCTCGGGAGGCCGGCCTGGCCGGGCGCTGGGCCCCACGCAAGGGGACGCGGCAGCCCACGAGCGGCGCTGGCGTCTCCCTCGTGCTCCCGCACGAACAGAACCATGGCAAGAGGCGGCGGCGGCCGGACGTCGGGAGGGCGGAGGAGGCCCGGGAGGGGCCGAACGAAGCGGATCCGGCGGCGACTCGCGGATCCGGCCATGGAGGAAGTCGAGGGCTCGGCGACGGATCCGAGCGGGCGGCGGCGAGCTCGAAACTCCGGCGGTGGCGGCAACCTGCGGAGAGAGAGAGACAGGGACCGTGAGGGAGAGAGAGGGAAAAGGAAGGGAGAGAGAGGCGGCGGATTGGCTGGCTGGCTCTGGCTCGGGCTGAGGGCTGCCGGTCGCCGGCTGGAGGCGGAGGCGCGAGGCGGCGGTCTCGATCCGCTCGGGATCGAGCGGGAGGAGGAGCCAGGGGCTCATGGGCGCTGAGCGGCGAACGGCTCAGGCGGGCCAGCCAAGGGCCCGATGGGCTTGGCAGGGCCGCGGGGAAGTGGGGATACAGGGGAGGCGACGTGGCGGGGCTTGAGTGGCTCCAGGCGGCGGGGACGGCGGCGCTGGCCCGTGCGGTGGCGCCAAGTGGCGAGAGGAGGCTGGGGGGGTGCGGAAATGGAGGAGGCGGCGGCGCTGATGATTGGGGGCACGGATTTCGAGGAGGAGGGAGGAGAAGGCCCAAAAATGACAAGGGGGGCTGCTATATATAGCAGGGAGGCCTAGGGATTAGGGTTTGGGGAGTTTTTGAGGGGTTTCGGAACCTCCGATCGCGATCCGACGATCAGAAAAAGAGGGGGGTTTTAGGTGAGCTGCGGGTGGGCTATGTAGATGGGCTAGACTGAGAAGAGAGAGAGACCCGACAGCAGTTTCGGAGACCTCGGATCGTCTGATGAATATACCGTCTATATTGCGGTAGTAGGTTTAACGGTTGGGCTATCAAATGGACTCGAATGCGATTTAAACTTGACAGCGCCTGTCTACACTATAATAAGACCGCATGACAAGTTGCATCCCATTCCGAGAACATTTAATACCCGCACATGAAAAGAGGTAAAAGGGGGCGCCGGGAGACATAGGAGTGCCGGATTGCAAAACGGACAACGGGGAAAAGGCTCGGATGCATGAGACGAACACGTATGCAAATGCGATGCACAAGATGACATGATATAAAATGCAGATGATGACATGAGATGAGATGCATAACAAAAACAAAATGCAAAACAACAGACAAAACCCAACCACGAAGGAAATAATAAATCACATCTCCGGAAAGGGCAAGAGTCGGAGTTACGAATATGGAAAGTTGTATCCGGGGTGTTACACCCCTCCACCCCCTCTTCATTCGTGGAGAGAGCCATCAGAACGAACCTACACTTCCAATACACATTTTCTAAGAGAGAACCACCTACACTTGTGTTGAGGCCAAGATATTCCATTCCTACCATATGAATCTTGATCTCTAGCCTTCCCCAAGTTGCTTTCCACTCAAATCTTCTTTCCACCAAATCCAAATCTTGTGAGAGAGAGTTGAGTGTTGGGGAGACTATCATTTGAAGCACAAGAGCAAGGAGTTCATCATCAACACACCATTTGTTACTTCTTGGAGAGTGGTGTCTCCTAGATTGGCTAGGTGTCACTTGGGATCCTCCGACAAGATTGTGGAGTTGAACCAAGGAGTTTGTAAGGGCAAGGAGATCGCCTGCTTCATGAAGATCTAGCGCCAGTGAGGCAAGTCCTTCGTGGGCGACGGCCATGGTGGGATAGACAAGGTTGCTTCTTCGTGGACCCTTCGTGGGTGGAGCCCTCCGTGGACTCGCGCAACTGTTACCCTTCGTGGGTTGAAGTCTCCATCAACGTGAATGTACGATAGCACCACCTATCGGAACCACGACAAAAACATCCGTGTCTCCAATTGCGTTTGGATCCTCCAAACCCTTCCCTTTACATTCTTGCAAGTTGCATGCTTTACTTTCCGCTGCTCATATACTCTTTGCATGCTTGCTTGAATTGTGTTAAGATTGCTTGACTTGTTCTAAAGTTGCTAAAATCTGCCAGGTACTAAAATTGGGAAAAGGCTAGATTTTTATTTGGTCAAGTAGTCTAATCACCCCCCTCTAGACATACTTTCGATCCTACAGGATCCTACGGTACAACTCGTAGCTAACATACCCGTCTTTTGCTGCGTACTCAAGGTTTAGCAGGGAAAGCTAATATACCTATTATATTCTAACTTCCCCACGACTTATAACCCCTATATAATCCATAGCATCATTAAAACAAACACACTATGAAATAAAAAAATAGAATCTTCCTAAAACAAAACAGTCTATAATGATCTGAACTAAAACCATACTTCTATAAATCCAAAAATTCTGAAAAATTAGGACAACGTAAAAAATTTGTATCAAAATACCATGTAAATATTTCAGATCAAGATCATGTTCCAGTAAAAAGATATACATTCCAGCACTGGGCGCAAAAGTTTCTATTTTTGCACAGAACCAAATCAACTATAATCCAGATCATCCCAAAGGCTTTACTTGGAACAAACACTAACTAAAACATAAAAACACAGTCATTATAGTAGCAATAACCATGTTGACTCAAGAAAATGAAATGAAAGCAAAAAGATAAATATTGGGTTGCCTCCCAACAAGCATTATAGTTTAATGCCCCTAGCTAGGCATAATACATAGTTTCAAGTGTTATCATCTTTCACATCCAATTCCTAAATTATACATCCAGACTTTCAAGGAGGTTTAGCAAACATATTTTTAATAATAAAACTCCTAGGCAAAAAATTGAGGGATTTGTTTTCAGCAATGGGTTCCTTTATAATTTCAATGAAGTTGGGGTGCAGGTTAATCGTTTTTAGATATTATTCCTCTTTACTAGATGAAGCACCTTTGTTTTTAGGAACATACATAAGCTTAGGATTCTTGTTTGTAGGAGTCCTTTCAATAGTTTTAACGGAAGAGAAGGCCGAACCCAAGTTATTAATGACCTCTAGCAGGACTTTGCTCCATTCTATCGGTGATTGATTCTTTAATCTTTACTAAATTTAATGTGGTTCCCACCTAAGAGACAAATTTAGTAACTTGATTATGCTCCTTTTTATCAAGATCTTCAATATGTTCAATAGTTGGCATTTTGTTCTCAATAATTTCTAACCTTCGCATAACATGTTCCAAAGATAATGTTGTTTCATTAATATTGATAGGTGGTGATCCCAATAAATTTACCATAGCATTGAAAGCATCCATAGGGTGACTACTTAGAAAATTTCCTCCAGTAATAGTGTCAAGCACAAATATATACCAAGCAGTAACACCCACATAAAATTATCAAAGAAGAATAGTGGTGGATTGCCTACAAGTAGATCTATTTTGAGCATCGCAAATCATATGCCAAGCATCTTTTAAACTTTCTCCTCCCTGTTGTTGAAAATTGAGCACTTCATTTTCAGGGGTACAAGTAACAAGCGAAGAACTAGCCATAAAAACGAACAAATAAAGCACACAACATATTTTTGGTATTTTTGAATTTGTTAACAAAACTAAATAAGGCAAATAAAAGAAAGTAAAAGGTAGAGCAAGAAAATGATAATGTGTATGAAGGGACCTTGAGTTGTTTGATGAAGTCTCCCCCGCAACGGCGCCAGAACTTCTTCTACTACTTGTGATAGGTGTTTGGGTTTCCCCGAAGAGGAAGGGTGAAGTAGTATAGTAGCAGAAAGTATTTCCCTCAGTAAAGAACCAAGGTTTATCAAACCAATAGGAGATCCACACAAACGATCTTTAGCAGTACCTACACATACAAGAGCAAATAGTTGCACCCAACGCGGGCAAGAGGGTTGTCAATCCCCTTGTACTCGTTATTTGCAAGGATCAAATATGATAGTAGGAGATATATAAATTCCAAAGTAAAATAAAAGTAAATAAATTACAACAAGGTATTTAGGGTCTTAGTAATATTATTTAAAGTAGACCCGGTGGCCATAGCTTTCACTAGAGGCATCTCTCTCAAGAACATAGCAAACGGTGGGTACAAAAATTACTGTTGGGCAATTGATAGAATAGCGCATAGTTACAATGTTATTCATGGCATGATCAGTACATAGGCATTACGTCTGTGACAAGTAGTCCGAAACGATTATGCATATACTATATTACTCCACTTCGAGAGCACTTTTATGCTTGGCGTTCTAGGTATTAAGTTCATGACAAACAGAGTAATGTGTGAAGCATGATAACATAATGTAGACAAAATAAAACCAATCAATATGATCAAACCCCATCATTTTATCCTTAGTAGCAACAAGACAATACGTGCATCACTACTCCTCCTGTCACAAAGTGAGTACACCGCAAGATTGAACCTACTTCAAAGCACCTCTCCCACTGAAAATAAATCAATCTAGTTGGCCAAACCAAACGAATAGATCGGAGAGAAATACAAAGCTATAACAATCACACATAATAAAGTTTAGAAATAACTCAATTACTTTCAATGAACAATATGATCATAAACTCAGAATTCATCGGATCCCAACAAACGCACTGCAAAAATATTACATCGAGTCGATCTCCAAAGAGAACATTGTATTGAAGAACAAAAATTTCGAGAGAGAGTCATCTAGATACTGCTATGGACCCATAGGTCCTGTCCGGAGCTACTCACACATCATCGAAGGTGTAGCAAGGTTGACGTAGAAGCCCTCCATGATCGATTCCCCTCCGGCAGAGGCTTGCACAGGCGGAATAATTGTTTTGGGTCTCGCTCTGGGGGTTTTGGAATATTTGGGAATCTATAGCGCTGGAATTAGGTCAGACGGAGCCACGAGGAGCCCACAAGATATTAGGGCGCGCTTACCCCCCTGGGCGCGCCCTGTTTCCTTGTCGTCTCCTCGTCTGGCTTCTAGTCCTCCCCCAAAGCTTCTAAAGTCCCTCCTAGTCTAGAAAAAAATCTTCAAAAAGTTTGGTCGTTTTTGGACTCTGTTTGGTAAGGATTTTTTGTAAAACCAAAAACTTGCATAAAACAACAATGGGCACTAGGCACTGGGTCAATAGGTTAGCTCCTAAAAATGATACAAAATTGCATATAAAGCATATAAGATTGATAATATAATAGCATGAAACAGTAAAAAGTTATAGATACGTCGAAATACGTATAAAAGTCTTGATGTGTAATTAAGTTCTTCGGCGCTACCCCACCCATTGCATGCAAAAATGTGTTAAACAACCACACAATGTTGTCAGTCAGTTCGTTTTGAACAAACCCACAATCGAATTGGATTGACTGCCCATGGATGTTAATGCCAATGAACGGCGCACACGTCATGTTGTACATATTAGTCATGTACGTTGTGTCGAACAACACAATGTCGTTGTATTTTGCGTATGCCCTGTGCGACGCGCCATCTATACAGAATAATTTTTGCACTATGTCTTCGTCATCAAATTTTATTCTCCAAGGGAAATCCGGATCATTTGCCCTCATCTCCTCGAAGTATGCAATCGTGCTCCCCACGTCTGCGTGACGGTACTCCATGCGGAAATTGGCTCGCATATTTGCAATGTCCTGTGTCGTGTAGGGTACATTGTTAGCACACCCGTAGAACCATGAAATTAGCTGCATCTGCCTCATGGTCTCTATATTGCGTCCATGCAGAATCCTCAAGAAGTCTTGCTCGTCTTTGGGAATGTGCTGATGTGATGCTAGGAATTTTGTCACGGAAGGCTTTCTGATCAAAGGGTGGTTGTGGTTGTCATCGAAACGTTCGACTCTCCACCATGCATCCTTGTTCGTAAGATAAAGGTGGGCTAGATATTTAGTCCTCACAATCTTCCCCTTTTTCTCTTCTTACGATGCCTTTTGGGTTCTGCACATCCTGTAGCTCCTCCTTGTTTTTTGGCTTGCGTTTTTTTCCCACACACCAAGAGCACTCTGCTTACAGTATTGTCCTTCCCCGTTCTCCTGTATTCCAGCCTTATCCCAAACCCATGCCTGAGCGCATATAGCTTGTAGTGATCAAAAGCCTCCTCATAAGTGTCGAACTTCATTATTGTCGGGAGGCTTAAGCATGGAGTAGGCCTCAATGTTTATGTCTCCTTTATTACCGTTCACCCTTCATGTTTATGGACTTGCTGGCTCACTGGTCGATTCATCAAAGAAACTTTCTTCCCCCCCATTGCTAGCACTTAATTCCTTGTTTGGCTCTTTGATCCTTGTGTTGCTCATAGGTGGAGCGCCTGCATTTTTTCACATGAAAAGGACCATCGGTCTTTAAACATGTTTTGTTTTTGGTGGTAACTTGCATTCGAAATGTGTGGTAACTTGCACTCTGTTGGCATGGTAAAAATAGGAGAAAGCGTTTTTTTATTCTTTGTGGATTCAGTAAGACAAGTGAATATGACTTTGTTGCGGTTGGTATCTTTGCATGCTCAATGTTTTGTGTTAACCCTAAAATGCAGTGTTGTTTTTTCCCAAACTAGAGCTCTGTAAACAATAGCAAACACCACATGGTGATTTACTTGTAAGAAGCCTGGTAGTTCTAAAATCCGGGATGGTAATTATAATGCATATAACATGGTAATTTTTCGGATGTAGAGCTGATAACACTAGAACATTTTCTGTACATCATAGAGATAGAGTTTAACACTTCTGTTGAATTGACTCTTACCTACCACTTGCTGGTTGAGGTCGAAAGAACCAAAGCTAGTCGTATGCGCAACCTCATCCTACTGGTTTGCTTCCCCACCACTCTCTATGCCATTCATGGTATCTCCGTGGTTATCCGCCATCTTGTAGTACCTGCTTACACATTTAATAGCATCAGTCATGCAATTCAACATTACTTTTTCTTGTACTATTTTGTCTTTTTTTGCACTGATTTGGATATTGTCAATTTTTTACACGTAACAACTTGGTAGTCAATTGGCAGTCTATTCCACTTGGTAACATCAGTCCTTGCTGCAATTCTGTTCTACACATGTTTTTTTAGTGATAGTAGCCTGGTACTTTTTTGTATCATGGAGTACTAACTTTGTATGAAACAACATGGTAGCTTTTCCTACTTTCTTTTCTATACAACAATTGAAACAAATTTGGATCCACTGGGGAGTTGTAACCTTTCTCTTCACATACAACCATTGTTTTGTACCAGATTTACATGGTTTGTCAAATAAGTTGAAAGGAGTTGCATTTTTCAATTTTTTCTGTCTCTGCCCTGATAACTCTTTTTGTGAACCCATTTAGATTCAGTTGATAGCTACAACATGCAAAATTCTTTTTTGTACACATTTTCATTGCCTTGGTAACTCATTTTGCACACATGTTGGTAGCTTGTATGCACACAGATTGGTAAAAATAGGGAAAAGGTCCCCTTTTCCACTTGATTTCTGGGTTTTTTCTTTTTTATGGGGTCTTTTGATTTTGGATTGAATTTAAAATACATCAATTATAGGAGAGTTAGATTTTACCTGCCGTTTCTTGTTCATGTTGGATCCCGAAGGCCTGGTAAGCTGTGATGTCGTTGGTTGTAGTTTCAGGCTAGATCCAATGGTAACTTTTGTTCTTCAGGTTCCCTGGCGTGGTTTGTGGAGCCATTGGAGGATGAAATATGGGGGGGAGGGGAGGGAGGTGGAAGGGGATAGAGGTTATGTGGTGCCGCCAATTTGAGGATGTCGTGAGGCAGAGAGAGGGTGGGGTTTGACGGTGAGCGTGGGGGACGGGTTTATGGAGGTGGTGGTGCGTGAGGGGGTGGGCTAGGGTCGACGGCTTTGCCTCGTCACGTGGGGCCTCGCGTGGGGCGGATGCCGTGTGGGTTTGTTGGGCTTTGTTGCGCTGGCTCGGCCTTGCGACGTACCGGGGGTGGGATCGTTCAAATGTGTCGCTAACGATCCGATCGATCGGAAGATATCGCTGTCCATTTTCTTTTTGCAAGGAATAGTCAAAAGCGTTCAAGCATGTGAAAAGTCAAGCGCATCTTATATTTCAGGAATAGTCTTTTTTTAGGGAATTTCAGGAATAGTCTGAACAGATCAGTATGTAACAATCATCGATTTAATATGTATATTTGTGTAATTCCTAAAATTCTGAAAAATTAGGACGTAATAACAGTTTGTATAGCAGTACCAACGAGTCAACGAACTATGAAATATATTTTCGTATGATATATATTGGATATTATAGATCTTAGCAGAATTTTTCTATAGATTTGGTCAAACTTTATAAGTTTTGACTTAGAACAATCCTACAAGTTCAATTACTCTGAAACCGAGGGAGCATGAAACAGAACGTGGTCAGCGTCCAGTGACGAACCTTCTCAGAACTGTGTTTTTCTACACCAAGAACCAAGAAAATTGGCAGTATACAGACTCTGCAACTTCCTATTTGATCGCCTACGACTCGGTAATTCACAGACGCCACGAACCTGACTGAACTGGTGTGTACAACTCGTGAACCCAAAAGTTGGGCGGCGCCACGGGCAAGGTTCACTACCTCCACCGTCGTCCGGCTGCCGCCCGGTGGCATCGCGTGACCCTTGGCTACTCCGGGCGCCAGTGATCGCGATCATCGGCACCAATTCCGTCTGTCCCCTAGGTACGTGCATGCATTGCATGAGAGGCGTTAGCATCAGCGAGCGCATCACCACTGGTACTTGGCCTTGACGAGGACGTTCTCGTAGAGCTCGGCGGCGTGGTCCCAGCTGAGGTCCTGCGACATGCCGCGGACCTGCAGGCCCCTCCAGCTCTCCTTGTAGTTCCAGTACGTGTTGAGGCAGTGCCCGAGCGCGTCGATCATCCTGCCGGCGTCCGCGCGGTCGAACGTCCACCCCAGCCCGGTGCCGCCGAACGGGTCGAACGGCGCCACCGTGTCCCGGAGCCCGCCGACGGCGTGCACCACGGGCACGGTCCCGTAGGCCATGGCGTACAGCTGGTTCAGCCCGCACGGCTCGAACAGCGACGGCATGAGGAGCACGTCCGCGCCCGCCGTGATCCGGTGCGCCATGCGCACCGAGAACCCCACCCACCCGCGCACCTTGTCCCGGTGCTCCCCTCGAACCGCCGCAGCATGTCCTCCAGGTCCGGCCGCCCCGTGCCCAGCATCACCAGCTGCACGTCCTGCTGCGTGATCCACGGCATCGCCGCCGCGATGATGTCCACGCCCTTCTGGTGGTCCAGCCGCCCGATGAACCCGATGAGCGGCACGTCGTCGCGGACCTGCAGGCCCAGCTCGCGCTGCAGGGCCGCCTTGCACTGCCGCTTGCCGATGTCCAGCGTGTCCCGGGTGTAGTTGGTGTAGTCGTCGGAGTGCAGGTGCACGTCGACGGCCGGGTTCCACTCGGCCGTGTCGATGCCGTTCACGATGCCGTCCAGCTTCCAGTCGTTCTGGTTTATTATGTCGTGGAGGCCCCAGCCGCCTTCCATCGTCTTCAGCTCCCACATGTAGCCATGGCTGACGGTGACCACCCGGTCTGCCATCTTCAGGCCAGCAGCGAACACGTTGTTGTGCTCGCCACCAAGGGGGTCATGCAGTTTGAAGTGATCCATGTAGTGCGCAGGCAAGTCCATGATGTTGAAGTCATCTACAGGGCCACGTCCCTGCAAAGCCAAATTTATTTAGTGTGCAGGTTTGGTACTGAATGATATAAAAGATAAAAAAATGTGGAGCATATCATTTGTTGATTAACTTTCATGAAGCTATATTAGTCGCCAGTTCATTTTCATACAACAGTTTTGCCAAGTCTCGGTCGACAGAGACTTCGTTATGTCTCACTCGATGCTATCTTCCTTTGATTTTACATGGAGATTCGTACAAAAAAATTATTTTCACCTTTTCTTTTTCTTCTTACATACTATATCACTTGATTAAGACTTGGTTAAGTCTCAGTCGACTGAGACCAAGCCACACCCTACAAACAAAGTGTGGTGACATGACAAATAGTTGAAAACTGGAGGAAGTAAGACAGATTGGCAGATAAATAAACTCTCACTGATCAGTTGTTAAACGTAAAAATCATGCATGGCAACCTCTTATGGAATGACAGTACAAGGTCAGCTCGTTTCCAATGTAAGGTACACTGATGGTTCAACTAGTACTCAAGTAAAAAATGGGCAGTCAAAGATTGAGGTGTAAAACCTGATGAGCAATGTTATGGATCACGAGAACAGAACGAGTATACTGCATCAGGCCATTGTCTCGGTAATACGCCTTTAGATAAACAGGTAGAAGTGCAGTATGCCAATCGTTTGCAATGAAGACTAAATTGCCATCACCGTAGATAGTACCACCACATGGGGTGAACCAGGGAACCTGCAAATGTTCGAACAGATGAACATTGTTCATTTGGATATGTGTGTAATTAATTTGAAGATGACAGAATTACAGTTCATCTACGCAAGAATAACCAAACATACAGGCATGCTAGCTTGAGCTGTCCTGTGTTTCTTATGACTTAAGACAAGCTGGTCAATAAAGTGCACATATGGCTTGCTGCAAGAAACTCAGCTGGAGTTGTCAGCTTGTTCGGCGGTAGAGTTCATCTTATATGAGTCCAAAGGAGCAAGAGACAACCCACATTTCAAATATAAAGAACCAATTTATATGGTCAATTTAAGTCTTCTAATCGAGAAGTAAATAAATACCAATGAAGAAATTAGATGAAATTACTCACCCTGCTCATGAGTAAGTATCAATTTAGTGCACAATCAAGCCTTAAAAGCTTTGACACAAACGTACAGACAGCTGCTAGGTCTTAGCAATGGTGGTGATTATGGCGCTACGTATGTTTTCAGTGCATGGCCCTTTTCCATTCAGTTTTGTTTACCTGTAAACTTGGTGAGTCCAGGGCTTATACGAAACTTTTACTTGCTGTCTACAAAAGCTGGAACATGATGGTCTTTTCTCCGAAAAAAGGTAATGGTGTAAGATGAGTATTTGATATTGTGTCTGTGTCTGGACTCCTAAACAGAATCTAATCCAGAATAAAGAGAGTAGTTGTTTGTGAATTGTTTAGACATCAATAGCAATACAACTTGCAAAGGTACCTCCACAGCAGCCTTGCAGAACAAAATCATGCGCTTCAGCACATCCTGCCAAAAATGATGGAAAGGTACAAACATTAATTACATAAACATTAAGAAAATTCAGTTTGATTTTCTATGGCTAAGAAAGCTCTGGGGAAACAGACGCTTACCGGCCTTTCTCCTCCATAAATATCATTGTGCCGGTGGCGGAAGGGCGGGGCCTCTAAGAATACAAAATCAACTCCATCGATATAAGAGTGAAAGTAACTCACTTCTGAATCCTGCAAACCAGAACACAATTCAGTTAACTGATTTGATCATAGTTCCTTGCACTTTTCATTTAATACTGCAGACTCGTTATTTTACATACCTGGCCAGCTACCTTGTAACGTTTGCGAACACCTAGATCACGAGCTTCTGCGTAATCTCCATACTTTGGTATCACAACCTAAAATTGAAAGAAATACTTGTATATTACTTCTTTCCAAACTAGGTTGCCATACTCAAGTTCGAACATACCCTACATTTGGATTTACAAAGCACTTCTACAGAAAGGTGTTGTCTTAGGCATGCCCATTGTCAGCTCATCTATGTTGGACATGTTACATCAATCATGAAAAATGAATAGTTCTCTTATGACACAGTATTTCTTCTGCTATCATATACATAAATAGCATTAGGCACCGACAAATAATCAAGGTTAGAGTGTAAGTTTTCTCATATGTTGCACAGCAACCGAAAATAATAACAACTTCTTTTGAGAGGGAAAATAATAACAACTTTGAAATGTTGCTCCAGCACAGGGTGCGTAACAACTGATTTAGCATGTGCAAGTGTGTAGAGTGTAGCATTCAAAATGTGGTTACATTTTATATCAACAATTCATCCACTAATAATTAAGTAAATCATGTTCTTTCAGTTTGCAAGATGGACCAAAGAGAAAAGCAAAGGAGTGGGTACCATAACGCGATGCCCTCTTCTTGCCAGAGCCTTGGGCAAAGCACCCACAACATCTCCAAGCCCGCCTATGCATGATATCAGTTGTCAGAGAACAAATTTCACACGAGTTTAAGAGTCGTCCATGCCAAGTCTAATTGTTCAGTTTATGTATGCATACCTGTTTTACAGAAAGGAGCACATTCAGAAGCCACAACGATGACATTCATCACATTCGGGCCAGCCAAAGGAGCAGGCCCCTTGTTCTCACTGTCAACCGGAGAACTGGTCACTTCTGCTGCATCTCCACCGGTATCAACCTTAGCCCCAACTTGTTCAGCGACAACGACGTCTTTCCAATAACCTGATGCCGCCGCCGAGACAGGAGCTGGCGGATCGGCTTCGGATTTGCTCCCAGCTGCCCCATTTGGCTCTGCAACGCTACCGTCTAGCCTGGGTGCAGATGCAACTGATTTTTGTGAGACAGGTTCCTCATTTTCAGCAGCCTGAGCACGAAATGGAATCCATCAGTAATTCAGCACAAAAACTGAAGGGAAAACGCATGGCAAAAACTGCACGTGAGGCTACATTTCCGACAGAAAGGGCGACTAACTGCGCTTTTTGCACTGAAAATAACCCTCATTCTGACAAGCAAAGCATGTACAGAAACTTCGAATGGAAAAAGAAGGAATGATATCGTTACCAACCTTGAGCTTGCCGCGCAGCCCAGCGACCCCCTCCTTCGAGCTCTCCCGTGCCGCCGCGCCCTCCTCACCACCAGCTACTGCACAGGCGCGGCGACACGGCACCGATCCGTCCCGAGAAAATCCTCGCCGTTCCCAATGTAGCCGCGTACCGGCGGCACCGAAAGAGCGCGGTGAACTGCTCCGCCAGCGCGGCGGCGACGAGGAGGAGCAGGAGGAGGAGGAGGAGGCCACGAGCAAGAGGAACGCCGCGGACGAGGAAGCGATGTGCCCCGACATCACGGGATCCGACGCGCCAGAAGTCGTTGGGGGTTGAAGAGAAACAGCCGGACAAATAAGGCAGAGCGGTAGTAGACGAGGGCGATGGCGAGCGGCGCGAGCACGAGGGAAATTAAGCGCGGGTGGAAGAAAGATCTGCGCTGGTACGTGTGGCTGCAGGTTTTTTTCGGCGGCACGGAGCGGGGGCCCGGGAGGCGGAGGAACTGGAGGCCGGGGACAGGCGAGCGGCTTGTGTGGTGGAGCTCGGAGGCCGAGACTGGGAAGAGCTAGAGCGCCCGCGCCGAGGAAGACGACGAGTAGAGGGGAGTGAACGGCGGAGTGTTGGCTCTTTTTTTTCTGTGGGCTTGACACGGCCTGTGAATGACGGGTGGGCCCATGCTTGCCAACAACGTGCGTCACGTGTAGTGGTGGCCGCTGCTCATTGGTCAAGGGTCGCTCTGGGTCCACGGAAAGCGCTGTAGTTTATGCACCCATGTGCCGTGTTTTTTTAGGGGTACCCATGTTTTTTTAGAATTGAGGTTTTTTTAAAATAACCACATATATTTCATTAATTAGACAAACCGATTACAAAGAGTATAAATATAGTCATCATAAGAGACGTACATAGATATCTTACAATATTGCACCAAAGACAACGCAGGAAGAAAAACTACAATTTCACTCTGGCAGAATCTTGTGTCACGCCGAAACGTCGCCCACCATCGTCCTCTTCCGCCGCTGAAGCAACTTTGAGAAAGAGGGGAACTGCCATCATACTCAGATCTGAAGGAGCACGTTCGCATGCAAGGATGCTTTTTGAGCCGATGAATCGGACAGCCGCAAGCGACGAGACTGAGGCTTTGTGGTACGTCGACCAGGGTTCCTCCCTGTGTCTGCTAGATCCCAGCGCTGTCAACTTCACCCGACACGATTGAAAAAGAGGAATGCCGCTGCATGCTTCCTTCCACGCACCACACTGCAAGACACCAAACACGACTACAATGGTCAACACCAATGTCACCCGAAAGAGTGTCGTGCGCCGACCATCAGACACAAGTCTCACCGGACCAAAAGACCAGCAAGAAGAGGGAGCCACCTGCTCCCCGGCGCCACCGATTAGAGCGACACCGATATTGGGGATGAGCAGAAGTAGATTATTTTGACGCGACGCTATCTCCACCATTGATGCAGCACCTCCGGAAACAAACTAAGCCTATCCTAATGCCCAACCAGGGAGAACTGTTGGGGTCTCCGTCCGCTGCCGTTGGAGCGGCAGTCGAGAGGACGAGGACCCCCAGCGTCCCAGTGTTGAGGAAGGCAAAAGGTCGCCTCCGGATCGCCTCTTTTTTTTGCATGGTAATACGTGTCTCATTCATATCATAAATATTAAATTACAAGTCACGTAAAGACCGACATGACAAAACTGAAAAGATAGCAGAACATTGCTAAGCTTGACACCAACGTCCGTCACTTGCCTCCGGCACCACCACAGCAGCCACCAAAGAAAAAATGACGATCACCTCCCCACCCGAGCTCAACGCGGCTCCATCACGATATGCACTGCGGATCTTTCAAGGTGGCTCATCAAAGATGAAGCCATTCTTGCGCTGAACGAATCGGGCGCAAATCACGGACACGCTATCGAACTCCAGATCTAAGACCCCACAACAACTAAGACGCCGAAGCGTAAACGTACACGAGTGGACTATCCCATGTGGTTCGATCTGAGAAAACATTGAGAATTACAAAAAAAATGAGGGTTTACCCATGTGCCGTGTAGGATTGAGCACTTCGCGTCACGGGCTCTTGGGTTCCAAGCTGGCCGCGGTGCAGCAGAGTACGTTACCCTGCCCCCCAGCCCACCCTCGCTCGCTTCTCATCAAGTTTTTTTCTCCAGTTTTTTGTGTTGTTGAGCTGGTAGAAAAAAACCTGCCGGTTTTTTGCTACTTATGAAACAATTTGTGAAAACAACTTTTTTTACAAATTTTAAGAAAAGGTTCATCCATTTGAAAAATAGTCATTAATTATGGAAAAAGTTCATCCATTTGAAAAAAGTTCATCATTTATTTAAAAAATCACAAATTTGACAAAAGCTCATCATTTTAAAAATGTACATATATTTTAAAAAACTATCAATTTGGGAAAATCATCGATTTTGAAAAAAAATCTTCATCAATTCTGAAAAAAGTTCACTAATTTGAAAAGAGTTTATCAATTTTAAAAAACCATTGATTTTGGAAAAAGTTCACAAATTTAAGGAAAGAAAAAAAGAAAGAAGAAAAATAATAAAAGGGAGAAGTGATCAGAACGGGCATTTGTAGTCCGGTGGTTAGTGCGGTTTTATCGTGTACAAGATATCCCGGGCTTGACTCTCCACGCACATGTGTTTTTGCAGTTTTAAGAGAATAAATTAAGCTAAACGGGTCGGCACAGCTCGGAGGGGGGGGGGGGGGAGGGGCATTTGCATAATGCACAAGAACGGACGCCTAAAGTGCCAAATAGGAATTGCCACCCATTGGGACATTGGCCTAGCTCAGTTTTTTTGAGGAAAAATATTGTTCCCTCTCAAACCTTCTTCCATAGATTCATATCCTCATGAAGTCCAAAAACATATAATTTGCACCCCGCACAAATGTGGTAATGAACGTCCACACCTCTCCTTCCTGCCCTCTTGCTAGGGTTTAATCTTCTCGTTGGTGCGTCGGCGTTGAGTCTATATCTTCTCTCCCTCTGGTTAATCCAAACTGCAGTCTCGCTCGGGCTGACTACGGGATGGTCTTGAACCACTTCTCGGCCTTGGAGATCGGGGGCAGGGTGATGGGGAGGTGTGGTCTCCTCACGAATTTTCTTCTGCATCATATTGATTGGGACGTAGCTACTCGCATGGCATTTGGAGATTGGGGCTCATCGTATTGGATAATAGAGAAGGAAAAGCTTGAAGCTATGAAAGAAGGCTTAATGTTGGAGTCACGATGGAGCAATCTACCGATTCATGTTCAGTCCGATTGTCTGGAAGTCGTAAGAATGATGCAGAGTGGTGATACAAATAGGTCTAAATATGTTTTTTTTTAGTTAAGGAGATCAAGGATAATCTAGAGGAACGTGGTTGTATTACTCATATCCGATGTAGTCAAAATCTAGCTAGTCATTTTATGGACAACATTGGGAGGACACAAGTTTGTACTATGGTATGGCTTGGGTTGGGACCCAAGGAAGTCCTTGAAATTGTACGCCGTGATTGTAACTCCTAATTTCTAAGTAATACATGAATTTTTCACAAAAGAAAAAGAAGTTATGATGGATGATCTGGATCTTAACGAGGAAGACCTTGATGGTGTGATTTACGAGGAGGAACAACCCCAAGATGAAGAGGAGAGGCGTTGGATGACCATTGTCCGTGTGCATGTGGATAAGGAGTTTAGTTTGGTTCTTAGGAACATGAGGACCACCTAGGGTCTGGCACGACCCTTTAAGATCAAAACACTGGAGCCTGATCTTTTTGTGATGCAATTCATGTGCTTGGGGATTGAGAGAAAGCCACTCAAGGTGGGCCAAGTCACTTTAGGGTTTAGCATGCCTTCCTCTATTGATTGTTCAAGTTTGATATCTGGGCTAAAATTTATGACCTGTCTAATGGTTACCATGGTATGATCAAGTCACTAGCATCAAAGTTAGGGGGTATGTAACGGTTGAACCTGCTTTGTTTGATTTTGAGGGAAATTTCTTTATAGTCCAGGTGAGACTCGATGTCCGCAAGCCACTGGAGAAGGCAACCTCGTTGGTTAGGGGACGAAAATGTGAGATCTTTGCAGTCAAATATGAGAGGCTACTAGATTGGTGTCGGGTCTGTGGAATGATGGGGCATCAATTCTAGGAACATAGTGATAGGGTCCACCCCACGTCTTCCTTGGTTTCCCTGAACTTTAGAACTTCCTGTAATATGCATTGTGGCCTGGGCCCCTCCAATGGCAGTGCTCGAGGTACTGGTAGGTATGGCCATGGTAATGGGTATGAAGGCCATGTCAAGCCAGGATGGATCGCCCGAGAACGATGGGTACTATGAAGATGAGGTTGACCCATATGCTATAGCATGAGTGAAGCTGACCTGAATAGGAAGCGCACTTGAGAACAAATAGTTCCTACTGGGAGTATTGCTTTGGTTGCAAGCGCCCCCGGCAATGGAACATTGCCTCTACCTCCGCCTGGGAATCCCCTAAGCCCCCCTCCGAATCAAGATCCCAAGAGCTAAAACTGGCATTGACTAATATCAGTGATAAGAAAAAGAAATCAATCAAAAAGCCTAATGATGCTTGATCGGCGGGCTCCACTGAAGAGCAACACTGGGCACAATGATATCATGTGTTGGAACTGTCACAATGCGGGCAAAGCTACGACAATCAAGAGCTTCATGGTATAGAGCAGAAATTTGCCCCTACCGTTCTTTGTATTCTCAAAACTCAAATTAGCAAAGTTCGGGTAGAGAATTTAGCTAGTAATCTAGGCTATGATCATGTTATGCAGTGGGAAGCTCCAGCAGGAATGAAGATATTGGTGTATTTTGAAATACAGGCAACACGTCGTTTATATAGCTCCATTAGTGGCGTGCCTGGCAGGTCGGCAATTACTTTGCCTGTTATGAGTGGCGTGCCAGTTTAGCCGACGCCACTGATAACAAAATTCGATAAGAGGTTTATTCACTATTGTTATTTGTAAAACAAAATAATCGAGCAGTGTCTTGTCTCTTCTCGGCTTTTTGCCGCGTGATCTTCAATGCGCTGCTTGTACTTTGTCAAAGGAAATCGCTTTTTTAGAGACAACCAAAAGCATCTATACCTTTTTTTTGCGAGAAAAAGGGAAGTTTTATTCCAAAACAATAGGGTTACAATCTAGAGGCAACAATTCCTCAATACATGGAGGACCTCTGTTTATCCAAACAGCCGTGGAAGACTCAATACGACTGTAACCAAAGGCATCTATACTTTTGTTTGACACATGCTAATATTTGATACGAGCATGACACCATTGATCGATAATCCTACTGAACCTGATCCATTTAATGAGTCAAGTCATGAAAAAGTTGCGAAAAATAATGTAAAGCATGCGACCAAATTATGTCGAGGAAATGATGGTTGTGTGCGTCAGTTTTGTGGACCAAAAATTGCTCATGTGTTTGAGAAGGAATTAGTACATGTTGATTCTCGTCATACCGTGCATGTACCAAGAAGAATATACAACAAAAGGTTCAGATCGGATGCTAGTGAGGTACCGAGGCCAGAAGATGTAATTCCTACATTTCGTACACCTCCAGAGAAGATCAGGATCGGCAGCTTCCTTTTTAAACTCCATGCAAGCCAATATATTTGATGGGATCTGCTAAAGATAAGTTTCCATGTTTTCTTTAATCAAATATATTTATCTGTAGAGGCAGGTCACGTGAATTCTATAGACTTCCTTGTACCTGGCAGCCGTGAGGGTCAAGTTGTACTACTAGTTACGTACACGTTTTGCGTCAAGGTTAGGTGGAAGGTAATCAATGTGGCCGGATAATTAATTACTTAAATCCTTAGTTAGTTGGTTATAGAAGAGTCCGTTTCACAAGTTTGCATCGCCTATAAAAAGGGCTCGGCCACGGTATAGATCAGTTTTGAGTTTTATTTCGAGTATGACATATACAGAAAAACGTCCGAGTTACGGGTGGCCATATCTTGTGTATTATCTGTGATTTTCTCGTCGTGAAAATTTACTAGCAACGGAGGGTTGATCATCACATCGACGCCTACATGCTGACCCAAGGGGGTCATTATTCAGTCATGTATTTTGTACGCGTGTGAAAATTATCTTGAAGGTTGCGAGGAGAAACAGGGGGCGAACAGTTGATCAAGCATCGCCGTGAAAGATAGGGCCATCTACACGCACGAATTAGCATCTTGCTAGTCCGTGCCTCATCAAGTGGTATCAGAGCAAAGGTTAGTCACGGCGACTCAGATTGTAATATCGTCTGCGCAGTCAAGCATCAACATGTTGAGCAGGAACATATTGATGGAGGAGGAAGGCATTGGCGAGGTCACTCTTTTTCACACTCGTTGCATCGTGAACGAACAACGTGTCAATCTGACAATCGATGAGAGTACCGCAATCAATATGGTGAGCATCGAGGTGGTGGAAAATTTGGGGCTGAAGATGGCGCCTCTTGAAAGACCGCACACGCTAAAGTGGTTCAAAGGTGAAATCAAAATTACGCGTCAGATTTTGCTAATTTTTTATCTGGGAAAATATTGTTGTGCGGAATTTTTTCATGTTTGTCCTGTGTCCATGGTGTCGTGCCATCTGCTACTTGGGGACCCATGGTGCAAGCGTGTTGGGGCTGTTCGGGATGTCAAGAAAAATAGTTATTCTTTATCACGGGAGGGCAAACAAATTTGTTTTATTCCTATGCCAATGGATGTGTTCGCTGCTGATTGGAAAGATCGTTTGCAAAAAAGAAGAGAAGAAGTAGAAAAAATAAAAGAAGAAGTTGATGCACCGATGAAGGGTCTAAATCTCTTAGTGAAGAAGGTGCAGGAGGATGGTGATCCTAAAGGGCAGCGATGGAGTGTTTTTAAAACACAGTGTAAGATCAACAATCGTGCTTGCAAGTTGATAATTGATGGTGGTAGCTTTACAAATGTCATGAGCAAAGATCTTGTGCAGGCATTGGGTTTGTCCATGTGGTGACACCCACAACCGCACCACATAGAGTGGCTATACAACTTCGGTAAATTAAAGATCACACATAAGGTACGAGTGAAGTTTCCAGTTGGAGATTATATTGATAAGGTGGACTGTGATGTTGTGCCGATGGATACGTGTCAGCTGTTGTTGGAAAGACCATGGCAGTTTGATCATGATGCAGTCCATGCTGGAAGATCCAACACACACACGTTCATGCATGATGGAAGAAAGCACATGTTGAAACCAATGGCAGACAGTGCAATCATCATAGAGATGCAAGTTCCGGAGAGGAAGGTTGTACAAAAAATAGACTTGAAACCGAGGACGGTTTCTCCTCAAGGAAGGGAGGATGATGTGGGCATGACACCATTGATCGATAATCCTACTGAACCTGAGCCATTTAATGAGTCAAGTCATGAAAAATTTGTGAAAAATAATGTAAAGCTTGCGACCAAATTATGTCGAGGAAACGATGGTCGTGTGCGTCAGTTTTGTGGACCAAAAATTGCTCCTGTATTTGAGAAGGAATTAGTACATGTTGATTCTCGTCATACCGTGCATGTACCAAGAAGAATATACAACAAAAGGTTCAGATCGGATGCTAATGAGGTACCGTGCATGTACCAAGAAGAATATACAACAAAAGGTTCAGATCGGATGCTAATGAGGTACCGAGGCCAGAAGATGTAATTCCTACATTTCGTACACCTCCGGAGATGATTAGGATCGGCAACTTCCTTTTTAAACTCCATGCAAGCCAATATATTTGATGGGATCTGGTAAGGATAAGTTTTCGTGTTTTCTTTAATCAAGTATATTTATCTGTAGAGGCAGGTCACGTGAATTCCATAGACTTATAGTTTTCCTTGTACCTGGCAGCCGTGAGGGTCAAGTTGTACTACTAGTTACGTACACGTTTTGCGTCAAGGTTAGGTGGAAGGTAATCAATGTGGCCGGATAATTAATTAATTAACGACAAAGCTAAATACCTGCCGACTGGTCATTAGCGATAGGCACGCACGATCCATGTTCGACGCTAGCTACTTTATTTTTCGAGGAAAAAAATAAAGCACCCGATGGGAATTGAACCTAAGACGCACAGGCTCCGCATGCTCCCTTCAACCAACAAGCTACAACATCTTAGTTGTTCAAACTGGAAAATATAAGAACTTAACCTTTTATACCTTATAGCATCAAATAAAAGTTGTGCTAATTCCAGAATTTTTTTGCTGGGAGCTAGAGTCAAACTCCAAAATCAAAGAATTGTGACGAGGGACATGAATTTTTCTCGTATAAAAATAGTGTGCCAACAGGATTCAATCCTTGTAACTTTTACAAGGTAACCCACTAGCCAACCACCTCACCTACGTTCCTCTTTTGTAAAAATGAAAGCAAATAGGCTTTTTAACCTGTCTCCTTTTCTATGTTTGCACAAAAGTGAATGCAATATCCGATCTTTTCCGCATTTAAGTAGATTATTTTACCAACTCGTCTTGAGTTGATGATACCATGGTAATTTTGGTGGGGGGTTGATGAAATATACCGTTGGTAATTTTTTTGTGTGCATAGCATGGTAACTCACACATCACATACCTGATAACTTATGTACTCGGTACTGATTACTTTAGCGATCGGGAGGAGGCGTTGATGAAATATCCCGGTCATTTTGTGTGAATATCATGATAAGTCACACATCACATACCGATAAACTTATGTACCTCGATCCTGGTAACTTTGAGGGAAGTGGTGGTGATGAAATATCCCGATTACTCGATGTGAACAACATGGTAACTCAGACATCGAGACCCGATAACTTATGCACCCCGTCCTGGTAACTTTGGCGAGAAGGGTGCTGAAATATACCCCAATAATTTACGCACCACAAACATTATAACTTTTCCCTCCGAGGGAGGGGTTTTGATGAAATATACTCTTGATAACTTCGTGTAAATATGATGATAGTTAACGATCAACGTCTCGATAACTTTTATGCAAATAACATGATAACTCATACATCATAAACATGATAAATTATGTACCGAGTCCTGATAACTTTGTCGGTGGGGGTAGGGGTGGGGGGAGTCATTGAAACATACCACGGTAACTTCCATGCAAATAACATGATAAATCACACTCGTAGACATGATAAATTATGTACCCAGTCCTGGTAACTTTGTCGGTGGGGGTAGGGGTGGGAGGAGTTGTTGAACCATACCACGATAACTCTTATGCAAGTAACATGATAACTCACACATCACGGACTTGATAACTTATGTACCGATCCCGGTAATATGGCGATCGTGGCGAGGGGGTGATGCCCGCTAATTTTTGTGTAAATAACATGGTAATAGAAACATACAAAATTGATAACTCCCATACAAACGCCACTGTAACTTTTGACCTGAAACTTTTTGTTGAAAAACATACACCGATAATTTCTGTGTAAATAACATGATGATGTATCATCGCAGACTTGATAACTAATATTTTACGCTTAAACACCATGGTGTCTTTCATCCAAGGGAAAAAGTTTTGAAACATTTCACCGTAATTTCCTTGTTAAATTACCATACTTTCCCATGCTTTTAACCTTCTCGTCATCAGTAGTTACCAGCCTTATCATGGTATAGTTATCATGTTACTCGACCATAGTTATCACGCTGGTCATTGCCAAAGCTACCAAGCCAAACTTTATTTTTTCTTTTGATATGGCAGAAATAAGAAATGTTCAAATAACATTGTCATTCTACAATAGACAACAACGAAAGGTGGCTTAGTTGGTTATTAGGCTCGATAGGTATTACATAGACCTGGGTTCGAATCCTCTTTCAAGCACTTTTATTTTCTTTTCATATTATGCAGCGAAAAAACAGAAAAAACCACTAGCAATTTACTACGGTTTTTGAGAGAAGGAAAAAAATCAGTGGAAGCGGGAGGAACGATTCAGCGGGACGAGCGGAAGGATCGATCGAAGGTTGTGCGGATCTGTTGCTAACCATCAGTCGACTGGTGGTTAGCACAGTCCATTAGTTAAATCCTTAGTTAGTTGGTTATAGAAGAGTCCGTTTCACAAGTTTGCATCGCCTATAAAAAGGGCTCGGCCACGGTATAGATCAGTTTTGAGTTTTATTTCGAGTATGACATATACAGAAAAACGTTCGAGTTACGGGCGGCCATATCTTGTGTATTATCTGTGATTTTTTCTCGTCGTGAAAATTTACTAGCGACGGAGGGTTGATTATCACATCGACGCCTACATGCTGACCCAAGGGGTTCATTATTCAGTCATGTATTTTCGTACGCGCGTGAAAATTATCTTGAAGGTTGCGAGGAGAAACAGGGGGCGAACAGTTGATCAAGCATCGCCGTGAAAGATATGGCCATCTACACGCACGAATTAGCATCTTGCTAGTCCGTGCCTCATCAAGTGGTATCAGAGCAAAGGTTAGTCACGGCGACTCAGATTGTAATATCGTCTGCGCAGTCAAGCATCAACATGTTGAGCAGGAACATATTGATGGAGGAGGAAGGCATTGGCGAGGTCACTCTTTTTCACACTCGTTGCGTCGTGAACGAACGACGTGTCAATCTGACAATCGATGAGGGTACCGCAGTCAATATGGTGAGCATCGAGGTGGTGGAAAAATTAGGGCTGAAGATGGCGCCTCTTGAAAGACCGCAGACGCTAAAGTGGTTCAAAGGTGAAATCAAAATTACGCATCAGATTTTGCTAATTTTTGATCTGGGAAAATATTGTTGTGCGGAATTTTTTCATGTTTGTCCTGTGTCCATGGTGTCGTGCCATCTGCTACTTGGGGACCCATGGTGCAAGCGTGTTGGGACTGTTCGGGATGTCAAGAAAAATAGTTATTCTTTATCACGGGAGGGCAAACAAATTTGTTTTATTCCTATGCCAATGGATGTGTTCGCTGCTGATTGGAAAGATCGTTTGCGAAAAAGAAGAGAAGAGGTAGAAGAAATAAAAGAAGAAGTTGATGCACCGATGAAGGGTCTAAATCTCTTAGTGAAGAAGGTGCAGGAGGATGGTGATCCTAAAGGGCAGCGATGGAGTGTTTTTAAAACACAGTGTAAGATCAAATATCGTGCTTGCAAGTTGATAATTGATGGTGGTAGCTTTACGAATGTCATTAGCAAAGATCTTGTGCAGACATTGGGTTTGTCCATGTGGCGACACACACAACCATACCACACCATGTAGAGTGGCTATACAACTCCGGAAAATTAAAGATCACACATAAGGTACGAGTGAAGTTTGCAGTTGGAGATTATATTGATAAGGTGGACTGTGATGTTGTGTCGATGGATATGTGTCAGTTGTTGTTGGGAAGACCATGGCAGTTTGATCATGATGCGGTCCATGCTGGAAGATCCAACACATACACGTTCATGCATGATGGAAGAAAGCACGTGTTGAAACCAATGGCAGACAGTGCAATCATCATAGAGATGCAAGTTCCGGAGAGGAAGGTTGTACAAAAAATAGACTTGAAACCGAGGACGGTTTCTCTTCAAGGAAGGGAGGATGATGCGGACATGACACCATTGATCGATAATCCTACTGAACCTGAGCCATTTAATGAGTCAAGTTATGAAAAAGTTGCGAAAAATAATGTAAAGCATGCGACCAAATTATGTCGAGGAAACGATGGTTGTGTGCGTCAGTTTTGTGGACCAAAAATTGCTTCTGTATTTGAGAAGGAATTAGTACATGTTGATTCTCGTCATACCGTGCATGTACCAAGAAGAATATACGACAAAAGATTCAGATCGGATGCTAATAAGGTACCAAGGCCAGGAGATGTAATTCCTACATTTCGTACACCTCGAGAGAAGATCAGGATTGGCAGCTTCCTTTTTAAACTCCATGCAAGCCAATATATTTGATGGGATCTGTTGAGGATAAGTTTTCATGTTTTCTTTAATTAAGTATATTTATCTGTAGAAACAGGTCACGTGAATTCTATAGACTTGTAATTTTCCTTGTACCTGGCAGCCATGAGGGTCAGGTTGTACTACTATTAGTTACGCACACGTTTTGCGTCAAAGTTAGTTGGAAGGTAATCAATATGGCCGGATAATTAATTAGTTAAATCCTTAGTTAGTTGGTTATAAAAGAGTTCGTTTCATAAGTTTGCATCGCCTATAAAAGGGGCTTGGCCACGGTATAGATCAGTTTTGAGTATGACATGTACAGAAAAACGTCTGAGTTACGGACGGCCATATCTTGTGTATTATTTGTGATTTTTCCGTCGTGGAAATTTATTAGCAACGGAGGATCGATCATCACATCGACGCCTACATACTGATCCAAGGGGGTCATTATTTTCAGTCGTGTATTTTCGTACGCGGGTGAAAATTATCTTGAAGGTTGCGAGGAGAAACAGGGGGCGAACTGTTGATCAAGCATCGCCGTGAAAGATCAGGCCATCTACACGCATGAATTAGCATCTTGCTAGTCCGTGCCTCATCAATCTTTTTTTTCTGTTTGTTGATGGAACGTCGGAAGATAATATTCAAGCCGATTACACCATTTTGTGCTGTCATGTCCTAGAAACTTAGAAAGGAGAAAATTATGAACATGCATTATGACGTGGCCAAATACCACGGGTACTACTTGGCTGGCCACTAACACACGATCTCGTCGGTACTCGCTTAATCACTAACACGCGGCGTCGTCTGCTTGCGGAGCCCGTGCGCCGTGCCCGTCAGCCGCAGAGTCCGGCCGGATGGGGGCGGCCTCGAACCTCGATCACAACGTACGCAGCCGGTTGCCTCAAGCGAGGACGAGTAACGGGCGGCGATCTCCGGAGAGCAAAGCCAATTAGCCAAGGACGCATAAGCTTTCGGATGGGCATTCGCCGGAGACGGCAGTGGAAGAAGGCGACGGACGCAAAGCTTTCGACGCTAGCCTAGACGATGGACTGGACGATATGGACGGTCTTGATGCAAGGACGGGCCTGGGATGCATATATGCCGTTCTCCAAAACAAAAGTGACATGCATATGGTGTTTATTGAACATCATCATAGAGTATTTTCGACGTGTCAAAGCCATCACCCATCATTCATCGTACACAACGAGACAAACAAGCTCGTCCGACTTGGCAAAACCACGTCCACTCGCGCGGACCGAGCGGCAAAAGCGAAAGCACACAAAAAACCTCATCCACACGCGCGATCCGGGCCGTCCAGGGCGCCGATCCGACGGCCGGCCTACCCCGCGATCCCCACTCACGGGCCTCATCCTATCCTCGGCCTCTCCGCCCCACTTCACTACTACGTGTGCGTGCTGTGCTCTGCTCGCGCCTCTCACACCCTCGCTCGCTCGCTCACTCCCCGCCGCACGTCCAGCTCGAGCCAGCCGAGGCGCTCCCACCGCGGCAACAATGACGTCCCTCTCCTCGTCCGCGGCCGCGGCGCGCGCCACCTTCCTCCCTTCCTCCTGCCGGGCGCGGCCGGCGGGCGGCAGGAGGTCGCAGCTCCTCGTGGCCCGCGCGGCGGCGTCCAGCCCCAAGCTCCCCGGCGGCCGGAAGCTGCGGGTGGCGGTGGTGGGAGGGGGCCCCGCTGGCGGCGCGGCCGCGGAGGCGCTCGCCAAGGGCGGCGTGGAGACGGTGCTCATCGAGCGCAAGATGGACAACTGCAAGCCGTGCGGCGGGGCCATCCCGCTCTGCATGGTGTCCGAGTTCGACCTGCCGCTGGACCTCGTCGACCGGAGGGTCACCAAGATGAAGATGATTTCGCCCTCCAACGTCGCCGTCGACATCGGCCGCACCCTCGCGCCGCACGAGTACATTGGCATGGTTAGGCGCGAGGTGCTCGACGACTTCCTCCGTAACCGCGCGCAGAAGGCCGGCGCCGAGGTCCTTAACGGCCTCTTCCTAAGGTATGCATCCGGCCATCAGATGCTAGATTATGAGTATGCCAGTACTGGTTCTCCACTTCTCCTGCCATCGTGTTGAATTTCATTCTGACACTACATTTCCGAGCACAAGTGCTGCAATGTCAGAGTTGGCGGGTGGTAGCAGAGTAATGGTACACCTACGTGAAACATCTACGTAATTTAATATTAGAATTGATAGCATTAGAATTGCATGATGAACTTAATACGAGACACTCTGTCTTTGTGGCTTCACCTTCATCGACTACTGTATTTGGCCTGCATGTATGTGTGTCAACAGTCCACGCTCAGGTTATCAGTACTCAGTATAGTACTACCTGCATGCAAGACTACGAACTGAGAATCATTTCATATTTGATATATCAACTGAACGAACTGAAATACACATGCAAATGTACGGAGCTTACATGCTAAAATCACAGCCCTGTTGTTCTAAAATTTCAGTGTCTAATCAAATGCCATTGTGTATAAGCTGTGGCTCATCCCTGTTTTGAGATGTAAACAGTGGCTGATCAATCTTATCCTGGCGCAGGTATGAGGCGCCCAAGGAGCGCAACGGCACCTACACGGTGCACTACAACCACTACGACAGCTCCAACGGCAAGGTGGGCGGCGAGAAGCGCTCGTTCGAGGTGGACGCGATCGTGGGCGCGGACGGCGCCAACTCCCGCGTGGCCAAGGACATGGGCGCGGGCGACTACGAGTACGCCATCGCGTTCCAGGAGCGCGTCAAGATCCCCGACGACAAGATGCGCTACTACGAGGAGCGCGCAGAGATGTACGTCGGCGACGACGTCTCCCCCGACTTTTACGGCTGGGTGTTCCCCAAGTGCGACCACGTCGCCGTCGGCACCGGCACCGTCACCCACAAGGCCGACATCAAGAAGTTCCAGGCCGCCACCCGCCTCCGCGCCAAGGACAAGATCGAGGGCGGCAAGATCATCCGCGTCGAGGCTCACCCCATCCCCGAGCACCCCAGGCCCAAGAGGTAGGCACAAACGTTTCCTCTGTTTCTTGCAACACCAATTAGCTGGGGTCTCACTCATCGTGTTCGATCGACATCAGGGTGTCGGGGCGTGTGACGCTGGTGGGCGACGCGGCGGGGTACGTGACCAAGTGCTCCGGCGAGGGGATCTACTTCGCGGCGAAGAGCGGGCGGATGTGCGCGGAGGCGATCGTGGCCGGGTCGGCGAACGGGACGCGGCTGGTGGACGAGAGCGACCTGCGCAAGTACCTGGCGGAGTTCGACCGGCTCTACTGGCCGACGTACAAGGTGCTGGACATCCTGCAGAAGGTGTTCTACCGCTCCAACGCGGCGCGGGAGGCGTTCGTGGAGATGTGCGCCGACGACTACGTGCAGCGGATGACCTTCGACAGCTACCTCTACAAGCGCGTCGTGCCGGGCAACCCCATCGAGGACATCAAGCTCGCCGTCAACACCATCGGCAGCCTCGTCAGGGCCACCGCGCTGCGCCGGGAAATGGGGAAGCTCACCTTGTGATCGCCCACCCGCCGGAAACGCTCCTGACACCCTGCTTGGGTCGCTCGAAGCTGCGGCGGATCGATCGGTATAGAAGAGATCCGCGGCTGATCGAACGGATTTGAGGCGGAGGAGATGAGAATAAGATAATGGCGTCGATCGAGGGGTCGCGTGTGTCTTGGTCGATCCTGTCCGATTTTCTTGTAGTACAACGTACGCATGCGCGGTGATGTTCAGACTTCAGAGCAGTTCGTCTGGATTGTTGAAGCACGCCAATATTCGATATGTGAATGAATGTACTCCCTCCGTTCCTAAATATAAATATAAGTCTTTTTAGAGGTTTCACTATTGAACTACATACGGATATATATAGACATACTTTAAAGTTTAGATTCACTCATTTTGTTCCGTATGTAGTCACCTGGTGAAATGTCTAAAAAGACTTTTATTTAGAAACGGAGGGAGTAGTATAAACTAAGGCTTTAAGTTTTTGTTCATGTTTGTTCTCACGAACGAGAAATGGAATGAAATGGGTTAACAACAACCAGGCAGCAAGTTGAATTTAGAGATATGATAACCGCAAAAAAAAGATATGTTGTAGAATCTTTTTTGAAAAGGGATTACCCCCGGACCTCAATCGCTACACCTACAAGTCTCATGGAGTGCCCGGTACATTCACGCACACCACCTAATCCGGTGGCCACCCCAGGCTGCCGCGAGCCGAGTGCACCAACCGGTGTAGCTGACCCTCAACACACACTGCAGAATCTGCCGCCGCCATCTTCCATCGCCACATCTTCAGGAGAGATCAATGCATATGCCTTGCCAGGCCAATTGCTGTCAATGCCACCAGGATGCCAGCCAATGTTACCATCCTGCGCGCGTCCATTAACACGCGACCATCGTCGAGACCACGATGCCCCATGCCGCCGAGACCCTCCGTTGTCGATGTGTTAGATGCCACGCCGCTCCACTGTTGTGGTCGTCCACTGGTCCCTCCAGTCGATGAACCCCTCCAAGAATGATGCCCCCAATGGAGGAACGACACGTGAGCACTGACATCATCCGATCAAGGGTTTCCCCTAGAGCTAGCGGAAGGAGGTGGGAGCTTCACCTTGATGATACCTTCAAGGAGGAAACAACGCCTGAGGCGTCACCATCACCGACTCCGACCGCCGGCCGAAGACAAGGTTTTCATTCGGATCTTGTCCCACCAGAATCCCTTTGACATCTTATGCATCGGCCAGACCACCTTCAAAGCCATAGATCTGGCTGCCCAGATCTGGCGGCCGCTAAACCTGTTCAAATCCCGGGTTGGGACGGGCTTTGTAAAGCCCGAAGCAAAAATCCCAAGCCCGGGCCCGAAGCACATGAACAGTGCTATTTTTAATTAAAATAATATAATATACCTATATTTCAACTAAAATATACATTTGTTGCCATTTCGGTCTTTTCTCGGGCTTTCGGGCGGGAAAATGGAGCCCAGGCCCGGCCTGGATGCCGGGCTTTCGGGCTCGGGCCTCCGGGCCGGGCTGCCCATGCACAGGTCCAGCGAGCGCCCACCGCAACACTGCCACCGTGGGAGCCCTGGCGTACCGGCCACTACCGGAGTGCACCAGCACTGGAGCCTGCGAGGATGGCCGCCAACCCTCCTCGCCAAACCGCGAGAGCCACCGGGAGAGATCCCGCTCCTGCTCGTCACCGTCACTGATCTGATCCGATCCGATCTGGAGCCAAACCACTAGATTGCCGATGCAATTCCGCCTTGGACAGGGGCACCACCACGCCATGCCGCCGCGGGCTGCATGAGCTTCTCCTTTAACCATCGACCAGGGCTGCCGCCCTGGGATCCCGGTCGGACGTTGTCGCAGCCACCGGTCATGCCTAGCCCCACCTCCATCCTCTGACCAATCTCCACCCGCACCACCACGAGCACCACCATGCCGGCATGGACCGAGGTAAAGGCCACACCCCGTAGATCTAGCGCCCTCACCACTGTCCAACCCGGGAAGGAGGAGCAACCCTCCGCCGCCACCATCAAACACACGAGCTTTTCCCGGCATTGTGCCCCGGCGACGACGGAGGGGAAGGAGGGGAGGATAAGGGGTGGCTGGCGGCTAGGGTTAGCGCATCTCGTGTCACCAGCGAGGGGGGCGATGCGAGAGGGTCTCGACTTAACTAACTGATATATGAGATATGTTGTGGGATATCCGGTGAAAACAGTGAAAAGCTCTCAACAGATTCTTAATTAATTATTCACAACCAGTTGCATTAGTCAAACATGAACTTTGAATTTTAGACCAGCTATGCGCCTCCACCAGGCCCCGTGCGTCTTCGTCTCACTCCAGGCGATCAGGGTTCCCTGCCTCCGGCCGATACTGTCGCCATTATGCCTTGTCTCATGTGACTTTAGGGCCATAGAGACGCAGTGGAGTATGGCAGTGGCGAAGGCAGGGGTGGCCAGCAGGGGCTTGGGCCCCCCTCCCCCCCCTCCCCCAATATCCTAATTTCATTCTACTATGCGTATGAACAGTGATTTTTTTACTATTACCTACAACTGACATCCCTCATCTGCAGATTTTAGGAATTCTTGCCTCTGTCATTGGACCCCGACCCTTGCCGGCCGGTGGCGGGAGGACTCCTTCTCGGTTTTTGAGTTTTTCTTTCAGTTTCGTTAGTGTTTGTGTCATCTCCACGAAGGCGAGGTGGCAATAGCTCCTTGGAGATAGAATAAGGTTATCCCGCCTAGCCCACATTCCAACAGTGCATCTAGTGTCGTCATAGGATTTGTGGAGGCGATTTTGGAACATTAGGAAAATTCATGATTAATTCCAGTAAATAATTCATGGCTAGGACAGAAAGTAGCATGCACCAATCTAGCGTACTATAAGAACAAAATAACATTTTTTTCTCGAATATGCACGAGTGTGCATATCATATATTAAAGAAGAAGGGCAAAGCATGCCTCCATAGTTACATTACACGCTTGTACGGCCTTACAGCCTGTACCCACTCCACTCAAACGCCCACAAGCCTACTCCTCCCTACACATCCACCGATGTAACCCACCTAGGAACCCCTCTAGCTTCCCTTTGAATAGACCCGCAGATGACCAAATCTCGCACTCAGATTTTACCCGGTCCATGAGCCTCTCCACCGACGGTGACGCACCATCAAAAACAATTGCATTCTGATGCTTCCAAAGCTCCCACAGGACCAGCAACAGGATAGTATGTACGTCCTTGGTACCGAGGTAGTTGTCTCCTCTCCTGCCACATAGCCACTCCCCTAACTCATCCTCTTGGTTTGGCCCCCATCCATGCTTACCCAGAGCCTCTCCAACCGCTGCCCACACTGATCTGGCGAAAACGCATGTGAGCAGCACGTGGTTTAACGTCTCTGGCTCCTGATCGCACAACGGGCAAGCAGATTGGTGCGGCAGCCCTCTCCTCGCCAGCCTATCTGAGGTCCAACACCTGTTCTTCAAGGCCAACCACGCAAAGAAACGGCATTGCGATGGTGCCCGACATTTCCAAGTCAGCTTCGTTGTGGGAACCACTTCCCAACCCCAAAACCTGCCTGCATACGCTGAACGCACCGAGAACTTCCCACTCGCATCCCAGGACCATGTGAACTCATCTTGCACTCCAGGCATTGGTTCCCACTCAGCGACCCTCGGCCACAGCTGGAGGAACTGTTGCAACGCTGCGGCATCTAACTCTGGGCCGATGTCCAAAGCCCACTGCCCATTGGCCGCCACATGTGTTGGGGAACGTAGTAATTTCAAAATTTTTCCTACGCACACGCAAGACCATGGTGATGGCATAGCAACGAGAGGAGAGTATCCGTCCACGCACTCGTGAGACCGAAAGCGAAGCGTTATAACAACGCGGTTGATGTAGTCGTGCGCCTTCACGATCCGACCGATCCAAGCACCGAACGTCACGGCACCTCCGAAGTTCTCGCACACGTTCAGCTCGATGGCGATCCCGGACTCCGATCCAGCAAAGTGTCGGGATGAGTTCCGTCGACCGACGGCGTGGTGACGATGATGATGCTCCACCGACGCAGGCTTCGCCTAAGCTCATGACGATATGATGAAGTGGAATATGGTGGAGGGGCACCGCACACGGCTAAGGAATGATCCGTAGATCAACTTGTGTGTCATGGGGTGCCCCCGCCTCCCAGATATAAAGGAGCCAAGGGGTGCGGCCAGCCCTAGGGGAGGCGCTGGAGGAGTCCTACTCCCACCGAGTAGGACTCCCTCTCCTAGTTGGATTAGGATTGGAGGAGGGGAAGAGGGAAGGCGCCGCCCTCCTCCTGTCCTATTCGGACTAGAGGGGAGGGGGCGCGCGGCCTGCCTGGCCGGCCCTTCCTCTTCTCTCTTATGGCCCATCAAGGCCCATAGACCTCCCGGGGGGTTCCCGTAACCTCCGGTGTTCCGGTAACTTCCTGCTTTCATCCGAACCTTCCAAGTCCAAACATAGGCTTCCAATATATCAATCTTTATGTCTCGACCATTTCGAGACTCCTCGTCATGTCCGTGATCACATCCGGACTCAACAACCTTCGTACATCAATACTTATAAACTCATAATGAATCATCATCGAAACATTAAGCGTGCGGACCCTACGGGTTCGAGAACTATGTAGACATGACCTAGAACCATTCTCGGTCAATAACCAATAGCGGAACCTGGATGCCCATATTGGTTCCTACATATTCTACGAAGATCTTTATCGGTCAAACCGCATAACGATATACGTTGTTCCTTTTGTCATCGGTATGTTACTTACCCGAGATTCGATCGTCGGTATCCAATACCTAGTTCAATCTCAAGCTTGGTAAGTCTCTTTACTCGTTCCGTAATACATCATCTTACAACTAACTCATTAGTTGTAATGCTTGCAAGGCTTATGTGATGTGTATCACCGAGAAGGCCCAGAGATACCTCTCCGACAATCGGAGTGACAAAACCTAATCTCAAAATACGCCAACCCAACAAGTACCTTTGGAGACACCTGTAGTACTCCTTTATAATCACCCAGATTACGCTTGTGACGTTTGGTAGTACCAAAGTGTTCCTCCGTAAACGGAGTTGCATAATCTCATAGTTACAGGAACATGTATAGGTCATGAAGAAAGCAATAGCAATATACTAAACGATCAAGTGCTAAGCTAACGGAATGGGTCATGTCAATCACATCATTCTCCTAATGATGTGATCTCATTAATCAAATGACAACACATGTCTATGGTTAGGAAACATAACCATCTTCGATTAATGAGCTAGTCTAGTAGAGGCATACTAGTGACTATCTGTTTGTCTATGTATTCACACATGTATTATGTTTCCGGTTAATACAATTCTAGCATGAATAATAAACATTTATCATGATATAAGGAAATAAATAATAACTTTATTATTGCCTCTAGGGCATATTTCCTTCAGTCTCCCACTTGCACTAGAGTCAATAATCTAGATTACACAGTAATGATTCTAACACCCATGGAGTCTTGGTGCTTCATGATCATCATCATTAGTTTCCTCACTAATTGGTGTAGTTGTCACAGGAACCGTTTCTTGTGATGAACTACCTTCCAATAAGGGAGCAGATATGCTTATCTCATCAAGTTCTACTTTCCTCCCACTCACTTCTTTGAGAGAAACTCCTTCTAGAAAGGATCCGAATTTAGCAACGAAAACTTTGCCTTCAGATCTGTGATAGAAGGTGTACCCAACAGTCTCCTTTGGGTATCCTATGAAGACACATTTCTCGATTTGGGTTCGAGCTTATCGGGTTGAAGTTTCTTCACATAAGCATCGCAGCCCCAAACTTTAAGAAACGACAACTTTGGTTTCTTGCCAAACCACAGTTCATACGGTGTCGCCTCAACGGACTTAGATGGTGCCCTATTTAACGTGAATGCGGCCGTCTCTAAAGCATATCCCCAAAGCGATAGCGGCAAATCAGTAAGAGACATCATAGATCGCACCATATCAAGTAAAGTACGATTATGACGCTCGGACACACCATTTCTCCGTGGTGTTCCGGTGGCGTGAGTTGCGAAACTATTCCACATTGTTTCAAATGTAAACCAAACTCGTAACTCAAATATTCTCCTCCACGATCCGATCGTAGAAATTTTATTTTCTTGTTACGATGATTTTCCACTTCACTCAAATTCTTTGAACTTTTCAAATGTTTCAGATTTGTGTTTCATTAAGTAGATATACCCATATCTGCTCAAATCATCTGTGAAGGTGAGAAAATAACGATACCGCCCAAGGCCTCAACATTCATTGGACCACAAACATCGGTATGTATGATTTCCAACAAATCAGTTGCTCGCTCCATAGTTTCGAGAACGGCGTTTTAGTCATCTTGCCCATGAGGCACGGTTCGCAAGTACCAAGTGATTCATAATCAAGTGATTCCGAAGCCCATCAAGATGGAGTTTCTTCATGCGTTTTACACCGATATGACCCAAACGGCAAGTGCCACAAATAAGTTGCATTATCATTATCAACTCTGCATCTTTTGGTTTCAACACTATGAATATGTGTACTACTATCGAGATTCAATAAAATAGACCACTCTTCAAAGGTGCATGACCATAAAAGATATTATTCATATAAATAGAACAACCATTATTCTCTGTCTTAAATGAATAACCGTCTCGCATCAAACAAGATCCAGATATAATGTTCATGCTTAACGCCGCACCAAATAACAATTATTTAGGTCTAAAACTAATCCCGATGGTAGATGTAGAGGTAGCGTGCCGACCGCGATCACATCGACTTTGGAACCATTTCCCACGCCAAGATCGTCACCTCGTCCTTAGCCAATCTTCGCTAATCCGTAGTTCTGCTTGAGTTGCAAATATTAGCAATGAACCAATATCAAATACCCGGTACTATCATGAGTATTAGTAAGGTAGACATCAATAACATGTATATCACATATACCTTTGATCACCTTGCCATCCTTCTTATCCGCCAAATACTTGGGGCAGTTCCGCTTCCAAAGGTCCATCGCTTGCGGTAAAACACTCGATTTCAGGCTTAGGTCCAGACTTGGGTTTCTTCTCTTGATCAGCAACTTTCTTGCTGTTCTTTTGAAGTTTCCTTCTTCTTTCCTTTGCCCTTTTCTTGAAACTAGTGGTCTTGTTGACCATCAACACTTGATGCTCTTTCTTGATTTCTACCTCTGCGGCTTTTAGCATTGCGAAGAGCTCGAAATTGTTTTAGTCATCCCTTGCATATTATAGTTCATCACGAAGCTCTTGTAGCTTGGTGGCGATGATTGGAGAATTTCATCAATGACACTATCATCCGGAAGAGTAACTCCCAGTTGAATCAAGTGATTATTATACCCGGACATTTTGAGTATATGTTCACCGACGTAACTATTCTCCTCCATCTTGCAGCTATAGAACTTATTGGAGACTTCATATCTCTCAATCCGGGCATTTGCTTGAAATATTAACTTCAACTCTGGAACATCTCATATGCTCCATGACGCTCAAAACGCCGTTGAAGACCCGGTTCTAAGCCGTAAAGCATGGCACAATCGAACTATCGAGTAGTCATCGACTTTGCTCACGACGCTCACAACTTCGGCGTTGTTCTGCAGCAGGTTCTGGCACCCAGCGGTGCTTCCAGACGTAATTCTTACGTGCAACAATGAGGATAATCCTCAAATTACGGACCCAGTCCGTGTAATTGCTACCATCATCTTTCAACTTTGCTTTCTCAAGGACGCATTAAAATTCAACGGAACAACAAAGACGAGCCATCTATCTACAAAGAAACATAGACAAGCAAAATACTATCGGTACTAAGTTCATGATAAATTTAAGTTTAATTAATCATATTAAAAACTCCCACTTAGACGACATCTCTCTAGTCATCTAAGTGATTACGTGATCCAAATTAACTAAACCATGTCCGATCATCACGTGAGATGGAGTAGTTTCAATGGTGAACATCACTATGTTGATCATATCTACTATATGATTCACGCCGACCTTTCGGTCTCCGTGTTCCGAGGCCATATCTGTTATATGCTAGGCTCGTCAAGTTTAACCTGAGTATTCGCGTGCGCAACTGTTTTGCACCCGTTGTATTTGAACGTAGAGCCTATCACACCCGATCATCACGTGGTGTCTCAAAGACGAAGAACTTTCGCAACGGTGCATACTCGGGAGAACACTTCTTGATAATTTTAGTGAGAGATCATCTTATAATGCTACCGTCAATCAAAGCAAGATAAGATGCATAAAGGATAAACATCACATGCAATCAATATAAGTGATATGATATGGTCATCATCATCTTGTGCTTGTGATCTCCATCGCCAAGCACCGCCATGATCACTATCGCCACCGGTAGCGACACCTTGATCTCCATCGTAGCATCGTTGTCGCCTTGCCAGCTATTGCTTGTACGACTATCGCTATCGCTTAGTGATAAAGTAAAGCAATTACATGGCTTTTGCATTTCATACAATAAAGCGACAACCATATGGCTCCGCCAGCCAAGCCGATAACTCGGTTACAAAACATGATCATCTCATACAATAAAATATAGCATCACGTCTTGACCACATCACATCACAACATGCCCTGCAAAAACAAGTTAGACGTCCTCTACTTTGTTGTTGCAAGTTTTACGTGGCTGCTACGGGCTGAGCAAGAACCGTTCTTACCTACGCATCAAAACCACAACGATAGTTTGTCAAGTTGGTGCTGTTTTAACCTTCGCAAGGACGGGCGAGCCACACTCGGTTCAACTAAAGTGAGAGAGACAGACACCGCCGTCACCTTTAAGCAACTAGTGCTCGCAGCGGTGAAACCAGTCTCGCGTAAGCGTCTGCGTAATGTCGGTCCGGGCCGCTTCATCTCACAATACCGCCAACCAAAGTATGACATGCTGGTAAGCGGTATGACTTATATCGCCCACAACTCACTTGTGTTCTACTCGTGCAGATGACATCAACGCATAAAACCAGGCTCGGATGCCATTTGTTGGGGAACGAGTAATTTCAAAAATTTCCTACGCACACGCAAGACCATGGTGATGGCATAGCAACGAGAGGGAGAGTATCCGCCCACGCACCCTCGTGAGACCGAAAGCGGAAGCGTTATAACAACGCTGTTGATGTAGTCGACGTCTTCACGATCCGACCGATCCAAGCACCGAACGTCGGCACCTCCGAGTTCTGCACACGTTCAGCTCGATGACGATCCCGGACTCGATCCAAAGAAAGTGTCGGGATGAGTTCCACAAGACGACGGCGTGGTGGACGATGATGATGCTCCACCGACGCAGGGCTTCGCCTTAAGCTCCGCGACGATATGACCAAGTGGAATATGGTGGAGGGGGCACCGCACACGGCTAAGGAACGATCCGTAGATCAACTTGTGTGTCATGGGGTGCCCCGCCTCAGATATATAAAGGAGCCAAGGGGGTGCGGCCAGCCCTAGGGGAGGCGGCGCTGGAGGAGTCCTACTCCCACCGAGTAGGACTCCCCCTCCCTAGTTGGATTAGGATTGGAGGAGGGGAAGAGGAAGGGGCACCGTGTTGGGGAACGAGTAATTTCAAAAATTTCCTACGAACACGCAAGACCATGGTGATGGCATAGCAACGAGAGGGAAGAGTGTCCGTCCACGCACTGTGAGACCGAAAGCGAAGCGTTATAACAACGCTGTTGATGTAGTCGACGCCTTCACGATCCGACCGATCCAAGCACCGAACGTCACGGCACCTCCGAGTTCGCACACGTTCAGCTCGATGACGATCCCGGACTCGATCCAGCAAAGTGTCGGGATGAGTTCCACAAGACGACGGCGCAGTGACGATGTTGATGCTCCACCGACGCAGGGCTTCGCCTAAGCTCCGCGACGATATGACTTCTCCGGCGCAGGGCTTCGCCTAAGCTCTCTGACGATATGACCAAGTGGAATATGGTGGAGGGGGCACCGCACACGGCTAAGGAACGATCCGTAGATCAACTTGTGTGCCATGGGGTGCCCCCTGCCTCAGATATAAAGGAGCAAAGGGGGTGCGGCCGGCCCTAGGGAGGCGCTGCCGAGGAGTCCTACTCCCACCGAGTAGGACTCCCCCTCTCCTAGTTGGAGTAGGATTGGGGAGGGGAAGAGGAAGGCGCGCCCCCTCTCCTGTCCTATTCAGACTAGAGGGGGAGGGGGCGCCCTGCCCCCGGCCGGCCGGCCCTTCCTCTTCTCCCTTGTGGCCCATTAAGGCCCATATACCCCGGGGTTCCGTAACCCCTGTTCCAAGAACTTCCGCTTTCATTCGAACCCTTCCAAGTCCAAACATAGGCTTCCAATATATCAATCTTTATGTCTCGACCATTTCGAGACTCCTCGTCATGTCCGTGATCACATCCGGACTCGAACAACCTTCGGTGCATCAAAACTTATAAACTCATAATGAACTGTCATCGAAACGTTAAGCGTGCGGACCCTACGGGTTCGAGAACTATGTAGACATGACCTAGAACCATTCTCGGTCAATAACCAATAGCGGAACCTGGATGCCCATATTGGTTCCTACATATTCTCTGAAGATCTTTATCGGTCGAACCGCATAACGACATACGTTGTTCCCTTTGTCATCGGTATGTTACTTACCCGAGATTCGATCGTCGGTATCCAATACCTAGTTCAATCTCGTTACCGGTAAGTCTCTTTACTCGTTCCGTAATACATCATCTCACAACTAACTCATTAGTTGTAATGCTTGCAAGGCTTAAGTGATGTGTATTACCGAGAAGGCCCAGAGATACCTCTCCGACAATCGGAGTGACAAAACCTAATCTCAAATACGCCAACCCAACAAGTACCTTTGGAGACACCTGTAGTACTCCTTTATAATCACCCGATTACGTTGTGACGCTTGGTAGTACCAAAGTGTTCCTCCGTAAACGGAGTTGCATAATCTCATAGTTACGTGGAACATGTATAGGTCATGAAGAAAGCATTAGCAATATACTAAACGATCAAGTGCTAAGCTAACGGAATGGGTCATGTCAATCACATCATTCTCCTAATGATGTGATCCCATTAATCAAATGACAACACATGTCTATGGTTAGGAAACACAACCATCTTTGATTAATGAGCTAGTCTAGTAGAGGCATACTAGTGACTATCTGCTTGTCTATGTATTCACACATGTATTATGTTTCCGGTTAATACAATTCTAGCATGAATAATAAACATTTATCATGGTATAAGGAAATAAATAATAACTTTATTATTGCCTCTAGGGCATATTTCCTTCATCTCCCACTTGCACTAGAGTCAATAATCTAGATTACATAGTAATGATTCTAACACCCATGGAGTCTTGGTGCTGATCATGTTTTGCTCGTGGAAGAGGCTTAGTCAACGGTCTCGCAACATTCAGATCCGTATGTATTTTGCAAATCTCTATGTCTCCCACTTGGACTTGGTCCCGAATGGAATTGAAGCGTCTCTTGATATGCTTGGTCCTCTTGTGAAATCTGGATTCCTTTGCCAAGGCAATTGCACCAAGATTGTCACGAAAGATCTTCATCGGTCCCGATGCACTAGGTATGACACCTAGATCGAAATGAACTCTTTCATCCAGACTCCTTCATTTGCTGCTTCGAAGCAGCTATGTACTCCGCTTCACATGTAGATCCCGCCACGACGCTTTGTTTAGAACTGCACCAACCGACAGCTCCACCGCTTAATAAAAACACGATCCGGTTTGCGATTTAGAATCGTCCGGATCGGTGTCAAAGCTTGCATCGACGTAACCATTTACGACTAGCTCTTTGTCACCTCCATATCGAGAAACATATCCTTAGTCCTTTTCGTATTTCAGATGTTCTTGACCGCTGTCCAAAGATCCACTCTGGATTACTTTGGTACCTTCCTGCCAAGCTTACAGCTAAGCATACGTCGGTCCGGTACACAGATTGCATACATGATAGAGCCTATGGCTGAAGCATAGGAACATCTTTCATTTTCTCTCTATCTTCTGCTGTGGTCGGGCATTGAGTCGACTCAATCTTACACCTTGTAACACAGTAAAAACCTTTCTTTGCTCGATCCATTTTGAACTTTTCAAAACTTTATCAAGGTATGTGCTTTGTGAAAGTCCAATTAAGCGCCTTGATCTATCTCTATAGATCTTGATGCCCAATATGTAAGCAGCTTCACCGAGGTCTTTCATTGAAAAACTTTTATTCAAGTATCCTTTATGCTATCCAGAAATTCTATATCATTTCCAATCAATAATATGTCGTCCACATATAATATCGAAATGCTACAGAGCTCCCACTCACTTTCTTGTAAATACAAAGCTTCTCCAAAAGTCTCAGATAAACCCATATGCTTTGATCACACTATCAAAGCGCTTATTCCAACTCCGAGAGGCTTGCACCGCACCATAAATTGATCGCTGGAGCTTGCACACTTTGTTAGCACCCTTTGGATCGACAAAACCTTCTGGTTGCATCATATACAACTCTTCTTCTAGAAATCCATTCAAGAATGCAGTTTTACATCCATTTGCCAAATTTCATAATCATAAAATGCGGCAATTGCTAACATGATTCGGACAGACTTAAGCATCGCTACGGGTGAGAAAGTCTCATCGTAGTCAACCCCTTGAACTTGTCGAAAACCTTTCGCAACAAGTCGAGCTTTGTAGACGAGTTATATTACCATCGGCGTCGGTCTTCTTCTTAAAGATCCATTTATTCTCAATGGCTTGCCGATCATCGGCAAGTCAACCAAAGTCCATACTTTGTTCTCATACATGGATCCCATCTCAGATTTCATGGCTTCCAGCCATTTTATGGAATCTGGGCTCACCATCGCTTCTTCATAGTTTGTAGGTTCGCCATGGTCAAGTAACATGACTTCGAAATAGGATTACCGTACCACTCTGTGCGATTTTACTCGTTGACCTCGAGTTCAAGAGTAACTTGATCTCAAGCTTCATGATCATCATCATTAGTTTCCTCACTAATTGGTGTAGTTGTCACAGAACCATTTCTTGTGATGAACTACTTTCCAATAAGGGAGCAGATCTGATATCTCATCAAGTTCTACTTTCCTCCCACTCACTTCTTTCGAGAGAAAC
Organism: Aegilops longissima; assembly: GCA_021605205.1. Lineage (NCBI taxonomy): Eukaryota > Viridiplantae > Streptophyta > Magnoliopsida > Poales > Poaceae > Aegilops > Aegilops longissima. Next base: position 552,403,621 of record CM038681.1, on the reverse strand, counting down.
TCCTTCTCTAGAAAGGATCCGAATTTAGCAATGAAAATCTTGCCTTCAGATCTGTGATAGAAGGTGTACCCAACATCTCCTTTGGGTATCCTATGAAGACACATTTTTCCGATTTGGGTTCGAGCTTATCTGGTTGAAGTTTCTTCACATAAGCATCGCAGCCCCAAACTTTAAGAAACGACAACTTTGGTTTCTTGCCAAACCACAGTTCATACGGTGTCGTCTCAACGGATTTAGATGGTGCCCTATTTAACGTGAATGCGCCGCCTCTAAAGCATATCCCCAAAATGATAGCGGTAAATCAGAAGAGACATCATAGATCGCACCATATCAAGTAAAGTACGATTCGACGCTCGGACACACCATTTCTTTGTGGTGTTCGGGTGGCGTGAGTTGCTAAACTATTCCACATTGTTTCAAATGTAAACCAAACTCAGAACTCAAATATTCTCCTCCACGATCAGATCGTAGAAACTTTATTTTCTTGTTACGATGATTTTCCACTTCACTCTGAAATTCTTTGAACTTTTCAAATGTTTCAGATTTGTGTTTCATTAAGTAGATATACCCATATCTGCTCAAATCATCTGTGAAGGTGAGAAAATAACGATACCGCCAAGGCCTCAACATTCATTGGACCACAAACATCGGTATGTATGATTTCCAACAAATCAGTTGCTCGCTCCATAGTTCCGAGAACGGCGTTTTGGTCATCTTGCCCATGAGGCACGGTTCATAAGTACCAAGTGATTCATAATCAAGTGATTCCGAAGCCCATCAAGATGGAGTTTCTTCATGCGTTTTACACCGATATGACCTAAACGGCAAGTGCCACAAATAAGTTGCACTATCATTATCAACTCTGCATCTTTTGGCTTCAACATTATGAATATGTGTATCACTACTATCGAGATTCAACAAGAATAGACCATTCTTCAAGGGTGCATGACCATAAAAGATATTACTCATATAAATAGAACAACCATTATTCTCTGATTTAAATGAATAACCGTCTCGCATCAAACAAGATCCAGATATAATGTTCATGCTCAACGCGGCACCAAATAACAATTATTTAGGTCTAAAACTAATCCCAAGGTAGATGTAGAGGTAGCGTGCCGACCGCGATCACATTGACTTTGGAACCATTTCCCACGCCGATCGTCACCTCATCCTTTGCCAATCTCGTCTATTCCGTAGTCCCTGCTTGAGTTGCAAATATTAGCAATGTAACCAAGATCAAATACCCAGTGCTACTACGAGCTCTAGTAAGGTACACATCAATAACATGTATATCACATATACCTTTGTTCACCTTGCCATCCTTCTTATCCGCCAAATACTTGGGGCAGTTCCGCTTCTAGTGTCCATCGCTTGCAGTAAAACACTCGCTTTCAGGCTTAGGTCCAGACTTGGGTTTCTTCTCTTGATCAGCAACTTTCTTGTTGTTCTTTTGAAGTTTCCTTCTTCTTCCCTTTGCCCTTTTCTTGAAACTAGTGGTCTTGTTGACCATCAACACTTGATGCTCTTTCTTGATTTCTACCTCCGCTGCTTTTAGCATCGCGAAGAGCTCGAGAATTGTCTTAGTCATCCCTTGCATATTATAGTTCATCACGAAGCTCTTGTAGCTTGGTGGCGTGATTGGAGAATTCATCAATGACACTATCATCCGGAAGATTAACTCCCAGCTGAATTAAGTGATTATTATACCTGGACATTTTGAGTATGTGCTCACCGATGTAACTATTCTCCTCCATCTTGCAGCTATAGAACTTATTGGAGACTTCATATCTCTCAATCCGGGCATTTGCTTGAAATATTAACTTCAACTCCTGGAACATCTCATATGCTCCATGACGCTCAAAACGTCGTTGAAGACCCGGTTCTAAGCCGTAAAGCATGGCACACTGAACTATAGAGTAGTCATCAGCTTTGCTTTGCCAGACGCTCACAACTTCGGTGCAGCTCTGCAGCAGGCACGCACCCAGCGGTGCTTCCAGGCGTAATTCTTCCATGCAGCAATGAGGATAATCCTCAAATTACGGACCCAGTCCGTGTAATTGCTACCATCATCTTTCAACTTTGCTTTCTCAAGGAACGCATTAAAATTCAACGGAACAACAGACGAGCCATCTATCTACAAGAAACATAGACAAGCAAAATACTATCGGTACTAAGTTCATGATAAATTTAAGTTCAATTAATCATATTAAAAACTCCCACTTAGACAGACATCTCTCTAGTCATCTAAGTGATCACGTGATCCAAATCAACTAAACCATGTCCGATCATCACGTGAGATGGAGTAGTTTCAATGGTGAACATCACTATGTTGATCATATCTACTATATGATTCACGCCGACCTTTCGGTCTCCGTGTTCCGAGGCCATATCTGTTATATGCTAGGCTCGTCAAGTTTAACTGAGTATTCGCGTGCAACTGTTTTGCACCGTTGTAGATGGACGAGAACTTATCACACCGATCATCACGTGGTGTCCGGGTACTAAGAACTTTGGCAACGGTGCATACTCGGGAGAACACTTCTTGATAATTTTAGTGAGAGATCATCTTATAATGCTACCGTCAATCAAAGCAAGATAAGATGCATAAAGGATAAACATCACATGCAATCAATATAAGTGATATGATATGGTCATCATCATCTTGTGCTTGTGATTCCATCGCCAAGCACCGCCATGATCACCATCGCCACCGGCGCGACACCTTGATCTCCATCGTAGCATCGTTGTCGTCTCGCCAACTATTGCTTCTACGACTATCGCTATCGCTTAGTGATAAAGTAAAGCAATTACATGGCGTTTGCATTTCATACAATAAAGCGACAACCATATGGCTCCGCCAGCTGCCGATAACTCGTTACAAAACATGATCATCTCATACAATAAAATATAGCATCACGCCTTGACCACATCACATCACAACATGCCCTGCAAAAACAAGTTAGACGTCCTCTACTTTGTTGTTGCAAGTTTTACGTGGCTGCTACGGGCTGAGCAAGAACCGTTCTTACCTCGCATCAAAACCACAACGATAGTTTGTCAAGTTGGTGCTGTTTTAACCTTCGCAAGGACCGGCGAGCCACACTCGGTTCAACTAAAGTGAGAGACACAGACACCGCCGGTCACCTTTAAGCAACTAGTGCTCGAGCGGTGAAACCAGTCTCGCGTAAGCGTCTGGCGTAATGTCGGTCCGGCCGCTTCATCTCACAATACCGCCGAACCAAAGTATGACATGCTGGTAAGCGGTATGACTTATATCGCCCACAACTCACTTGTGTTCTACTCGTGCATATGACATCAACGCATAAAACCAGGCTCGGATGCCATTTGTTGGGGAACGTAGTAATTTCAAAAATTTTCCTACGAACACGCAAGACCATGGTGATGGCATAGCAACGAGAGGAAGAGTGTCCGCCCACGCACTCGTGAGACCGAAAGCGGAAGCGTTATAACAACGCTGTTGATGTAGTCGACGCCTTCACGATCCGACCGATCCAAGCACCGAACGTCACGGCACCTCCGAGTTCTGCACACGTTCAGCTCGATGACGATCCCGGACTCGATCCAGCAAAGTGTCGGGATGAGTTCCACAAGACGACGGCGTGGTGGCGATGTTGATGCTCCACCGACGCAGGGCTTCGCCTAAGCTCCGCGACGATATGACTTCTCCGGCGCGCAGGCTTCGCCTAAGCTCTCTGACGATATGACCAAGTGGAATATGGTGGAGGGGCACCGCACACGGCTAAGGAACGATCCGTAGATCAACTTGTGTGTCATGGGGTGCCCCCTGCCCCGTATATAAAGGAGCAAAGGGGTGCGGCCGGCCCTAGGGAGGCGCTGGAGAGTCCTACTCCCACCGAGTAGGACTCCCCCTCCTAGTTGGAGTAGGATTGGGGAGGGAAGAGGGAAGGCGCGCGCCTCTCTCCTGTCCTATTCGGACTAGAGGGGAGGGGCGCGCGCCTGCCCCGGCCGGCCCTTCCTCTTCTCCCTTGTGGCCCATTAAGGCCCATATACCCCCGGGGTTCCGTAACCCCGGTGTTCCTAGAACTTCCAGCTTTCATTCGAACCCTTCCAAGTCCAAACATAGGCTTCCAATATATCAATCTTTATGTCTCGACCATTTCGAGACTCCTCGTCATGTCCGTGATCACATCCGGGACTCGAACAACCTTGGTGCATCAAAACTTATAAACTCATAATGAACTGTCATCGAAGCGTTAAGCGTGCGGACCCTACGGGTTCGAGAACTATGTAGACATGACCTAGAACCATTCTCGGTCAATAACCAATAGCGGAACCTGGATGCCCATATTGGTTCCTACATATTCTACTGAAGATCTTTATCGGTCAAACCGCATAACGACATACGTTGTTCCTTTGTCATCGGTATGTTACTTACCCGAGATTCGATCGTCGGTATCCAATACCTAGTTCAATCTCGTTACGGTAAGTCTCTTTACTCGTTCCGTAATACATCATCTCACAACTAACTCATTAGTTGTAATGCTTGCAAGGCTTAAGTGATGTGTATTACCGAGAAGGCCCAGAGATACCTCTCCGACAATCGGAGTGACAAAACCTAATCTCAAATACGCCAACCCAACAAGTACCTTTGGAGACACCTGTAGTACTCCTTTATAATCACCCGATTCGTTGTGACGCTTGGTAGTACCAAAGTGTTCCTCCGTAAACGGAGTTGCATAATCTCATAGTTACAGGAACATGTATAGGTCATGAAGAAAGCATTAGCAATATACTAAACGATCAAGTGCTAAGCTAACGGAATGGGTCATGTCAATCACATCATTCTCCTAATGAGGTGATCCCATTAATCAAATGACAACACATGTCTATGGTTAGGAAACACAACCATCTTTGATTAATGAGCTAGTCTAGTAGAGGCATACTAGTGACTATCTGTTTGTCTATGTATTCACACATGTATTATGTTTCCGGTTAATACAATTCTAGCATGAATAATAAACATTTATCATGGTATAAGGAAATAAATAATAACTTTATTATTGCCTCTAGGGCATATTTCCTTCACGCCGCCCCCCCTCTCCTTGTCCTATTCGGACTAGAGGGGGGAGGGGGGCGCGCGGCCTGCCTGGCCGGCCCTTCCTCTTCTCTCTTATGGCCCATCAAGGCCCATAGACCTCCGGTGGGGTTCCGGTAACCTCCCGGTGTTCCGGTAACTTCCTGTTTTCATCCGGAACCTTTCCGAAGTCCAAACATAGGCTTCCAATATATCAATCTTTATGTCTCGACCATTTCGAGACTCCTCGTCGTGTTCGTGATCACATCCGGGACTCCGAACAACCTTCGGTACATCAATACTTATAAACTCATAATGAATCATCATCGAAGCGTTAGCGTGCGGACCCTACGGGTTCGAGAACTATGTAGACCTGACCTAGAACCATTCTCGGTCAATAACCAATAGCGGAACCTGGATGCCCATATTGGTTCCTACATATTCTACGAAGATCTTTATCGGTCAAACCGCATAACGATATCGTTGTTCCTTTTGTCATCGGTATGTTACTTACCCGAGATTCGATCGTCGGTATCCAATACCTAGTTCAATCTAGTTCTTGGTAAGTCTCTTTACTCATTCCGTAATACATCATCTTACAACTAACTCATTAGTTGTAATGCTTGCAAGGCTTATGTGATGTGTATCACCGAGAAGGCCCAGAGATACCTCTCCAGACAATCGGAGTGACAAAACCTAATCTCAAATACGCCAACCCAACAAGTACCTTTGGAGACACCTGTAGTACTCCTTTATAATCACCCGATTACGTTGTGACGATTGGTAGTACCAAAGTGTTCCTCCGTAAACGGAGTTGCATAATCTCATAGTTACAGGAACATGTATAGGTCATGAAGAAAGCAATAGCAATATACTAAATGATCAAGTGCTAAGCTAACGGAATGGGTCATGTCAATCACATCATTCTCCTAATGATGTGATCTCATTAATCAAATGACAACACATCTCTATGGTTAGGAAACATAACCATCTTCGATTAATGAGCTAGTCTAGTAGAGGCATACTAGTGACTATCTGTTTGTCTATGTATTCACACATGTATTATGTTTCCGGTTAATACAATTCTAGCATGAATAATAAACATTTATCATGATATAAGGAAATAAATAATAACTTTATTATTGCCTCTAGGGCATATTTCCTTCAACATGCCCAACCCTGCAATCCTGTTGAACTCTCTTCGGAATCCTGTTGTACAAGTCTGGCGCGACCTCCTTAATTTTCACTCCATCTAGCCACCTATCTTCCCAGAACAGGGTGGATTCTCCATTCCTTGCACTGACCCTCAAAGCAGCCTGACATACTTGCATGGACTCATCAGGCACCTGTATTTTGAACTCACTCCACGGCCTACTCTCATCCGCACGAGCTAGCCACGACCACCGCGCCTGCATCGCCAGATTCATCTAACGCAAGTTGGGAATGCCAAGCCCACCCGCCCACTTGGGCGCACACACTGTCTCCCAAGCGACGGCACAATTTCCACCCTTGGCCTTCTCCTTGTTGCACCATAAGAATCCTCTACACACTTTATTCATAGCCGCGTTCGTTTTCATTGGGAGCTCCAGCGCCATCATCGCATGTATCGGCATGGCACACAATACTGACAAGACAAGTGTCAGTCTTCCACTCTTTGGCATAAGTGCGGCCTTCCACTTAGGCAATTGGTTCGCCATGTTGTCCACCAGGTACTGAAGCTGCGCAACAGACTGTTTCCTTAGAGCAAGAGGCAAACCAAGGTACTTGATCGGGAAGGACCCAATCGGGCATCCCAACTCATCCGCGGCCAAGGCAATCTCCTCCTCCGTGCATCTAATCGGCACGGCCGCAGATTTCGACATGTTGATGCGTAACCCGGAGGCCTCTCCAAACAAGGCTAGGATAGCCCTACAAGCTTCCAAATCCACCATTCTCGGTTTAACGAACAAAACCACATCATCCGCATAGATCGACAGTCTTTGCTTCATACCTCTCGAAGCCAAAGGTTCCAGCACTCCTCGGTCCACAGCTACCTCAAACATCCACTGTAGTGGCTCCATGGTGAGAATGAACAACATAGGTGAGAGGGAATCACCTTGTCTCATGCCTTTGCAGTTGTAGATAGTTTCCCTGGGTTCTCCATTCACCATCACTTTGGTAGTCGATGTGGCTAAGATTCCATAAATAATCCACGCTCTCCACTTCGGGCCAAATCCAAGATGTTGCATCACTTCTAGCAGGAACGGCCATTGCATCGAGTCAAAAGCCTTGGAGATATCCAACTTGAGCAAAACCGCGGAACTCCTCAAGGCATGTAGCCGTCGTGCCATACATTGCACCAACATGAAGTTATCATGCAAAGACCTCCCCTTCACGAACGCGCTTTGATGAATCCCCACCAGGTTTGGGAGCTCCACCACAAGCCTAATTGATAGAACCTTCTCGAAGATCTTGATAACTCCATGCACTAGATTTATCGGCCTGAATCTCCCACATCCAACGCACCTTCCTTCTTCGGAAGAAGAGACACAAGAGACTTATTGATAGCCGCCATTCCCCTCACATCTTCACGGTACATGCAGTCCATGGCTTTCATGAAATCCGCCTTGATAATGTGCCAACACACGGCATAGAACCTCCCAGTAAAGCCGTCCGGACCTGGTGCCTTGTCCATGGGCATGGCCTTGACCACACACTCCACCTCTTCCGTCAGGAAAGGCACCTCTAAGTGCAATAAGTCTCGTCGAGGAAGATCCAACTCATCCAGCATAAGAGTGTGCACCTGCTGTTCACAACTTCCAAAAGCCTGCCCATAGTATGCATCCACTGCCGAGGCAACCTCCTCCTGGCCCTTATACAGCCTGCCATTGTATCTAACTAAGCGCATCACATTTTTCCGCTGCCTATGACTGGCCTGCTGATGAAACAACCTTGTATTTCCATCCCCTTCCTTTAGATGCAACAGTCTCGACCGTTGTCTTGCAATTGACCGTTCCAACGCACATAGGCCCAGGAGTTTTTGCTTCAAAGTCCTTCTCAGCTCCCTTTCCATGGCCGAGAGAGCCCTAGATTCCATTGCCACATCCAGCCTCAAGATCACCTCCATGGCAATGGCGATCTGCAACTTAACATTGCCAATCCAACGATCACTCCAACTTTGAAGAGCTTTTGCCGTGGCCCTCAGCTTGTTGTGCAACGTGACATAGTCATTAGACGCTGCCGGAGTTGAGTCCCAAGCCCTCTGCACAGTCTCCATAAACCCTGGCGCCTTCACCCAAAAAGCTTCAAACTTGAAGCGCTTATGCACCCCAATCTCCACGTTCATATCCAACATCAGCGGGCAATGATCCGAGATCGCCGTCCCCAGAGCAGATAAGAAACAAGCCGGAAACGCGTCATCCCACTCATTAGAAACAAAGACGTGATCAATCTTCACCAAGGTTGCGTGCTGCCTCTCATTGGACCATGTGTACCGTCGCCCATTTAGGTACAACTCCTTCATCTCCAGCCTATTCAGCCTTGACCGAAATCTTGCCAACATCCTTCTACTAATGAGGTCATTGGTCTTATCCTTCTATTTCACAATTAAGTTGAAGTCTCCCGCTATCAGCCATGGCCCTGCATGCAATTCCCTGATGTCCGCTAGCTCTTGCAAAAATTCCACTTTGGCCCCATCATCTTGAGGACCATACACACACGTCATCCACCAATCCGCAGCACCCGACGACTTCACTAATGCCGTGAGCGAGTTATTTTGGTAGTGCGGATTTGATACCCTGGTTACGGCCTCGTCCCAGGCCAGTAGAATTCCACCTCTCGTTCCCACCGCCGGTACGTAGTAGAAGTTGCAAAATTTATTCCCAAGACATTGTTGTACAACTGGTACAGTTATCTCCTGCAGCTTGGTCTCCTGAAGGCATACGATGCCAGGATTCGCCGCAAGAACTACTTGATGCACGACACTCCTACGTGCGGGGGCATTCAGCCCTCTCACATTCCACACGAGCACTTTCATGGGCAGCGAACACATCGCGACATCCTACATGACCACCCGAACCCTCCGCCTAGGCCGCCGTGGCCTCCACATGAGATACATCCAGAGCAGGTGCCGCCGGCGACTCCCATCCATAGAGAGCCAGCACGGCCGCAATATGCACATCCGACAACGGGTGAGAGAACAACTCCACGTACATGCTGAGTGCCTCGTCTGATATTGCTTCCCCCTCATTGGCCAAGCAGAGCCTCCGAATGAGCACCTGCTGCGGTTTAGATGCTCCATGCCTTGCAATCCTTGCGCTCCTCCTAGGGGTGACATCCAGTTGCCTCTTCTTCCGAGGCTTCCGTGCATGCACCTCCACCGTACGCGACTCCGGCCTCGTCAAGATGGGTGCCAAGGACTTGCACATACTCTCACACATGCGCACCACCTCTCCATGTCCATCCCTCTCCTGACTAACCGCCACGGGCGTGCAAGGCAGAACGTCCCCTGCATGTGGCTCATCGCACCCCGATAGACTGACCTGAAATGTCTCCCAACCATGCACCTGACCCACATGCACCTGCCAATCCTCCCTGTCCGGCGGGCCCGACTCCTCCCTTGAAAAGGAACCCACCAGCGCAGCAGAATCCTCTACCGTCGAACTCCTCTCCCCGGCTACGTGCATGAAAACGGTCCCATCCATGCACGGCTCGCGATCCCCAGCCGCCACCTATCGCTCCTCCACCAACTGCCCGTCCTCAGCCCCATCCTGTCCCGACAAGCAATTATTGCTGCTGGATCCCCGCGCGGCCTCTGTCCCATCTTGCCGCTGCATATCATCCTTGGATCCCGCACCCACAGTGCCATCCTCCATTGGGCCCGGTAGCGCACCAGACCCCAGCCCTGACCCAATCGGTAGCTCCACCGAGCCGATCACAACGCTCCAATCATTGCATGCACCCACGACGGACACATCCAGCCTCGAACCCAACTGCTCCAGCGTGGACCCCGACCGCCAGCGGGGAAGAGTGACCGATGGTGGTGATCCCAAAGCGGAGCCAAACTGCATCAATCCTTGTCCAGAAGCGCACAACGACACCGGTTGGGCAGCACTAGAACCATCCACCGGCCTGACCCGCATCCCACCAGCCAGCTGGCATCCAGTCGTTCGCCCGACAGCCTCGCCAGTCAAGCTCAGGCCGCCAGCTAGTTCCACAGCCCCACCTGCCTGCCTTATCTGCACGTCATGCTCACTTTGATGACACAACACAGCTTTATTTTGAACGCCTTGTTGACCCGCAGCCGGAGACGGTCCCGCCGAGGACCTCGCCGACGGCGGCGCCTCGGCCTGCCCAGCATCACCTCCACCACGGCCCGGACGCCCACGGCCGTCAGCCGCACCATCTCCATGCTGAGCCGGCGGGCTCGGTGGCGGCGACAGCTCGGGATCGTCATCCTCATCCACCACTGGCTCAGCCAACTTGACGATGCGAATATTGTACTACAGCATGGCCGGCCTCGCCGCCGACGTGGTTCCTCAATGAACAGACGCCGCAGCTCCGGGATGCACTCTGGCCGGTCTGTCCGCAGCCAGACGTTGTAGCTCGACATGTCATACCGCCTCACCGTGCTATCCACCACGCCAACCACCAGCCCCAGGCCCTGGAGCACGGAGTTGACCGTCCTCCTCGTCCACACGTGCGCCGACACCCCCACCAACGCGACCGGCACCAGAAACGAGAGCGCCGCCCCGGTGGCCTGCGCCTGCCTCAACCATGGGCGCAAGGACAGCGTGAACCCAACCGTGACGCCGGCGAGAGACCGCCCCGCCGCACCATCCTGTCACGCAAACCCTGCTCCCGGCACAACACCAGAAAGTCCTCCGGGAAGAAAGCACAGATCGACATGTCGGCAGGCCCAACCTGAAACTCCTCGTGCAGCGCGGCCGCCGCCGCTGCCAGGTGCACGTCTGGCCTGGTGCCCGTGACAGTCACCACAACCGCCTTGGACAGCTCCTCCTCCATCTGCCAGAGATCCGCCGACTCCTCCATGTAACAGCACTCCACGGCCGGGCGGCGCACCGGCGACTCCACCCGGACATCATCGACTGGCCCGAAGGGCACCGAGAAGCTCGGGCCATCCACGCTCCCAACCGAGCCCTCGCGTACCACCTGCGACCACGGCCTGTCCACCTGCAGCAAGACGCCGGGCGGGCGGCGGGCGGAGGCGGCGGCAGAACAGCCTGCGCGGGAGCAGCCTGCCCACCCTGCGGGGACGAAGAACGACCCGCCGTCACCACCGGCACGACCGGCGACGAACTCCGCCTCGCCTCACACTCCCGGGCAATGTGGCCGGAACCACCGCACCGCACGCACAGCGTTTCGTTGGTACAAAAGCGGGAGATATGCCCATCGTCTCCGCAGTTGTAACAGCAGCCATGCAAGGAAGCCGGAATTCGCGTCCGCGGCGGCCTCGAGGTAGGCAGCAGGGGGGGGGGGTGCGGAAACCGGCACCGGGAAGCCGGCCGAGGCGGTGGGGAACCCGGCCTTCGTCTGCCAGGCCTGCACCTGAGGCAGCGCCGCCTCGCCTCCAGCACCACCCGCGCCCCCTGGACGATGGGACCAAACACCGTGCCTAGCACCTCTGGGACGACAATGGCGGAACGAAGGGGCGGCCTAGGCAGAGATGACGAAGCCTCAGACGCCGAGGAGGACGCCGCCGAGAGAGAAACCCGCGAGGCCATGAGAGGTGGACGCCGGCACCGGAGTGGTGGCCGGCGGGGTGAGGTGTCCACCGGCGCCGGAGTGGCCGCCGGCGCTCAGAGACGAGAGAGACGCTCAGAGACGAGAGAGGCGCTCCAGTAGGTGATGCTGGGTGAACAAAATAACATGCATAGCAACATCGCACATGTAACAACAACTATACTTGAGACATGAACAAATCACGACAAACGTTGTTTGTTAGTACTCGTAGTTGTTGCCTTGCGCCAGGGCGGTGCATGAGGCAGGTAATATTCCTATCTACACCAGCATATACGAACAACTCACGCAATACATATATAAACAACCCGTGAACTCCAAGTTATGCAAGTTCATTGCAAGGCATTGACAACATCAAACATATGATTTCATGTTTCTGGCACAGAGAAAATGACAACAACGTTGGAGCGACGAAGGGGCTTACACAACAAAAAGGGGAGAGGCACGAAGACGAACAATGGAGTCAAGGGGACACCGACCCAAAACATAAGCGGGCAAAGGGACACTGGCCTGCGGCCTAGCAGTGAGGAGTGCCTCCGAGTGTTGCCAACGACCGTCGGGATGAAAAGCCTCTTTGACGGCAGCTTACACCCCTGGTTCGTGTCCTTGGTTCGAGGAGGACGTCATCGCCTTCCTCGACGAGGCCGCTGCTGTCATGAAGCCAGCGGGCGACCTTCCATACGCCTCCAAACCACGCTGTTGAACTATAGAGCGTTGTGTGCCCCTGTGCCTAGTCAAAGCACACAGCGCCCACGATCACCCACGTACATGAGTAGTGGTGTAGTGGTGCAGTTAGCTACAGTAGTGGTGCTCGTCACCTGAGTTTTCTCCTGTACTTATATGGCCTAGACAGATCAATGCAAAGTGTGTTGTGTCTCATCTTCCTTCATGGTATCAGATGTCGCACGGTTCTAAGGGCATCTCCAGCCGTTCGGCCCCCCAGGGCGCCTAAATCCGGCGGCCTGGGGGCGTGCCGGCGCTAGTTCGGCCCCTGGAGGCGACCTAGCTCCCAGTCACGCCCCCACGCGCCGGCCCTAGGATGTGGAAAATTTAAACTTGGTCGTTCCCGCTCTCAAAAGACGCCGCAAATCCGGCGATCGGACGTAGTCTGGCGTTACAAAAAACAGAATCGGCGATCGCGGCGCCGGCGATTCACTCGGCGCGTGTCGGCTCCAGCGTTGGCGGAGTCGGCGTCTGCGGGCTCGTCGGGTCGGAGCTGCTTCGGTCTTTGGGCTGCGTCGGCGGCCGCACTGCTGGGCGGCGATGTAGACGCGTCGTTCGGGCTTGGCGTCCGTGTGGGCGTGGGCGTCGTCGGCAGCTCGTTCAGGATGAGGCCTCGCTGCGCCAGGTACCACGCCTTGAGCTTCTCGTCGTTGCTCTGGAGCATGTCCGCCCCGCCACTCAGAAAAGCCATGTCGGTGTTCCTCTGCTTCGCGGCGACGTTCGTCCGGAGCAGGTCGAGCTTGATGGCGTTGGTCTTAATTAGCGACGACCACCGCGCCTCGGTCTTCTCTTCGCGTAGGACAACCCGGGCCTGGGCTTCGGTGAGGCAATGCTCGATGGACTCCTGCAATATCGCGGTTGCCGCGTCGGCGCATTTCCCCTTCTTTGCCAATTTGTTGCCGTCCGGCCGCCCCTCTGACGCGCCCCTTCGTCAGAACAGGAGCCGACTCCTCCTCCTCCTCCTCCTCCTCCTCCTCCTCCTGCTTGTCCTCCTCCTCCTCGGGTTCCTGCGCGTCGTCGCCGTAGACGTAGCCGACCTCGGCCTCCATGTTGCCGCTGAGATCCACCACCTCGTCCTGGGTGGCGAACCCGGGAGACGCGGCGACCGCGGTCGATCCTGCCGCGATGATGTCGTCCATGTCGGCTCCGTGTCTTGGCGTCGCCGAGTGCGAAAGGTAGCGGTCCACGGTAGAGATGGGGCGTCGGTGTGGGCCAGAGGGCGGCGGACGGGAGTAGTTATATGGAGGGTACTGCGCCGGCGAAGGCGGGTGAGGGCGTCGGCGTGGCGGGTGACCATGAGGAAGGTCACGTTTGGATTGAACCACGTGCGGCGTCGCCGTCGGGCGTAGCCGGGCGACGATGAACCCATGGAGATCCGGCGCTTGCGGTCCCTGTAGCGTCTTGGGCATGGCGGACGACGGGTGGATTCATCCCGCTGGTCGACCGATGAGGAAGACACCGCCCAGCTGCCGCCGCTTTGTCGCGGGCCTTCTTGGCTATGGTTCGTTCCGCTGTCGGCGGTGATCGCCGTGCCGCTGAACTTCCACCTCCACTCGGCGTTCGACAGGCCGGTGGCTTCGATGGCGGCGCCCTCGGCTTCTCTGCTTCCACTGAGCCACGGCGCCCGATCGCGGTTGCCGCAAGGCTGTGTATGCGTCTTCTTCGCAAAGATGGCGTGCTTTTTCGCATGCGGCGGGAGGGTTTAAGCGGGAGAAAGGGAGAGAATGGCGGGAGGAAGGCGGCGGCGGGAGAGATGCGAGGAAAAGCGTCAATAAACGGCAGGAAAAGGCCCTCGGGTCGCCTCGTATGGCCCACGCGCTTTTTTTTGCATGCCGCTCCCCAGCGCCCCTGGGCGCGGGTTCGCCTGGGTCCGCGGCACCAGTTTTGACCCGTGCCAGTGAAAAACGGGCTTCTGGGGGCACGACTGAGGCCTTTTTTTTGGCTCCGGCGCGGCAAAATCGCATGGGGAGGGCCTTTGGGGGCGCGGCTGGAGATGCCCTAACCCCTTTGCGCCTGGTTCCTCCGCTTCCGCTCCCATGGACACGAACTCCTCTTCCTCCTCTGATGGCTCGCCCGCTGCATCACCCGGCCACGCTGCGGCCGCCGCCGGCGGCGGCGGCGGCGCCCTCCGCGTTGTGCCAGCGCCCGCTGTCTCGACTGCTGCCGGCCCCAGCGTTGTGCTTGCGGCGGCCTCCTTCCCTGCCTCCATCCTGCAGACGGTTGACATTCGTCAGCACGTCCTGGTCATTCTCGACCTGGCGGCCGACAACTACGCTCAGTGGCGGCGCTTCTTCGACGCTGTCATTGGCATGTTCGGCCTCCGCAGCCACCTGGACGCCGACTTCGCCGCTCCTCTCGACAACCCCGACTGGGTCATGGTCGACCACTGCGTGGTGCATTGGTTGTATACCACGATTTCGCCGGAGCTGCTCGAGATCGTCATGCAGCCTGAGGACACCGCCGCCACCGTTTGGGCCGCCATCCAGGGCATCTTCCACGACAACCAGCTCTCCCGTGCCGTCTACATCGACGCGGAGTACCACGCCTGCGTCCAGGGCGATCTGACCGTCCTGGAGTGCTGCATCCGCCTGAAGCGGTTCGCTGACCAACTCCGCGATCTGGGTCAGCCCGTCTCGGAGCCACAACAGGTCTTCAACCTCCTCCGCGGGCTCGGCCGTCAGTTTCATGGCGCGATCCCACACATCACGTCGCAGGTGCCTCTGCCGAGCTTTCTGCAGGCTCGCTCGTTCCTCATGCTGGAGGAGTTTCGCGCTGAGCAGGCCGTGCGCCAACAGTCGGCTCACGCTCTCCTCGCCGGCCGCGCTGGTGGCCCTGTGCCGCCGTCTCCTGGCGCTTCCAGCTCCGGTACCGCTCCAGGCAGTAGCCCCGCCGGTGGTCGCGAGCGTAACCGCCGTCGCGGGCGTGGGAACGGGGCCGGCAACTCGTCCTCCGCGGCTCCTTCTGCGCCCCGCAACCCAGCGTACCCGGTGCCTGCTACCGGCGCGAACTCCTGGACTGGCCTTGTCCAGGCATGGCCAGTCCCTTGGCGCGCGCCCGGCGCGGGCGTGCTCGGCCCGCGCCCCGGCGTTCCGCATCAGCAGGCCATGATGGCCGCGCCCATGGCTCCTCCACCGCCCGGCTACACCTACGGCTACGCCCCCGGCCTCAATCCCGGCGGATACGGACCCGCACCCAGTGGCTACGGCCCCGGCTTCACCCCCGGCGCGTCGACATCCACCACGCCCTGGGGCATGGGCACTCTTCAGAGTGCACTGCAGCACTCTGCCCAGTCGCCGCCGTCCGCCGGGAGCTCGTCGGACTGGGTCCTCGACACTGGGGCCTCCGCGCACATGACCTCCAACGCTGGTAACTTGCACTCTGTCCGCCCAGTTTCCACCTCTGCTCGTATCTTCGTCGGCAACGGTGATCATCTCCCGATCACCGGTGTTGGTGAGGGTGCACTCATCGCTACCAATTCCTCTCTGCAACTTCGCAATGTTCTCCTCTCTCCCTCTCTTATTCGCAATCTTTTATCTGTTCGTCAGTTAACTCGTGAGAACCCTGTTTCAGTAGAATTTGACAGTTTTGGTTTCTCTGTCAAGGACATCCGCACTCGGGCAGTGATTCTGCGATGTGGTTCCGACAGCGATCTTTATCATGTGGCGTCCAGTTCCTCTGCTCCATCCGCTCGACACTTCGCCGGCGTCGTCACCGTGGACCTGTGGCACCAACGGCTTGGTCACTCCGGCCAGTTATCTACCAGTAGTTCGTCTGCATTGTTTCCTTTTACATGTAGCAAGTCAGCACCGCACACATGCCATGCCTGCCGCATTGGCAAACATGTACGCTTGCCATTTGCTCCATCACAGTCCTGTACTTATTTTCCCTTTCAACTATTGCATTTGGATGTATGGGCATCTCCAGTCGTGAGTATCTCTGGTTTTCAGTATTACTTAGTCATCATCGATGATTTCACCCACTATGTCTGGACGTTCCCATTGCGCAACAAGTCTAACGTGTATTCTGTTCTTCTCTCTTTTCATGCCTACGTTCAGACGCAATTTGAGCAGCCCATCCTTGCCCTACAGACCGACAACGGTCATGAGTTCGACAATGATCGTGTTCGCTCTTTCTTCTCTGCTCACGGCTCCGTTTTTCGTTTCTCCTGTCCGTACACTAGCCAGCAGAACGGCAAGGCGGAACGTGCACTTCGTACTATCGACGAGGGCGTGCGTGCGCTGCTCTTCCACGCCTCCATGCCACCCCGTTTCTGGGTTGAAGCCCTGTGCACTGCTACTTATTTGCTGAACCGGCGTCCCTGCCGGTCTAGCTCACCACAGACACCTCACGAGCTTCTTCTTGGCATAGCCCCTGATTACACCTTGCTGCGCGTTTTTGGTTGCTTATGTTTCCCCAACACCAGCTCCACTGCCCGGCATAAACTTTCTCCCCGCTCCGTCGCTTGTGTTTTTCTCGGCTATCCTTCCGATCACCGTGGCTACAGATGCTTTGACCCAGTCTCTCGTCGTGTTCTCACATCACGCCATGTCACTTTTGATGAAACCACCTTCCCATTTTCCTATCCACACCTCTCTGACGCTGAACGATCGCCATCTAACCCGATCGTCAGTCCGTTCTTACCAGTGCAGGGATCAGCTCGAGGCGCTCCTCTTCTGATCGTGGTGCCAACTCCACTTTCAAATGAGCGTCTGTCGCTCCGGGCAGGGGCGGCCTTGTCCGCGCCCTAGCCTGGCTCGTCTCTCGGGCCACCTTCCGGCCCGTCCGTCGAGCACGCTGCGTCGCCTCCCTCCACCTCGCGCGCCTCGGCAAGCTCGTGCGGGCCATCCATGCATTCAAGCTCCGCCGCTGGATCGACCTCGGGCGTCTCCTCTTCAACATCCACCGGCTCGCCGCCTCTCACGCCACGCCCCAGGCTGTTGGCGAGATGATCACGCTACGCCCGAGCGGCGTGTTCGGCGAACCCGCGCTACCACAACCTCACCGCCACGGCTCCTGCGTCCACGACCGT
Organism: Aegilops longissima; assembly: GCA_021605205.1. NCBI lineage: Eukaryota > Viridiplantae > Streptophyta > Magnoliopsida > Poales > Poaceae > Aegilops > Aegilops longissima. The sequence goes on along the minus strand of CM038681.1, from coordinate 552,386,072 downwards.
GTCGCCAATACCTCACTCCGTTCGCACTGCCGTCCAGGACCCGAACTGGTTCGCGGCTATGGCAGAGGAATTCGCGGCGCTCGTCGGCAACCGCACCTGGGAGCTTGTTCCCCGGCCGCCCCACGCTAACATCATTACAGGGAAGTGGGTTTTCCGCCACAAAACACGCGCCGACGGCTCCCTCGTGCGCTACAAGCCAAGGTGGGTGGTGCGCGGCTTCACTCAGCGTCCCGGTGTCGACTACGGCGAGACTTTCTCACCTGTCATCAAGCCGGCGACGATCCGCACCGTCCTGACGCTCGCTGCCTCGCGCGGATGGCCTGTCCATCAATTGAACGTCAAGAACGCTTTCCTCCATGGCACACTCGCCAAGGAGGTCTACTGCCTCCAACATGCTGGGTTCATCGACGAGAGCAAGCCTGACCATGTCTGCAGGTTGAGCAAGTCACTGTACGGGCTGAAACAGGCGCCTCGCGCCTGGTTCCTTCGCTTCGCCGGCTTCCTCGCCACGATCGGCTTCACGACGACACGCTCGGACACGTCGCTGTTCACCTACACCCGTGGCAATGACACGGCCTTCCTGCTACTTTACGTGGACGACATCGTCTTGACAGCCTCAACTGCAGCCCTACTTCACCATCTCATCGCGCAGCTCGCCTGTGAGTTCGCCATGAAGGATCTTGGCGCTCTACACTACTTCCTCGGTATTCGTGTCACGCGCACGGTGAACGGCTTCTTCCTGTCGCAGGAGCAGTACGCCGAGGAGATACTCGAGCGTGCGTCCATGGACAACTGCAAGGCTGCACCCACACTTGTGGACACGAAGTCCAAACTTCCCTCCGCCGACGGGCCCAAGGTCGCCGATGCCTCTGCCTACCGCAGTCTCGCCGGGGCTCTGCAGTACCTCACCATCACCCGCCCCGAGCTTGCGTACGCCGTGCAACAGTTGTGTCTTCACATGCATGACCCCCGGGTCTGTCATGAAGGCCTGCTGAAGCGCGCACTTCGCTATGTGCGCGGCACCACCGACTTGGGGCTCTGGATCCATCCTGCTGCCAAGATCGAGCTTCGGGCTTTCACTAACGCAGATTGGGCTGGTTGCCCGGACACGCGCCGCTCGACCTCGGGGTTTTGCGTCTACCTCGGCGTCACTTTGGTCTCCTGGTCGTCGAAGCGCCAAGCCACGGTCTCGCGCTCCAGCGCCGAGGCCGAGTATCGGGGCGTCGCCAACACCGTCGCCGAATGCATCTGGCTGCGTCAGCTTCTCGGTGAGCTCCTTCATCCAGTGCGCTCCGCCACCATCGTCTTCTGCGACAACATCTTGGCCATCTACCTCTCCGTCAACCCTGTGCACCACCGGCGCACAAAGCATGTCGAGTTGGACATCCACTTTGTTCGAGAACGGGTGGTGCTCGGCGACTTCCGCGTCCTACATGTCCCTACTCGCCAGCAACTCGCTGATGTGATGACCAAGGGTCTGCCGTCGAACATTTTCTCTGAGTTCCGGTCCCGCTTTTGCGTCTCCTCCGGCGATGTCACGACTGCGGGGGGTGTTGAACTATAGAGCGCTGTGTGCCCCTGTGCCTAGTCAAAGCACACAGCGCCCACGATCACCCACGTACATGAGTAGTGGTGTAGTGGTGCAGTTAGCTACAGTAGTGGTGCTCGTCATCTGAGTTTTCTCCTGTACTTATACGGCCTAGACAGATCAATGCAAAGTGTGTTGTGTCTCATCTTCCTTCACACGCGCTTAGGTGTTGCGCTGCCCGCCGCCCCCACCGGCCTCCACGGTGACCTCTGGCACACACTAGTGGCCCATGTGTCTGTTGGCCATCACATTGAAGAATTTCCACCTTGAGGCCATGCTCGCTGCCGACAAGAGCAAGGCGAAGCGAAAGGAAGCCCAGTGTGCGTGGCAGCCGACCTGCGGCGTAAAACAATGAACTCATAGGAAATCGCAACCGTCTTAAGGAAAAGAGGGTGTCTGGATACTCTCTAGTCATGTGACTAGTAGTAGTCAGACTAGAAGTTTTAGTCAAGCCTTGTTTGGAAGATGACTACTATTAGTCAGTATTAAATGTCTCAGTATTAAATGTCCCTTGTGCAACACCAATTAAAGGAGAGAGAGGGGGACTTTAGTCAGTAAAAGTCAGGGGTGTTTGGAGGTTTCTTGACTAAAGGTGACTAAAATTAGCCTCTAGTCAGGTAAAAGTTGGGGGTGGGGTGACTAGGGACTAAACTAGTTTTAGTCACCTACTAGTCAGGGGTGTTTGGAGGTTTACTGACTAAAGGTGACTACTACTAGTCTCTAGTATCTAGTCTCTAGTGATCCAAACACCCTCAAAGACTGAAACATCCAGGGACCACCGACTTGGCATGCCCCGACATGCATAAGCCATGAATAGTCCCCAGGCATCCTCTCACGGGGCAGACCCGGCGGCCCAGTTCACCGAGAAACTAACGCTCACACCCGGATGCATCTCGTGTCAGTCGAGTAAAACAACCCGACACAAAAGCGAGCGACTTTGCGAAGCAACGCGGCAAGGGGCGAGTGTGCGCTTGCCCGAACTCTTGCCGTCGCGACCCTAAGAGCATCTCCAGCCACGCCTCTGAACAGTCACCCCAGACGATTTTTTGTGCCGGCGTCGAAAAAAGTCCAGTCGCGTCCCTAGACGCCTGTTTTTCGCCGGCTTGGACCGAAATCAATGCCGGCGGACCCAGGCTAAACACGACGCGCCGGGGAACGCCCGGTGGCGCCGGGGCGAGTGTTTTGGCGCGAAACAGCCGCGGGCCCGCCGAGTCAGCGAGACAGCCGCTTCGTCGACCTCATCGCCTCGGTTCCCGCGGAATCAATCTGAAGCTGCCATATGCTGCCGCCCGGTCGGCCTCCATTGATGCCTCACGGCGGCGCAGTGAAAACGCCGCCGACGCAGCGTTCGCCGCATGATGCCATCGTCCGCCCACTTATCTGCCGCCTCGCCACCCCGGCGGCTATAAAGGCGCCCCCCCGCGGTGGCGCCACAACCTCCCCTCTACCTCAAGTGAAAGCCTTTTCCCCGCCGGTGAGCTCTCCCACCACTCCCCTGCCCGCCGACGAGCGAAACCATGGTGGAGAGATACCCAGGAGACGGTGCAGCGGCGAACGACTTTGACCGCCGACACCTCCAGGAGCCGGACGAAGGAAATATGCCCTAGAGGCAATAATAAAGTTATTATTTATTTCCTTATACCATGATAAATGTTTATTATTCATGCTAGAATTGTATTAACCGGAAACATAATACATGTGTGAATACATAGACAAACAGATAGTCACTAGTATGCCTCTACTAGACTAGCTCATTAATCAAAGATGGTTGTGTTTCCTAACCATAGACATGTGTTGTCATTTGATTAATGGGATCACCTCATTAGGAGAATGATGTGATTGACATGACCCATTCCGTTAGCTTAGCACTTGATCGTTTAGTATGTTGCTAATGCTTTCTTCATGACCCATACATGTTCCTGTAACTATGAGATTATGCAACTCCGTTTACGGAGGAACACTTTGGGTACTACCAAACGTCTGGCGAATCGGGTGATTATAAAGGAGTACTACAGTGTCTCCAAAGGTACTTGTTGGGTTGGCGTATTTGAAATTAGGTTTTGTCACTCCGATTGTCGGAGAGGTATCTCTAGGCCTTCTCGGTAATACACATCACTTAAGCCTTGCAAGCATTACAACTAATGAGTTAGTTGTGAGATGATGTATTACGGAACGAGTAAAGAGACTTACCGGTAACGAGATTGAACTAGGTATTGGATACCGACGATCGAATCTCGGGTAAGTAACATACCGAGGACAAAGGGAACAACGTATGTCGTTATGCGGTTTGACCGATAAAGATCTTCGTAGAATATGTAGGAACCAATATGGGCATCCAGGTTCCGCTATTGGTTATTGACCGAGAATGGTTCTAGGTCATGTCTACATAGTTCTCGAACCCGTAGGGTCCGCACGCTTAACGTTTCGATGACGATTCATTATGAGTTTATAAGTATTGATGCACCAAGGTTGTTCGGAGTCCCGGATGTGATCACGGACATGACGAGGAGTCTCGAAATGGTCGAGACATAAAGATTGATATATTGGAAGCCTACATTTGGACATCGGAAGTGTTCCGAGTGAAATCGAATTTACGAGTACCGGAGGTTACGGAACCCCGGGAACTACATGGGCCATAGTGGGCCTTGGTGGAAAGGAGAAAGGGCCAGCCCTAGGTGGCCACGCCCCCTTCCCCTAGTCCTATTAGGACTAGGAAATGGGGCCGCCCCTCTCTCTTTCCCCTCCGGAATCCTAATCCAACTAGGATTGGAGGGAATCCTACTCCCGGAGGGAGTAGGACTCCTGGCGCCCCCTCTGGCCGGCCAGCCCCTCCCCTTGGCTCCTTTATATACGAGGCGGGGCACCCTAGAACACACAAGTTGATCTACGGATCGTTCCTTAGCCGTGTCGGTGCCCCTTCCACCATATTCCACTTCGGTCATATCGTCGTAGAGCTTAGGCGAAGCCTGCGCGGGAGAAGTCATATCGTCATGGAGCTTAGGCGAAGCCCTGCATCGGTGGAGCATCAACATCGTCCCACGCCGTCGGCCTTGACGGAACTCATCCCGACACTTTGCTGGATCGAGTCCGGGATCGTCATCGAGCTGAACGTGTGCGTAACTCGGAGGTGCCGTCGCTCGGTGCTTGGATCGGTCGGATCGTGAAGACGTCGACTACATCAACCGCGTTGTTATAACGCTTCCGCTTTCGGTCTCACGAGGGTGCGTGGGCGGACACTCTCCCTCTCGTTGCTATGCCATCACCATGATCTTGCGTGTTCGTAGGAAATTTTTGAAATTACTCGTTCCCCAACATGGTATCGAGCCGGGTTTTATGCGTTGATGTCATATGCACGAGTAGAACACAAGTGAATTGTGGGCGATATAAGTCATACTGCTTACCAGCATGTCATACTTTGGTTCGGCGGTATTGTGAGATGAAGCGGCCCGGACCGACATTACGCGTACGCTTACGCGAGACTGGTTTCACCGCTGCGAGCACTAGTTGCTTAAAGGTGATCGGCGGGTGTCTGTCTCTCTCACTTTAGTTGAACCGAGTGTGGCTACGCCCGGTCCTTGCGAAGGTTAAAACAGCACCAACTTGACAAACTATCGTTGTGGTTTTGATGCGTGGTAAGAACGGTTCTTGCTCAGCCCGTAGCAGCCACGTAAAACTTGCAACAACAAAGTAGAGGACGTCTAACTTGTTTTTGCAGGGCATGATGTGATGTGATGTGGTCAAGACGTGATGCTATATTTTATTGTATGAGATGATCATGTTTTGTAACCGAGTTATCGGCAATCGGCGAGAGCCATATGGTTGTCGCTTTATTGTATGAAATGCAAAGCCATGTAATTGCTTTACTTTATCACTAAGCGAGAGCGATAGTCGAGAAGCAATAGTTGGCGAGACGACAACGATGCTACGATGGAGATCAAGGTGTCGGCGCGGTGGCGATGGTGATCATGACGGTGCTTGGCGATGGAATCACAAGCACAAGATGATGATGACCATATCATATCACTTATATTGATTGCATGTGATGTTTATCCTTTATGCATCTTATCTTGCTTTGATTGACGGTAGCATTATAAGATGATCTCTCACTAAAATTATCAAGAAGTGTTCTCCTGAGTATGCACCGTTGCCAAAGTTCGTAGTACCCGCACACCACGTGATGATCGGGTGTGATAAGTTCTCGTCCATCTACAACGGTGCAAAACAGTTGCACGCGAATACTCAGTTAAACTTGACGAGCCTAGCATATAACAGATATGGCCTCGAACACGGAGACCGAAAGGTCGAACGTGAATCATATAGTAGATATGATCAACATAGTGATGTTCACATTGAAACTACTCCATCTCACGTGATGATCGGACATGGTTTAGTTGATTTGGATCACGTGATCACTTAGATGACTAGAGATGTCTGTCTAAGTGGGAGTTTTTAATATGATTAATTGAACTTAAATTTATCATGAACTTAGTACCGATAGTATTTTGCTTGTCTATGTTTCTGTAGATAGATGGCTCGTCTTGTTGTTCCGTTGAATTTTAATGCGTTCCTTGAGAAAGCAAAGTTGAAAGATGATGGTAGCAATTACGGACTGGGTCCGTAACGAGGATTATCCTCATTGCTGCCTGTAAGAATTACGCCCCGAAGCACCGCTGGGTGCGAGTTCTCTCTGCAGGAGCTGCACCGAAGTTGTGAACGTCTGCAAAGCAAAGTCGATGACTACTCTATAGTTCGAGTGTGCCATGCTTTACGGCTTAGAACCGGTCTTCAACGACGTTTTGAACGTCATGGAGCATATGAGATGTTCCAGAGTTGAAGTTAATATTTCAAGCAAATGCCCGGATTGAGAGATATGAAGTCTCCAATAAGTTCTATAGCTGCAAGATGGAGGAGAATAGTTCGTCGGTGAGCACATACTCAAAATGTCCGGTATAACAATCACTTAATTCAGTTGGGAGTTAATCTTCCGGATGATAGTGTCATTGATGAATTCTCCAATCACGCCACCAAGCTACAAGAGCTTCGTGATGAACTATAATATGCAAGGGATGACTAAGACAATTCTGAGCTCTTCGCGATGCTAAAAGCATGGAGGTAGAAATCAAGAAAGAGCATCAAGTGTTGATGGTCAACAAGACCACTAGTTTCAAGAAAAGGGCAAAGGGAAGAAGAAGGAAACTTCAAAAGAACAGCAAGAAAGTTGTTGATCAAGAGAAGAAGCCCAAGTCTGGACCTAAGCCTGAAACGAGTGTTTTACCGCAAGCGACCGACACTTGAAGCGGAACTGCCCCAAGTATTTGGCGGATAAGAAGGATGGCAAGGTGAACAAAGGTATATGTGATATACATGTTATTGATGTGTACCTTACTAGAGCTCGTAGTAGCACTGGTATTTGATCTTGGTTCTGTTGCTAATATTTGCAACTCAAAGCAGGGACTACTGAATAGACGAGCACCGCAAAGGACGAGGTGACGATGCGCGTGGGAAATGGTTCCAAAGTCAATGTGATCGCGGTCGGCACGCTACCTCTACATCTACCTTCGGGATTAGTTTTAGACCTAAATAATTGTTATTTGGTGCCGCGTTGAGCATGAACATTATATCTGGATCTTGTTTGATGCGAGACGGTTATTCATTTAAATCAGAGAATAATGGTTGTTCTATTTATATGAGTAATATCTTTTATGGTCATGCACCCTTGAAGAATGGTCTATTCTTGTTGAATCTCGACGGTAGTGATACACATATTCATAATGTCGAAGCCAAAAGATGCAGAGTTGATAATGATAGTGCAACTTATTTGTGGCACTGCCGTTTAGGTCATATCGGTGTAAAACGCATGAAGAAACTCCATACAGATGGACTTTTGGAATCACTTGATTATGAATCACTTGGTACTTGCGAACCGTGCCTCATGGGCAAGATGACTAAAAACCGTTCTCGGTTGTATGGAGAGAGCAACAGATTTGTTGGAAATCATACATACAGATGTATGTGGTCCGATGAATGTTGAAGCTCGTGGCGGATATCGTTATTTTCTCACCTTCACAGATGATTTGAGTAGATATGGGTATATCTACTTAATGAAACACAAATCTGAAACATTTGAAAAGTTCAAAGAATTTCAGAGTGAAGTGGAAAATCATCGTAACAAGAAAATAAAGTTTCTACGATCTGATCGTGGAGGAGAATATTTGAGTTACGAGTTTGGTTTACATTTGAAACAATGTGGAATAGTTTAGAACTCACGCCACCCGGAACACCACGAGAAATGGTGTGTCCGAACGTCGAATCGTCGTTTTACTAGATATGGTGCGATCTATGATGTCTATTTCCGATTTACCGCTATCGTTTTGGGGTTATGCTTTAGAGACGGCCGCATTCACGTTAAATAGGACACCGTCAAAATCCGTTGAGACGACGCCTTATGAACTGTGGTTTGGCAAGAAACCAAAGTTGTCGTTTCTTAAAGTTTGGGGCTGCGATGCTTATGTAAAGAAACTTCAACCGATAAGCTCGAACCCAAATCGAAAAATGTGTCTTCATAGGATACCCAAAGGAGACTGTTGGGTACACCTTCTACCACAGATCTGAAGGCAAGATTTTCGTTGCTAAATTCGGATCCTTTCTAGAGAAGGAGTTTCTCTCGAAAGAAGTGAGTGGGAGGAAAGTAGAACTTGATGAGATAATCAGATCTGCTCCCTTATTGGAAAGTAGTTCATCACAAGAAATGGTTCTGTGACAACTACACCAATTAGTGAGGAAACTAATGATGATGATCATGAAGCTTGAGATCAAGTTACTACTGAACTTCGAGGTCAACTAGAGTAAAATACGCACCAGAGTGGTACGGTAATCTTATTCGAAGTCATGTTACTTGACCATGGCGAACCTACGAACTATGAAGAAGCGATGGTGAGCCCAGATTCCATAAAATGGCTGGAAGCCATGAAATCTGAGATGGGATCCATGTATAAGAACAAAGTATGGACTTTGGTTGACTTGCCCGATGATCGGCAAGCCATTGAAAATAAATGGATCTTTAAGAAGAAGACTGACGCCGATGGTAATATAACTGTCTACAAAGCTCGACTTGTTGCGAAAGGTTTTCGACAAGTTCAAGGGTTGACTACGATGAGACTTTCTCACCAGTGGCGATGCTTAAGTCTGTCCGAATCATGTTAGCAATTGCCGCATTTTATGATTATGAAATTTGGCAAATGGATGTAAAAACCGCATTCTTGAATGGATTTCTAGAAGAAGAGTTGTATATGATACAACCAGAAGGTTTTGTCGATCCAAAGGGTACTAACAAAGTGTGCAAGCTCCAGCGATCAATTTATAGTCTGGTGCAAGCCTCTCGGAGTTGGAATAAACGCTTTGATAGTGTGATCAAAGCATATGGGTTTATACAGACTTTTGGAGAAGCTCAGATTTACAAGAAAGTGAGTGGGAGCTCAGAGCATTTCGATATTATATGTGGACGACATATTATTGATTGGAAATGATATAGAATTTCTGGATAGCATAAAAGGATACTTGAATAAAAGTTTTCAATGAAAGACCTCGGTGAAGCTGCTTACATATTGGGCATCAAGATCTATAGAGATAGATCAAGACGCTTAATTGACTTTCACAAAGCACATACCTTGATAAAGTTTTGAAAAAGTTCAAAATGGATCGAGCAAAGAAAGGTTTTTACCTGTGTTGCAAGGTGTAAGATTGAGTCGACTCAATGCCCGACCACAGCAGAAGATAGAGAGAAATGAAAGATGTTCCTATGCTTCAGCCATTGGCTCTATCATGTATGCAATGCTATGTACCGACCGACGTATGCTTAGCTGTAAGCTTGGCAGGAAGGTACCAAAGTAATCCAGAGTGGATCATCGGACAGCGGTCAAGAACATCCCAAATACCGAAAAGGACTAAGGATATGTTTCTCATATATGGAGGTGACAAAGAGCTAGTCGTAAATGGTTACGCCGATGCAAGCTTTGAAACTGATCCGACGATTCTAAATCGCAAACCGGATACGTGTTTTTATTAAACGATGGAGCTGTCGGTTGGTGCAGTTCTAAACAAAGCGTCGTGGCGGGATCTACATGTGAAGCGGAGTACATAGCTGCTTCAAGCAGCAAATGAAGGAGTCTGGATGAAAGAGTTCATTTCCGATCTAGGTGTCATACCTAGTGCATCGGGACCGATGAAGATCTTCTGTGACAATACTTGTGCAATTGCCTTGGCAAAGGAATCCAGATTTCACAAGAGGACCAAGCATATCAAGAGACGCTTCAATTCCATTCGGGACCAAGTCCAAGTGGGAGACATAGAGATTTGCAAAATACATACGGATCTGAATGTTGCGACCCGCTGACTAAGCCTCTTCCACGAGCAAAACATGATCAGCACCAAGACTCCATGGGTGTTAGAATCATTACTATGTAATCTAGATTATTGACTCTAGTGCAAGTGGGAGATCAAGGAAATATGCCCTAGAGGCAATAATAAAGTTATTATTTATTTCCTTATACCATGATAAATGTTTATTATTCATGCTAGAATTGTATTAACCGAAACATAATACATGTGTGAATACATAGACAAACAGATAGTCACTAGTATGCCTCTACTAGACTAGCTCATTAATCAAAGATGGTTGTGTTTCCTAACCATAGACATGTGTTGTCATTTGATTAATGGGATCACCTCATTAGGAGAATGATGTGATTGACATGACCCATTCCGTTAGCTTAGCACTTGATCGCTTAGTATGTTGCTAATGCTTTCTTCATGACCCATACATGTTCCGTAACTATGAGATTATGCAACTCCGCTTTACGGAGGAACACTTTGGTACTACCAAACGTCACAACGAATCGGGTGATTATAAAGGAGTACTACAGGTGTCTCCAAAGGTACTTGTTGGGTTGGCGATTTTGAGATTAGGTTTTGTCACTCCGATTGTCGGAGAGGTATCTCTAGGCCTTCTCGGTAATACACATCACTTAAGCCTTGCAAGCATTACAACTAATGAGTTAGTTGTGAGATGATGTATTACGAACGAGTAAAGAGACTTACCGTAACTAGATTGAACTAGGTATTGGATACCGACGATCGAATCTCGGGTAAGTAACATACCGAGGACAAAGGAACAACGTATGTCGTTATGCGGTTTGACCGACAAAGATCTTCGTAGAATATGTAGGAACCAATATGGGCATCCAGGTTCCGCTATTGGTTATTGACCGAGAATGGTTCTAGGTCATGTCTACATAGTTCTCGAACCCGTAGGGTCCGCACGCTTAACGCTTCGATGACAGCTTCATTATGAGTTTATAAGTATTGATGCACCAAGGTTGTTCGAGTCCCGGATGTGATCACGGACATGACGAGGAGTCTCGAAATGGTCGAGACATAAAGATTGATATATTGAAGCCTACATTTGACATCGGAAGTGTTCCGAGTGAAATCGAATTTATCGAGTACCGGAGGTTACCGAACCCCCGGAACTACATGGGCCATAGTGGGCCTTGGTGGAAAGGAGAAAGGGCCAGCCCTAGGTGGCGCGCCCCCCTTCCCTAGTCCTATTAGGACTAGGAAAGGTGGGCCGCCCCCTCTCTCTCTTCCCCTCAGGAATCCTAATCCAACTAGGATTGGAGGAATCCTACTCCCGGAGTAGGACTCCTGCCGCCCCTCTTGGCCGGCCAGCCCCTCCCCTTGGCTCCTTTATATACGGGGCAGGGGCACCCTAGAACACACAAGTTGATCTACGGATCGCTCCTTAGCCGTGTCGGTGCCCCTTCCACCATATTCCACTTCGGTCATATCGTCAGAGAGCTTAGGCGAAGCCTGCGCGGAGAAGTCATATCGTCATGAGCTTAGGCGAAGCCCTACATCGGTGGAGCATCAACATCGCCACCACGCCGTCGGTTGACGGAACTCATCCCGACACTTTGCTGGATCGAGTCCGGGATCGCCATCGAGCTGAACGTGTGCGTAACTCGGAGGTGCCGTCGCTCGGTGCTTGGATCGGTCGGATCGTGAAGACGTCGACTACATCAACCACGTTGTTATAACGCTTCCGCTTTCGGTCTACGAGGGTACGTGGACGGACACTCTCCCCTCTCGTTGCTATGCCATCACCATGATCTTGGGTGTTCGTAGGAAATTTTTTGAAATTACTACGTTCCCCAACACCGGAGGCGCGCCTTCTGTATGAGGCCGAGTACCCGGCGCCCCCGACATGCGTGTGCCTGGTTCGTGGAGACTGAGCGCCGGCGGCGTCCCGATGCCGCTGGTGCCCGAAGGGGCGGCACGGCGGGCGGAGATCGCCCGCATCCGCTCCTCGTTGACGGAGGAGCAGCGGAACGAGCCGAGGTACGCACCCGACAGCGAAATACTGTGGACGCTGTACTTCCAGTGCCGCCGTGAGGAGCAGATCGCCTCCGTCAACGGCATCATCCCCGCGGCCGCCTCAACTCCGAAGGATGGCGCGAGTGGTGGGGCGTCCCCGGCCGCACACTCGACGCCGTCCTCGACCACATCGAGACCGGCAATGTGCCGCGGCTGGAGTACCCGACGCGGCCCTCCTTCTATCGCCGCCGCGACAGTTCCTGGATGTCGCGACGAATGGAGCCGGGGTTGTCCTCGTCGTCGGGCTCCGGCTCGCCGGCCTTCCGCCCCGTCAAGCCCGAGCCGGAGGAGACACCGCTCGGGCGTCACGCTCGCAGTGGCGCCCTCGTCATCAACCAACCCTCGCCTGTGACGGCACCGACGAGGCACTCCCTCTGCCTGGTCCGGCCGAAGCCCGAGCCGGACATGCTCCCCGTGAAGCCGGAGCACGCCGGCATGGTGGCCCCTGACGACGAGTCCGCCCTCAAATGGGCGAGGGAGGACTACATCTGCGAGCAGGTGCGCCACCAGCGTCAGGCGTACCTGGAGACCCAGGCCCGTAGCCGCGCCGAGGAGCGTCGCCGTGTCGCCGAGGAGGGCGGTGTTATCATCATCGACAACGACGACGAGGGCGAGGCCGGGCCGTCAAGCGCTGTCAACGACCCCGGCGAGGGATGCAGCATGGACGCGGCAGGTGAGGCGCGCGACGACGACGACGAGACGACGGCGGCGACTACACCCGCTTCTACAGACTTCTCGGCATGTAGACGACGGCGGTGACGACGGTGGCGGCCGCGGCTAGGCTTTTTAGTTCGTTTTTAATTTAGTTCATGCATGTTTTTAGGTTTTTGTACAAATTTCGTCGTGAATTGGCCGAGTTCATGCAAAAGTCGCCGAGTTTGCAAAAAAAAAATGAAACAAACTTCGCCGAATCCACGGCGACCGTGGGCGCGGATCGAGCGAACCAACCCCGTGAGGGTGGTCTAGCGCCGCTCGCCTCGTGCCGCTTTTTTGGGCGCCTGGGGCGAACGGCTGGAGATGCTCTAATCGGATGGAACTCATGGCCGGCTAGCCGGCTATCGCAACCACTAGCCCCTCTCCAACCACTTGGCATGCGCCACCCCGAGGCGGGCACGCGTGGGGGTCCTGCTGGAGCAAGCGACGCACTTGCCCTGGAACAAAGGATGCTGACAGGCGGCCCCAGCCTCCCCGTCGCACGCGAGCGGGCACAAGAGAGGACGCACGCGGGCGTGGCCAAAACCATGCCATGACGCTGGCCCGGCTGCGCCCGCAATCCACCCGTTTATGGACCCCCAAGGCGAGCCACCTGGGTGCACGCTGTCTGGGTAGATCGGACGGCGGAGAGCCCCAGATAGGCAACCACGGCATGCCACCGTGGAACAGGCGGCGTAGAGGCCCTCCTTGCCCGCAAAGGCTTTCAAACGCCGATACTCCAACATTCTTTGTAGGAGTAATGTCATAATGCAGTCAACTGCGAAAGCGGGTCATCAATTAGCAGTTTGAGAAATATCTTTTTGGGTTTTAAGGATTGATATAATCTTGCTGATCTAAGAGCATATCTAGCAGACCCCTTATATTCGCGCAAACTGTAAAAACCCGGCGACTATATGGGTTTGGCCCTTTTTTGGGCCAGACCAGAGCACGTATAGTTGCCCGACACGTAAATGATTTTAAGGTGGCCCGCAAACCGCCCGCACGCGATATATCTACGGGTTTGTGGCGAGTATACTGGGCGAAATCCGATCCCCCCGCCGTCGCGATTCCCCAATCCCCTCTTTGATTTCTCGTCGGAGGTGAGCTAAATCCGCCTTCTGCGCCCACTGGTCTGCGACGATGTGGAGCTCTGGCTAGTGCGGTGGTGGCGAAGACCCAGAGCGCAAGCGTTGCATCATCGCCGACGCAGCGCACAAGCGTTTGGCTAAAAGGTACACCAACCACAGGCTCGCGGTGTCGGCGTCCCTCCTCTACGGTGAGACGGAGGAGTACGACCGCCGCCATGCGCGACACTTCGACATGGGGAGCTCTTCCGACGAGGGGAGCTCTTCGGGCGCGCCGCTGCTTCTGGTGAAGAGTGAGCCCATCGAGCTTCCTTCGCTCCGCGGCGTCAAGAGGGAGCCGGTGGAGGAGCGCCCGCGGGCCGCAGCGTCAGCGGCCCGGAGGGCTACCTCGTTGGGCCCGACGCGGACGCCTTCGAATAGGTGCTCGCCGAGTGCATTGCGCGCGAGAAGGAGGAGGAGGACACACGTCGCCGACGGGACGAGGAGCTCAGTGACCTCCTCTTCGAGCATGCGCTCGCCGCCGCACGCGAGTTCGACGCCAAGCAGGCGGAATGGCGCCGCGAAGCCGAGGAGCAAGCCAAGAAGTACATCGATCTTGTCTCCTCCTCCGGCGATGAGTGAGCGCCGCTGCCGCCGCACCTGGAGAGCTCTGGTGAGCTCCTATTTTGGCAAACTTAGGGTAGGGCGACATCGAACTATGTACACCGGCGGCAAGTTTAGGGTAGCTCCGATGTAAAATAACTTTTGAAATGTAGCGGCGATCAAACTATGTATGTAGTATGTGTTCTTCATTTCACCCAGAAATGTTTTTTTTTTCTTCAAAATTTTCAGTTTCAGTTGAGGGCTCTATTCGGCTGTAGCCGATTTCACCCCTCAAACCTCTGAACTGTCGGCCCGTATCCACGATATATGGGTTGTTGATATACAAAGTCTGTTAGAGATGCTCTAATAGTTCACATGCATAATAGACTAGTTTTTTTAGAATGAAGGCTCAAGAAGAGCCCGGCTTTGAATTAACAAAGCCATCAACCGGCCAGGAGATACAACCACCCGCGATTACAACGAAGCATAACAAACAAGCAAAAGGAAAAAAACGGCAGATACAAGGTGATGCCCGAACAACTTACTAGCACAATCAAACAGAGCATAAGCAGTACAGGCTAGCTTGATGTTGCTGAAGCCCTTCAATGAGCGAGTGGAGCACCATAACCTGCATAAAGAGCAAACTTCGGGGAGTTACAGCCCGCGAAGATGGACACGCCTCATCTACCCGATAGGTGAACGCCGCCCTTGTACTGACCCTCTCCACTTCGAAGGGACCCCTGCCCTCGCCTCGATCGGCGGGCGCCGTTCCTCGGCAAGTGGCAATGCTCCCCGAGAAAGGATTGGTACAACTTCCGTGTCACCATGGGAGATTCTCAGACGCACCCACCTGCTGCACTAAGAACACCAAACGAAGAGCCTCATCGAGACACAATAATCCACACCTAAGGAAGAGAAGCTGCTGTTGAGCGAGGTTGAAGAAGAACTTGCAAGCAGAGGATTCAAGGCAGCCAATGTAGATAGCAGGACAGCACCCGCTGAAATCAGCAACGAATAGCAGGAAGGCACTGCCCCCAACAAGAAGACCATGGCGCCACCTCCACCTGCAAAGCCGCCACACACTTGACAACCACACCCATCGCCCAGACACCCCCTAACTCACCCAAGGCGGCACCTTCAGAAGATGACGACGATGAAACGTCACTGCCGCCCGATCTGAAGAGACTAGAGTTTTCACCCGGCATGCGAGTGGGAGGGAAAGGGGTAAACGCACCTCGACGGCGCCTCCAAGGAGGAAGATGGCACCAGGAGGTGTCGCCGTCGTTGTGGCCGGGAATCCAGCCCAGGATTTCTTCCGGTCCGTTACCACCCCTCCAGCAGCCCCGTCAACAGCGGATCCGGCGACCAGCGGCGGACAAGGGCCAGATCTGAGATCTGACTGGGGGAGAGGATGGGAGGAAGAGGAGAGCGCGACCTGCGCCCAACGCCCAACGCCACGCCGTCCACACGGCCGAGGAGGAGGGGGAGCACCACCAAACGAGCAGTGTGGCCGCCAAGCCAACACCGCCGCACCATCCGAGGCCGCCGCCTCGGCACCTGAAGCCCTCCTAGCAGAGCCGGAGCGGCCAGATCCTCGCCGCCACCATCATTGGTGGGCGTGCGGGCTTCGCCGGAGACCTCCTCTGGCAGCGGCGAAGGGGGAGGATCGGGGTAGGGGAACGCGGCAGCTAGGGTTCATCGCCTCCCGAGTCGCCCCGAGAGGAGCGACACGGGGGCAGGGGAGGGGGCAGTCCAAAATCTGTGTTTGTCTTTTTCCGATGTGCATAATAGACTAGTAGAGATAAGAGTTACGAAAAGGCGCCGTCCCCGCTGCATAGTCCAGACCATCACCCAGATGACCTGACAATAAACTGTCCAACATCCAACAAAACTCACTTTTGATAAATCTGGAAGTGAAAAAAACACTTCCCCACCAAAAAAAGGGGGTGAAAAAACGAGTGATTACCTCACAAATGTTTGGTGTTTACTCGTGATTATATTTTGTACTCTATTCGTATGGATATGCAAAATGTATTCTGTTGCCAATGTTCGAGCTTTGACCCACTATTAATCTGATAATATATATGTGATTTATACGACACAACATTTGTAATATCCAATATCAAAAACCAAAACCGAAAATGACTATGATTGTTAACTATTGACAAAACAGTGTACACGAAATTTATGGTCAAAGGTTGAAGTAGAAGATTTGCTAATTCTCATCTTGCTGAGAAATAAGAAAGTCTCATGGACTCACCGCATTTCATAATGTAGTGCATATAGATTTTTTAAAAAGTCAACCCAAATAAACTTTGACTAAGTTTGAAAATATATATTTATATCTAAAATGTCAAACATATATCATTAGATTCATCATTTGTAGATATAAATAATTTTCTTTATAAACTAAGATAAAAGGGTTTCCCGTTTTGTATTATAAAGCAACCGCATGAAAACAGGGTACATCAACAAAGGGTCCACGAACAAATGCAAAAGAGAAGTGCGACAAGATATCAAATAGGTCCGCTAATTCGGCTCCGGCGGTGGCGGTGGGGGCAGTGGAGCAATGGAGGAAGTGGCGGAGTGCGACGGTGGAGCTAGGGAGGCGGCGGCTGAACGAAGTCTCGAAATGATGATGTCAATGTCGTCTTGATCACGCCGCTTGCTAAGCGGTCGCCAGATCTGTAAGAACCAACATATTTTATAGATAATATTAGTCACACGGTAAGGAATGACATATTCAATCACTTGTTTATTTCGCATATTCCATAAGGTCCACGCGAGGGCGCCCATTGCAACCCAAAGGGATGGGTGAACCCTGCCCGGAAAACTAAGGACCTCCCTAAACATGTTTGGGAGGTTATCATGACACCAACTCCCGCCCACCACATCTCGTAAACAACTCCAAAGGAAAACCGCTGTCGGATAGCGGAAGAAGATGTGGTTGGAGTCTTCTGGTACATCACATAGAGGACAAAGCCCATTGCTTGCGAGTGCGGGGCCGGTTACCCTCGGGTACAGAAGTGTTTCTCTATAAACTTGGTCAAGCTCTACACAGTTTGACTTAAAAAATCTATACGCACCATATTATGGAATGGAGGGAGTAACTCCTACATCATTTAATTAATCAAACAAAGAAAAGAAAAGAATAATTTGCATAAATCTTCGTGTAAAATCAAATGGCATACTCCCTCCATTCCTAAATATAAGTTTTTGTAGAGATTTCACTATGGACCACATATGGATGTAGGTAGATGCGTTTCAGAGTGTAAATTCACTCATTTTGTTTTGTATGTAGTCCATAGTGAAATTTCTACAAAGACTTATATTTAAGAACGGATGAAATAGTTGTTAGATATGACTTAGTTAATTCTTATCTAGTGGGCTAGTTATACCCTTGAACTTGAGTATACAAAACGTTTATACGGGCGAAGTGCATTAGTTAGATCATGTCCTACATCCAGGAACCATTTCAAGACGGACAACAGGAAATAACAAGGTCTGCATCCCCGTCATCAATCAAGAACCTTACCGAGTTTCCCTTTTCTTCGGCGGTCATACATCTCCTTGTAACACGCTTGCCTAAACACCTTCGTCTTCTCATCCAGCTCAACATCGGGTCTCTCCGCAATCAGTTTCATCTCCCGCTGCAACTTCTGCACCACCATCTTAGTTTTCTCTGCCCTTTCCGGGGTGCCGTCATTCCCGAGCTCCTGCAGGACAAGACATTGATACTCACCTACCTTGCAGACTTGCAAACGTATGCAGAATAAATCAGCGAGTGCTAGAAGAGTTGTGAAAGGGAGAGCACCTTAACATCATCGATGACCTTCTGCAGGCTTCTCACCTTGCGCCCCGGCCACCGCGGGATCCCGAGCTCCCTGCATCTCTTCTTCAGAGCCGTCTTCCCCACACCGAGCTCCTCAGCAGCCTTACCGATCGGCATGCAGAAATACTGCGACACCAATTTGAAGGTGAGCGATGGCTTCTCCACCGATCCGTTGCCCAGATGCCCTTCTGTTTGTGTGGCCTTCTCCATGGCGTGTGCGTTCAAGAGATGGCGCTGCTGCTGACCTGTAGAAGCTAGCGTGTGAAAGGTGACTCCTTATAGTGCCGATGGGTTTACACGAGGCACTAGGAATTACTGCAGGCCTTGGTAATTGTATTGACTCATAGGGTCAAACGTCCAATGAGATTAGGAAGTTTTCTCATCTCTTTTTACTCTGTTTCAGATTTATGGCATAATACACATATTCCAAGAACTAAGTTTGACCAACAATTACATCAATAAAATACAAATTACACATATTCTAGAGTATGAATTATACGACATATAATTAACATCATTGGATATATTCAAAACAATTTCTATTATCAGTATATATTGTTTGAAATTACACCAATAAAATTCAAATTACACATATTCTAGAGTATGAATTATACGACATATAATTAACATCATCGGATATATTCAAAACAATTTCTATTATCAGTATATATTATTTGAAATACCATATTAAAACAGAAACACAACAAAAAAATGCTTAATGAAGTCTGAACGCCAGCTATAGCATGGTGGACATGGTGTTTAATGGTACAAATTCATCTCCTATGCAGGTTATCTACTTATGTACGCACTAGCTTCGTTTGTGCTTTTACTCTAGGTTTTTTGCAACACCAATCAATGTTACGATGGTGTGTACACTCTTGGAGCAGGTGGTCAAGGATATTTTTACCCCACATGAGTGGCGGCATAGTCTACGGATATGCCTCCCACATTCCTTGTCATAGGCATGGTTTCGGTCATGAACGACTTTGTTTTTGACTGGCGTCTTTTATATTTTCGTACTCCTAATTGTCTTGGTTGTGTGCATCCTAGTCATGTAAAAAAATGAGTATATGCTCATTATGAGTTTTATCCTCTTGATGCTACATTTTAAGTTAATAAAAGCGTCATTTATTTATTAGGAAAAAAATGTAGTTGGGTATCTCAGCCATTTTAAGCAATGTATTTTTGCCGTGGCCATTACACCAAGCGCTATATTTCACTTTTACACGGGTTTTTGCACCTTCTCTTTGAGACAGTACCCACATCTTTATGTCTTTCATGTGGGTCGGAACTTACCTTACAAGGAATTTTGTTACCTTAGAACCGTTATTTTTACATTTGCTGTTCACCAAGGCTTCACTTTTCGGCTTCCCTGTCATCAGTTCATCAACTTTCTTGACCTTTCGACACTAGGCAGGAGCTAAGCCCACACATGATATTACGACTTTGTGAAGCCCTGTGTTTTTGATAAACTGTCGTCCAAGCCTACTCACTGTGACCCCCCCTTTTGGTGAGGGGGCACCCTCCTCGAAGTTACGTAGCAGCAGTAATTGACTGGAACACGCTCCATCATACTGTTAGTTATGTGCCCATCAACCTCCCCACCTCCTATAATTACTTGACTGGTCTGCGCTATAAACTAATCCATATTAACCTTAAAAATAATAATCCATATTGGCCTAAAAACACGAATTTGGATTACTTTTAAAAGAGACAAGCCAATTCAAATATTTCAAAATATAGTTTGATAAAACCTGGTTCTCTTCATGTGTAGATGCCAATCAGGTGCCTTGCACCTTAACAAATATGGGTTTACGCTATGAGGACCCAATGTACGTTGAGTATGAATGTTAATGGTCCGACGCAAGTCGCTGAACTTGTATTCAGCGGTATGCCCAACTGATTTCTTAATGAAGCTTCAGCTCTAATGTTCAAAAACAAATATAGTTCGCTAAGGCAAAATACAATTTTATGTTAATTTTAGTGCCTAATAACACATCACCGTCCAGAACAAGACTATTGCATATCAGATGGAAAAAATATTTTTCAACCAGGTCGATGATAAAAACGAATAATTGAATATGTTTTTTACCGATAAAATACACAACACTATGTTAGAATAACTCGAGGTGCATAATCGATTTACGAGGAAACAATCACAAGAGGCAGGGCATCGAGATTTGTTAACGAGGTTCACCAAACATCGACTACATCCCCGGGGCCTAACTATGTGCGCTACTCCCCATGATAGCTCTACAATACAGCACCCCAACCACCCGGGCGCCGACACACGCTGTCGACGCCTCCTGTGTGTCTGTGCTATTATGTTGGCATGTGTTAAATCATGTGTATACCCCCGAGTCGGCACGTCCTGAACCTATGGGCATATGCACCCACTTTTTGAAAAATGCATTTCAAACACATTTGAAAATGTCAAAAAATTCAAAAGAAAAGTTCACACATATATGTTCGCAAATGTGTGTGCGCGGCACAAAGTTTTGTGAAAAAATGTCTTTTTTTGTCTTTGCAAGAAAGACAAATTTTAGTGCTTCTAAATAGCATATTATGACAGAGAGCGGCGTTTAGCATATGCACCTAGGAGCCAAAGGCAATTACTGTTTATGACACAATTTTTGTCTTTTTTCCATAGGCCACAAAAAAGTTATTTTTTCGTGAAACTTTATGTACGCACATAAAACATGAAGAGTTATCCGTGCAACCTTTTTCAGATCATTTTAGCATTTAGAAATGTGTTTTCCAAAGTGGGTTTATATATATCCGGGTTCATTGATGCAGTTTCTGTATATCCCCACATTACATAAGAGTCCTGGAATACAAGTGTTCTATTAAGACATGACTACATATATACTGTGTCTACACATCGTATGGCTCAGAGTCCAAGTGTAACCTACATTGCACATAATATTCGTCACAACTCTAACAAAGTCCACATTGACAAATATTCTCCAGCACCTTGAATTCATCAATGTGTCAAACTTCCATGTACATTGGACTTGAACTTATTCGGTGAGTGTTGTTGCTACTCCAAGACACCATGTAAGTCCACCTGCAACTGTTGTCCCTTCTCTTCTCCATCACAATCAACACTCGACCAAAATTAAATTCTTCTTTACTCTACTTTGTGCTCTCAATTCTGGAATATCGGTTCAACGTCATCACACACTGACCACTGATCTGCATGAAAGTGGACAACTCACTTATCAGGTGTCACACATAAGAGTTGCCTGAACTCAACAGTTTTGCTCATTTTTGAGTGTCTATCTGAAAATTGAAGGGATTTCACTATTGCGTATACTCATCCTGAGCCAAATTCATGGTTGTCTAACCGCATGTATGACCACCAGAGCCATGTCCCGCCTCCATGTCTTGTGCTTACCACACACCTCGCCACTGTCATCGCGTCGAGCGTCTGTTGTTCCGGTCAAGTCTTCAGGGCTGCAAACCCACACCGCCCAACCCCGCTTTAAAGTACCATCAATCATCACCGACCTATGACGAGTTACACATATCCCTCAAACCACGGGGTTCTAGCCCAAATAACATGCTTCTTGCTTTTCGCATTGAAATATGCTTCAATTCTCCAGATCCTTACACTGTAGCCCCTCCATCTGCAGGAGTGAAGTCTTCACTAGACTCTAGCTCAACCTTAAACGTGACTCCATGGTAGATGATCAATCCATCCTCACGCCCCGTCGACTTTAAGCTCCCATGTGCACCATCTTGAATCAACCCCGCGTCAGTCTGTCGAAGCCACACAAGCCCTCGAGCCCTATGGATGCTTTTAATGCTATGGGAAATTTGGTGGGATCACCACCAATCATGATTAATGAAACAACATTAACCTTGGAACATGTGATGCAAAGGCTTGATATTATTGAGAATAAAATTTCTACCGTAGAGCATATTGAAAATTTGGATAAAAAGGCTCACAATCATATTACTCAAATTGGATCAAAGGTGGGAGTTACTTTAGAAACTCTAAAGGAGAAGGAGCCTATAATTGGTGAGAGGGTCGAACAAAGTCCCTCTAGAATTGATAAGTTGGAGGATATTATTACCAATTTGGGTACCGCTTTTGCTTCTGTCAAGACTACTCCAAAATTTCCTCCTAATGAAACTACTAAGTTTATTTATGTTCCTAAAAATAAGGGTGGATCATCTAGTAAAGTAAGCAAGGATCTTAAGATGATAAGTATTTGCCCTACTTTTATCAATATGATTATGGAACCTACTCTTAGGAATGAATTTCTTGATTTTCTACCTAGGAGTGTGATCATCAACAAACGTAATGAAATACCTAGGAAGTATGGATGTGCAATTGAGGAATTGAATACCCAAGATGACAATACCTAGATCTATGCAATATGCCTAGCTAGGGGCGTAAAACAATAACGCTTGTTGGGAGGTAACCCAATTTTATTTTATTTTTTGTTTTTGCTTTTGTTTTTCAATAAATATGCAATTATACTTATGTTATGATTGTGTTTTAGTTTTTTAATTAGTGCTTGAGCCAAGTAAGACCTTTGGGATGATTTGGGTGATAGTTGGTTTCATTCTGTGAAAAAACAGAAACTTTTGCATCCGGTAGCAGAATTATTAAAATTTTCTGGAGCGTGATAAAATTCTAAATTATTTCAATTTATAGATATACAAATTGCATACATTTTACTATTTTTTAGAATTTTTGGAGTTACAGAAGTTTGTATAAAGTCTAGATTACTACAGGCTGATCTGTTTTTGACAGATTCTGTTTTCGTTGTGTTGTTGAAAGTGCGTTATATCGACTAGAGGGGGGGGGGTGAATAGGCGATTTTTATGAATTCTTCACTGAGGAATTTGCCGGTGAGGAAATTCCTAAGCGAAGAACTACTTGCAGCGGAATAATTACTCAGAAGTAAGCATAATAGAATACATGCATGGTCATCATGATGAAATGAAGACAATCACATAGTACAGAAAGCGTAATCACAGGATAACACAAGATGAAGACAAACAGACTGAAGAAATTGAACTGAGGAAATTGAGAAAGTCTTCAGTCAAAGTCTTCAAACACAGATATGAACAAACACTCAACACAGTAATGAGGAAATGAAAGAGTTGAGGAAATAGAACCAATAAGCTTGGTGAAGACAATGATTTGGTAGACCAGATCCAACTGTTGTCTCGGTTATGCGTCAGTTGGAGCGGCTGAGTATTTAAACTCGAGGACACACAGTCCGGACACCCGATCCGCTGAGCACGCAGCTCAGGACACCAAGTCCTCACCGTATTCTCCTTGAACTAAGGTCACACAGATCTCGTCCAATCACTCATGGTAAGTCTTCAGGCGACTTCCAAACCTTCACAGACTCGGTCACTCGGCGATCCACAATTCCTCTTGGATGCTCTAGACCATGACGCCTAACCGTCTGGAAGAAGCACAGTCTTCAAAGGTAACAAGCGTCAGATCCACGCAGGATCAATCTCTTCAGTGATGCTCAATCACTTTGGGTTTGTAGGTGTTTGGGTTTGGGTTTTCCTCACTCGATGATTTTCACTCAAAGTCCTCGGAGGATGGGATGCTCTCAAATGACAAGTGTCAGTTTCTCTCGGAGCAGCCAACCAGCTAGTGGTTGTAGGGGGCGGCTATTTATAGCCTAGGGAGCAGCCCGACATGATAAGACATACATGCCCTTCAATGATATGACCGTTAGGTGGATAAGATATTTTGGGACAGGTGCACGCAAGACAAGAACGGTCGGAAATTTGACTCTCAAATTCCTCGTATATCATGATCCTCACTGTAGGCAATCCAAGACTGGCGAATTCCTAACTCCTCGGCCAGACAAATTCCTCAACACCGTAAGAACTTCGTCTCATCATCAAGAAATTGATGAACTGTATGAGATTTCCAAAGGCTTCACTCAAGTGATTGGTAGGTGTAGGATTTTGAGTTGAGCATCACATGGAAATCTTTCCTTAGTATTTCCTCGACCCCTTTAACAAAGACGGTGTTTCCTATGACTCAAGAAAGAGAAAACGAAACTACGAAAACAAAAGTATTCACGCTTCATGTTCCTCAAATGAATACCAAGTCTTCAAGGTCACACCAATTTCTTCACTTTCAAAGTCTTCAGAAAGTCTTCAGAATACCAAAGTCTTCACTTGAAGAACTTCATTTTTAGGGGTCGACTTTCACTGTAAATATCAAACTCCTCATAGACTTACAGACTTGTGTACACTCATAAACGCATTAGACGCTTAACCTATAAGTCTTCAATACACCAAAATCACTAAGGGGCACTAGATGCACTTACAATCTCCCCCTTTTTGGTGATTGATGACAATATAGGTTAAGTTTTCAACGGGTATAAACATATGAAGTGTAAATACTGATATTGAGGATTGCAAGATATAGAAGAACTCCCCCTGAAGATGTGCATAGTGAGGAATTTGCTTTTGAAGCAATGCACACTTGAAGAGTTGAATCATGGAGATCTCCCCCTATATCTTGTAATTCATACACGCATTTGACATATAATATGAAGACTTTGAAATGCATGATGAAATATGGTGACTGATGTAATTCAGTATGCGCGTATTAACATATAATGAGGAATAAGCATGCAGAGGAACACATCAAAAATATCAGAGCACCATCGGGTTTAAAATTACAACTTGATCCAATAAAAGTTTCAGAAGAGCGAGAGTTGTAACTTAGCGAAAAAACGCCCATAACGCCCATATAATAGACCCGCTTGAAGACTAACTCAAATTTCTCCCCCTTTGTCATCGAATGACCAAAAGGATCGAAACTGAGGACTAACGCCCCTGAAGAATATCAAGTTGATGGAGGAGCGCCAGCGTTGTCGGGGTCGGTTATTGAAGTAGGGCCTGCCACAGTGTCGTCCAAGTCTTCATTTTCATCAGTGTCGCGCGATGAAGAATAGGAGCTGGCTACCAAGGAAGGAACCTTGACCTTCTTGTATTTCTTCGGTGGAGGTGCAGACCAGTCAAATTCTTCCTTCAGACCCATTTTCTTCAGATCTTCTGCGCTGTAGACATGAGACAGAACAGCCTAGGTATGGTTGAAGGTTTCATAGAGGTAGTATTGGTTTTTCTTCACTGCATAGTGTGTTGAGGTCATGTTGTGAAGAATTGAACCAAACTGACGCTTGACCCATTTATGATTGCGATCAACTTTCTGATGAAGACTGAGGAGTAACTCACGATCAGTCATCACCACGGTGCCGTGGCTTGAGGATTTTGTTTGGCGAGTTGTTGGCGGCAGAGTCATGTGTGGCAGAGTCATCATTGGTGGAGTAGGATGCAGCCTTGCGAAATTGACCATTCAATGGACGAATGCCTTCATCTATCACAGCAGTTGCCTTGCCTTTGTCGTCAGCTGAGGAAAATGTCCGTTTGAGGACTTCAATTGGAGGCAAGTAGCTGTAGTGGTTCAGAGTATCAGCCTTGTAATTGAGTGAAGACCTTGTCTTGATGAACCTCATAATCCATGGTGCATAAGGCTTCAGCTCAAATGGTGACATAGCAATATTCGCCAGAGTCCTCATGAAGAAATCATGGAAGTTGATGAGAACGCCATGAATGATATTGAAAAGCATATTCTTCATGATGCCAACGACTTCTTCATCATTTGAGTCGTGGCCTTTGATAGGACTCATTGTCTTCGTCAGAATGCGATAGACAGTCCGAGGCACATATAGTAATTCCTTGACGAGGAATTTGGTTCGAGGGGACTGCCCTGGCTTTAAAGGCTTCATCAGCACTTGCATGTAATGATTTGTAAGCTCAGGTTCATTGTAGACGCAACGGGCACCATCAAGGGGAGGACTGAGTGGGAGGGCACGAAGTAATTCAGTTGCTGATGCCTTGTAGTGAGTATTTTCTGACATCCAGTCCAGCACCCATGAGTTCACATCTTCAGAATTTCCTGTGATGTGGAGCGTCGCATAGAATTGAAGAATGAGTTCTTCATTCCAATCACAGATGTCGATCAGAAATTCAGCAATCCAAGGATCATGAAGAACACTGAGGACTGGCTCGAAGCCCGGCAGAGATTCCATGTCCACGTGAGGAATGTGTGCATGATCGAAGACTTTGTCTTTGTCGAATAGCACAGAGGAATAAAAGTTGGCTTGACTAGCAGTCCAGAAATGCCTCTTCCTTATGCGAGCAGAGTCATATGGGTTGTAATCAGTGAAGAAAACATGCTCGCCAAAGAAGTCTTCAGCCTTGAACTTTTTCTTGCGCGAGAATGGATCCTTTGGTTTTGGCAGAGGAGTGTCAGTGAGTTGCATCACTACCTCGGGAATCGCAATCTCAGGTTCTTCAGGCTGAGGAATTTCTGGTTCCTCTTCATTTGCAGTCTGCGTGTTCAAAGGATCAGCAGCAGCAGTTTCTTCAAAGACTAGTGGCTGGAATTTCTTCACGCACGCATTTGAGGTGGGATGAGTTTCTTGAGCCCAGTTGAATGGTTGGTGCAGGGACCGAGGTATTTGTTGTATTGGGGTGAAGAGTGGAGAATTGGGATGCTGACTTTCCCAAAAGTCATCATTCATCACTGGCGTAGTGCATCCAATATCCACGTCTTCATCTTCAATTTCTTGAACGCCAGCCTCTTCAGCTGTGAACTGAGGCATTGGCGAGGAAACAACAGGTGGTGAAGGGATCGCATCCACTTCAATTTCTTCATCAATCTGCTCTGACGAAGCAGCATAATGATTTTCTTCATCAGATCCGCTAGGGATCACATATTCTTCACCAAAAGGAACAAGGTCCTTTGATGGCATGGTGGAAATCGGAACAACATCAATCGGATTTTCAAACGAGCTGGTCATAGGCTTTATCTTCTTTGGAGCTGAAGATTCTGAAGCAGCTGATGCTTTCCTTTTCTTCACTGCAGCTCGCTCTGCAGCCTTGGTCTTCTTCACATCTGATGCAGGTGGAAGGATAGGAGTTGGTGTAGGCGCGGGAGGAGCTGAGGAATCTGTTTGAATTTCTCAGCGCAATCGATGCGTTGCCTCGACTTCTTCGGGCTTCTTCAGCGCACCACTAGTGGATGCCCCGCAATTTCTTTAGCGGCCGGAATGGAGTCATCAGCCCTAGAACTAGCATTTTCTTCAGCAGCTGAAAATCATCGGCGATCTTGGCATGTTCTTCAGTAGGCTGAGCAGAGGCTCCAGCCTGAGGAACTTCTTGTTGCGTTGGAGCTGCAACATTGGTGAACTTCTCAGTCAGTTTAACAAACCTGACTTTGGCTCCTTGCCAATCAGCATAGTAGGCGTTGAAGTTGTCGGCGAGGGTTTTGATTTCGCATGAATTTTGATGAGTTCATCGCTTGTCATTTTGACAACGTTTTCCTCGTGAACTTCTCTTTCTGAATCGAGCCTTCTTGATCTGCTTAGCCTTCTCAAATTTCCATTTCTCTTGGTGATGAAATGGGTCAGATGTGACTTTGGCCAGGAGTCAAATGAAAATCAGGCATAGGGGTGTTTGGGTCCTTGTGCCAGAGATCAATGTAATCGAGGATCGCCCTTGGATCCAAAAGCAGTGGCACTGGTGTGCCTTTGGCTCTAGCGGCCCTAATCTTGCCTGCTCTCGATGATTTCTGCAAGTTCATCATCATCAACTTCATCGTCAGATGGCACTTGGAAGGCAACCTGTTTCTTCTTTGGACTTGGCCAAGGACCTCGTCCAGCCGTTGCCTTTGTCTTCAGCAGTGTGGGCCTGATGAAGAATTTGGTGCAGTGAGAGGAACTCATTTGAGACACCAGAGGCAATAGAGATGCCTGCAGTCCTTTGGCACGTGGCCAGATGCACAGGTGCTGAGAGCTTTACCGGACCTGCTGAGGACTTTGGAGGAGGAGCTGAAGATTTGGGAGGAGCAGGAGCAGCATGAGGAACTGGCCGTGAGGGCTTTGAAGATTCTGGCTGTGAGGGCATTGCTGAGGAACTTGGCCGTGATGGCACAGTTGTTGAAGCACTTGGCTTGTGCACGGGCTTCTTTGCCATTGATTTTCTAGGCTTGACAAAGGCCTCAGTGGCAGCAGCAGTAGCAGAGTCTTCATTGAATTTCCTCACTGCTTCTTTGGCTTGTCCCGCCAACTTGGCTTGGCGCTTGGCCCATTCTTCAGGAAAATCCTCACCACGCTTGATGCTGGTGGGTTCAGCTTCTTGGCCAGGTGCCAATGGAGCTCTTGGGCATGGATGATTAAGTGCGGACTTCTTCATATATTTTGGAGTTACATACCTGTACTCCCTCCATTCTCTTGCCCATCTCCTTTCAATCCTCTGTATGCGCACCTTGCGCTGATTTTTGTTCTCCTTTCCTAACTTGGCCTCATCAGAGTGCAATAGTCAGATAGATGTCCTCGTGTATTTCAAAAGCAGTCATGACCTCAGGCCTCTTTCCTCCTTTCTCGTGGCTTCTTACCGTCGCCATATTCTTCATTGAAGAATTTGAACTATCGAATTCTCTCAAGAAGTATGCAACTTTTCTTCGAGGAACGCTGCAAATGAGTTAAGTTGATGAGAACCTAGTGATTCAGCAGCGGACATGAGTACCTGTGAACAGAGTATAGTTGCGAGGAATTTGGAGAGGTCATATGCTTCTCGAGGTTTTTTCAAAAGAACAAGTTTGAGGAATTTGACCAGATGAGTTTTGAAGAATTTCACTAAGCGTTCTTTGTCTTAGGTTCGAGTTGTATAGATCGAGGATCCACACAATTGAGGAATCTTGAAGAAAATGATGCTTAGAGAAACGAATCAAGAATGATGACTAGTGAGGTGTTTTGTGTGTGAGGATTTGAAGAATAAAACACCTTTGAAGATTTTGTAGAGAAAATTTGGATCAAAGAGGGCAGTAAAAGTAACTTTTAATTACCCTGGATGAAGAACACGACGAACTGAGAAGTGTAGATTTGAAGCTCGTCAGTTCAGATCTTCCACGCCCTAACTCGGTGGAGGAAGACAACTACAACGGCGACGGAGTGAAGATTTCCGCGGCCGGCGCGAGTACGACGACGACAAGGTCGAGGCAGTGAAGCTCTTCCTCAGCGGCGACGATGGAGTAGCGGCGGCACTAGGGTTTGAGAAGCTCGAGCGAGAGAGAGAGAGAGCGGTCGAGCAGAGTAAAGGAAGTGAGGAAGGGGAGAGGGGGTATTTATAGTCGCAGTGAAAACTGTTCGCCCGAAGATTTAGGACGAACGTGCCCCTGACCCTTCTCATTCGCTTGACATGTGTCACCCACGTACTGAAAAGTGGAGATCGTGTTAGATCGTGGGTGAATAGATAAATCTATCGTGGGATGCGGAACGGTTTGAGCGGCAAAGCCGAAAATTTGGATAAGATAAGTTAAAAGTTCCGTTCGCAATTTCTTCAGCTGACAAGGACACATTGAAGATTTTGAACGAGTTTCAAATAGAACACACATGAAGAATTTGTGAATACATTGGGTTGAGTATAACATAGAGGGGGAAGGGTTCGATCACATTCACTTAGCAGAAAATGCAACTTGAAGAAATAGCCATAAGTGAATGCTGTAGAGGACATAAACCCATATATATAGCCAATCAAGAAAAACGACGGAAACAGTGAAGATTTTGCAAAGTTGAAGAATTTGAAAAACTGAAGAATTTCAAAACTGAGGAAAAACTCAAATTGAAGATTTTCAACTTTGGTGGTGGCGTGACCCACCAGATAAGAATGATGATTTCAGACACCGCGCACAATTGTCGAGGGTTCTCGAGAATCAAATTCTTCATTAATTTCTTCACACTTAGAGTGTTATTCTTCATTGGTTGAAGAAAAACGTTTCTTCGTGTGTTGCACATCTAAGTCATCAATTTTGCATAAGTGTCAGGATGTGTGTCCTTTTCAAAGAACATTCAAAGATTCTAAGATATTTAGCTCACACCGCAACTTGCTAAATCTCTTCTCATCCAAGGGCTTTGTGAAGATATCGGCTAGCTGTTTTTCAGTCTTCACATGAACAATAAAGATGTCGCCCTTCAACATATGACCGCGAAGAAAATGATGACGAATCTGAATGTGCTTCGTCTTCGAGTGCTGAACTGGGTTGTGAGCAATCTTGATGGCACTCTCATTGTCACGGTAGAGAGGCACATTCTTCACGTTGATGCCGTAGTCCTTGAGAGTTTGCTTCATCCACAACAATTGAGCACAACAAGAGCCAGCAGCAATGTACTCAGCTTCCTGCAGTAGACAGTGATACGCAGTTCTGTTTCTTCGAGGACCAACTGACTAAAGATCGTCCGAGGAAATGACAAGTACCAGATATTGACTTGCGGTCCACATGATCACCAAAGATAGTCGAGTCGAATATCCAATGAGATCAAAAGTAGAGCCCTTGGGGTACCATAATCCTAGTGTTGGTGTGTGAGCTAGATATCGAAGAATATGCTTCACAGCCTTAAGATGTGATTCCTTCGGTGTAGCTTGAAATCGGGCACACATGCAAACACTAAGCATTATATCTGGCCTAGATGCACATAAGTACAATAAAGAACCAATCATGGAACGGTATACCTTGTAATCGAAGTCAATACCGTTTTCGTCAGTGCATAGATGGCCAAATGTGGGCATAGGAATTTTGACGCCTTTGCAATCTTGCATGCCGAATTTCCTCAGAACATCTTTGAGGTATTTCTCCTGAGATATGAATATGCGATTGCGCTGTTGATGAATTTGAAGACCTAAGAAGAATTTCAACTCTCCCATCATAGACATTTGATATTCTTCACTCATCATATAGGCAAATTCATCACTATAACCTTGGTCAGTACATCCAAAGATAATATCATCAACGTATATTTGGCACATAAACAGTTCACCATCATAAGATTTAGTAAAGAGAGTAGGGTCGAGTGAACTGGTGTGAAGCCATTCTTCACGAAGAATTCCTTCAAGGTATCATACCACGCCGAGGGCCTGCTTGAGGCCATAGAGGGCCTTGTTGAGTCTGAAGACTTTGTTAGGATTCTTTGGATCTTCAAAACCTGGGGGTTGAGCAACATATACTTCTTCCTCAAGCTTACCATTGAGGAATGCAATTTTCACATCAATTTGATATAAAATGATATCATGATGGTTAGCATAAGCAAGTAATATCGAATAGCCTCAAGTCTAGCAACAGTGCAAAAGTTTCATCAAATCAATTCCTTCAACCTGTGTAGCCTTGAGCTACAAGTCGTGCCTTATTCCTCACCACAAGGCCATTTTCATCTTGCTTGTTGCGGTAGATCCACTTTGTGCCAATGATATTATGCTTGCGAGGATCTGGACGTTTGACCAGTTCCCAGACATTGTTGAGCTCGAACTGATGTAATTCTTCTTGCATGGCCTGAATCCACTCAGGCTCCAGAAATGCTTCATATACCTTAGTGGGCTCTATGATAGAGACAAAAGCATAGTGCCCACAAAAGTTAGATAAATGTGAAGCTTTTGAGCGTGTGAGAGGACCTGTGCTTCAATGTCATCGATGATCTTGTCAACTTGAACTTCTTTTGCAACGCGAGGATGAGCTGGTTGACGTCGAGGAATTTGATCAGCATTTTCTTCAGCACCATTTTCTTCAGATTATCTTCAGTGCATCACTCGACGTTCTTCACGCTCGGAATGAATTCTTCAGAGATTCTTCAAGAGGAATGACATCCTCGGCCGCTTTGAACTTGATAGATTCCTCGGTGCTGGTTCATCTATCACAGAAGGTAGGTGCTCTCTTTGCGAGCCATTAGTTTCATCGAATCAAGACATCTACAGCTTTCAACAACCTTGTGAAGAGCATTGTTGAAGACTCAGAGGTGTGCGAGTCCTTTCCGTAACCAAGCATAAAACCTTCATGTGCTTTCGGTGCAAATTTAGCATTGTGATGAGGATCTCTGATCCAACATTTAGCAATCAAGACTTTGAAATAACTCACATTGGGTTTCTTGTCGTTGAGGAGTTCATAGGCAGTCTTCTTGAAGAATTTGTGAAGATATACTCTGTTGATGATGTGGCACGCGGTATCAATTGCATCAATCCAAAAACGACGAGGCGTTTTGTATTCATCAAGCATAGTGCAAGCCATCTCAACAAGAGTTCTGTTCTTGCGCTCCACGACGCCATTTTGCTGAGGAGTATAAGGAGAAGATAACTCATGAGTAATACCAAGTTCATCAAGATAGTCATCAAGACCGGAATTCTTGAACTCAGTTCCATTGTCACTGCTGATGTACTTGATCTTAACACCAAAGTTGGTTGAAGCCCTCGAGGAAAATCGTTTGAAGACTTCCTGCACTTCATGTTTGTAAGTGACAATGTGTACCCATGTGTAACGAGAGTAATCATCAACAATAACAAAGCCATATAGAGATGCATCATTAGTGACTGCTAAGTAATGATTAGGACCAAAGAGGTCCATGTGAAGCAATTCGAATGGACGAGTAGTGGTCATGATAGTCTTCACTGGATGCTTGGCCTTGGTCATTTTTCCAGCTTCACAGGCTCCACACAAGTGATCCTTGAGGAATTTGACATTCTCAATGCCAATGACATGCTTCTTCTTCGCAAGCGCAGTGCAGATTCCTCATGCCTGCGTGACCAAGCCGTCGATGCCATAGCCAGCCTTCAAGCTTTTGCAAGTAGACACACGGCTGGTTGTGGTCCCAGAGAAATCAACAATATACAAGTCTCCTCTCCTAAAGCCTTCGAAGACTTTGGAATGGTTAGCTTCCATAATCACAACACAACGATACTTGCCAAAGACAACAACCATATCAAGATCACAAAGCATTGAGACTGACATGAGGTTGTATCCTAAGGACTCAACAAGCATGACTTTGTCCATGTGTATGTCCTTAGAGATCGCAACCTTACCAAGACCCAATACCTGACTTTTGCCTTTATCAGCAAAG
The DNA here is from genome assembly GCA_021605205.1 of Aegilops longissima. NCBI lineage: Eukaryota > Viridiplantae > Streptophyta > Magnoliopsida > Poales > Poaceae > Aegilops > Aegilops longissima. Next base: position 552,352,922 of record CM038681.1, on the reverse strand, counting down.
ATGATATGCTTCAGATGTGATGGTGATAAGGGAGAATCCATCAATAGATTCTTGTCACCAGTCATGTGATCTGTACATCCACTATCGAGGACCCACTCAGTGGCTTTGGGAAGATCATCCTGCAGATGAATTAATGCAACTTACGAACTCATATACTTCATCGGTGAAGAATATGATATCAAATTCATCGATGAAATTCATCAAACAAGAAACAGATATAGCAAGATGAGGACATGTGAAATGAAAGTTCATTTCTTCATGATTAGCTTAAGGCCCTTTCGTGCAATTTTGTCGCCCCAACAAATTCTTCACACGTTAAAGCACGCCCGAGAACCGACCATGCGAAGAGATTAGTTCTTTTCTTCACCACCCACATCTCAAGGGGTGGCAAAGAGTTCATCACTCTACGAGCTCCATATGAGAATGGTGGCATAGAGGCCAATCCATTTCGTTTCACATAAGAGGGGTTAGGGTAAGCATATGAATAAGCAGAGAAATTCTCCGAGGACTTATGAACATAATGGTTTGAAGAATAATGCACATATTCATAGCCCTTAGCTCTACCCTGTGAAACAGAGTTGTTAGCACGATGATAATCATATGAGGACTTTGATCCTTTTGAGGAATTTGATCCATGTGAGGAATTTGGTCTGTACGAGGACTTGGATCGATATGAAGAATTTGGTCCATATGAAGAGTTTGATATGGGGTTCCTATTCTTCACAGGTGGTGTCATGAGGACATTCACCTGAAGACTTTCAAGGCACTTCTTGGGAACCCAGATTTTCTTCATAGGAGAACCGTTCCTGCAGTTAGTGCCATCATATCTAGAAAATACTTCACCATTCTGATTTTTGAACAGTTTATAGTTGGATTCAAATGACTCATCAGAAGAATGAGGAGATTCACATGTAAAGCCAGATAAGTTAGATGGATCAACTGGAGGTCCCTTTGCAGCTGTTGGGGAACGTAGCAGAAATTCAAAATTTTCTACGCATCACCAAGATCAATCTATGGAGTAACTAACAACAAGAGAGAGGGGATTGCATCTTCATACCCTTGAAGATCGCGATGCGGAAGCATTGCAAGAACGCGGTCGGTGGAGTCGTTCACTAAGCGATTCAGATCGCGGCCGAATCCGATCTAAGCATCGAATAACGGTGCCTCCGCGTTCAACACACGTACAGCCCGGGAACGTCTCCTCCTTCTTGATCCAGCAAGGGGAGAGGATAAGTTGAGGGAGAGCTCCGGCAGCACGACGGCGTGGTGGTGGAGCTTGCAGTTCTCCGGCAGAGCTCCGCCAAGCACTACTACTACGGAGGAGGTGTTGGGGAGGGAGAGGGCTGCGCCAGGGGAAGGGTGAAGCTCCCATGCGCCTCCCCACTATATATAGGGGTGGAGGGGGCTGGTTTCTTGCCCTCCAAGTCCATTGGGGCGTTGGCAAAGGTGGGAGGAAAGAAATCCCATCATTTCCTTCCCCACCGATTGTTATCCCCCCTTTTTAGGGATCTTGATCTTATCCCTTCGGGATATGATCTTATTCCTTCTAAGGGGGGATCTTGGTGCGCTTGACCAGGGTGTGGGGCCTTGCCCCACTACCACGTTCATGTGGGTCCCCCATGCAGGTGGGCCCCACTCCGAACCTTCTAGAACCTTCCCGATACAATACCAAAAAATCTCGAACATTTTCCGGTGGCCAAAATAGGATTTCCCATATATAAATGTTTACCTCCGGACCATTCCGGAACTCCTCGTGACGTCCGAGATCTCATCCACGACTCCCAAAAACATTCGGTAACTGCACACTAATTCCCATAACAACTCTAGCGTCACCGGACCTTAAGTGTGTAGACCCTACGGGTTCGGGAATCATGCAGACATGACCGAGACAGCTCTCTGGCCAATAACCAACAGCGAGATATGGATACCCATGTTGGCTCCCACATGTTCCACGATGATCTCATCGAATGAACCACGATGTCAAGGATTCAAGCAATCACGTATACAATTCCCTTTGTCAATCGGTACGTTACTTGCCCGAGATTCGATCGTCGGTATCCCAATACCTCGTTCAATCTCGTTACCGGCAAGTCACTTTACTCATTCCGTAATGCATGATCCCGTGACTAACTACTTAGTCACATTGAGCTCATTATGATGATGCATTATCGAGTGGGCCCAGAGATACCTCTCCGTCACACGGAGTGACAAATCCCAGTCTCGATTCGTGCCAACCCAACAGACACTTTCGGATATACCCGTAGTGCACCTTTATAGCCAGCCAGTTACGTTGTGACGTTTGGTACACCCAAAGCATTCCTACGGTATCCGGGAGTTGCATAATCTCATGGTCTAAGGAAATGATACTTGACATTATAAAAGCTTTAGCAAACGAACTACACGATCTTGTGCTATGCTTAGGATTGGGTCTTGTCCATCACATCATTCTCCTAATGATGTGATCCCGTTATCAATGGCATCCAATGTCCATGGTCAGGAAACCATAACCATCTATTGATCAACGAGCTAGTCAACTAGAGGCTCACTAGGGACATGTTGTGGTCTATGTATTCACACATGTATTACGGTTTCTAGTTAATACAATTATAGCATGAACAATAGACAATTATCATGAACAAGGAAATATAATAATAACCATTTTATTATTGCCTCTAGGGCATATTTCCAACAGTCTCCCACTTGCGCTAGAGTCAATAATCTAGTTCACATCACTATGTGATTGTAATGAATCCAACACCCATTGGGTTTGATCATATCTCGCTTGTGAGAGAGGTTATTAGGCGACGGGTCTGAATCTTTTAGATCCGTGTGTGTTTTACAAATCTCTATGTCATCTCCTATATGCAGCTATCACGCGCCATTTGGAACTATTCCAAATAACAACTCTACTATACGAATCCGGTTTACTACTCAGAGTCATCCAGATTAGTGTCAAAGTTTGCATCGGCGTAACCCTTTACGAAACTCTTTTACCACCTCCATAATTGAGAAAATCCTTAGTCAACTAGTTATCGGATAACCTTGATCGCTGTCCCGTGATCCATTCCTGGATCACACTTGTACCCCTTGACCGACTCATGGCAAGGCACACTTCAAAAGTGTACATAGCATAGCATACTATGGAGCCTACGTCTAAGCATAGGGGACGACCTTCGTCCTTTCTCTCTATTCTGCCGTGGTCAGGTCTTGAGTCTTACTCAATACTCACACCTTATAACACAACCAAGAACTCCTTCTTTGTCGATCTATTTTGAACTCCTTCAAAATCTTGTCATGGTATGTGTTCGTTTGAAAGTACTATTAAGCGATTTTGATCTATCCTTATAGAGCTTATATGCTCAATGTTCAAGTAGCTTAATCCAGGTTTTCCATTGAAAAACACTTTTCAAATAACCCTATATGCTTTCCAGAAATTCTACATCATTTCCGATCAACAATATGTCAACAACATATACTCATCAGAAATGCTATAGTGCTCCCACTCACTTCTTTGGAAATACAAGTTTCCAATAAACTTCGTATAAGCCCAAAATCTTTGATCATCTCATCAAAGCATATATTCCAACTCCGAGATGCTTACTCCAGTCCTTAGAAGGATTGCTGGAGCTTTGCATACTTGTTAGCATCTTTTAGGATTGACAAAACCTTCTGGTTGTATCACATACAACCTTTCCTCAAGAAAATCGCTGAGGAAACAATGTTTTGACATCCTATCTGCAAGATTTCATAAATAATGCAGGAACTGCTAATATAATTTCAACAGACTCTTAGCATCGCTACGAGTGAGAAAGTCTCATCATAGTCAACTCCTTGAACTTGTCGGAAAACATCTTAATGACAAGTCGAGCTTTCTTAATGGTGATACTTACCATCATTATCCGTCTTCCTTTTAAAATCCATCTGCACCCAACAGCCTTACGACCATCAAGTAGTTCTTCCAAAGTCTATACTTTGGTTTCATACATGGATCCTCTCTCGGATTTTATGGCCTCGAGCCATTCGTCGGAATCTGGGCCCACCATCGCTTCTCCATAGCTCGTAGGTTCATTGTTGTCTAGCAACATGACCTTCAAGACAGGATTACCGCACCACTCTGAAGCAGTACGCGTCCTTGTTGACCTACGAGGTTTGGTAGTGACTTGATCCTAAGTTTCATGATCACTGTCATCAGCTTCACTTCAACTGGTGTAGGCGCCACAAGAACAACTTCCTGTGCCCTGCTACACACTAGTTGAAGTGACGGTTCAATAACCTCATCAAGTTTCCACCATCCTCCCACTCAATTCTTTCAAGAGAAATTTTTCCTCGAGAAAGGACCCGATTCTAGAAACAATCCCTTTTGCTTCCGGATCTGAGACAAGAGGTATACCCAACTATTTTTGGGTGTCCTATGAAGATAAATTTATCCGCTTTGGGTTTGAGCATCGCAGCCCCAAACTTTTTCACATAAGCATCGCAGCCCCAAACTTTATAAGAAATGACAGCTTAGGTTTCTCTAAACCATAGTTCATACGGTGTCATCTTAATGGAATTGTGTGGTGCCCTATTAAAGTGAATGTGGTTGTGTCTAATGCCTAACCCATAAACGATAGTGTTAATTCGATAAGAGACATCATGGTATGCACCATATCCAATAGGGTGCAGTTACGATGTTCGGACACACCATCACACTATGGTGTTCCAGGCGGTATTAGTTGTGAAACAATTTCCACAATGTATTAATTGTGTGCCAAACTCGTAACTCAGATATTTATCTCTATGATCATATCATAAACATTTTATCCTCTTGTCACGACGATCTTCAACTTCACTCTGAATTTACTTGAACCTTTCAATAATTCAGATTTGTGTTTCATCAAGTAAATATACTAAGAATCTACTCAAATCATCTCGTGAAGTAAGAGCATAACGATATTCATCAAGGCCTCAAAGACTCATTGGATTGCACACATCAAATGTATTACTTCCAAAAAGTTGCTCTCTTGTTCCATCTCACTAAAAACGAGGCCTTTCAGTCATCTTGCCCATGTGGTATGATTTGCATGTCTCAAGTGATTCAAAAACAAGTGAGTCCAAACGATCCATCTGCATGGAGTTTCTTCATGCGTATATACCAATAGATGTGGTTCGCATGTCTCAATCTTTTCAAAAACGAGTGAGTCCAAAGATCCATCAATATGGAGCTTCTTCATGTGTTTTATACCAATATGACTTAAGTGGCAATGCCACAAGTATGTGGTACTATCATTACTATCTTATATCTTTTGGCACGAACATGCGTATCACTACGATCGAGATTCAATAAACCATTCATTTTAGGTGCAAGACCGTTGAAGGAATTATTCAAATAAACAGAGTAACCATTATTCTCCTTAAATGAATAACCGGATTGCGATAAACATAATCCAATCATGTTTATGCTCAACGCAAACACCAAATAACAATTATTTAGGTTTAACACCAATCTCGATGGTAGAGGGAGCAGGCGATGCTTGATCACATCAACCTTGGAAACACTTCCAACACACATCGTCATCTCACCTTTAGCTAGTCTCCGTTTATTCCGTAGCTCTTTTGTTTCGAGTTACTAACACTTAGCAACCGAACCGTATCTTAATACCCTGGTGCTACTAGGAGTACTAGTAAAGTACACATTTAATACAATGTATATCCAATATACTTCATCAACCTTGCCAGCCTTCTCATCTACCAAGTATCTAGGGTAGTTACGCTTCAAAGGACTGCTCCCACATTACGTAAGCACTTAGTCTCGGTTTGGGTTCAACCCGGTTTCTTCACTAGAGCAGCAACTGATTTGTCGTCTCATGAAGTATCCCTTCTTGCCCTTGCCCTTCTTGAAACTAGTGGTTTTACTAACCATCAACAATTGATGCTCCTACTCGATTTCTACTTTCGCGATGTCAAACATCACGGATTGCTCAAGGATCATCATGTCTATCCCTGATATGTTATAGTTCATCATGAAGCTATAATAGCTTGGTGGCAGTGACTATGGAGAACCATCACTATCTCATCTGGAAGATTAACTTCCACTCGATTCAAGTGATTGTAGTACTCAGACAATCTGAGCACATGCTCAATGATTGAGATTTTCTCCCTTAGTTTGCAGGTTAAGAAACTTGTCGAAGGTCTCATACCTCTTGACGTGGGCACGAGCCTGAAATCCTAATTTCAGCTCTTGTAACATCTCATATGTCTGCGACGTTTCAAAAAATGTCTTCGCTACCTCAATTCTAAACCGTTTAACATTACGCACTGAACTATCACGTAGTCATCAAAACGTGTATGTCAGATGTTCGCAACATCCACAAACGACGCTCGAGGTTCAGCACACCGAGCGGTGCATTAAGGACATAAGCCTTCTGTGCAGTGATGAGGACAATCCTCAGTATACGGACCCAGTCCGCATAATTGCTACTATCAACTTTCAACTAAAATTTTCTCTAGGAACATATCTTAAACAGTAGAACTAAAGCGCAAGCTACGACATAATTTGCAAAGTCCTTTTGACTATGTTCATGATAATTAAGTTCACCTAATGAACTCCCACTCAGATAGACATCACTCTAATCATCTAAGTGATACATGATCCGAGTCAACTAGGCCGTGTCCGATCATCACGTGAGACGGACTAGTCATCATCGGTGAACATCTCCATGTTGATCGTATCTACTATACGACTCATGTTCGACCTTTCGGTCTCTTGTGTTCCGAGGCCATGTCTGTACATGCTAGGCTCGTCAAGTCAACCTAAGTGTTTTGCATGTGTAAATCTGGCTTACACCCGTTGTATGTGAATGTTAGAATCTATCACACCCGATCATCACGTGGTGCTTCGAAACAACGAACTTTCGCAACGGTGCACAGTTAGGGGGAACACTTTCTTGAAATTTTAATGAGCGATCATCTTATTTATGGTACCGTCGTTCTAAGCAAATAAGATGTAAACATGACAAACATCACATGCAAATCATAAAGTGACATGATATGGCCAATATCATCTTGCGCCTTTGATCTCCATCTTGAGGCACGACATGATCATCTTCGTTACCGGCATGACACCATGATCTCCATCATCATGATCTCCATCATCGTGTCTTTATGAAGTTGTCTCGCCAACTATTACTTCTACTACTATGGCTAACGGTTTAGCAATAAAGTAAAGTAATTACATGGCGTTTTCAATGACACGCAAGTCATACAATAAATTAAGACAACTCCTATGGCTCCTGCCGGTTGTCATACTCATCGACATGCAAGTCGTGATTCCTATTACAAGAACATGATCAATCTCATACATCACATATATCATTCATCACATTCTTTTGGCCATATCACATCACATAGCATACCCTGCAAAAACAAGTTAGACGTCCTCTAATTGTTGTTGCATGTTTTACGTGGCTGCTATGGGTTTCTAGCAAGAACGTTTCTTACCTACACAAAAGCCACAATGGTGATATGCCAATTGCTATTTACCCTTCATAAGGACCATTTTCATCGAATCCGATCCGACTAAAGTGGGAGAGACTGGCACCCGCCAGCCACCTTTATGCAACAAGTGCATGTCAGTCGGTGGAACCTGTCTCACGTAAGCGTACGTGTAAGGTCGGTCCGGGCCGCTTCATCCCACGATGCTGCCGAATCAAGATATGACTAGTAACGGTAAGCAAATTGAACGAACCAACGCCCACAACTACTTGTGTTCTACACGTGCATAGAATCTACGCAATAAACCTGGCTCATGATGCCACTGTAGGGGAACGTAGCAGCAATTCAAAATTTTCTACGCATCACCAAGATCAATCTATGGAGTAACTAGCAACGAGAGAGAGGGGAGTGCATCTTCATACCCTTGAAGATCGCGATGCGGAAGCGTTGCAAGAACGCGGTTGGTGGAGTCGTTCACTAAGCGATTCAGATCGCGGCCGAATCCGATCTAAGCACTGAATAACGGTGCCTCCGCGTTCAACACACGTACAACCCGGGGACATCTCCTCCTTCTTGATCCAGCAAGGGGAGAAGATAAGTTGAGGGAGAGCTCCGGCAGCACGACGGCGTGGTGCTGGAGCTTGCAGTTCTCCGGCAGAGCTTCGCCAAGCACTACGGAGGAGGAGGAGGTGTTGGGGAGGGAGAGGGTTGCGCCAGGGGAAGGGTGAAGCTCCCATGTGCCTCCCCACTATATATAGGGGTGGAGGGGGCTGGTTTCTGGCCCTCCAAGTCCATTGGGGCGTTGGCAAAGGTGGGAGGAAAGATATCCCATCATTTCCTTCCCCACCGATTGTTATCCCCCCTTTTTAGGGATCTTGATCTTATCCTTCGGATATGATCTTATTCCTTCTAAGGGGGATCTTGGTGCGCTTGACCAGGGGTGTGGGGCCTTGCCCCACTACCCACGTTCATGTGGGTCCCCATGCAGGTGGGCCCCACTCCGAACCTTCTAGAACCTTCCCAGACAATACCGAAAAATCCCAACATTTTCCTGGCCAAAATAGGACTTCCCATATATAAATCTTTACCTCCGACCATTCCGGAACTCCTCGTGTCGTCCGGATCTCATCCGGACTCAACAACATTCGTAACTACACACTAATTCCCATAACAACTCTAGCGCCACCGACCTTATGTGTAGACCCTACGGGTTCGAGAATCATGCGCATATGACCGAGACAGCTCTCTGACCAATAACCAACAGCGGGATCTGGATACCCATGTTGGCTCCCACATGTTCCACGATGATCTCATCGGATGAACCACGATGTCAAGGATTCAAGCAATCCCTATACAATTCCATTTGTCAATCGGTACGTTACTTGCCCGAGATTCGATCGTCGGTATCCCAATACCTCGCTCAATCTCGCTACCGCAAGTCACTTTACTCGTTCCGTAATGCATGATCCCGTGACTAACTACTTAGTCACATTGAGCTCATTATGATGATGCATTAACGAGTGGGCCCAGAGATACCTCTCCGTCACACGGAGTGACAAATCCCGCCTCGATTCATGCCAACCCAATGACACTTTCGGAGATACCCGTAGTGCACCTTTATAGCCACCCGCCACGCTGTGACGCTTTGGTACACCCAAAGCATTCCTACGGTATCCTGGAGTTGCACAATCTCATGGTCTAAGGAAATGATACTTGACATTAGAAAAGCTTTAGCAAACGAACTACACGATCTTGTGCTATGCTTAGGATTGGGTCTTGTCCATCACATCATTCTCCTAATGATGTGATCCCGTTATCAATGGCATCCAATGTCCATGGTCAGGAAACCATAACCATCTATTGATCAACGAGCTAGTGAACTAGAGGCTCACTAGGGACATGTTGTGGTCTATGTATTCACACATGTATTACGGTTTCTAGTTAATACAATTATAGCATGAACAATAGACAATTATCATGAACAAGGAAATATAATAATAACCATTTTATTATTGCCTCTAGGGCATATTTCCAACAGCAGCAACCCATGAGGTTTTGGGGTACTTCTCAGGCTTCCAATATGTTCCATCAGCATTGAGTTTCCTCTCGAAGGCAATACCCTCTTTTCTAGGGTTCCTGTTGAGGATCTGCTTTTTAAGGACATCACAAAGAGTCTGATGCCCTTTGAGGCTTTTGTACATGCCTGTCATGTACAATTCCTTCAGCCCTGCATTGTCAGTGATACTAGCAATGTCCTTAGATGAGGAATTAGTGATAGCAGAGGCAGGTGAAGAATTTGTAACAATTGAAGCACTTGAACATTCAGCTGAAGAATTAGCAGATTCACGTTCAATGCACTTTAAGCATGGAGGAACAAATTCTTCCTGAGAAGCGCTAATTTGTTGAGCAAGTAATGAATCGCGCTCCTTCTGAAGATCTTCATAACTCACTCTTAGCTTCTCAAGATCTTGCTTTCTTAGAAGAAATTCATAAGAAAGCTTCTCATGATCGATGTGAGAGTGTTATGATGACCTTGAAGGTTGTCAAACCTAGATCAAGTCTTTGAAGATTTTCATCGTATTTTAGTGCGATCCGCTTCTTCACCCAACATATCATCACTTTTGTTTAGCATGTTTTGAACCTTTTCCAAGGCCGTTTGTTGTTTAGTGGCAATGCAAACAAGTTTGGTATAACTAGGTTCAACATCATCATCAGATTCATCGTCACTAAACTCGGATGAGGAACATTCGTTACCTTGACACCGCTTGCCATGAGGCATGGTGCAGAAGATGATGGATCTGGTTCGAAAGTCATCGCTTTGAGAGATTCCTTGAAGTCCTCAAACCAAGGATCTTGACGGGTTCGATGACCTTCATAGACGCCGAGATTCGGTCCCAGATAAGCTTCGATTGCAAAGATGCATAATGCGCTTGAATTCATCTCCGGACAGGGAACAGATGATGTCCTTCGCCATGATGTCAAGTCGAGTGTACTTGCGAATGTCATCAGCGCCGCCTTCTTGCATAGATCGGTAAGACCAATCTCGATGACGATCCACAGCTCATTGTTCATTGCCATGAGGCGCTTCTCATCATGGCCTTCCACTTGGGATAATCATGACCGTCAAAGATAGGGCATGTCACTTTCTTCATACCTGCGGTCGACATAACTAAAACTCCAAAGTGTTAAACTAAAATCACACGTAACAAGGGAGTACCTTGCTCGATACGAATTGAAAGTGCGTTATATCGACTAGAGGGGGGTGAATAGGCGATTTTATGAATTCTTCAACGAGGAATTTGCCGTGAGGAAATTCCTAGGCGAAGAACTACTTGCAGCAGAATAAGTACTCAAGTAAGCATAACAGAATACAAGCATGGTCATCATGATGAAATGAAGACAATCACAGAGTACGTAAAGCGTAATCACAGGATAACACAAGATGAAGACAAACAGATCAAGAAATTGAACTGAGGAAATTGAGAAAGTCTTCAACAAAGTCTTCAAACACAGATATGAACAAACACTCAACACAAGAATGAGGAAATGAAAGAGTTGAGGAAATAGAACCAGAAGCTTGGTGAAGACAATGATTTGGTAGACCAGTTCCAACTGCTGTCTCGGTTGTACGTCTGGTTGGAGCGGCCGAGTATTTAAACTCGAGGACACAGTCCCGGACACCCGATCGCTGAGCACGCAGCTCGTGACACCAAGTCCTCACCAGATTCTCCTTGAACTAAGGTCACACAGACCTCGTCCAATCACTCGTGGTAAATCTTCAGGCGACTTCCAAACCTTCACAGACTCGGTCACTCGGCGATCCACAATTCCTCTTGGATGCTCTAGACCATGACGCCTAACCGTCTGGAAGAAGCACAGGCTTCAAAGGTAACAAGCGTCGGATCCACACCGGATCAATCTCTTCAGTGATGGTCAATCACTTTGGGTTTGTAGGTGTTTGGGTTTGGGTTTTCCTCACTCGATGATTTTCGCTGAAAGTCCTCGGAGGATGGGATGCTCTCAAATGACATGTGTCAGCTTCTCTCGGAGCAGCCAACCAGCTAGTGGTTGTAGGGGGCGGCTATTTATAGCCTAGGGAGCAGCCCGACATGATAAGACATAAATGCCCTTCAATGATATGACCGTTAGGTGGATACGATATTTTGGGACAGGTGGCGCAAGAAGACAAAGAACGGTCGGAAATTTGACTCTCAAATTCCTCGTATATCATGATCCTCACTGTAGGCAATCCGCCTGGCGAATTCCTAACTCCTCGGTCAGGATAAATTCTCAAATGACGGAAGAACTTTGTCTCTCACATCGAACAAATTGATGAACTATATGAGATTTCCAAAGGCTTCACTCGAAGGGATTGGTAGGTGTAGGATTTTGAGTTGAGCATCACATGGAAATCTTTCCTTAGTATTTCCTCGACCCCCTTTAACAGTACGGTGTTTCCTATGACTCAAGAAAGAGAAAACGAAACTACAAAAACAAAAGTATTCACGCTTCATGTTCCTCAAATGAATACCAAGTCTTCAAGGTCACACCAATTTCTTCACTTTCAAAGTCTTCAGAAAGTCTTCAGAATACCAAAGTCTTCACTTGAGGAACTTCATTTTTAGGGGTCGACTTTCACTGTAAATATCAAACTCCTCATAGACTTATAGACCTGTGTACACTCATAAACTCATTAGACCCTTAACCTATAAGTCTTCAATACACCAAAATCACTAAGGGGCACTAGATGCACTTACAGTTGTTCGCTTATTTTGATGAATCTATTGTTATATCGGGGGTTATGAACCATGATGAAGTTAGAATATAGTAGAAATAATGCAAATATAAAATTGGAATGAACTTACAACAGTACTTAAAGGTGGTGATTTGCTTTATTATACTGACGGATCTCACGAGTTTTCTAATGAGTTTTGTGTTGTGAAGTTTTCAAGTTTTGGGTGAAATTTCGATAGATTACGGAATAAGGAGTGACAAGAGCCTAATCTTGGGGATGCCCATGGCACCCCAAGGTAATATTCAAGGACAACCAAGAATCTAAGCTTGGGGATGCCCCGGATGGCATCCCCTCTTTTGTCTATGATCCATCTGTAAATTACTCGAGGCTATATTTTTATTCACCACATGATATGTGTTTTGCTTGGAGCGTCTTGTATTATATGAGTCTTTGATTATTGCTTTTTAGTTTGCCACAATCATCCTTGTTGTACACACCTTTTGAGAGGGACACACATTAATCATGAATTTATTGGAATACTCTATGTGCTTCACTTATATTTTTGAGCTAGGTAGTTGCTCTAGTGATTCACTTATACTTTTTAGAGAACGACGGGGGTTATATTTTAAAGAAATTGATAAACTCTCATGCTTCACTTATATTATTTTGAGAGTCTTATAAATAGTATGGCAATTTGCTTAGATTATGAATTTAGTCCTAATATGATGGGTATTCAAGCGGAATATAATAAAAACTTTCATGAAGATCATTGAATATATGAGAAGTTTGATTCCTTGCATTTGTTTTGAGTTATAAAGATGGTGATATTAGAGTCATGCTAGTGAGTAATTGTGGTTTAGTAAGAATATTTGTGTTAAGGTTTGTGATTCCCGAAGCATGCACGTATGGTCTCTCGTTATGCTATGAAATTGGAGGATGATTTATTTTTGATTGTCTTCCTTATGAGTGGCGGTCGGGGACGAGCGATGGTCTTTTACTACCAATCTATCCCCCTTGGAGCATGCATAGTAGTACTTTTACTCGAGGGCTAATAAACTTTTGCAACAAGTACGTGAGTTCTTTATGACTAATGTTGAGTCCATGGATTATACGCATTCTCACCCTTCCGCATTTTGCTAGCCTCTTTGGTACCGTGCATTGCCCTTACTCACCTTGAGTTGTGGTGCAAACTTTGCCGGTGCATCCAAACCCCGTTATATAATACGCTCTTTCACACATAAGCTGCCTTACATCTTCCTCAAAACAGCCACCATACGTACCTATTATGGCATTTCCATAGCCATTCCGAGATATATTGTCCTGCAACTTCCACCGTTCCATTTTATTCCGAGATATATTGTCCTGCAACTTCCACCGTTCCGTTTTATTATGACACATACCGTTCCGGATCAGTGTCAAAGCTTGCATCGACGTAACCATTTACGACAAGCTCTTTGTCACCTCCATAAATGAGAAACATATCCTTAGTCCTTTTCAGGTATTTCAGGATGTTCTTCACCGCTGTCCAGTGATCCACTCCTGGATTACTTTGGTACCTCCCTGCTAAACTAATAGCAAGGCACACATCAGGTCCGTACACAAGATTGCATACATGATAGAGCCTATGGTTGAAGCATAGGAACTCCTTTCATTTTCTCTCTATCTTCTGCAGTGGTCGGGCATTGAGTCCGACTCAACTTCACACCTTGTAATACAAAGCAGAATCCTTTCTTTGCTCGATCCATTTTGAACTTTTTCAAAACTTTATCAAGGTATGTGCTTTGTGAAAGTCCAATCAAGCGCCTTGATCTATCTCTATAGATCTTGATGCCCAATATGTAAGCAGCTTCACCGAGGTATTTCATTGAAAACTTTTATTCAAGTATCCTTTATGCTATACATAAATTCTATATCATTTCCAATCAACAATATGTCGTCCACATATAATATCGAAATGCTACAGATCTCCCACTCACTTTCTTGTAAATACAGCTTCTCGAAAAGTCTCAGATAAAACCATATGCTTTGATCACACTATCAAAGCGCTTATTCCAACTCCGAGAGGCTTGCACCAGACCATAAATGGATCGCTGGAGCTTGCACACTTTGTTAGCTCCCTTAGGATCGACAAAACCTTCCGGTTGCATCATATACAACTCTTCTTCCAGAAATCCATTCAGGAATGCAGTTTTGACATCCATCTGCCATATTTCATAATCATAAAATGCGGCAATCACTAACATGATTCAGACAGACTTAAGCATCGCTACGGGTGAGAAGGTCTCATCGTAGTCAACCCCTTGAACTTGTCGAAAACCTTTTGCAACAAGTTGAGCTTTGTAAACAGTAACATTGCCGTCAGCGTCATTGTTCTTCTTGAAGATCCATTTATTCTCTATTGCTTGCCGATCATCGGGCAAGTCAACCAAAGTCCACACTTTGTTCTCATACATGGATCCCATCTCAGATTTCATGGCTTCAAGCCATTTTGCGGAATCTGGGCTCACCATCGCTTCTTCATAGTTCGTAGGTTCACCATGATCTAGTAGCATGACTTCCAGAATAGGATTACCGTACCACTCTGGTGCGGATCTTACTCTAGTTGATCAACGGTTCAAGAATAACTTGATCTGAAGTTTCATGATCATCATCATTAACTTCCTCACTAATTGGTGTAGGTGTCACAGGAACCGATTTCTGTGATGAACTACTTTCCAATAAGGGAGCTGGTACTCTTACCTCATCAAGTTCTACTTTCCTCCCACTCACTTCTTTCGAGAGAAACTCCTTCTCTAGAAAGGATCCATTCTTAGCAACGGATGTCTTGCATTCGGATCTGTGATAGAAGGTGTACCCAACTGTCTCCTTTGGGTATCCTATGAAGACACATTTTTCCGATTTGGGTTCAAGCTTATCAGGTTGAAGCTTTTTCACATAAGCATCGCAGCCCCAAACTTTCAGAAACGACAACTTTGGTTTCTTGCCAAACCATAGTTCATAATGGGTCTTCTCAACGGATTTTGATGGTGCCCTATTTAACGTGAATGTGGCTGTCTCTATAGCATAACCCCAAAACGATAGCGGTAAATCGGTAAGAGACATCATAGATCGTACCATATCTAGTAAAGTACGATTACGACGTTCGGACAACCATTACGCTGTGGTGTTCTAGGTGGCGTGAGTTGCGAAACTATTCCGCATTCTCCTCCACGATCAGATCGTAAAAACTTTATTTTCTTGTTACGATGATTTTCAACTTCACTCTGAAATTCTTTGAACTTTTCAAATGTTTCAGATTTATGCTTCATTAAGTAGATATACCCATATCTGCTTAAATCATCTGTGAAGGTGAGAAAATAACGATATCCGCCACGAGCTTCAACATTCATTGGACCACATACATCTGTATGTATGATTTCTAACAAATCTGTTGCTCTCTCCATAGTACCGAGAACGGCGTTTTAGTCATCTTGCCCATGAGGCACGGTTCATAAGTACCAAGTGATTCATAATCAAGTGGTTCCAAAAGTCCATCAAGATGGAGTTTCTTCATGCTTTTACACCGATATGACCTAAACGGCAAGTGCCACAAATAAGTTGCACTATCATTATCAACTCTGCATCTTTTGGCTTCAACATTATGAATATGTGTATCACTACTATCGAGATTCACCAAAATAGACCACTCTTTAAGGGTGCATGACCATAAAAGATATTACTCATATAAATAGAACAACCATTATTCTCTGATTTAAATGAATAACCGCCTCGCATCAAACAAGATCCAGATATAATGTTCATGCTCAACGCTGGCACCAAATAACAATTATTCAGGTCTAAAACTAATCCCGAAGGTAGATGTAGAGGTAGCGTGCCGATCGCGATCACATCGACTTTGGAACCATTTCCCACGCGCATCGCCACCTCGTCCTTGGCGGTGTTCGCTTATTCCGTAGTCCCTGCTTCGAGTTGCAAATATTAGCAATGTAACCAGATCAAATACCCAGTGCTACTGCGAGCTCTAGTAAGGTACGCATCAATAACATGTATATCACATATACCTTTGTTCACCTTGCCATCCTTCTTATCCGCCAAATACTTGGGGCAGTTCTGCTCCAAAGGACCAGTTTGTTTGCAGAGAAGCACTCGGCTTCAGGCTTAGGTACAGACTTGGGTTTCTTCTCTTGAGCAGCAACTTGCTTGCTATTCTTCTTGAAGTTCCCTTCTTCTTCCCTTTGCCCTTTTTCTTGAAACTAGTGGTCTTGTTGACCACCAACACTTGATGCTCCTTCTGATTTCTACCTCCGCAGCTTTTAGCATTGCGAAGAGCTCGGAATTGTCTTTTCCATCCCTTGCATATTATAGTTCATCACGAAGCTCTTGTAGCTTGGTGGCGTGATTGGAGAATTTCATCAATGACGCTACCATCCGGAAGATTAACTCCCAGTTGAATCAAGTGATTATTATACCCGGACATTTTGAGTATATGCTCACCGACGTAACTATTCTCCTCCATCTTGTAGCTATAGAACTTATTGGAGACTTCATATCTCTCAATCCGGAATTTGCTTGAAATATTAACTTCAACTCCTGGAACATCTCATATGCTCCATGACGCTCAAAACATCGTTGAAGACCCGGTTCTAAGCCGTAGCATGGCACACTGAACTATTGAGTAGTCATCGCTTTGCTCGCCAGACGCTCATAACATCCGGCGTTGTTCTCGCAGCAGTCCGGCACCCAAAGGCACTTCCAGATGTAATTCTTCCGTGCAGCAATGAGGATAATCCTCAAGTTACGGACCCAGCCCGTAATTGCTACCATCATCTTTCAACTTTGCTTTCTCAAGGAACACATTAAAATTCAACGGAACAACAACACGAGCCATCTATCTACAACAAACATAGATAAGCAAAATACTATCAGTACTAAGTTCATGATAAATTTAAGTTCAATTAATCATATTACTTAAGAACTCCCACTTAGATGACATCTCTCTAGTCATCTAAGTGATCACGTGATCCAAATCAACTAAACCATAACCGATCATCACGTGAGATGGAGTAGTTTTCAATGGTGAACATCACTATGTTGATCATATCTACTATATGATTCACGCCGACCTTTCGGTCTCCGTGTTCCGAGGCCATATCTGCATATCCTAGGCTCGCCAAGTTTAACTCGAGTATTCATGGTGCAAACTGGCTTGCACCCGTTGTAGATGGACGTAGAGCTTATCACACCCGATCATCACGTGGTGTCTGGGCACGACGAACTTTGGCAACGGTGCATACTCAGGGACAACACTTCTTGATAATTAGTGAGAGATCATCTTAAAATGCTACCGTCAATCAAAGCAAGATAAGATGCATAAAGGATAAACATCACATGCAATCAATATAAGTGATATGTTATGGCCATCATCATCTTGTGGTTGTGATCTCCATCTCCAAAGCACCGTCATGATCACCATCGTCACCGGCGCGACACCTTGATCTCCATCGTAGCATCGTTGTCGTCTCGCCAACTATTGCTTCTACGACTATCGCTACCGCTTAGTGATAAAGTAAAGCAATTACAGGGCGTTTGCATTTCATACAATAAAGCGACAACCATATGGCTCTGCCATTGTCGATAACTCGGTTACAAAACATGATCATCTCATACAATAAAATATAGCATCACGTCTTGACCATATTATATCACAACATGCCCTGCAAAAACAAGTTAGACGTCCTCTACTTTGTTGTTGCAAGTTTTACGTGGCTGCTACGGGCTGAGCAAGAACCGTTCTTACCTACGCATCAAAACCACAACGATAGTTCGTCAAGTTAGTGCTGTTTTAACCTTCGCAAGGACCGGGCGTAGCCACACTCGGTTCAACTAAAGTTGGAGAAACTGACACCCGCCAGCCACCTTTGTGCAAAGCACGTCGGTAGAACCAGTCTCGTGTAAGCGTACGCGTAATGTCGGTCCGGGCCGCTTCATCCAACAATACCGCCGAACCAAAGTATGACATGCTGGTAAGCAGTATGACTTGTATCGCGTAAAACTCACTTGTGTTCTACTCGTGCATATAACATCAACGCATAAAACCTAGCTTGGATGCCACTATTGGGGAACGTAGTAATTTCAAAAAAATTCCTACGCACACGCAAGATCATGGTGATGCATAGCAACGAGAGGGGAGAGTGTTGTCCACGTACCCTCGTAGACCGTAAGCGGAAGCGTTATGACAATGCGGTTGATGTAGTCGTACGTCTTCACGATTCGACCGATCCAAGTACCGAACGTACGGCACCTCCGAGTTCAGCACACGTTCAGCTCGATGACGATCCCCGGACTCCGATCCAGCAGGGTGTCGGGGATGAGTTCCGTCAGCATGATGGCGTGGTGACGATGATGATGTTCTACCAACGCAGAGCTTCGCCTAACCACCGCAACGATATGACCGAGGTGGAATATGGTGGAGGGGGGCACCGCACACGGCTAAGGAACGATCACGAAAATCAACTTGTGTGTTCTAGGGTGCCCCCCTGCCCCCGTATATAAAGGAGAAAGGGGGGAGGCCGGCCGGCCCTTGGGGGCGTGCCAAGGAGGAGGAGTCCTCCTCCTAGCAGAGTAGGACTCCTCTTCCTACTCCTACTAGGAGGGGAAAGGAAGGGGAGAGAGAGAGGGAAGAGGGGGCGCCGCCCCATCTCCTAGTCCAATTCGGACCAAAGGGGAGGGGGCGCGCGGCCCATCCTGGCTGCCCCTCTCTCTCTCCACTAAAGCCCATAAGGCCCCTTACTTCTCCGGGGTTCCGGTAACCTCCCAAGACTCCGGTTTCTCCGAAATCACCCGGAACACTTCCGGTGTCCGAATATAGTCATCCAATATATCAATCTTTATGTCTCGACCATTTCGAGACTCCTCGTCATGTACGTGATCATATCCGGGACTCCGATCAACCTTCGGTACATCAAAACTTATAAACTCATAATAAAACTGTCATCATAACCTTAAGCGTGCGGACCCTACGGGTTCGAGAACTATGTAGACATGACCTAGAACTGTTTCCGGTCAATAACCAATAGCGGAACATGGATGCTCATATTGGCTCCTACATATTCTACGAAGATCTTTTTCGGTCAAACCGTATAACAACATACGTTGTTCCCTTTGTCATCGGTATGTTACTTGCCCGAGATTCGATCGTCGGTATCCAATACCTAGTTCAATCTCGTTACCGGCAAGTCTCTTTACTCGTTCCGTAATGCATCATTCCGTAACCAGCTCATTGGCCACATTGCTTGCAAGGCTTATAGTGATGTGCATTACCGAGAGGGCCCAGAGATACCTCTCCGACAATCGGAGTGACAAAACCTAATCTTGAAATACGCCAACCCAACATGTACCTTCGGAGACACCTGTGAGCACCTTTATAATCACCCAGCATCGCCAGGACGCTTGGTAGCACACAAAGTGTTCCTCCGTAAACGGAGTTGCCTAATCTCATAGTTGTAGGAACTTTGTATAAGTCATGAAGAAAGAAATAACAACATACTAAACAATCAAGTGTTAGGCTAACGGAATGGGTCAAGTCAATCACATCATTCTCCTAATGATGTGATCCCATTAATCAAATGACAACACATGTCTATGGCTAGGAAACATAACCATCTTTGATTAATGAGCTAGTCAAGTAGAGGCATACTAGTGACATTATGTTTGTCTATGTATTCACACATGTATCATGTTTCCGGGTAATACAATTCTAGCATGAATAATAAACTGTTATCATGATATAAGGAAATAAATAATAACTTTATTATTGCCTCTAGGGCATATTTCCTTCATGCCCTTCACCGACGTGATCTCCGATATCTCAAGAAACCAACACCGAATAGCTCGCGTGTGCGACTGCCCCCGTTCGTTCTATCGTTCTCCCCGTACTAACCTTGGGTGGCGAGGGAAAGCGCATTGGTGGAGGGTTCACCGGTAGCTGGAAGCATGGAACCACGACAATGATGTGGGCGTCCGAAGGCTGGGAAGGTGGCGAAGTGCGGTGGAGGTAGGGAGGTTGGGGAGCCGCGGCGATGATGAGGGCTAGGTGTCCGGGCGAGGTATGGTGGGGTGTGGGAGGTTTGAGATGGATCAAAGCGATTGGCCGAAGTTTGCTCTCATCTGCTACTCATCATCAGCACCTGCCCCGTCTTCAAAATCACCAGCATATCCGTCGTGTCATGTCCGTGGAAATGCTCGCATCTGTCTCCGCTAGCTCCTCGGCCGGCCGCCGCCGATCAGATACGCAAGAGCCTCTCACTGCGAGCTGTTCATAAGGGAGCAGGAGCAGGTGGTGTTTGATAACCCACAAGTATAGGGGATCGCAACAGTTTTCGAGGGTAGAGTATTCAACCCAAATTTATTGATTCGACACAAGGGGAGCCAAATAATATTCTCAAGTATTAGCAGCTGAGTTGTCAATTCAACCACACCTGGAAACTTAGTATCTGCAGCAAAGTGTTTAGTAGCAAAGTAATATGATAGTGGTGGTAACGGTAACAAAAGTAAAGACAGCAAAAGTAATGTTTTGGTATTTTGTAGTGATTGTAACAAGAGTAACGTAAAAGTAAATAAGCGTAAACCAGTATATGGAAAACTCGTAGGCACCGGATCAGTGATGGATAATTATGCCGGATGCGGTTCGTCATGTAACAGTCATAACGTAGGGTGACACAGAACTAGCTGCAATTCATCAATATAATGTAGGCATGTATTCCGTATATAGTCATACGTGCTTATGGAAAAGAACTTGCATGACATATTTTGTCCTACCCTCCCGTGGTAGCGGGGTCCTATTGGAAACTAAGGGATATTAAGGCCTCCTTTTAATAGAGAACCGGAACAAAGCATTAGTACATAGTGAATACATGAACTCCTCAAACTATGGTCATCACCGAGAAGTATCCCGATTATTGTCACTTCGGGGTTGTCGGATCATAACACATAATAGGTGACTATAGACTTGCAAGATAGGATCAAGAACACACATATATTCATGAAAACATAATAGGTTCAGATCTGAAATCATGGCACTCGGGCCCTAGTGACAAGCATTAAGCATAGCAAAGTCATAGCAACATCAATCTCAGAACATAGTGGATACTAGGGATCAAACCCTAACAAAACTAACTCGATTACATGATAAATCTCATCCAACCCATCACCGTCCAGCAAGCCTACGATGCAATTACTCACGCACGGCGGTGAGCATCATGAAATTGGTGATGGAGGATGGTTGATGATGACGGCAGCAACGAATCCCCCTCTCTGGAGCCTCGAACGGACTCCAGATCAGCCCTCCCGAGAGAGATTAAGGCTTGGCGGCGGCTCCGTATCGTAAAACGCGATGAAACTTTCTCTCTGATTTTTTTCTCCCTGAAAGCCAATATATGGAGTTGCAGTTGGCGTCGGAGGGCCACCAGGGGGCCCACGAGGTAGGGGGGCGCGCCTAGGGGGGAGGGGCGCGCCCCCACCCTCGTGGACAGGGTGTGGACCCCCTGGTCTTCATCTTTGGTGAGGATTTTTTATTATTTATTATAAGATATTCCGTGGAATTTCAGGTCATTCCGAGAACTTTTGTTTTCTGCAGATAAAACAACACCATGGCAATTCTGCTGAAAACAGCGTCAGTCCGGGTTAGTTCCATTCAAATTATACAAGTTAGAGTCCAAAACAAGGGCAAAAGTGTTTGGAAAAGTAGATACGACGGAGACGTATCAACTCCCCCAAGCTTAAACCCTTGCTTGTCCTCAAGCAATTCAGTTGACAAACTAAAAGAGAAAAATAAAAACTTTTACAAACTCTGTTTGCTCTTGTTGTTGTAAACATGAAAAGCTAGCATTCAAGTTTTAGCAATTATTATGAACTAACCATACTCTCAATAACACGTAGGTCTCACAATTACTCATATCAATAGCATAATCAGCTAGCGAGCCATAATAATAAAACTCGGATGACAACACTTTTATCAAAATAATCATAACATGATATAATGAAATGGTATCTCGCTATCCCTTTCTGAGACCGCAAAACATAAATGCAGAGCACCTTTAAAGATCAAGGACTGACTAAACATTGTAATTCATGGTAAAAGAGATCCAGTCAAGTCATACCCAATATAAACCAATTATAATGAATGCAAACGACAGTGTGCTCTCCAGCGGGTGCTTTTTAATAAGAAGGGTGATGACTCAACATAATAGTAAATAGATAGGCCCTTCGCAGAGGGAAGCTGGGATTTGCAGAGGTGCCAGAGCTCGATTTTAAAATAGAGATAAATTATATTTTGAGCGGCATACTTTCACTGTCAACGAAACAACTATGAGATGGTTGTATCTTCCATACTACATGCATTATAGGAAGTTCCCAAACAGAATGGTAAAGGTTTATACTCCCCCTCCTCCACAAGCATCAATCCATGGCTTGCTCGAAACAACGAGTGCCTCCAACATTCAACGGGTCCCAGGGGGAGTTTTGTTTAATTATTTTGATTTGCTTTGATCTTTTTGGATCATGGGACTGGGCAACCCAGTTACCGGCCCTTTCTCGTGAATGAGGAGCGGAGTCCACTCCTCTTGAGAATAACCCACATAGCATGGAAGATATAGGCAGCCCTAGTTGCACATGAGCTGCTCAAGCATACAAAACAGAATTTCATTTGAAGGTTTGGAGTTTGGCACATACAAATTTACTTGGAACGGCAGGTAGATACCGCATATAGGAAGGTATAGTGGACTCATATGGAACAACTTTGGGGTTTAAGGAGTTTGGATGCACAAGCAGTATTCCCGCTTAGTACAGGTGAAGGCTAGCAAAAGACTGGGAAGCGACCAACTGAGAGAGTGACAACAGTCGTAAACATGCATTAAAATGAATTTACACCGAATATAAGCATGAGTAGGATATAATCCACCATGAACATAAATATCATGAAGGCTATGTTGATTTGATTCAGCTTCATGCGTGAACATGTGCCAAGTCGAGTCACTCAATTCATTTAAAGGAGGATACCATCCATCATACCACATCGTAATCATTCTAATAGCATGTTGGCACGCAAGGTAAACCATTATAACTCATAGCTAATCAAGCATGGCACAAGCAACTATAATCTCTAAATGTCATTGCAAATATGTTTACTTCATAATAGCTGAATCAGGAACGATGAATCATCATATTTACAAAAACAAGAGAGGTCGAGTTCATACCAGCTTTTCTCATCCCAATAAGTCCATAATATATCATCATTATTGCCTTTCACTTGCACGACCGAACGGTGTGTATAATAATAAGAGTGCACGTGCATTGGACTAAGCTGGAATCTGCAAGCATTCAACTCAAGAGAGAAGACAAGTAATATGGGCTCTAAGTTAGATAAACAATAATGCATATGAGAGCCACTAAGCATTTTCAATATGGTCTTCTCGACCCCCAAAGAAAGGAAAAGAAATAAAAACTATTTACACGGGAAAGCTCCCAACAAGCAAAAGAAGAACGGGAAATATTTTTGGGTTTTATTTTTAATTCTACTACAAGCATGGAGAGTAGACTAACTACTTTTTTTTCTTTTTTTTCTTAAGGTTTATCAAACACACAAGAAGAAAGCTAGAAAAAGAAAATAAACTAGCATGGATATTACAAAGAAAAGAGTATGAGCACCGACATCTAGCAATGAGTGTGTGTGAGCATAAATGTAATGTCGGTGAGAATACGTATTCCCCAAGCTTAGGCTTTTGGCCTAAGTTGGTCTATTGCCAGGGATAGCCTAGCTGATACCCGTAGGTGTAGCTGGGTCGATCTGCGATGAAGAATAGTTGGGATCATAATGTGATGAAGAGGACTCGATCGCCATCGACCGGCAACCGCCTGGGATCCCAAGAATAAACAGACATTCGTGGAGGCTCATCTTGTGGCTCCGGTTCTGGGGCTGGTGCAGGATTCTGATAGGCTTGAACAGCCGCCCACGGAACAATGTAAGGACCTGTAGACAAGTTAAACAAAGAGGGAGCAGGCAAAGTAATAGTCTCAGGGTGATTTTTTATCAAAGTACAATTTATATTTAAGCTCCCCTTCGCGACTCTTAACAAGAAAATCATGCGCTAGCATACTCTTATATTCTAAATAAGCACGGGGAGCGCTGTTTCTTCTTTCTCCTCATGCCTAATAGGTATCTCAAAATATTCAGCTAGGCGTGAAGCATAGATGCCTCCAAAGATGGGTCCCTTAGTACGGTTCAGACTTAACCGTCTAGCAACAATTCCACCCATACTAATAGAGTTATTGCGGTATAAACCGTGGAACAAAATGATAATATCAGGAATGCTAAGGTTTCCACAGTTCCCGCGACCAATCAAGCAATGACTAGCAAATAAGGCAAAGTAGCGCAGAACAGGGAAATGTACGCTAGTAATTCTTGCATCAGAAACCGTCCTGGTTTCTCCCACAGTGATAGTGTTAATAAAGGCTTCTACTTCATCACGGTGTGGTTCATCTAAGGTGCCCTCAAAGGGTATTTTGCAAACCTCGCAAAATTCAGCTAATGTCATCTCCTTAACAACGTCATATAAATGGAACTCTACTGTTGGAGGTGATTTCTTAGGGAAAAAGTAGAAGTTCTGCACAAAAGTATTTGTGAGTAAGAGATATGATGACGTTGGTCGCGGAGTAAGTCGGTGAGGCCGGCGTTCTCAACTAATAGATAGAAATCCTCATAAATCCTGGCTCTCCTCAAGAAGTCATCGGAAGGCCATTCACACGGCCGGACCTCCATGGTGCGAGGCAAATTAAATTTGGGCTTCTGCTCTTCTTCCTTTTGTTTTTCCTCGAGCTTCGGCTCGACGAGCCCCTCAAAAGTCTCTTCATTATTTCTGAAATAATCTGAAATTTTTAGTAACTTCAAACAAAAGTGAACCAACTTCAATAAAACTGATAGCAACTACTCATACAAGTGCCTAGAGCATATATCAAGCATTAGAACTACTTGGAACCATATAAATTTGACATGCAAGCTCAAGAACATGGTCACCTATGCAGTACAAATTTGCAATGAATATAGCACTAGAACAAAAACTAATTGGACCAATGGCGGAGTCACATACCAAGGAACAATCTCCCCAAGCAGTTTTGCCAGAGGTGCTTTGAGCAAGGAGATCGAAAATTGCAGCAAAAGTTGCTGGAACACGAGCTTGAGTTGGTTTTTCGGGTTTGTGTGAGACAGAGGAAGAAGATGGGTGCAGGGATAAGTGGAGGAGGGCCACCGTGGCCCACGAGGCGGGGGCGCGCCAGGGGGTAGGGCGCGCCTCCACCTCGTGGCAGTGGCAGCTCCCCATGTAATTTTTGCATAGTAAATCCTCAAATATTCCTGAAAAAATCATATTAAATTGGCATGGCATTCTGAGGACTTTTATTTTTGGGATATTTTTATATTGCACGGATAAGTCGGGAGATAGACAGGAAAATACTATTTTACTTTATTTCTACTAAGTAACAGAAAATATAAAGAGGGTACAGAAGGTTGTGCTTCTAGTTTCATCCATCTCATGCTCATCAAAAAGAATCCACTAACAAGGTTGATCAAGTCTTGTTAACAAACTCATTCCGATAGTCATGGAACCGGAGAAATTTCGAATAACACTATGTTACCTCAACGGGGATATGGACATCCCCAATAATAAGTATATCATATTTCTTCTTAACAGTAGGGGGAGGAAATTCAAAACCTCCAAATATAATCGATGGAATTTTTCCAATAGAGTTGATACTATAAACTTGAGGTTGTTTCCTCGGAAAGTGTACTGTATGCTCATTACCATTAACATGAAAAGTGACATTGCCTTTGTTGCAATCAATAACAGCCCTGCAGTATTAAGGAAAGGTCTTCCAAGAATAATAGACATACTATCATCCTCGGGAATATCAAGAATAACAAAGTCCGTTAAAATAGTAACGCTTGCAACCACAACAGGCACATCCTCACAAATACCGACAGGTATAGCAGTTGATTTATCAGCCATTTGCAAAGATATTTCAGTAGGTGTCAACTTATTCAAGTCAAGTCTACGATATAAAGAGAGAGGCATAACACTAACACCGGCTCCAAGATCACATAAAGCAGTTTTAACATAATTTCTTTTAATGGAGCATGGTATAGTAGGTACTCCTGGATCTCCAAGTTTCTTTGGTATTCCACCCTTAAAAGTGTAATTAGCAAGCATGGTGGAAATTTCAGCTTAAGGTATCTTTCTTTTATTAGTAATGATATCCTTCATATACTTAGCATAAGGATTTGTTTTGAGCACATCAGTTAATCGCATACGCAAAAAGATAGGTCTAATCATTTCAGCAAAATCAAAATCCTCATCATCCTTTTTCTTGGATGGTTTGGGAGGAAAAGGCATGGGTTTCTGAACCCATGGTTCACTTTCTTTACTATGTTTCCTAGCAACGAAGTCTCTTTTATCATATCGTTGATTCTTTGATTGTGGGTTATCAAGATCAACAACAGGTTCAACTTCTACATCATTATCATTACTAGGTTGAGCATCATCATGAACA
Source organism: Aegilops longissima (assembly GCA_021605205.1). Lineage (NCBI taxonomy): Eukaryota > Viridiplantae > Streptophyta > Magnoliopsida > Poales > Poaceae > Aegilops > Aegilops longissima. Next base: position 552,326,116 of record CM038681.1, on the reverse strand, counting down.
TTATCATTAACATTTCCACTAGGTTCATGTTCATTACCAGATTGTGTTTCAGCATCAGACATAGAGATATCATTTGGATTCTCAGGTGGTTCAGCAACAGGTTCACTAGAAGTTTGCACAGTTCTATCATTTTTCTTTTTCTTCCTTTTAGAAGAACTAGGCATATCAATATTATTTCTCTATGAATCTTGCTCGATTCTCTTAGGGTGACCTTCAGGATACAAAGGTTCCTGAGTCATTCTACCAGTTCTAGTAGCCACTCTAACAGCATAATCATTTTTCTTACTATTCATTTCATCAAGCACTTCTTTCTGAGCTTTAAGTACTTGTTCTACTTGAGTGGTAACCATGGAAGCATGTTTGCTAACAAGTTTAAGTTCACCTCTAATATTAGCCATATAATCACTCAAGCGTTTAATCATAAAGGTATTCTGTTTTAATTGTCTACCAAAATAAGAATTAAAGTCATCTTGCTTAAACATAAAGTTATCAAACTCATCCAAGCACTGACTAGCAATTTTAGTAGGAGGGACTTCAGCTTTATCATACCTATAGAGAGAATTTACCTTTACTACCTGTGTCGGGATATCGGGAGGTTCTTCAGTAAATAAGTAATTGAGATCATATACTTCTTCAACAAAGTGTAAATTAAGACCATGTATTTCTTCAATAGGAGGTAAATTATTAACATCTTCAGCTTTAATACCTTTTTCTTTCATAGATTTCTTTGCCTCTTGCATATCTTCGGGACTGAGAAATAGAACACCTCTCTTATTCGGAGTTGGTTTAGGAATAGGCTCAGTAATTGGCTCAGGAGCTGGCTCAGGAGTTGCCCAATTATTTTCATTTGTCCACATATTATTCAATAAAATTTCAGCTTCATCCGGCGTTCTTTCCCTGAAAAGAGAACTAGCACAACTATCCAGGTAATCTCTGGAAGCATTGGTTAGTCCATTATAAAAGATATCAAGTATTTCAGGTTTCTTAAGAGGATGATCAGGCAAAGCATTAAGTAACTTGAGAAGCCTCCCCCAAGCTTGTGGGAGACTCTCTTCTTCAATTTGCACAAAGTTATATATATCCCTCAAAGCAGCTTGTTATGAGCAGGGAAATATTTAGCAGAGAAGTAATAAATCATATCCTGGGGACTTTGCACACAACCAGGATCAAGAGAATTAAACCATATCTTAGCATCACCCTTTAATGAGAATGGAAATATTTTGAGTAAATAAAGGTAGCGCGATCTCTCATTATTAGTAAACAGGGCAGCTATATCATTTAACTTAGTAAGATGTGCCACAATAGTTTGATTCATAGCCATAAAAGGATCAGATTCAACCAAAGTAATTATATCGGATCAACAGAAAATCATAATAATCCTGATCAGAACACGATAGGTGAAGTAGCAAAAGCAGGGTCGGGTCTCATCCTATCTCTAAAATATTCTTTACTCCATTTAACTAGCAACCTCTTAAGTTCATATCTATCCTGGCAAGCAAGAATGGCTGCTGTAGATTCAGCATCGAAAAGATAGCCCTCAGGAATAGCAGGCATATTATCATCATTACTAACATCATCGTGTTCAGTTTCAATAATTTCTCTTTCTCTAGACCTAGAAATTTGTTCATCTAGAAATTCACCAAGGGGCACAGTAGTATCAAGCATAGAAGTAGTTTCATCATAAGTATCATGCATAGCAGAAGTGGCATCATCAATAACATGCGACATATCGTAACAAATAGCAGAAGCAGGTTTAGGTGTCGCTAGCTTACTCATAACAGAAGGTGAATCAAGTGTAGAGCTAGATGGCAGTTCCTTACCTCCCCTCGTAGTTGAGGGATAAATTTTTGTCTTAGCGTCTTTCAAGTTCTTCATAGTGTCCAGCGGATATAAATCCCAAGTAACTCAAAAAATAGAGCTATGCTCCCCGGCAACGGCGCCAGAAAAAGGTCTTGATAACCCACAAGTATAGGGGATCACAACAGTTTTCGAGGGTAGAGTATTCAACCCAAATTTATTGATTCGACACAAGGGGAGCCAAAGAATATTCTCAAGTATTAGCAGCTGAGTTGTCAATTCAACCACACCTGGAAACTTAGTATCTGCAGCAAAGTGTTTAGTAGCAAAGTAATATGATAGTGGTGGTAACGGTAACAAAAGTAAAGACAGCAAGAGTAATGTTTTTGGTATTTTTGTAGTGATTGTAACAGTAGCAACAGAAAAGTAAATAAGTGTAAACTAGTATATGGAAAACTCGTAGGCACCGGATCAATGATGGATAATTATGCCGGATGCGGTTCGTCATGTAACAGTCATGACATAGGGTGACACGTAACTAGCTCCAATTCATCAATATAATGTAGGCATGTATTCGTATATAGTCATACGTGCTTATGGAAAAGAACTTGCATGACATCTTTTGTCCTACCCTCCCGTGGCAGCGGGTCCTATTGGAAACTAAGGGATATTAAGGCCTCCTTTTAATAGAGAACCGGAACAAAGCATTAGCACATAGTGAATACATGAACTCCTCAAACTATGGTCATCACCGAGAAGTATCCCGATTATTGTCACTTCGGGGTTGTCGGATCATAACACATAATAGGTGACTATAGACTTGCAAGATAGGATCAAGAACACACATATATTCATGAAAACATAATAGGTTCAGATCTGAAATCATGGCACTCGGGCCCTACTAACAAGCATTAAGCATAGCAAAGTCATAGCAACATCAATCTCAGAACATAGTGGATACTAGGGATCAAACCCTAACAAAACTAACTCGATTACATGATAAATCTCATCCAACCCATCACCGTCCAGCAATCCTACGATGCAATTACTCACGCACGGCGGTGAGCATCATGAAATTGGTGATGGAGGATGGTTGATGATGACGACGGCGACGAATCCCCCTCTCTGGAGCCCCGAACGGACTCCAGATCAGCCCTCCCGAGAGAGATTAGGGCTTGGCGGCGGCTCCGTATCGTAAAACGCAATGAAACTTTCTCTCTGATTTTTTTCTCCTCGAAATCCAATATATGGAGTTGGAGTTGGCGTTGGAGGGCCACCAGGGGGCCCACCAGGTAGGGGGGCGTGCCCGGGGGCAGGGGCGCGCCCCCACCCTCGTGGACAGGGTGTGGGCCCCCTGGTCTTCATCTTTGGCGAGGATTTTTTATTATTTATTCTAAGATATTTCGTGGAGTTTCAGGTCATTCCGAGAACTTTTGTTTTCTGCACATAAAACAACACCATGGCAATTCTGCTGAAAACAGCGTCAGTCCGGGTTAGTTCCATTCAAATTATACAAGTTAGAGTCCAAAACAAGGGCAAAAGTGTTTGGAAAAGTAGATACGATGGAGACGTATCAGTGTTGTACATACAGATACAGAGTGGAGAGGAGCGTTGGGAGCGTCCAGGTCGAGAGCATGACTACGTTTCGAGCCACCGTGGGCAAGCAGACAAGCAGCTGGATGGATATGTGTCTTCCGGCTGGAAGGAATCAATTTATGCAGAGCTAGCTTGTGATCCGGCGGAATGAATCAGAAAGTGTGCACCTCTCCTCTACAATAATGTGGTAGGTAGAAAATTAGTTCACCGATGCAGAAACTCTCCGTGATATGTTTCATCTGAAGCCACGATAGGAGTGCAGGACCATATAACACAGAGCTAACAAATTGTCCACTTACGCGGAAACTTCATCAATGTAATACAGTGTGTGTGCATTCACATTTCACAGTGTGTACTTGTGCTCATATATCAGCATGTGTAGACAAATACACAACTGTGTAAAAAAAATTGTGAGTTTGCCATGGAAGAGTGATTTCATGTTGTTGAGGTAAACTCAAATAAGTCTTAGATGGAAACTATGTATATGGAATAGAGAAAATGATGCATGTTTATCTAGAGCTTGGGTGTCTAATCCACTAAACTTAAATGTAAAACTGGGATTAAACATACTATTTCCACACTCCTTATGTTACATAATGGAGAATAAAGATATTTGTTTATATGTTGGATACGATTGTTCATACAATCTTCGTGTGGTCCTTTTATTTTGTCAGATTATATTATGCAGACTTCCCTGATACACAAATTGTCGTCGCTTCAAATGAACTACTCACTACTTACTACTCCCTCTGTTCCAAATTACTCGTCGCAGAAATGGATGTATCTAGAACTAAAATACATCTAGATACATCCATACCTGCGACAAGTAATTCGGAACGGAGGGAGTACTACTTAGATACTGAGCTCACCATCAAAATCACAACTTGATGAGGTTCTGAATTAATTTAAGCTATAGTGGGCATGCCTTCTATGGTACATGCATCAAAATACTAATTAATGCTTATAGCTGAAAAGTAGAAGGTAAAAGGTAATAAATTTATCTCCTTTAAATGGATTGTGTTGTTTGTACTTAAGGAACATAGTTCCAGATGTTCCCTAATAGTGAAATCATAGGTGCATATTCTTCTTAAATCTGAAACACATGTGATCTTAAATTGCTTTGCATAATCTAGAATTTAGTTTTTGTCCTCAGTTTGTACTTTGCCATTTTTGTGAGAATAAGAGGTATTTTTAACTGTATACTCACATATATTTGAGATAAGCATGGGGCTATCAAAGTTGTCATGGAAAATGGTGGGTTACTCATTTGAGTAGTCCATTTAAACCAGTATTAAGGATGGTGCATGCATCAACTGTAGATGACACAAGGATGGTGCCCACCATCATTACAAGTTCGTCAATACATGTGGCTGTAGGAAAGGGCTCACAAAAGTGGTGTGCTAAGTGTTATTAGCAAGCTCATCACCTTAGGTTTAATCACAATCGTCATGAATAGGCGGAGAACTTGACCACCATCGACGATAGTGACGAGGAAAAGCAGCAATGCTGATGGTGCACTAGGGACATGCGATGATTTATTCTCCCGTTGCAATGCATGGGCTCTTTTGCTAGTGTAACACTATTCTAATCCCAGGATTAGAATAGTTATTCTGATCACGTTCGGGCCTATATAGGAGCTGCGGAGGTGTTCTCGAACTTCTCTGCACGCGGAGAAAAAGCCCACGACCGTCCACCCCCACCTCCCCACGCCTCTCACTCTCCCCCGATCCCCATATTCATCGCCGTCAACTGCCCCAGGGCCCCGCCGCTGCTACCTGCCCCAGCACCCCGCCGCCCACCCCTGACCCGATGCACCTCCGTTGCCACCCACCCCGTCCCCGCCGGGCTTCCATCCGCCATCCCCCGATCTGTTGGGGAACGTTGCATAAAATAAAAAATTTCCTACGTTCACCAAGATCAATCTATGAGTTCATCTAGTAACGAGAGAGAAGAGTGCATCTACATACCCTTGTAGATCGCGCGCGGAAGCGTTTAAGAGAACGGGGTTGAGGGAGTCGTATTCGTCGTGATCCAAATCACCGGAGATCCTAGCGCCGAATGGAAGGCACCTCCGCGTTCAACAAACGTACGGTCAGCGTGACGTCTCCTCCTTCTTGATCCAGCAAGGGGGAAGGAGAGGTTGATGAAGATCCAGCAGCACGACGGCGTGGTGGTGGATGCAGCAGGGATCCGGCAGGGCTTCGCCAAGCGACTACGGGAGGGAGAGGTGTAGCAAGGGGGGAAGGGAGGCGCCAGGTGTCAGGGTGCGGTTGCCCTCCCACACCCCTCTTTATATAGGGACCCCAGGGGGGCGTCGGCCCTAGGAGATTGGATTTCCTAGGGGGGGGGGCGTCGGCCAAGGGGGAAACTTGCCCCCCAAGGCAAGTGGAGGCGCCCCCTCCCCTAGGGTTCCCAACCCTAGGCGCAGAGGGGGGGCCCAGGGGGAGCGCACCAGCCCACCAGGGGCTGGTTCCCCTCCCACTTCAGCCCATGGGGCCCTCCGGGATAGGTGGCTCCACCCGGTGGACCCCCCGGGACCCTTCCGTGGTCCCAGACAATACCGTGACCTCGAAACTTTCCCGGTGGCCGAAACTCGACTTCCCATATATAATTCTTTACCTCCGGACCATTCCGGAACTCCTTGTGACGTCCGGGATCTCATCCGGGACTCCGGACAACTTTCGGTTTGCTGCATACTCATATCTCTACAACCCTAGCGTCACCGAACCTTATGTGTAGACCCTACGGGTTCGAGAGACACGTGACATGACCGAGACGGCTCTCCGTCAATAACCAACAGCGGGATCTGGATACCCATGTTGGCTCCTACATGCTCCTCGATGATCTCATCGGATGAACCACGATGTCGAGGATTCAAGCAACCCGTATACAATTCCCTTTGTCAATCGGTATGTTACTTGCCGAGATTCGATCGTCCCTCGTTCAATCTCGTTACCGGCAAGTCACTTTACTCGTACTCAGAATGCATGATCCCATGACCAGACACTTGGTCACTTTGAGCTCATTATGAGGATGCATTACCGAGTGGGCCAGTGATACCTCTCCGTCATATGGAGTGACAAATCCCAATCTCGATCCGTGTCAACCCAACAGACACTTTCGGAGATACCAGTAGTATACCTTTATAGTCACCCGCCACGCCAGGACGCTTGGTACACCCAAAGCATTCCTACGGTATCGTGGAGTTACACGATCTCATGGTCTAAGGAAAAGATACTTGACACTGGAAAAGCTCTAGCAAAATGAACTACACGTTTTTGTGCTATGCTTAGGATTGGGTCTTGTCCATCACATCATTCTCCTAATGATGTGATCCCGTTATCAATGACATCCAATGTCCATAGTCAGGAAACCATTACTATTTGTTGATCAACGAGCTAGTCAACTAGAGGCTCACTAGGGACATGTTGTGGTCTATGTATTCACACGTGTATTACGATTTCTGGATAATACAATTATAGCATGAATAAAAGACAATTATCATGAACAAAGAAATATAATAATAATCCTTTTATTATTGCCTCTAGGGCATATTTCCAACAGTCTCCCACTTGCACTAGAGTCAATAATCTAGTTACACTGTGATGAATCGAACACCCATAGAGTTCCGGTGTTGATCATGTTTTGCTTGCGGGAGAGGTTTAGTCAATGGATCTGCGACATTCAGATCCGTATGCACTTTGCAAATATCTATGTCTCCATCTTGAACATTTTCACGGATGGAGTTGAAACGACGCTTGATGTGCCTGGTCTTCTTGTGAAACCTGGGCTCCTTGGCAAGGGCAATAGCTCCAGTGTTGTCACGAAGAGAGTGATCGCCCCGACGCATTGGGTATGACTCTAGGTCGGTGATGAACTCCTTCATCCATATTGCTTCATGCGCTGCCTCCGAGGCTGCCATGTATTCCGCTTCACATGTAGATCCCGCCACGACGCCTCGCTTGCAATCGCACCAGCCATCGCTCCACGATTCAACATATACACGTATCCGGTTTGTGACTTAGAGTCATCCAGATCTGTTTGAAGCTAGCGTCGACGTAACCCTTTACGATTTGAGCTCTTCGTCACCTCCATAAACGAGAAACATGTCCTTTGTCCTTTTTAGGTACTTAAGGATATTCTTGACCGCTGTCCAAAGTTCCTTGCGGGATTACTTTGGTACCTTCCTACCAAACTTACGGCAAGGTTTACATCAGTCCGGTACACAACATGGCATACATAATAGATCCTATGGCTGAGGCATAGGGATGACACTCATCTCTTCTTTATCTCCTGCCGTGGTCGGGCATTGAGCCGAGCTCAATCTCACACCTTGCAATACAGCAAGAACCCTTCTTGGACTGATCCATATTGAACTTCTTCAATATCTTATCAAGGTATGTGCTTTGTGAAAGACCTATGAGGCGTCTCGATCTATCCCTATAGATCTTGATGCCTAATATGTAAGCAGCTTCTCCAAGGTCCTTCATTGAAAAACACTTATTCAAGTAGGCCTTAATGCTGTCCAAAAGTTCTGTATCATTTCCCATCAAAAGTATGTCATCTACATATAATATGAGAAATGCTACAGAGCTCCCACTCACTTTCTTGTAAACGCAGGCTTCTCCATAAGTCTGCATAAACCCAAACGCTTTGATCATCTCATCAAAGCGAATATTCCAACTCCGAGATGCTTGCACCAGCCCATAAATGGATCGCTGGAGCTTGCATACCTTGTTAGCATTCTTAAGATCGACAAAACCTTCCGGCTGCATCATATACAGTTCTTCCTTAAGATAGCCGTTAAGGAATGCCGTTTTGACGTCCATCTGCCATATCTCATAATCATAGTATGCAGCAATTGCTAACATGATTCGGACGGACTTCAGCTTCGCTACGGGAGAGAAAGTCTCATCGTAGTCAACCCCTTGAACTTGCCGATAACCCTTAACGACAAGTCGAGTTTATAGATGGTAACATTACCATCTGCGTCCGTCTTCTTCTTAAAGATCCATATGTTTTCTATCGCTCGCCGATCATCGGGCAAGTCTGTCAAAGTCCATACTTTGTTTTCATACATGGATTCTATCTCGGATTGCATGGCTTCAAGCCATTTGTTGGAATCTGGGCCCGCCATCGCTTCTTCATAGTTCGAAGGTTCACCGTTGTCTAACAACATGATTTCCAGGACAGGGTTGCCATACCACTCTGGTGTGGAACGTGTCCTTGTGGACCCAAAGTTCAGTAGTAACTTGATATGAAGTACCTTGATCATCATCATTAATTTCCTCTCCAGTCGGTGTAGACACCACAGGAACATTTTCCTGAGCTGCACTACTTTCCGGTTCAAGAGGTAGTACTTCATCGAGTTCTACTTTCCTCCCACTTACTCCTTTCGAGAGAAACTCCTTTTCCAGAAAGGATCCGTTCTTGGCAACAAAGATCTTGCCTTCGGATCTAAGGTAGAAGGTATACCCAATGGTTTCCTTAGGGTATCCTATGAAGACGCATTTTTCCAACTTGGGTTTGAGCTTTTCAGGTTGAAGTTTCTTGACATAAGCATCGCATCCCCAAACTTTTAGAAACGACAGCTTAGGTTTCTTCCTAAACCATAATTCATACGGTGTCGTCTCAACGGATTTAGACGGAGCCCTATTTAAAGTGAATGTAGCTGTCTCTAGAGCGTATCCCCAAAATGATAGCGGTAAATCGGTAAGAGACATCATAGATCGCACCATATCCAATAGAGTGCGATTACGACGTTCGGACACACCGTTACGCTGAGGTGTTCCAGGCGGCGTGAGTTGTGAAACGATTCCACATTTCCTTAAGTGCGTACCAAATTTGTGACTTAAATATTCTCCTCCACGATCTGATCGTAAGAACTTTATCTTTCGGTCACGTTGATTCTCTACCTCATTCTAAAATTCCTTGAACTTTTCAAAGGTCTCAGACTTGTGTTTCATCAAGTAGACATAACCATATCTACTTAAGTCATCAGTGAGAGTGAGAACATAACGATATCCTCCGCGAGCCTCAACACTCATTGGACCACACACATCAGTATGTATGATTTCCAATAAGTTGGTTGCTCGCTCCGTTGTTCCGGAGAACGGAGTCTTGGTCATTTTGCCCATGAGGCATGGTTCGCATGTGTCAAATGATTCATAATCGAGAGACTCTAAAAGCCCATCAGCATGGAGCTTCTTCACGCGCTTGACACCAATGTGACCAAGGCGGCAGTGCCACAAGTATGTGGGACTATCGTTATCAACTTTACATCTTTTGGTATTCACACTATGAATATGTGTAACATTACGTTCGAGATTCATTAATAATAAACCATTGACCATTGGGGCATGACCATAAAACATATCTCTCATATAAATAGAACAACCAGTATTCTCGGATTTAAATGAGTAGCCATCTCGTATTAAACGAGATCCAGATACAATGTTCATGCTCAAACTTGGCACTAAATAACAATTATTGATGTTTAAAACTAATCCCGTGGGTAAATGTAGAGGTAGCGTGCGACGGCGATCACATCGACCTTGGAACCATTCCCGACGCGATCGTCACCTCGTCCTTCGCCATCTCCGCTTATTCCGCAGCTCCTGCCGTGAGTTACAAATATGAGCAACGGCACCGGTATCAAATACCCAGGAGTTACTACGAGTACTGGTAAGGTACACATCAATTACATGTATATCACTTATACCTTTAGTGTTGCCGGCCTTCTTGTCCGCTAAGTATTTAGGGCAGTTCCGCTTCCAGTGACCCTTCCCTTTGCAATAAAAGCACTCAGTCTCAGGCTTTGGTCCATTCTTTGACTTCTTCCCGGCAACTGGCTTACCGGGCGCGGCAACATCTTTGTCGTCCTTATTACCCTTGCCCTTCTTGAACTTAGTGGTTGTATTGACCATCAACACTTGATGTTCCTTCTTGATTTCTACCTCTGCGACTTCAGATTGAAAATACTTCAGAATAGTTTTCACCATCCCCGCATATTGTAGTTCATCACAAAGCTCTTGTAGATCGGTGGGAGCGATCGGAAGATTCTATCAATGAACGCCTCATCCGGAGGTTAATGTCCAGTGGGACAAAGCGGTTGTGCAACCTGGACATTTTGAGTATGTGCTCACCGACAGAACTATTTTCCTCCATCTTACAACTATAGAACTTGTCGGAGACTTCATATCTCTCGACCGGGCATGAGCTTGGAAAACCATTTTCAGCTCCTCGAACATCTCATATGCTCCGTGTTGCTCAAAACGCTTTTGGAGCCCCGGTTCTAAGCTGTAAAGCATGCCGCATCGAACGAGGGAGTAATCATCAAGACGTGGTCGACAAGCGCTCATAACGCCTTGGTTCTCTCGATGGGTGCTTCACCTAGCGGTCCTTCTAGGACATATGCTTTCTTGGCAGCTATGAGGATGATCCTCAGGTTCTGGACCCAGTCCGTATAGTTGTTGCCATCATCTTTCAGCTTGGTTTTCTCTAAGAACGCGTTGAAGTTCATGTTGACATGAGCGCTGGCCATTTGATCTACAAGGCATTTTTGCAAATATTTTATACTAAGTTCATGATAATTAAGTTCATCTAATCAAATTATTTAATGAACTCCCACTCAGATTTGACATCCCTCTAGTCATCTAAGTGTTACATGATCCGAGTCGACTAGGCCGTGTCCGATCATCACGTGAGACGGACTAGTCATCATCGGTGAACATCTCCATGTTGATCGTATCTTCCATACGACTCATGTTCGAACTTTCGGTCTCTGTGTTCCAAGGCCATGTCTGTACATGCTAGGCTCATCAAGTTAACCTAAGTGTTTTTGCATGTGTAAAATTGTCTTACACCCGTTGTATGTGAACGTAGGAATCTATCACACCCGATCATCACGTGGTGCTTCGAAACAACGAACTTTAGCAACGGCGCACAGTTAGGGGGAACACCTTCTTGAAATTATTATGAGGGATCATCTTATTTACTACCGTCGTTCTAAGTAAACAAGATGCATAAACATAATAAACATCACATGCAATTAAATAGTAGTGACATGATATGGCCAATATCATATAGCTCCTTTGATCTCCATCTTTGGGGCTCCATGATCATCTTTGTCACCGGCATGACACCATGATCTCCATCATCATGATCTCCATCATTGTGTCTCCATGAAGTTGCTCGCCAACTATTACTTCTACTACTATGGCTAACGGTTTAGCAATAAAGTAAAGTAATTACATGGCGTTAATTCATTGACACGCAGGTCATACAATAATTAAGACAACTCCTATGGCTCCTGCCGGTTGTCATACTCATCGACATGCAAGTCGTGATTCCTATTACAAGAACATGATCTCATACATCACAATATATCATTCATCATTCATCACAACTTTTGGCCATATCACATCACAAAGCAATTGCTGCAAAAACAAGTTAGACGTCCTCTAATTGTTGTTGCATCTTTTACGTGGCTGCAATAGGGTTCTAGCAAGAACGTTTTCTTACCTATGAAAAACCACAACATGATTTGTCAACTTCTATTTACCCTTCATAAGGACCCTTTTCATCGAATCCACTCCAACTAAAGTGGGAGAGACAGACACCCGCTAGCCACCTTATGCAACTAGTGCATGTCAGTCGGTTGAACCTGTCTCACGTAAGCGCACGTGTAAGGTCGGTCCGGGCCGCTTCATCCCTCAATACCACTGAAGCAAAATAAGACTAGTAGTGGCAAGAAAGTTGACAACATCTACGCCCACAACAGATTTGTGTTCTACTCGTGCAATAGAGAACTACGCATAGACCTAGCTCATGATGCCACTGTTGGGGAACGTTGCATAAAATAAAAAATTTCCTACGTTCACCAAGATCAATCTATGAGTTCATCTAGCAACAAGAGAGAAGAGTGCATCTACATACCCATGTAGATCGCGCGCGGAAGCGTTCAAGAGAACGGGGTTGAGGGAGTCGTATTCATCGTGATCCAAATCACCGGAGATCCTAGCGCCGAACGGACGGCACCTCCGCGTTCAGCACACGTACGGTCAGCGTGACGTCTCCTCCTTCTTGATCCAGCAAGGGGGAAGGAGAGGATGATGAAGATCCAGCAGCACGACGGCGTGGTGGTGGATGTAGCAGGGATCCGGCAGGGCTTCGCCAAGCGACTACGGGAGGGAGAGGTGTAGCAAGGGGGGAAGGGAGGCGCCAGGTGTCAGGGTGCGGCTGCCCTCCCATGTAGCGACCCGACCTCAGATGGTCAAGTCTCTATGCTTCCGTGTCATCCCTGGATCGGTAATGCTGACACACACAGTACTCGAAGGATTTATAACAGAGTAGCAATCACACACTTATTACATCGAATGTCTCAAAAGAGAACTTATTACAATAATATGGCTTAAGGCCATCTAATATGATAACAGCGGAAGGCTTGGAAGATAAAGTGAGTCCATCAACTCCAACGGCATAGCTGAGCTGCACGGCAACGACCTATCAAACCTTACTCCTCGTCTGAAAAGTCTGCAACATAATACGTTGCAGCCCGAGAACGGGTCAGCACATGGAATATGCTGCCAATGTAACACAATAGAGCAATAACAGAATAATGCTGACACTACATGCATGTTTGGCTGGTGGAAAGCTCTACGGTTACAGTTTGCGGAAAGCTAATTTTTCCCTACATCAAAGGAATAAATTTTAATTTAACTATCATGGTGGTTGAAACATCATTGAGAAGGTATAACCCCAACTCAATCCCAATTAAAATAATTAACATCCCAGCAGTATTAATTTAGAGTGATGAGATACATGTGAATACTCAAGTACTAGATACTCAGAATTGTCCATAACCGGGGACACGGCTAACCATGATTAGATTGTACACTCTGCAGAGGTTTGCGCACTTTTCCCCACAAGACTCGATCGCCTCCGTTGATTTCTCGCACTACATGGTGTTTGAGAAATGATGACCGAGACACAGTCTTTCAGAAACATTAACTCTCTACTCCGGGTAGACCATACCAAACCTACAAAACCCACTACCTGCGGATCTACCTCTTCAAGAGCTTCACATAACTTACTCAACTATGCTAGAGCCCATAATAGCTTGTGGCTGCACACGAAAGTTTCTAGCATGAATAATCTCAGTTCCCTTTGAGCCTAGGTGGCGGTCCATAGGAAGATCACATGGATACCCCGGGATTTCCAAAACAAAACAGACAACACTGGGTTCCCCAGGTGCCTCAATCCACCCAGATGTGTATTAAAGTTGCCACCTTAAGTTAACCATTAATTAACAATCTCACATCTGTCATGAATAACTCTCAAACCCAACCACGTCTACGAGCATAGCATAGCAATATAAGCAACACGTAGAAGTAACTCCCAAGGGTTTGATAGTAACAGGGCAATAGGTTCCTACCTCATCATCTACTTCCCATCCCACAAATTAATGACATCCTAACCATGCAATGTGCGAGGGTTGAAACTAACGCATAAAAACTGGGTATGAAAAGAGTATGATCAAAGTGTTACTTGCCTTGCTGACGATCCGGGAATCCTAGAGACTCGTAGTAACACGCTTAGACTCGGGAATTCTATCGCAATCAAACAACAGCATACATAAGCAACAAGCAAAGATGCACAAACGAAACTTCAACTGAAAGAGGTTGACCGGAGAGTTCAAATTAAGAACTCCGGTTCACAAGAAAAATCAAACCAAACGGAGCAACGAAACTCAAAAGGCGAAAGAAACAAGATCCGTTTACTAATCTGAACTAGCGTCAAATTTAACAGAGGCAAAAACTTGTTTGAGTTGGCTATTCGGAAATAGGGTTTCGAGATGAAACTCCAGGCGCTTGAATCGCCTGATTCCGATAAACGAGTGAAAAGTTATACTAGTTCGAACATTGGATCAGAAATCGCGATCAGAAATTCGCGGAATAACTCCGATAAAAAAAACGACGAACGGCTAAACGAACGAACGTTCGTTAGCAGAAACTAAACGACGAACACGTTCATTAGAACGAACGAACGAGCGAACGCTCGCTAAGCAAATAAACCAAAAAAACCGATCTATAAAAAAAACAAACTAGGGTTTTTCTAAAAAGAAACCGAAGGGGTTTTTCTTTAAAAAAAACCGGGCGGCGGGTGGCTACCTCCGGCGAGGTCGTCCAGCAGGCGGGGCGACTCCGGCGGTGCGGGCGAGGGCGGCGTGGCTCGCGAGGGCGCTGGTGGCGGCGGAAGGCGACGGCGGCGACCTCGGCGGCGGCGGCGGCAAGGCAAGGCGCGGCGGGGCTCGGGGCTCGGGGCTCGGCTCGGGCTCACAGTGGTGGTGGTGGTGGCTAGAGGGGGGGGCTATATAGGTTGGGGGCTCCGACTTGGGGAGGGGCAAGGCGGCGGCGGCGGTGTCCGGCTCGGACACGGCGGCGGCGACGCGGGAAGGCGGCGGCGGCTCGGGCGGCTGGGCCGGCCTGCTCGGCTGGGCCCTTGGCCCAGTCGGGCGCGGGTCCTCTTTTTTTTAAACGTTCCGCCGAAACTTATAAAAATCCTAGAAAAATAAATAAAAATCTAAAAATACCAAAACAAGTTTTCTCTGTCTAAATAAAATATTTAGAACAAGATGAACTTTTCTTGGCCCCTAAAATGCAATTTTTAAAACATGCAATTTTTTTCTAGGGCAAATAAAATTCCAAATAAATCAAATAAAAAAAATCTAAATAATGATTTAAACATTTTTCCTCCGATATTTCAATTATTTTGGAGAAGTCATATTATCTCCTCTCATTTATTATTTCAAAATGAAATATTTTCTGGAGAGAAAATAATTAAAATCAAAAATCCTCGTCTTCACTACTTGATAAAAATCAAATATGAAAATCGAAAAATCCCCAATTCTCTCCGAGGGTCCTTGAGTTGCTTAGGATTTCGAGGATTGGAAACAAAAGGCAATAAAATATGGTATGCATGGATGACCTATGTATAACATGCCAAATTGAAAATTTGGGATGTTACAAACCTACCCCCCCCTTAAGATGAATCTCGCCCTCGAGATTCGGGTTGGCTAGAAAATAGGTGCTGATGGTCCTTGCGAATATCATCTTCTCGCCCCTGTGGCTTCCTCCTCGGTATGGTGGCTCCAATCGAACTTTGCAAAACTTGATAACCTTGTCATGAAAGTGACTCATTGTCAAATCAAGAATCTTTACCGCTTCTCCTCATAAGTCAAATTACTATCCAACTGACGCCTCTAGGGGCAATCAGATCATTTAACGGTATATCGGCCATCTCAGCGTGGCACTTCTTCAGCTGTGATACGTGAAACACATCGTGAACTCCTGACAATCCTTCAGGTAACTCCAGCTTGTAGGCAACTTCTCCCATCCGTTCCAAACACGATACGGTCCTACAAATCATGGGGCTAACTTTCCCTTTACTCCAAAACGTTTCACTCCCCTCAAGGGTGATACTCGCAGATAGGCTTTGTCTCCAATTTCATAGGTTACTTCCTTGCGTTTTGCATCTGCGTAACTCTTCTGTCTAGACTGAGCAATCTTTAGTCTGTCTCTGATTAGTTTAACCTTCTCCTCTGATTCCTTGATCAAATCCGGTCCAAACAACTGAAGGTCTCCAACCTCATCCCACATCAATGGTGTTCTACATCTGCGCCCATACTGAGCTTCAACGGTGCCATCTTCAAACCGGCTCGGTAGCTGTTGTTGTACGAGAACTCACAGACGGCAAATTGTCATCCCAACTAGATCCATAATCTAGCGCACAGGCTCTCAACATGTCCTCCAAAATCTGATTGACTCTCTCTGTCTCATCCATCCGTCTCAGGGTGGAACGCGGTACTAAACTCCAATCTGTACCCAAAGTCCGTGTAGCCGATGCCAAAACTTTGAAGTAAACCGTGTTCCTCTATCCGACACGATGCTCCTCGAACTCCATGCAAACATACGATCCTGGTCATATATATCTTGGCCAACTTTGCACTTGTATAGGTTGTTTTCACTGGGATAAAATGGGCTACTTTGGTCAAACGATCCACAACTACCCATATTGAATCATATCCTGCCTTGGTTCTGGGTAAACGGGTAATAAAGTCCATGCCAAGTTTGTCCCACTTCCATTCGGGTATTGGCATAGGCTGTAACAGTCCTGCTGGCTTCTGATGCTCTGCCTTCACCCTCTGACATACATCACATACGGCTACATACTCGCAATATCCTTCTTCATACCAGTCCACCGTAAACGCTCCTTCAAATCCAAATACATTTTGGTGTTTCCGGTGAATCGAGTTGGTGAGTCATGGGCCTCTGAAGTATTAACTTCCGATCTCCAATTGTTGGGCACATAAATCCGGTCCTCAAACCACAAGGTATCGTGCTCATCCTCGCGAAAACCTTTGGCTTTTCCTTCGCCCATCTTCTCTCTTATCTCGGCAATCTCTTTGTCCTCCTTCTGAGCTTCTCGAATATTGTCCAACAATGTCGACTGAACCTCCATTGTTGCAATAAAACCTCATGGAACAATCTCCAAACGAAGTTCCATGATCTCCGCAGCTAACTCCTTTGGCAATCCCTTGCTTTCAAGGATATTAGCATAACTCTTCCGGCTCAAAGCGTCTGCTACGACGTTGGCCTTTCCTGGATGATAGTGTAGCTTCATGTCGTAATCCTTTATAAGTTCCAGCCATCTCCTCTGTCTGAGGTTTAACTCCTTCTGTGTGAAAATGTACTTCAAACTCTTATGATCCGTGTACACATCACAATGGTTTCCAATAAGATAATGTCTCCAGGTCTTCAACGCATGTACTACGGCTGCTAACTCCAAATCATGCGTGGCATAGTTCATCTCATGTGTCTTCAGTTGTCGTGAGGCATACGAAACAACTTTTCCGTCCTGCATAAGAACACATCCAAGTCCCGAGCGAGAGGCGTCACAATACACTTGAAACTCCTTATGTATATCTGGCAATGTCAGCACTGGGGCTGTAGTCAACCGTTTCTTCAACTCCTGAAAGCTTGTCTCGCAATCCTCTGTCCATTTGAACTTAGGTCCTTCTTTAGCAACTCAGTCATTGGCTTAGCAATCTTGGAAAAATTCTCAATGAATCTCCGATTATATCCTGCCACCAAGGAAATCATGGATCTCGCCAACCGAGGTGGGTGCCAACCATTCAAAGGATCGATCGAACCTTCTTGGGATCTACTGCTATACTCTCTCCTGATATAACATGCCCAAGAAATCCAACTTCCTTCAACCAAAACTCGCACTTGCTGAATTTGGCGTATAACTGGTGTTCCCTGAGTTTCTCGAGAACCAAACGCAAGTGTTCCGCGTGCTCCTCTTCGTTCTTCGAGTATACCATAATATCATCAATAAACACCACAACAAACTTGTCCAAATACTCCATGAACACCTTGTTCATCATGCTCATGAAATAGGCAGGGGCATTAGTCAGTCCAAATGACATGACCGTATACTCATATAATCCATACCGTGTGGTAAATGTTGTCTTTGGTATATCCTTCTCTCGGATCTTCAACTGGTGGTATCCTGATCGTAGATCAATCTTCGAAAACACCTTAGCTCCTTGCAACTGATCAAACAGATCATTAATCATCGGTAAGGGATACTTGTTCTTTATAGTTACTTCATTCAGAGCTCGATAATCAACAACCATCCTTAGGGATTTATCCTTCTTCTCAACCAAAAGTACTGGGCTCCCCAAGGTGATGAGCTTCTACGAATATAACCTTTCTCCAATTGCTCCTTGATCTGCTTCTTAATTTCCTCCAGATCATTTGCGGGCATCCGATAGGGTCTCTTGGATATTGGCCCTGTACCTGGCAATAGTTCTATGAGAAACTCGATGTCTTGATCCGGTGGCATGCCTGGTAACTCCTCTGGGAAAACATCCGGATAATCCTTCACTACAGGTACTTCCTCCTGTACAACTCCCGTGAGGGCATTCACTTGGCTCCTCCTAGGCACATGCCTAGATTCATACTTAATCCTTTTTCCCTCTGGGGTGGTAAGATAAATTGACTTGCTAGCACAGTCAATACTTCCTCCATACTTTGACATCCAGTCCATACCTAATATCAAATCCAATCCTTGCGACTCCAAGATAATTAGGTCAGACGGAAAACATGCGTGCCAATGATTAGGGGTATCTGGGTGCACCATCTGCTAGCCATGTACTCGCTCCAAAGTAGCTCACTAGAAGAGGGTCCTAAGGGTTTGGGTTGGTAACTTAAACTTTTCCACAAATCCCCTTGATATGTATGAATGCGATGCACCAGTATCGAAAAGAACAAGAGCGGTAAATGACTGAACCGAAAACTTACCTATTACCGCGTCCGGCTGCTCTTCAACTTCCTCCACGTTAACGTGGTTCACTTGTCCTTTGTTGAATGGATTGGGCTTCTTCCCAGCGCTCCCATTTCTGTTTCCATTCTTTCCTTCAGGGCAGTCATTGGCATAGTGCCCTGTCTTCCCGCACTTAAAGCATATAACTTGGCTTAAGTCCCTCTTGGCGGATGTAGCTGGGTTAGAGCGATTCTGATTATTGTTGACTCCATTCCCATTCCCGTTCTTCGCACCATTTTGATTATGCGATCCTCCTCCAGTATGGTTATGACTTCCATGGTTATGAACAAGTCCTCCCGAGTTCGGGGTTAAACGAGGCTTCTGGTGAGCTCCTGAGTTATACTTCCCTTGTCCATACTTCCTTTTACGGCTCTCAATCTGCTGTTGCTTTCCTTCAGTCATTAGGGCCTTATCTACGAACTCCTGGTAATTGTTGAAAGTTGCCACCATCAACTACATAATCATCTCATCATTCAGCCCTTCCATAAACTTCTCCTGCTTCGCGGCATCTGTGGCCACATCATCAGGGGCATAGCGTGATAATTTGCTAAACTCATCCACGTCTCGGGCCACAAGACGGTTCCTCGGGCGTAAGTTGCGAAACTCACGCTTCTTTATCTGCATGGCTCCAGTTGAGACATGGGCCGTCGCAAAGCTTGTTGAACTGGTCCCAAGTGACATTGGCTATAGGAAAAGTAGCCGTAATTCTCCCACCATGCGGCTGCTGGTCCATCCAATTGATGTGCGGCAAAGCGCACCCTTTCAGCATCTGTGCATCCTGCGGTGGTTAACTCCCTTCCAATACGGTGTAGCCAATCATCAGCCACTATTGGCTCGGTGCTACTGGAAAACACCGGCGGTTGTAGCCTCAGGAAACGGGTTAAATTATCCACTGGCGGCGGGTTGTTGTTGGCATTATTGTTGTTGTTGTTGCCCTGGTTCTGAACTAGCAATTGCATCAAGGCATTCTGCTGCTGGATCAACTGGGTGAGCTCCGGTGGGAAAACAAAACAACGGTCACGTCTCGGAGGCATCTGAGGGTTTTAGATGGAAGAGATTAGAATAGAAAAAAGATCTAGGGGAGAAACACTACCCATATGCATATGAGGCAAACACACACATTCATTCAATCAAGCAAGGGCATACAAAACGGTCTAGGACTATCGTATAAGTGCTCAACTACTACTAATTACATGGGGGAATACTACTATTATATGGTGGTCATCTAGAAATTTTGATCAGTGGAAGACTCCATGATGTCTGCTCCAGCTTCGTCTTCGTAGTCATCATCACTTGTATCAGAGTCGGTCTCGTCGATGACGATGTAGTTGTCCGGACAAGTGGGATCTTCTTCCTATTCTTCCGGTGCTGGTCCTCCCATGAAGACTCCGATCTTCTTGACTAGGTCGCCATTCTTCTCCAAGAGGGTCTTGATTTCTTCCTCATATCCATCGCGTAAACTTGAGTTCTTCCTCCAGCTCGATGATCCTAGTTTTCGCCTTCTTCAAATCCATCATGTCTGCAAGACATCTGGTTCTCTGACGTCGAATGTGCTGGTTTAGCTCTGGATGTAAGCTGCAATGGATCTATCCTTCTTGGTGCTGATTACTTCCCATTGCTCGCCTCGGCGCCCACATATTTGATATATGGTGTCTTTAAGCTCCCGGTTGTAGACTTCTCCAATGCGTCTCATGGTAATGTGAGCTGCCATACTCTTGCCAAGGCTCCAGGTGGGTGCTTCAAAAGAAAACTCTATGGACTTGGAAGTTGGTGAGAACGTCCTTCCTGGAACTTGTACTTGAATCATCCAGCGTTCTTCTTCTGGTAAAGTGGCGTTGTACGTCCCGGTGAAGCTTGGTATTCCAATATTCAGGTACCTAGTGACTTCCGTCAAGTGGCGTCCAAAAGGTGTGTCTTCATCCGGTTGTGCAAACTTGTTCTTCATCTCCGCCATCCTAAAGAGTGGAAAATGGAGAGGAGTCGAAATGAGTAGAGAAGAGTGACCTATGGTTTTATCTTAGTGGTCGTGTCCTACACTCAGCGGTGCTCGATACCATCTTGTAGCGACCGACCTCGATGGTCAAGTCTTCGTGCTTCCGTGTCATCCTGGATCGGTAATGCTTGACACACACAATACTCAAGGATTTATAACAGAGTAGCAATCACACACTTATTACATCGAATGTCTCAAAAGAGAACTTATTACAATAATATGGCTGAAGGCCATCTAATACGATAATAGCGGAAGACTTGGAAGATAAAGTGAGTCCATCAACTCAAACGGCATAGCTGAGCTGCACGGCAACGACCTATCGAACCTTACTCCTCGTCTGAAAAGTCTGCAACATAATACGTTGCAGCCCGAGAACGGGTCAGCACATGGAATATGCTGGCAATGTAACACAATAGAGCAATAACAGAATAATGCTGACACTACATGCATGTTTGGCTGGTGGAAAGCTCTACGGTTACAGTTTGCGGAAAGCCAATTTTTCCTACATCAAAGGAATAAATCTTAATTTAACTATCATGGTGGTTGAAACATAATTGAGAAGGTATAACCCCAACTCAATCCCAATTAAAATAATTAACATCCCAGCAATATTAATTTAGAGTGATGAGATACATGTGAATACTCAAGTACTAGATACTCGAATTGTCCATAACCGGGACACGGCTAACCATGATTAGATTGTACACTCTGCAGAGGTTTGCGCACTTTTCCCCACAAGACTCGATCGCCTCCGTTGATTTCTCGCACTACATGGTGTTTGAGAAACGGATGACCGAGACACAGTCTTTCAGAAACATTAACTCTCTACTCCGGGTAGACCATACCAAACCTACAAAACCCACTACCTGCTGATCTACCTCTTCAAGAGCTTCACGTAACTTACTCAACTATGCTAGAGCCCATAATAGCTTGTGGCTGCACACGGAAGTTTCTAGCATGAATAATCTCAGTTCCCTTTGAGCCTGGGTGGCGGTCCATAGGAAGATCACACGGATACCCCGGGATTTCCAAAACAAAACAGACAACACTGGGTTCCCCAGGTGCCTCAATCCACCCAGATGTGTATTAAAGTTGCCACCTTAAGTTAACCATTAATTAACAATCTCACATCTGTCATGAATAACTCTCAAACCCAACCACGTCTATGAGCATAGCATAGCAATATAAGCAACACGTAGAAGTAACTCCCAAGGGTTTGATAGTAACAGGGCAATAGGTTCCTACCTCATCATCTACTTCCCAACCCACAAATTAATGACATCCTAACCAAGCAATGTGCGAGGGTTGAAACTAATGCATAAAAACTGGGTATGAAAAGAGTATGATCAAAGTGTTACTTGCCTTGCTGACGATCTGGGAATCCTAGAGACTCGTACTAACACGCTTCGCACTCCGGGAATTCTATCGCAATCAAACAACAGCATACATAAGCAACAAGCAAAGATGCACAAACGAAACTTCAACTGAAAGAGGTTGACCGGAGAGTTCAACTTAAGAACTCCGATTCACAAGAAAAATCAAACCAAACGGAGCAACGAAACTCAAACGGCGAAAGAAA
This sequence comes from Aegilops longissima, assembly GCA_021605205.1. NCBI lineage: Eukaryota > Viridiplantae > Streptophyta > Magnoliopsida > Poales > Poaceae > Aegilops > Aegilops longissima. The sequence goes on along the minus strand of CM038681.1, from coordinate 552,303,761 downwards.
CAAGATCCGTTTACTAATCTGAACTAGGGTCAAATTTTACAGAGGCAAAAACTTGTTTGAGTTGGCTATTCGAAAAGAGGGTTTCGAGATGAAACTCCAGGTGCTTGAATCGCCTGATTCCGATAAACGAGCGAAAAGTTATACTAGTTCGAACATCGGACCAGAAATCGCGATCAGAAATTCGCGGAATAACTCCGATAAAAAAAACGACGAACGGCTAAACGAACGAACGTTCGTTAGCAGAAACTAACGACGAACACGCTCGTTAGAACGAACGAACGATTAACGCCGCTAAAAAATAAACCGAAAAACCGATCTATAAAAACGAACTAGGTTTTTCTAAAACCGAGGGGTTTTTTTTAAAAACCGGTGGCGGGTGGCTACCTCCGCGAGGTTGTCCGGCTGGCGGGCGACTCCGGGCGGGCGAGGGCGGCGGGCTCGGCGAGGGCACGTGGTGGCGGCGACTCACGGCGGCGGGCGGCGGCTCGAGCAAGGCGCGGCGAGGGCGGGCGGCGGCTCGGGCTCGGCTCGGGCCCGGTGGTGGTGGTGGCTAGAGGCGGCTTATATAGGTTGGGGGCTCCAACTTGGGGAGGGGCAAGGCGGCGGCGGCGGTGTCCGGTCGGACACGGCGGCGGCGACGCTGAAGGCGGCGGCGGCTCGGTAATGGGCCGGCTTGCTTTCCGGGCCCTTGGCCCGGCCATGCTGTCCTCTTTTTTTAAGCATTCACCAAACTTATAAAAATCCTAGAAAAATAAATAAAAATCTAAAAATACTAAAATAAGTTTTCTCCGTCTAAATAAAATATTTAGAACAAGATGAACTTTTCTTGGCCCCTAAAATGCAATTTTTAAAACATGCAATTTTTCTAGGGCAAATAAAATTCCAAATAAATCAAATAAAAATCTAAATAATGATTTTAACATTTTCCTCCGATATTTCAATTATTTTGGAGAAGTCATATTATCTCCTCTCATTTATTATTTCAAAATGAAATATTTTCCGAGAGAAAATAATTAAAATCAAAATCCTCGCTCTTCACTACTTGATAAAAATCAAATATGAAAATCGAAAATCCCCAACTCTCTCCGAGGGTCCTTGAGTTGCTTAGGATTTCGAGGATTGCAAACAAAAGGCAATAAAATATGATATGCATGGATGACCTATGTATAACATGCCAAATTAAAAATTTGGGATGTTACATCCCACCCCCCCTCTTTATATAGGGACCCTGGGGCGCTGCCCTAGGAGATGGGATCTCCTAGGGGGGCCAAGGAGGCGCCTCCCTAGGGTTCCCAACCCTAGGCGCAGAGGGGGCCTGTGGGGCGACTAGCCCACCAGGGGCTGGTTCCCCACCCACCTCAGCCCATGGGGCCCTCCGGATAGGTGGCCCCACCCGTGGACCCCACAGATTCTTCCTATGGTCCCAGACAATACCGTGACCCCAAACTTTCTTGGTGGCCGAAACTCGACTTCCCATATATAATTCTTTACCTCCGGACCATTCCGGAACTCCTCGTGACATCCGGGATCTCCTCCGGGACTCCGAACAACTTTCGGTTTGCTGCATAGTCATATCTCTACAACCCTAACGTCACCGAACCTTAAGTGTGTAGACCCTACGGGTTCGGGAGACACGTAGACATGACCGAGACGGCTCTCCTATCAATAACCAATAGCGGGATCTGGATACCCATGTTGGCTCCCACATGCTACTTGATGATCTCATCGGATGAACCGCAATGTCGAGGATTCAAGCAACCCTGTATACAATTCCTTTTGTCAATCGGTATGTTACTTGCCCGAGATTCAATCGTCGGTATCCCAATACCTCGTTCAATCTCGTTACCGGCAAGTCACTTTACTCGTACCGTAATGCATGATCCCGTGACCAGACACTTGGTCACTTTGAGCTCATTATGATGATGCATTACCGAAAGTGGGCCCAAGATACCTCTCCGTCATACGGAGTGACAAATCCCAATCTCGATCCGTGTCAACCCAATAGACACTTTCGGAGATACCCGTAGTATACCTTTATAGTCACCCGCCATGCCAGGACGCTTGGTACGCCTAAAGCACTCCTACGGTATCCGGAGTTACACGATCTCATGGTCTAAGGAAAAGATACTTGACACTGGAAAAGCTCTAGCAAAACAAACTACATGATCTTGTGCTATGCTTAGGATTGGGTCTTGTCTATCACATCATTCTCCTAATGATGTGATCCCGTTATCAATGACATCCAGTGTCCATAGTCAAGAAACCATGACTATCTGTTGATCAACGAGCTAGTCAACTAGAGGCTCACTAGGGACATGTTGTGGTCTATGTATTCACACGAGTATTACGATTTCCGGATAATACAATTATAGCATGAATAAAAGACAATTATCATGAACAAAGAAATACAATAATAATCCTTTTATTATTGCCTCTAGGGCATATTTCCAACACGATCCGCGTCCACGACGACGCCTCCCTCCACTCGATCCACGGCTGTGCCGGCGGCCTCTCCAACTGGAACTACGGCTGCGGTGGCGGCTCCGTCCCCCTGGATCCATGACGGCTCCATCCCCTGGATCCACGGCGGCGGCGGCCTCCCGTACCCTGGATACACGTCGGAGGCAACCTCCTCTGCTTCCAAACGCAGTGACGCCCTCCCTCCCACACGCTGCTGGCAAAGTACCAGCCGTCAACCTCATGCGCGCCGGCGTCCAGCCATCATTGCTGCCGTCCCAGCTGCAGATCGTCCACATCCTGCTCTTCCCCTACTCGACGGGCCAAGCCGTCACCGCCGGTCAGAATCCTGCTGCTGCTTCTCACCTTCCAAATGACAGTGCCGCACCAGAGCCATGTAGGGTAATCAAGGTGCAAGAACATCTGCATTCCTTCTCGCGCTATTTTCTCGACTTTTGCTACTACGAACACCCACAGAGGAAGAGAAGTAACTCAATCTGAAGTTCTACCTGAAACTGAACTTCTACCTCTTCGCCACGTCGGAGTCTTCATCGCTTGCACTACTTGCTTCTAGCATCTTGTCCATGGAGTCAAAGCGCTGCTCGACTGCCATCTTGGTTTTGATGGGGCTCCATCGTGACCCAGCTTCTCCTCAGACTCTGCATCTTGTTCACCACCGTGGCTGCCTGCGTCCTCACAACTTCTGCGGCCCCACCAACGCACCGCCAAGGCGCCTGAGCAAAGCATGGGGTTTGTGCTAATCGTCTATTCGTGCATGGGTGTGTGCATGCGTGCTAGCATTTGTGTGTGCGCTGGGTTTGTTGCTTGCATGTTGTGATGTATATGTATAGATTTTTTCTGAAGTTCATGTTGTGAACCCATCTAAGTTTGAACAAAAAAGATCAGATCATTGCTGCTACGAATTTTCTCCTGTACCAAAAATATCGCTTCCATGATGTTATACTATGTCCACTTATGTATTGTTTCTAAATGGCTTTTTCTCTGAAGTTCAGTAGTACCTTTGGGTGCAAAAAAGTTGATTCGGTTTCATGGGTCCTTTAAAAAATGGGAAAATTTTGTTTTTGCCACTCTAGATTTTGCCAATATTTCTTATGCCACTCTAGATTTTGACATTTCACTTTTGCCACTCTTAGTTTTTGACAATTATCACAATTGCCATTCCGTGGCAAAAAGAAGTTTAGAGACATTGTGTGCTTCTACTGAGGCTTGTGTTTCATGGATAGAGAGATAGAGACATCAAGGAAATTGTTCATGTTTCCTTTCTGTCTATGTACTTCAGAGACATTTTGTGAGAGAAAAAAGGTGAGTAGATGTACTCTTTTGAGAGATACAAAGTGCTTTGGGCTCCAATCTTTTTCTACACAAAATTATACGTTTGTGTCTCACCAATGTAGCCGGCAACAGATGCTTTGTACAAAACAACTTTGGTTTCATGTGAGAAGTTCGACTATAAAATAAACACACGTTAACATATAGTAAAATTAGTGCAAATAAAAAATTTAGTGAGCCATGTATTGTTGATATTTTTCTAAAACAAAAATTAAAATAACAGAGATGTTTGATGTTGTAACAATATATTTTTCTAAATTCTTAAAAAACCAAGAAGATCAAAATGAAATAACGAGTCATTCAACTTTTTAATAAGAAAACAAAATTTCCTCATTTCTAAAAAACAAGAAGTTCAACTTTTAATAATAGAGCGCTTCAAACTTTCATAAAAAGATTTAAGAAATAAAACGAGGAAGTCCATATTAAAAGGTGGAGAAGTTCAATGATTATAGAAAACTCAGATTTTCCTCGTAATTAAAGAGTGGAAACAAGAAGTTCAAAATAAAAACAAGAAGTACAACTTTTAAAAATATAACGCTTCAAAATTTTGTAAAAAAGGATTAAGAAATAAACCACGAAGTCCATATTAAAAAGATTGAGAAGTTCGATAATTATAGAAAACTCAGATTTTCCTCGTAATTAAAGAATGGAAACAAGAAGTTCAAAATAAAAACTAGAAGTTCAACTTTTAAAAATATAACGCTTCAAAATTTCATAAAAAGATTAAGAAATAAACCAAGAAGTCCACATTAAAAGATGGAGAAGCTCGATGATTATAGAAAACTCAGATTTTCCTCGTAATTAAAGAATGGAAACAAGAAGTTAAAAATAAAAAAACTAGATGTTCAACTTTTAAAAATATAACGCTTCAAAATTTCATAAAAAAGATTAAGAAATAAACCACGAAGTCCATATTACAAAGATGGAGAAGTTTGATGATTATAGAAAACTCAGATTTTCCTAGTTATTAAAGAATGCAAACAAGAAGTTCAAAAATAAAATAACAAGAAGTTCAACTATTAAAAATATAGCACTTCAAAATTCATAATAAAAGATTAAGAAATAAAACCAGGAAGTCTATATTGAAAAGATGAAGTTCGATGATTATAGAAAACTCAAAATTTCCTCGTTATCAAAGAATGGAAAGAAGAAGTTCAAAAAATAAAATAAAAAGAAGTTCAACTATTAAAAATATAGCGCTTCATAAATTCATAAAAAAGGATTCAGGAAATTAGATTAAAAATTCATAAAAAACTTAAAAACACGTAACCGAGAGAAGTTCAGGCTGATAACTGTCAGAAGTTCATGTACTACATGGTGTGCATTTTGTATTAAAAAGAATAAAAAAGTAAAGGCTAAAAGTTTTCTTGTTATAAGTTTAAGTCCTTCATCACAGAAAGTTCAAAAAATTATTGTGAGAGAGGTTTGTACAAAAGGAATATCATTTGTATAACACTAACGAATGGATGAAAAAATTACAAGCGAAAATACGTCACAGAAGTTCAACTGGAAACAACAGGAAGTTCAACTACTACACTGAATGAATTCCACGTGAAAAACTTTTAAAACATTGCGAGTATGAAAAAATGATCAACACGAGAAAGTTGCGTGTCTACAGCAACTTTCCATCGGTATATCACTTGCTCAATTCCGGTGAGTGTTCCGGTGCGTGGACGGAGAGCTATGGGCAAAAAAAGCACGTGAAAAACATAGTGAAGTTCAAGGTTTCATACCGAGAAGTTCAGGTACTTCACGCGGTGCATTTTCGAAGGATCTGTTTCACGATAAAGGCAGAACGAATGATCTTGCCATGTTCCAAATTACTTGAAAACGGCAGGGAATCACAGAAAACCATCAACATGAAAAAGTTTCGCATTTTCCTTAGCTTTTCAACGGTATATTATTTGCCCCATTCCGATAAAGTTTGTGGAAATTACAGCGAAAATACGTTTTTATCCATTTTGAAAACTGCCATAAAACAGTAAGGAATTGGGAGAAAATAATATATACCAAAAAGTTTCGAATTTCCTCAAGCTTTCCAACGCCATATCATTTGTTGCATTCGAACATAGGGTTAAAAAAATAGATCGAAAATACGAACTCGGTGAAACTTGTACCGTTTTCTAAATCACTTTTAAACCGTTCAAAATTGGAAAAAACTTTCTACATGAAAAAGTAGCGCATTTTCATAAGCTTTCCAACGCCATATCATGTGCCTCAATTGGTTTAGCCGTTTAGAAATGACATCGAAAAGACGAACTCGGCTGTTCGGTTTGTGAAATTTTACGATTTTCTAAATTACTCTTTAACCGTAGGGAATTAGAGAAAACTTTCAACATGTGGAAGGAGCGGTTTTGCAGTAGCTTTGCAATCCATATTACTTGCCTCATTCCGATAAACGGTTTAGAAATGCGATCGAAATTACGATTCATGTTTTTTGTTTGAAGAAAAAACGGTTTTCAAAACTGCTCTTAAACCGCTTACATTTTGCAAAAAAATTAACTGGGGTCATGATACTCATGTCCATAGCTTTCCAACTGTATATAGCAAGCCCTATTTGGGCAATGTTGCAGGAAGTTCAACCTAGCACAGGGGGAAGTTCAGGTCGAACAACTCAGGCAGTAAAATCGCAAAAAACGCGAGTTCTTCACGACCCGAGTGCATAATCCGCCTATGAGCGAGATTCGTATCTAAAACGAGTATTTAGTTGCTAAAAATCATTTGAAGATTACAGTTACATCACATGGAACACGACTAACCAGAAAACTCGCGGTAGAAGGCACGGTTGCGAAGATAGCCCGAAGGTCGGGTTCGTACAGAGAGAAGTTCAGGCGCGTTACTCAGGCAGTTCAGGTTGTGATCAGAATATTATTCTGCACCTCAAAATGCTTATCCCGTGATCAGAATAGTGTTTATATATATAGGGTGGGTCTATTATGATAACACCCCTTAAGACCTTATTCTGCACCTCAAAATGCTTATTCTGATAACACCCCACTCGAACTCCCTCGTGCCCACGCGCGCCCTAGAACCCCACCGAACTGCAGAACCAAAAGAAAAAGGGCCATTTGCATTTCTGCCCCTAACTCAAACCACCTACTCAGATTTGCCCCTAATTTCAAAGCATGCTCAAATTTGCCCCTCTGCCGTTAAGTCACTACTCAGAAATGCCCTTCCATCCAGTCAAAGGCCTTTGACCGTCAAAGGCCCATGTGTCTTTAAAGGCACGGAAAGTGCTACAAGATTGACTGAAAGTGCTACAAGATCTGCACGGAAGGGCATTTCGAGTAGTGACTTAACGGCGGAGGGGCAAATTTGAGCATGATTCAAAATTAGGGGCAAATATGAGTAGTGGGTTCGAGTTAGGGACACAGATGTAAATGTCCCAAAGGAAAAACCTCAACCCACCCCCACCAAACCCACCTTCTTCTCTGCCGTGCCGCTCACCGACCCATCCCCTCACCTCCACCTTCCTCGCCCGGCCTCCCACCGCCCCGCCGCCCCACGACCAGCCCACCACCCCCGGCGCCCCCAACAGAACCGCCCCACCACCTCCACCTCCACCCTCGGTGCCCCAACGCCCCAACGCCCTACCAGATCCACTGGACTGGTCACGATCTCCCGCACCTTCCTTCCTTCCCGTCGACGGCCTCCGCCCCGCCCCGCGACACCCAGACACCACAGCCCCGGCTCCGCCCCGCGATGCCGTCCGGCGCCCCCGCCTCCAACCAAGCCCGAAGGCACTCCGCAGACCTGTGCCGCCAACATCCTCCTCACACGGCACTGTGCAGTACAGACAGGTCGACGGCGTCGCCTCACGGGTCAGGGTGATGCGGCTAGCTCCCCCCGGCAGCAACCCGCACCGGCCGGCCGTGGATCCAACTCGCCCCCACCAAACCTGCGTCCCTGATCTATCGTCGGCCTCCTAGATTCAGCCGTAGGGTGGGGCGTCGATGTTGTCGGCCTCCTGGATCCAGCTCGCAGTGGTTGGTTCCCATGCATGGTGGAATCCTTGCTGCCACCTCCTTGACAACCCTGACCGCCAGTCTCTCATCTTCAACTCCTCCCGCCGGCAACACACTCGTGCAGTCCAGATGTGGGGGGTGAGGGCGTGCACTCATTTGGGCCCTTTTGGCACTTCCCCTTCTCCTCCTCTGCTGAAGCAGTTCGCTGACTCGTTGCCCACCGTTCTGTCGACCCGCCATGCAGTTCACTGCGCACCGGCCACGACGGTGGCAGCTGCTCGATCCCAGCTTGCTTCTCCAGAAGCACTACGCACGCCTCCATCCCCCCTGACGATCTCCTCACCAAGCGACAGTGTGAGGCGGCTGACCGTGTAGTTCCTAGTGGGTGTTGATGCGAGCCACGCCATGTAGGTCGTCAGCGTGCAATTCCCAGTGGATGTGGGTGAAGTCCTGTTGCTGTGTGTGTGTGTGTCCGTCCCTCTCTGTAAATTACTTTCTCTGTTTTTTTCATGTGGATTTTTGCTTGTGTAAACTTATACAATGTTAAATATGTTTTCAGTATATTTGCATCATTCATGAAGTGCACTTTGATGTAGTTCATTTGTACAAAATGCTTGTGGTTTGCTCTGTGAAATAAAATGTTTTGTAAAAACAATTGAGGGAGTACTTGTAAACACAATTGAGGGAGTACAAAAAAATGACGAGGTGAGCCTTGATCGTTTGTGGTCCAACAGGTGAGCCCGATGCAGCTACTTCCCACATATGAGAAGTTCCAACAGCGTTCCACGGTGCATCCACCTCGGTAACTCACCCACACGTGCGACAAGATTTTCCGTGTGCACCTGAATCACTGATGTTATATGTTTTACTTTGAGAAAATATGGTGTGGTCCAATTTGTTTACAAAAGAAGTTCATTTCGAATTGTGTTGCGGCTCATTTCCCTCGACCATGTGGTTCGCTTCTTCGCACGTGTACAACTCACGAATGTGGAAACCCAAAACTCCAAACGGAAAAAAGAAAGAAGAAAATGAAGTGCAAAGATGTGTTAAATGAAAAATGGTAGAGAAACGACAAAAAAAAGTAATGCCGTTCACTTGGCAATTTGATGCAGTGCAAATATGTGTTAAATGAAAAATGATAGAGAAACGACAAAAAGGTAGTGCCGTTCACTTGATCATTTGATGCAGTGCGGTTTTTTAACTGAAGTAGTGCGGTCGGGTGTCTGATGTTGTTCATCCCGTAAGTGCAAAAAATTGTTACGGAAGCGAAGAAAAGTAATGTGGTTCATTTTTAATTGTGTAGCGGTTCACTTACGCCCGATGTGAAGTGCACTCTACTTTCTCGTCTTTGAAAAAAATACGTTTGAATAAAAGAAACAATGCAGTTCTCTTACCTGTCTGTTGCAGTGCAGTTTTTCATCCGATGCATTGCGGTTTTCACTCGGATGAAGTATGCATGTCGATTTGGGTGTCATGAAAAACAGAGTCTCCGCATTTCGGTAAATTTGAAATTCCTCTTAAACCGTAAAGAATTAGAGAGAGTGTTCTACATGAAAAAGTTGCGCCTCGTCGATATCTTTCCAACGGCGTATCGTTTGAATCATTCCGACAAGCGGTTTGTAAAAATTTCGCGAAAAACGGCCGCTGCCACTCGTCGTCCGCCGCACGCTTTTCAAAATTAACTTAAAACCGTAAGGAATATCAAAAACAGTTCAACATATGAAAGTTGCGCCTCGTCCCTAGCTTTCCAACGGTGTATCACACGCCTCGTTTCGGCAAACGGTTCAAAAACTGGAGAAAAAACAGTATCGAAAATTTTAAAAAACTTGAAAAACAGAATTCAACGATTTAGTAAATTTGAAACTGCTCTTAAACCATAACGAATTAGAGAAATATTTGCCTCGAGGATATCTATCCAACGGCGTATCGTTTGCTTCATTCTGACAAACGGTTTAGAAAAAACGCGAAAAACGCTCGCTGCCACTCGTCATCCGCCGCACCATTTTCAAAACTGCTCTTAACCGTGTGGAATCTCGAAAAGTGTTCAACATGTCAAAGTTGTGCCTAATCCATAGCTTTTCAACGGTATATTACACGCCTCATTCCGATAAACGGCTAAAAAATTAGAGCGAAAACAGTACCGAAAAAATAACGCGTGCAGTTTTTTTCCGACGAGAAGTTCACTCGTGTGAGTACTGCAGCACACTTGGTTCAAAGAATGACGTGCACTTGCGTTTAGCGTGCAGTACGGAAGTGGTGTGCAGAATAGTTATTCTGCTAATATTAGCAGAATAGACCGTGGGGGAGGAGGGAGCATCCAGGAGGCGCTCCCAAGTAGGCCGAATCCTACTTGGGGTCCTAACCAAGTGGGGCCCCCTTCCTTATATAAGTGCGGGAGGAAGGAAGGAGGAGGTGGCGCCCCCACCCCCTTTCCTTTCTCTCCTGAGGAGGGAAAGGCAGGAGGGACCACCCCTCCCCTTTCCTTCCCCTAGGGCCGGCCAGCCAAGGAGAGGGGCGCGCCAGCCCCTTAGTGGGCTGGTCTGTCCCCTCCTTTGGCCCATTAGGCCCATACACTTACCGGGAGTATCCGGAACCCCTTCCGGTGACCCGATGACTACCCAGTGCACTCCGGAACACTTCCGGTATCCGAATACCATCATCCTATATATCAATATTTACCTCTTGACCATTTAATTTGAGACTCCTCGTCATGTCCATGATCTCATCCGGGACTCTGAACAATATTCGGTCACCAAATCATATAACTCATATAACACTATATCATCAACGGATGTTAAGCGTGCTGACCCTACAGGTTCGAGAACTATGTAGACATGACAAAGACACCTCTCTGGTCAATAACCAATAGCTGAACCTAGATGACCATATTGGCTCCTACATATTCTATGAAGATCTTTATCGGTCGAACCTTATGACAACATAGGTAATTCCCTTTGTCTATCGGTATGTTAGTTGCCCGAGATTCAATCGTCGATATATTCATACCTAGTTCAATCTCGTTACCGGCAAGTCTCTTTACTCATTCTATAATACATCATCTTGTAACTAACTCATTAGTCACTTTGCTTGCAAGGCTTCTTATGACGTGTATTACCGAGAGGGCCCAGAGATACCTCTCCGATACTCGGAGTGACAAATCCTAATCTCGATCTATGCCAACTCAACCAACACCTTCGGAGATACCTGTAGAGCATCTTTATGATCACCCAGTTACGTTGTGACATTTGATAGCACACAAGGTATTCCTCCGGTATCCGGGAGTTGCATAATCTCATAGTCGAAGGAATATACATTTGACATTAAGAAAGCAATAGCAATAAACTGATCGATCAATATGCTAAGCTAATGGATGGGTCTTGTCCATCACATCATTCTCCTAACGATGTGATCCCATTATCAAATGGCAACACATGTCTATGGTTAGGAAACCTTAACCATCTTTGGTCAACGAGCTAGTCTAGTAGAGGCTTACTAGGGACACGGTATTTGTTTATGTATCACACATGTATTTAAGTTTCTGATCAATACAATTCTAACATGAATAATAAACCTTTATCATGAATAAGAAAATATAAATAACAACTTTATTATTGCCTCTAGGGAATATTTCCTTCATATTTTACTCATCGACGAGAGTTTATTCACTCGTCAAATTTGAGGGAGGCTAGTAATAGGAATGCCCAGTACTGAACAAAATAATAATAATATTTATAGAGGACACCCCCCTTAAAAGTTGAAAGTTGGCAGGCACCCGTTGATTCTGCTAGCCATGGTTTGTGTTGGTATGGTGGAGGGGTGTAAAAGCATGGGAACCGTCATTAACGTGTTAAGCATGGAAGATATTGAAAACTTTGTCGTTAAACCGTTGATAGGAAAAGTATACCTCTCAAATGAAATTATTTCTGTTTTAAGCTATGAGCTCTCGCACATTAGCAAATCCACGCTTCCCTATGCGGAGGGCCTATGTATTTACTTTTCATGTTGATTCAACTTCTTATTCCAACCTCAATTATTCTCCACTTGGCAAGCACCATGTGGTGGGGAAAGATCCAGACACATATATCGAGTCAAATATATTTGATCATGATTATTATTATTGACAATTATCTCTATGATAAATAAGTTGGGGGGCGAAACATTAAGCCCCTATCTTCCTCTGTGTTTGATGGATGTTGTTTGTTCTAAAAATATGCTTTGAGTACTAGCAATCATAGAAGACTATATGATAATTGAGTATCTGTGTGGAGCTCTTACTTGGACTTTTCCTAAGATAATATGATTTATAATCATTTGGTCACTAAGAACATAGATTGTTAAGTTTCAAGAGAGTACATTGTTTGAGCCATAACATGTTAATTGATTGCTACTTTATCATGATGAGTTTATGAGAAAGAGTTGTTATTTATCAAAATAGGAAAAGTGATTGATATTATAATTGATCAAACTTATGCACTATTCTAGCATTCAAACTTCATAAATTATTTCTTCTATCATTTACCTACTCAAGGACGAGCAGGAATTAAGCTTGTGATGTTGATACGTCTCCAATGTATCTATAATTTATGGAGTATTCATGCCATGTTTAAAACAATTTTATATGGTTTTGGTGCACTTTATAGATTTTTATGGACTAACCTATTAACTTAGTGCAGAGTGCCAGTTCCCATTTTTTGCCCATTTCTATGTTTCGTAGAAAAACCATACCAAACGAAGTCCAAACGCGATAAAGATTTACGATGATTTTTTTTGGAACATAAGAGGCCCCCGAAGCTTTGAGGAAGGACTAGAAGACCCATGAAGAGGGCACAAGCTCACACGGTGCGCCCCCACCTAGGGAGTGCCATGTGAGCTTGTGGGCCCCTCAGGACTCCTTTTGGCGTGATTCCAACGCTGAAAATTCTTATAAATCCTCGACCTTTTATGGTGCCGCCGCAAGCCTGTATTCCAAAGCGATCTCATCTGGATCCCTTTTTCGACACCCTTTCGGAGGGGGAAATCATCACCAGAGGCTATCTTCATCATCCCGGCAGCCTCCATGATGAGGAGGGAGTAGTTCACTCCCGGGGCTGAGGGTATGTACCAATAGTTATGTGTTTGATCTCTCTCTCTCTCTCTCTCTCTCTCTCTCTCGTGAACTTGATAGGGCACGATCTTCATGTACCATTAGCTTTGTTAATATAGTTGGATCGTATGGTATTCTTCCCCCTATATATTGTTGTGATAAATTGAGTCTTGCTCTTTGAGGCTTCATTGATTTGGATTGAATATTTTGGATTTTGAGATCACTGGATGCATGTCTTGCATGTGGATACCCATGGTGACAATGGGGTACTCAATTGAGTCACTTGATATGTGTTTTGGTAATCAAATTGCGGATTCCCGTGGTGACATTAGGGTAATCTAGGCATAGAGGTTGATACACGTTTTCATCCTACTTTCTTCGATAGGAACTTTGGAGTGATTCTTCGTCGCACGCTCAAGGATTTTTATATGATTCAATTATGTTAGCACTATTGAGAGATTGCACTAGTGAAATTATGAAGCCTAGGCCTTGTTTCCAAGAATTGCAATACCATTTGTGCTCACTTTTATCACTTGCTACCTTGTTGTTTTTATTATCTTAGAATACAAGACCCTATTGTTGGAAATATGCCCTAGAGGCAATAATAAAATGGTTATTATTATATTTCCTTGTTCATGATAATTGTCTATTGTTCATGCTATAATTGTATTAACCGGAGACCGTAATACATGTGTGAATACGTAGACCACAATATGTCCCTAGTAAGCCTCTAGTTGACTAGCTCGTTGATCAATAGATGGTTACGGTTTCCTAACCATGGACATTGGATGTCGTTGATAACGGGATCACATCATTAGGAGAATGATGTGATGGACAAGACCCAATCCTAAGCATAGCACAAGATCGCGTAGTTCGTCTGCTAAATCTTTTCTAATGTGAAGTATCATTTCCTTAGACCATGAGATTGTGCAACTCCCGGATACCTTAGGAATGCTTTGGGTGTGCCAAACGTCACAACGTAACTGGGTGGCTATAAAGGCACACTACGGGTATCTCCGAAAGTGTCTGTTGGGTTGGCACGAATCGAGACTGGGATTTGTCACTCCCTATGACGGAGAGGTATCTCTGGGCCCACTCGGTAGGACATCATCATAATGAGCTCAATTTGACTAAGGAGTTAGTCACGTGATTATGTGTTACGAAACGAGTAAAGAGACTTGCCGGTAACGAGATTGAATGAGGTATGGGGGGACCGATGATCGAATCTCGGGCAAGCAACGTACCGATTGACAAAGGGAATTGTATACATGATTGATTGAATCCCCGACATCGTGGTTCATTCGATGAGATCATCGTGGAACATGTGAGAGCCAACATGGGTATCTAGATCCCCCTGTTGGTTATTGGCCAGAGAGCTGTCTCGGTCACGCCTGCATGATTCCCGAACCCGTAGGGTCTACACACTTAAGGTTCGGTGACGCTAGAGTTTTTATGGGAATTAGTGTGCAGTTACTAAATGTTGTTTGGACTCCCGGATGAGATCCCGGACGTCACGAGGAGTTCCGAAATGGTCCGGAGGTAAAGATTTATATATGGGAAGTCCTATTTTGGCCACCGGAAAATGTTCGGGATTTTTCGGTATTGTACCGGGAAGGTTCTAGAAGGTTCTAGAGTGGGGCCCACCTGCATGGGGGGACCCACATGAACGTGGGTAGTGGGGGCAAGGCCCCACACCCCTGGTCAAGGCGCACCAAGATCCACCCTTAGAAGGAATAAGATCATATCCCGAAGGGATAAGATCAAGATCCCTAAAAAGGGGGGATAACAATCGGTGGGGAAGGAAATGATGGGATTTCTTTCCTCCCACCTTTGCCAACGCCCCAATGGACTTGGAGGGCAAGAAAACAGCCCCCTCCACCCCTATATATAGTGGGGAGGCGCATGGGAGCCGCAACCTTCCTGGCGCAGCCCTCTCCTCCCAACACCTCCTCCGTAGTAGTAGTGATTGGCGAAGCCTCGCGGAGAACCGCAAGCTCCACCACCACGCCGTCATGCTGCGGAGCTCTCCCTCAACTTCTCCTCTCCCCTTGCTGGATCAAGAAGGAGGAGACGTCCCCGGGCTGTATGTGTGTTGAACGCGGAGGCTCCGTTGTTCGGCGCTTAGATCGGAATCAACCGCGATCTGAATCGCTGCGGGTATGACTCCTTCATCCGCGTTCTTGTAACGCTTCCGCATCGCGGTCTTCAAGGATATGAAGATGCACTCCCCTCTCTCTCGTTGCTAGTCTCTCCATAGATTGATCTTGGTGATGTGTAGAAATTTTTTAATTTCTGCAACGATCCCCAACAGTGGCATCATGAGCTAGGTCTATGCGTAGTTTCTATGCACGAGTAGAACAAAAGTTGTTGTGGGCGTCGATTTTGTCAATTTACTTGCCGTTATGTGATGCCCTGATAATTAAGCTACAGTGATCCCCCGCAAATGATGCCACATCACCTCCGTTACTGTTGCTAATCTCTCATTAGTTCATAACCGGTTCAAAATTCAAATTCAAAATATGGCTAACAACAAAAGTTTTCAAACATTAGAACAAAAATGTTCGGTTAGTGCCAAATATTACATAGGTAATTATTGTGAAGAAGACACATATTTAGAAAATGCTAAGATGCCCTAAATTAAATAAAACAGAAAAGGGAAATATATAAAAGAAAGGAAAATACAAAAACAGAAAACAAAAACTAAAAAAAAGGAAAAAAAGAAGAAGCCCCCCTCCCCCTGGGCCGAATGGCCCACCTAGCCAGCAGGCCACCAGCCACACTGGGCCAACCAACCAGGCCCAGCCGGCCTCCCCCCACTGCCCTGCTTAATCCCCCTGGAGACCGAACTAACCGGTCAACCCCACTACCCCCCCACGTTTCTCTCGCTCCTCCTCCCCCTCCCCCCCGATCGGATCTGGATCTGGGCAGTTGCCCCGGCCCCGTCGAACGCCGCCCCTGCCTCCTCCCCGGGGCCCCCACTCGACTTGACTGGGGAGGGGCCCGATCCCGTGCGAACCTCCGCCTCCAATGTAGGCGCCCATCCCCGACGTCGCCTCGTTGTCGCCGTGCTTCGCCACCTCACTGGCACAACTCCATCGTCTCTCCCTCGACGGACCACCCCGAGCCAGGCTGCCCCCTCTTCCCTCCATCGCCGGTGAGGCCCCCGGTCTCCTCTCCCCTGCTTCTGCTCCCGCAATGCCGAACGCGCCGCACCGGCCACGCGCCCCGCCCACGCCTCGGGGCCGCGCTCGTCGCACCCTCCGTCGGCCGGCTGCGGCTGCACCGTAGCTCGCTCTTCGCTACGCCGCGCTCTGGCCGTGCCCACACCCGCAGCTCGACGTGCTCCGCCTCCCCCGCATACGTCCGCCTCCGCGCCTGCCTCGCCACGCCTTCGCTCACCGTCTGCAGCGGCTGCTGCCCCGCCACCGCGCACTCACGCTCGCGCCTTCCCTACTCGAGCCCGCGTCGGCCTCGTCCTCCCACGGCTCGCGCCGCCAAGACGACACCGCAACCGCATGGCCCCATCGCCATCGGTGTCGCGAACCTCTGCGACCGCCGCCGTCGCGGCCGCCCGTCCTCCAGCGTTACGTTCGCCGGTTCGCCCGCCCGGTGCTCGTTCGCTCACGCCCGCTAACCGGCCTGGGCCGCTGACCACTGGGCCCCACGCCCCTGTAAAAAAATAAAATAAAAGAGGTTTTAAAACTATATGTTAATAATTAAAACAAATAGTTAATTAATCTTGTTAATTAACCCTAATTAATTATGTTTAATTAACCTAATTGCATATTAGTCTATCTGAACCTATTTATTTTAAACGTGCCTATGACAGAACGGCCCCACATGTCAGGTAAACCTTGGTCAACTGTGCGGACTGCTGATGTCGTGATGATGTCATGCTGATGTCATATTCCTAATTTCGAATTAAATTAAATCTGGTAATTCAGAAAATGTTTAAAACTTAGATAATTCATACAAAATAATCCGTAACTTGGATGGGAAAACTTTGTACATGAAAGTTGCTCAGAACGACGAGAAGAATCCGAATACGCTGTCCGTTTGTCAGCCACACTTTCCTAGCATATCACACCTGCAACTTTTCCCCTCCGGCCTGTCTATCAGAAAACGCGAAACACCGGGAATACTTTCCCGGATGTTTGCCCCCCTTCACCAGTATCACTTACTACCGCGTTAGGTCACCTCTAGCATCGCGCATTGCCATGTTATACTTTGATTGCTCTGTTATTTATTGTGTTCCCCCTCCGTTACTTCTTTCCGGTAGACACCGAGACTGCCGGCGACCCCCAGTTCGACTACGGTGTTGACGACACGTCCTCCTTGCCAGAGCAACCAGGCAAGCCCCCCCTTGATCACCAAATATCGCCTATTCCTCCTCTCTACTCCTTGCATTAGAGTAGGTAGCATATTACTGCTTTCGGTTAATCCTATTATGATGCATAGCCTGTCATTGTTGCTACAGTTGTTACCCTTACCTGCTATCCTACTGCTTAGTATAGGATGCTAGTGTTCCATTAGTGGCCCTACACTCTTGTCCGTCTGTCATGCTATACTACTGGCCGTGATCACTCGGGAGGTGATCACGGGCATATGATATATACTTTATACTGTTACATTACTTATGATACTTTTCGGAGATGGGGCTGAAGGGGCAGGTGGCTCCATCCCGAGAGGTGGGCCTGGGTTCCCACGGCCCCGATCGTTACTTTAGGCGAGAGCGACAGGGCAGGTTGAGACCACCTAGGAGAGAGGTGGGCCTGGCCCTGGTCGGCGTTCGCGGATACTTAACATGCTTAACGAGATCTTGGTTTTTGATTTGAGTCTGGCCACTGGCCTATACGCACTAACCAACTACACGGGAACAGTTATGGGCACTCGGCGTCGTGGTATCAGCTGAAGCCTTCGTGACGTCAGCGACTGAGCGGCGTGCGTCGGATTGGAACGTAAGCCTGCTCTTGTATTAAGGGGGCTAGTTCTGCTTCCGGCCGCCCTCGCAACGTGCAAGTGTGCAATGGGCGAGAGCCCACACCCCTGCGCCATAGGATTTAGACTGGCGTGCTGACCTCTCTGTTGTGCCTAGGTAGGGCTGCGATGTGTTGACCTTCCGAGGCCGGGCATGACCCAGGAAAGTGTGTCCGGCCAAATGGGATCGAGCGTGTTGGGTTATGTGGTGCACCCCTGCAGGGAAGTTTATCTATTCGAATAGCCGTGTCCCTCTGTAAAAGGACGACCCTGAGTTGTACCTTGACCTTATGACAACTAGAACCGGATACTTAATAGAACACAACCTTCCAAGTGCCAGATATAACCCGTTGGTCGCTCTCACACATGGCGACGAGGGGAGGATCGCCGGGTAGGATTATGCTATGCGTTGCTACTTGGTGAACTTACCATCTACTCCCTTCTACATGCTGCAAGATGGAGGCTGCCAGAAGCGTAGTCTTCGATAGGACTAGCTATCCCCTCTTATTCGGCATTCTCACTGCTCACCCACCGATATTGCCCTTTACACGATACCCATGCATATGTAGTGTAGATCCTTGCTTGCAGTACTTTGGATGAGTACTCACGGTTGCTTTTCTCCCTCTTTCCCCTTTCCATTCTACCTGGTTGTCGCAACCAGATGTCGGAGCCTAGGGCGACGCCACCGTCGATTTACGACTCCTACTACACCGGAGGTGCCTACTACTACGTGCAGGCGTGCGGCGGCGACCACTGTGAGTAGTTTAGGAGGATCCCAGGAAGGAGGCCTGCGCCTCTTTCGATATGTATCCCAGTTTGTGCTAGCCTTCTTAAGGCAAACTTGTTTAACTTATGTCTCTACTCGGATATTGTTGTTTCCATTGACTCGTCTATGATCAAGCACTTGTATTCGAGCCCTCGAGGCCCCTGGCTTGTATTATGATGCTTGTATGACTTATTTTTATTTTAGAGTTGTGTTGTGCTATCTTCCCGTGAGTCCCTAATCTTGATAGTACACGTTTGCATGTATGATTAGTGTACGATTGGATCAGGGGCATCACAAGTTGGTATCAGAGCCGACTGCCTGTAGGAATCCCCCTTCCAAACTCCTTGGCCGAAGTTGAGTCTAGTCATTGAAAAACTTTTACTAACATGGCTGTGTGGCTTACGGGCCCATGTCGCCATTGGGTGGTATTAGGATCTTTTATTCCTCGTCTATACTCTGGGACACTGATCTCTCTTCTATTTGTGTTAAATGAATTTTGCTAAATCTAACATGAGGATCTCGTGATCACTTCCACCCGGAGAGCCCCGTGTTACTGATGACCGCCTGCTGCACCAGAAGATTCCGAAGATACTCTATGATGTGCTCTCGAGACTATGTGCCATCGCTTTTGCAATTCACTTCCATCGATAATTCCCTCTGGATAACTACTTACACCTGTCATTCATATTGTCATCTCCAGTTGCTCTTGTTATTACAAGATGTCTACTCTCTGATATTCCGAGAATTCTTTATGCTTACTGCCTTGCAGTTCCTTGCCGCGTGAATACCCCTACGGTTAATTACTCACGCTTGCCGAGTATCTATTCGTCCGAAATTGTTCATGTGTTTCACAAACTTCCTTGGAATGCTATTCGATCTTCCGAAAATCCTCAGTAGCCTATTACTCTTGTTCCTCCTTACCTGCTTACATTATGGTTACTACCATATGTTTAGCAATGCTCATTAGCATCCTTTGAAATTTTGATTTGATTCAATATGTTATGAATGCTCGCAATCATAAATCACAAATTAGAATTCTTGCCTTCGGCTCACACGTCACCCTGGACATGAGCTGGTGTTTGACAAATCAAACCTTGATTGATTGTCGATCTATGTCTATTCAACTTGTCTTTGGTTAAAGCCTCTGCTTCTGACCCCCTTATTTGGGAATCGTAGTTCTGTTACGTTTGAGCTTTGAATTAGTCAGTTGTTGCTATAATCTGATCTCATTGCATTCTTTCTTCTTCTGGTCGCCAAATGTCGGATTTCGGGTTCCGGCAGACCCTTGAGGTTCGAACACTGGGGTGCGCGCGGAGATCCAACCCTCCACCGTCTCGTACCTCACCGAATCGCAGGGACCTAAACTACTAAATAGAACAGCACAAGAGACGCAAGATTTATACTAGTTCGGGCCACCGTTGTGGTGTAATACCCTACTCTAGTTTGTGGTGTGGTGGATTGCCTCTTGGGCTGATGAGGAACAGTATAGGGATGAACAGCCTCGCGAGGGTCTGTTCTTGGTGGGTGTGATGAACTGCTAAGTGGTGTCCCATCGCTCTAGCTTGAGGATCGGGTCTCTATCTCTCTCTCTGGATTCCAAAATGCCGGATCCCCCTCTCTGGATGTGGCTACTCCTATTTATAGGCGAAGGCCCTGGGCCTCTTCCCAAATATTGAGCGGGAAGGGCGCCAACAATTGGCCATTTCGAAGGGGAACAGCGGTTACACTCATCCTGACTAAAGTTGGTCCTCGCCTGCCAAAGGCTCTGGTGATGATGCCTGCTTGGGCTCCACGATGACTCCCTTCCAGCCGTTGGGGCTGGTCTTGGTCTTGTTGCACCAAAACGGATGCCTTTGCTTGATGCTCTCGCCTGCGCTTGCTCCCTTTGCACCAAAGAGGAAAGGAGGACGCTTCTGCTGGTCGGGCGCCTCGATCGGCGCCCTTGGTCGTCATGGCTTGCGTCACGGGCACCTCACGAGGTACCCTGCCTTGAACTCTCTGCCTCCTCATGAGCCAGCCTGACGAGGCCGCGCCTGAGGAAGCTCCTGGTCGTCCGCCCCGCGAGGCTTGGCCCCTCGCAAGGGTCTTGAGCTTGCGTTGATGAAGATGGGCCGTCCTGGACCTCCCTTGAGCCACGCCGCAGGCCACAGGCAGGCAAGTCTTGGGACCCCTGTTCCCAGAACACCGACAAGTACCGTTGCTCACATCAGGTCCCTCATGGACCACCGAATCCTTTAATGAGTTTTATCCGACATCGTCCTTCATATTCAATAACCTTGTGAGCCTTTCCTCGGATACATAATGCCTTTGGTAAGCTGTATCCTCTGCTTCCTCAACCATGCTCTGCTTTCGAGCTGGTAATATTTACTATTGAAGCTTGTGGTATATGTTTCCATGATGCCTTGATGGGTTGAACCTATACCTTCCTTAATATGTGTGAACTAGAAAGTTTTCACGAGTCATGCTCTTTTGGTATTTTTCCAGATAAAATTTCAACACTACAACTTCTTCGAAAGTGAGAAGTGAATGAAAGGTTATGCATTGAAGAAGTGGGAGTCGACCTTGAACCTTTGTGTTCATGCCCATAGACATGATGTAGATCCTATCATGGAAGCTTCTTGTAATAATATCCTTTGGTATCGGTGAATTGATCCTTTGCAATCGTGGTTCCGACCATATCTTCTTTGATTCCATTTCTCGGACAAGTTAAATCACTTGTCTTCTGCAAGTCAATACGCCTGCCCAACCTCTAATTTGATCTGCCTTCGAGTACTACTCCTGGTATCTCGAGGATATCATGTCATCACACTACAACTTATGAATTTCTGATGAAGTAGTACCTTTCCCTGTCATAGTCACTCCAGTGGTTCTGGGTTGTCGTCAACCGAGGACTCCGAGAATTGAATCAAATCCGCTCCGCAATTCAGTACTCCTAGTACTTTGTTGTTGAGAAGTTTAGTACTCCATCATGTCATTCCTAGCCTGATCGGCTACATCACCGTGCTAAATTTAGCTGTGCTACCTGGTTCTTCTTCTCGGAGCACAAAATTCGACGGTGAGCTAATCTTACGTTGATCTTTCTCGTCATATCATTTCTTCTTGAACAACGAACTTGATTTCAAGTTTATGTCGTACCCATAGTTCCAATAACCTTTTGCTTCATCATTCCTTTGACTTGATGTCATCGCCGATTGATTACATCTTCATGAAACCTCTCGGCAAAATTTGTCGTAATCATCATAAACATTCTGAGCTCTTCAAGGATATGGATCGAATTCATGTTGAGAAATACCATCCTTGCCCCTCGATAAATTGTGTTATCATCGACAACATTATTGCCTTCGCTCCAACACAAACTTGTTCTTGTTCTGTGCTGTACCTCGAGTTTCTTTGCTACCCAACTTATGTTATGTTCTACCTTGAAGTATTACCATCTTTTATGTCAAGGATGTAGTGGGGATTGCTCCACCACTTAAGAATTCTTGATATAGTAATACTTATCACCATCTCCTTTCATATATTGGTCCCAGTGTTGAATCAAACCGGGATACCAACAAGTGAATGGTGCTGCTTGGATTCTTAACTTCTAGCAACTCTATTGCTTTGAAGTTGATGGTCGATAGTTCGTTCTTAGACTATTGGTTGTTGAACCACCATTCTAACGTTGATCATGCTACCTAAGCCCATCTTTTGTGTGCACCTTTCAACCAATGTTTACTTGTGTATGTTTTCCCCGAGCATACCTCATTATATCATTTGATCTGACAAATGTTATCTCCTTGTTCACATAAGTGTGGAAATTCATCTATTGAAAATCTCAGTGAATTGTTGCTGAGTCCATCAGCCACCTCCTCACCCTCTCCTTGGTTTAATGATGAACTCTTGTTATGTAACTCGTTTTCATAGTTCATTTCCCCGAGAATCTTACAATGTCATCTCGTCAATTTGCGTTGCACCTTTTCTTCTCAGCCATCCCGTGTCTGAGGTATCTTGACACCAATCAGATCTGAATCTCGGTCAGATATGATGGTTGGAATATATTTCCAAGAGTTATAACAATGGTCTTTATGTGACCCGGTAAGGTGATGTCGTGCCTAGCACACCTGGCCGGAGGCCCTATTGTTATAGATTCCTTTTTAGCATGGTTATCCATTCTTCCATGAGGAAATTGTAAGACTTATTCTATAAGTTGTTTCCGATGGATCCTTTGTATCCAAAGTCTGACCTTTGCTTGAAGACCATGTCTATGCTATCTCGAAGCATGTCTGTGGTACTCCGATCTTCAATAAGAACATTTGAAGCCCAATGCTAAATGTTTCCTGCTCAATTATCCAAACACCGTCGTATGGGTAACATCATGAAATTCCTCTCCCCTTACCTAAATGGTTTTCTACCTTCTATCCTGTCATGGATATCATGATCTGCTTGTCCTTGGGGAGGATATACCCTTGAAATATGCGTTTAAACACATTTTCCTTTCCGTTGTTCTGTTTAATCTGGTAATCACATTTTCCTTTCCATTGTTTTGTTTAAACCTTCTTGAGGTTTATATGATCTAAGCAGCAATAAGTCACTGCTTTTGTAAGCACCTCAGTGTACAACTCTGTCAGTAAGAACCTGTTACTATTGTTGATGACATTCCGGTATCCACCGATGGAAGAGAACTTTGCCTAATGGTCTGCCTCGTTCAACGAGCAGGAAGATGGTTCTCTTCGTCCCTCGCCCTTGGTATCGATGTTGTTGCCGACATAACTGACAGGCTAGCCTCTGACATGCCTTGCTATCATGACCGTGCAAGATGTCTGCCCCCTTTCTACTTTAAAGCACCTGGTGGGCCCATAACCCACAGTTCCCCAGATGGAAACCTAACTCTCTTGTACACCCTGTTGCCAAAGTTATTCCTAGAGCTTGACTTTGTATGTAGTTCACGGGCCACCTGCCTAGTGATCTATTCTGGTATCGGACGCAATGCTTATTCCCATTGCTCTGAACCCCTTTCACATTTCGTATCAGGCAACGAACGATTGCCTATGTTCTTGAAACTTCTACTTTTGCACCTTCTTACTTTGCTCTCGATAATTTCTTAAGTTTCAATTCGAGAGTTACTTTTCGCCACCTTCCCTAATGGTTATCTACCGAATAAGCAACTGTGCAGAGTTCCATACTTCCGGTATACTCCCTTATTCTTTCGTAAGTACGATGAAATGTCCGAAGAAAGGATGATGACTTCATCATGATGACCTGAAGCAGAGAAATGAAGACATCAATGTAATGGATTAACCTCTTCGAGAAGAGCAACCAAGAACGAGGAGATTCGTTAGAATTTCGTAACCAAATCCCTTCCCCTGACTCCGCTCCTAAATCTTGGGACGAGATTTCTTGTAGTGGAGGAGAATTGTGACGCCCTGATAATTAAGCTACAGTGATCTCCCGCTAATGATGCCACGTCACCTCCGTTACTGTTGCTAATCTCTCATTAGTTCATAACCGGTTCAAAATTCAAATTCAAAATATGGCAAACAACAAAAGTTTTCAAACATTAGAACAAAAATGTTCGGTTAGTGCCAAATATTACATAGGTAATTGTTGTGAAAAAGACACATATTTAGAAAATGCTAAGATGCCCTAAATTAAATAAAACATAAAAGGGAAATATATAAAAGAAAGGAAAATACAAAAACAGAAAACAAAAACTAAAAAAAAAGGAAAAAAGAAGAAGAAGAAACCCCCCTCCCCTGGGCCGAATGGCCCAGCTAGCCAGCAGGCCACCAGCCCCACTGGGCCAACCCACCAGGCCCTGCCGGCCTCCCCCTACTGCCCCGCTTAACCCCCTGGAGACCGAACCCTAACCGGTCAACCCCACTCCCCCCACGTTTCTCTCGCTCCTCCTCCCCCTCCCCCTCCCCCCCCCCCGATCGGATCTGGATCGGCGCAGTTGCCTCGGCCCCGTCGAACGTTGCCCCCTGCCTCCTCCACGGCGCCCCCACTAGACTGGACCGAGAAGGGGCCCGATCCCGTGTGACCCTCCGCCTCCGATGCTAGCGCCCATCCCCGACGCCGCCTCGTTGTCGCCGTGCTTCGCCACCTCGTCAGCGCCGCTCCATCGTCTCTCCCTCGCCGGACCACCCCGAGCCACGCCACCCCCTCTTCCCTCCATCGCCGGTGAGGCCCCTCCTCCCCCTTCGCTTCCCGCATCACCGAGCGCCGCATCACAAGACGCGCCCGCCCATGCCTCGGGGCGCGCTTCGCCGCGCCCTCCGCCGGCCGCTGCGGCTGCATCGTAGCCCGCTCTCTCAGCTAGGGTCGCGCTCGCCGCGCCCACGCCAGAGCTCGACGTGCTCGCCTCCCGCATGCGCCCGCCTCCGACTCTGCCCGCCGCGCCGCGCCACCGTCTGCAGCGATTGCTGCCCGCCATCACGCACTCACGCCGCGCTTTCCCTATTCGAGCCCGTCGGCCTCGCCCTCCCGGATCTGCGCCTGCCCTGCACGACACCGCAACCGCATGGCCCCATCGCATCGGTGTCGCGGCGCCTCGGATGACGCCATTGCCGCCGGCCACGATCCCGCGTTCAGCCGCCTGGGTCTACCCGCCCGGTGCCCGTTTACTCACAGCCCGCTAACTGCCCGGGTCACGACCACTGGGCCCCATGCCCCTATAAAAAATAAAATAGAAGAGGTTTTAAAACTATATATTAATAATTAAAACAAATAGTCAATTAATCTTGTTAATAACCCTAATTAATTATGTTTAATTGACCTAATTGCATATTAGTCTAACTGAACCTATTTATTTAAAACGTGCCTATGACAGAATGGCCCCACACTTTAGGTTGACCATGGTCAACTGTGCTGACTGCTGATGTCGTGATGATGTCATGCTGACGTCATAATCCTAATTTTGAAATAAATTAAATCTGGTAATTCAGAAAATGTTTAAAACTTAGATAATTCATATAAAATAATCCGTAACTCTGATGGAAAAACTTTGTACATGAAAGTTGCTCAGAATGACGAGACGAATCCGAATACGCAGCCCGTGTGTCAGCCACACGTCCCTAGCATATCAAACCTGCAACTTTTCCCCTCCGGCCTGTCTATCAGAAAACATGAAACACCAGGAATACTTTCCCGGATGTTTGCTCCCCTTAACCAGTATCACTTACTACCGCGTTAGGTCACCTCTAGCATCGTGCATTGCCATGTTATACTTTGATTGCTCTGTTATCTATTGTGTCCCCCCTCCGCTACTTCTTTCCCAGTGACCCGAGATCGCCGGCGACCCCCAGTTCGACTACGGTGTTGACGACACGTCCTCCTTGCCAGAGCAACCAGGAAAGCCCCCCCCCCTTGATCACCAGATATCGCCTATTCCTCCTCTCTATTGCTTGCATTAGAGTAGTGTAGCATGTTACTGCTTTTGGTTAATCCTATTCTGATGCATAGCATGTCATTGTTGCTACAGTTGTTACCCTTACCTGCTATCCTACTGCTTAGTATAGGATGCTAGTGTTCCATCAGCGGCCCTACACTCTTGTCCGCCTGCCATGCTATACTACTGGGCCGTGATCACTCAGGAGGTGATCACGGGCATATGCTATATACTTTATACTGTTACATTACTTATGATACTGTTCGGAGATGGGGGCTGAAGGGGCAGGTGGCTTCATCCCGGTAGAGGTGGGCATGGGTTCCCGACGGCCCCCGACTGTTACTTTGTGGCGGAGTGACAGGGCAGGTTGAGACCACCTAGGAGAGAGGTGGGCCTGGCCCTGGTCGGCATTCGCGGATACTTAACACGCTTAACGAGATCTTGGTATTTGACCTGAGTCTGGTCACTGGCCTATACGCACTAGCCAACTACGCAGGAACAGTTATGGGCACTCGGCATCGTGGTATCAGCCGAAGCCTTCGTGACGTCAACGACTGAGCGGCGCGCGCGGGTTTGGAACGTAAGCCTGCTCTTGTATTAAGGGGGCTAGTTCTGCTTACGGCCGCCCTCGCAACGTGCAGGTGTGCAATGGGCGATGGGCCCACACCCCTGCGCCATAGGATTTATACCGGCGTGCTGACCTCTCTGTTGTGCCTAGGTAGGGCTGCGATGTGTTGATCTTCCGAGGCCGGGCATGACCCAGGAAAGTGTGTCCGGCCAAATGGGATCGAGCGTGTTGGGTTATGTGGTGCACCCCTGTAGGGAAGTTTATCTATTCGAATAGCCGTGTCCCACGGTAAAAGGACGACCCGGAGTTGTACCTTCACCTTATGACAACTAGAACCGGATACTAAATAAATCACACCCTTCCAAGAGCCAGATATAACCCGGTGGTCACTCTCACACAGGGCGACGAGGGGAGGATCGCCGGGTAGGATTATGCTATGCGTTGCTACTTGGTGAACTTACCATCTACTCTCTTCTACATGCTGCAAGATGGAGGCTGCCAGAAGCGTAGTCTTCGACATGACTAGCTATCCCCCTCTTATTCTAGCATTCTGCAGTTCAGTCCACCGATATTGCCCCTTTACACAGATACCCATGCATATGTAGTGTAGATCCTTGCTTGCGAGTACTTTGGATGAGTACTCACGGTTGCTTTTCTCCCTCTTTCCCCCTTTCCATTCTACCTGGCTGTTGCAACCAGATGCTAGATCCCAGGAGCCAGACGCCACCGTCGACGATGACTCCTACAACACTGGAGGTGCCTACTACTACGTGATGGCCGCTGACGACGACCAGGAGTAGTTTAGGAGGATCCCAGGCAGGAGCTCGCGCCTCTTTCGATTTGTATCCCAGTTTGTGCTAGCCTTCTTAAGGCAAACTTGTTTAACTTGTGTCTGTACTCAGATATTGTTGTTTCCGCTGACTCGTCTATGATCAAGCACTTGTATTCGAGCCCTCGAGGCCCCTGGCTTGTATTATGATGCTTGTATGACTTATTTTTATTTTAGAGTTGTGTTGTGATATCTTCCCGTGAGTCCCTGATCTTGATCATACACGTTTGCGTGTATGATTAGTGTACGAGACAGGTTCCACTGAATGACATGCACTAGTTGCATAAGGTGGCTAGCGGGTGTCTGTCTCTCCTACTTTAGTCGGATCGGATTCGATGAAAAGGGTCCTTATGAAGGGTAAATAGAAATTGGCATATCACATTGTGGTTTTGGCGTAGGTAAGAAACGTTCTTGCTAGAAACCTATAGCAGCCACTTAAAAACTTGCAACAACAATTAGAGGACGTCTAACTTGTTCTTGTAGCATATGTCGTGTGATGTGATATGGCCAAAAGGATGTGATGAATGATATATGTGATGTATGAGATTGATCATGTTCTTGTAATAGGAATCACGAGTTGCATGTCGATGAGTATGACAACCGGCAGGAGCCATAGGAGTTGTCTTAATTTGTTATATGACCCGCGTGTCAATGAAAACGCCATGTAATTACTTTACTTTATTGCTAACTGTTAGCCATAGTAGTTGAAGTAATAGTTGGCGAGACAACTTCATGAAGACACGATGATGGAGATCATGATGATGGAGATCATGGTGTCACGCTAGTGAAGATGATGATCATGGCGCCCCAAAGATGGAGATCAAAAGGAGCAAAATGATATTGGCCATATCATGTCACTATTTGATTGCATGTGATGTTTATCATGTTTTTACATCTTATTTGCTTAGAATGACGGTAGCATAAATAAGATGATCCCTCATAAAATTTCAAGAAAGTGTTCCCCCTAACTGTGCACCGTTGTGAAAGTTCGTTGTTTCGAAGCACCACGTGATGATCGGGTGTGATAAATTCTAAGGTTCGCATACAACGGATGTAAGCCAGATTTACACATGCAAAACACTTAGGTTGACTTGACGAGCCTAGCATGTACATACATGGCCTCGGAACACAATAGACCGAAAGTTCGAACATGAGTCGTATTGTGGATACGATCAACATGAAGATGTTCACCGATGATGACTAGTCCATCTCATGTGATGATCGGACATAGCCTAGTTGACTCGGATCATGTATCACTTAGATGACTAGAGGGATGTCTATCTGAGTGGGAGTTCATTAAATAATTTGATTAGATGAACTTAATTATCATGAACATAGTCAAAAGGTCTTTCCAAATTATGTCGTAGCTCACGCTTTGGTTATACTGTTTTAGATTTGTTCCTAGAGAAATTTAGTTGAGAGTTGACAGTAGCAATTATGCGGACTGGGTCCGTAAACTGAGGATTGTGCTCATTGTTGCGCCGAAGGATTATGTCCTTAATGCACCGCTCAGTGTGTTGAACCTCGAGCGTTGGTTGTGGATGTTGCGAACATCTGACATACACGTTTTGATGACTACATGATAGTTCAATGCGTAATGCTAAATGGTTTAGAATTGAGGCACCAAAGACGTTTTTGAAACATCGCAGAACATATGAGATGTTCCAAGGATTGAAATTGGGATTTCAGGCTAGTGCCCACGTCAAGAGGCATGAGACCTCTGACAAGTTTCTTAAGCCTGCAAAATAAGGAGAAAAGCTCAATCGTTGAGCATGTGCTCAGATTGTATGAGTACTACAATCGCTTGAATCGAGTGGGAGTTAATCTTCCAGATGAGATAGTGATGGTTCTCAAAAGTCACTGCCACCAAGCTACTAGAGCTTCGTGATGAACTATAACATAGCAGGGATAGATATGATGATCTTTGAGCTATTCGCGACACCGCAAAAGTAGAAATCAAATAGGAGCATCAATTGTTGATGGTTAGTAAAACCACTAGTTTCAAGAAGGGAAAGGACAAGAAAGGGATACTTCATGAAACATCAAATCAGTTGCTGCTCTAGTGAAGAAACCCAAGGTTGAACCCAAACCCGAGACTAAGTGCTTCTGAAATGAGGGGGACGGTCACTGAAGCAGAACTACCCTAGATACTTGGTAGATGAGAAGGTTGGCAAGGCCGATAGAAGTATATTGGATATACATTATAATGTGTACTTTACTAGTACTCCTAGTAGCACCAGGGTATTAAATACCGGTTCGGTTGCTAAGTGGTAGTAACTCGAAATAAAAAGCTACGGAATAAACAGAGACTGGCTGAAGGTGAGATGAAGATATGTGTTGGAAGTGTTTCAGGTTGATGTGATCAAGCATCGCATGCTCCCTCTACCATCGAGATTGTTATTTGGTGTTTGCGTTGAGCATAGACATGATTGGATTATGTTTATCGCAATACGACTATTCATTTAAGGAGAATAATGGTTACTCTGTTTATTTGAATAATACCTTCAATGGTCTTGCACCCAAAATGAATGGTTCATTGAATCTCGATCGTAGTGATACACATGTTCATGCCAAAAGATAAAAGATAGTAATGATAGTACCACATACTTGTGGCACTGCCATTTGAGTCATATTTGTATAAAACGCATGAAGAAGCTCCATGTTGATGGATCTTTGGACTCACTCCTTTTTTGAAAATTTTGAGACATGCGAACCATGTCTATTGGTGTATACGCATGAAGAAACTCCATGCAGATGGATCATTTGGACTCACTTGATTTTGAATCACTTGAGACATGCAAATCATACCACATGGGCAAGCTGACTGAAAGGCCTCGTTTTCAGTGAGATGAAACAAGAGAGCAACTTGTTGGAAAGTAATCATGTGTGCAATCCAATGAGTGCTGAGGCACGCAGTGAATATCGTTATGCTCTTACTTCACAAATGATTTGAGTAGATTCTAAGTATATTTACTTGATGAAACACAAGTCTGAATTATTGAAAGGTTCAAGTAATTTCAGAGTGAAGTTGAAGATCGTAGTGACAAGAGGATAAAATGTCTATCATATGATCATAGAGATGAATATCTGAGTTACGTGTTTGGTACACAACTAAGACATTGTGTAAATTGTTTCACAACTAATGCCGCCTGGAACACCATAGTGTGATGGTGTGTCCGAACATCATAGCTGCACCCTATTGGATGTGGTACAAACCATGATGTTTCTTATCGAATTACCACTATCATTTATGGGTTAGGCATTCGCATTCACTTTAAATAGGGCACCACTAATTCCGTTGAGATGACACCATATGAACTATGGTTTAGAGAAACCTAAGATGTCATTTCTTAAAAGTTTGGGGTTGCGACGCTTATGTGAAAAGGTTTTAGCCTGATAAGCTCGAACCCAAAGCGGATAAATGCATCTTCATAGGACACCCAAAACAGTTGGGTATACCTCCTATTTCGGATCCGGAAGCAAAAGTGTTTGTTTCTAGAAACAGGTCCTTTCTCGAGGAAAAGTTTCTCTCGAAAGAATTGGGTGGGAGGATGGTGGAGACTTGATGAGGTTATTGAACCGTCACTTCAACCAATGTGTAGCAGGGCACAGGAAGTTGTTCCTGTAGCGCCTACACCAATTGAAGTGGAAGCTGATGATAGTGATCATGAAACTTCGGATCAAGTCACTACCAAACCTCGTAGGTCGACAAGGATGCGTACTATTTCAGGGTGGTACGTAATCCTGTCTTGGAGGTCATGTTGCTAGACAACAATGAACATACGAGCTATGGAGAAACGATGGTGGGCCCGGATTCTGACAAATGGCTCAAGGCCATAAAATCCGAGAGGATCCATGTGTGAAAACAAAGTATAGACTTTGGAAGAACTACTTGATGGTCGTAGGGCTATTGGGTACAGATGGATTTTAAAAGGAAGACGGACAATGAGGGTAAGTATCACCATTAAGAAAGCTTGACTTGTCGTTAAGATGTTTTCCGACAAGTTCAAGGAGTTGACTGCGGTGAGACTTTCTCACTCGTAGCGATGCTAAGAATCTGTTGGAATTGTATTAGCAGCATCGCATTATTTATGAAATCTTGCGATAGGATGTCAAAACATTGTTTCCTCGACAATTTTCTTGAGGAAAGGTTGTATGTGATACAACCAGAAGGTTTTTGTCAATCCTAAAAGATGCTAACAAGTATGGAAAGCTCCAGCAATCCTTCTAAGGACTGGAGTAAGCATCTCGGAGTTGGAATATACGCTTTGATGAGATGATCAAAGATTTTGGGTTTATACAAAGTTTATGAGAAACTTGTATTTCCAAAGAAGTGAGTGGGAGCACTATAGAATTCCTAATGAGTATATGTTCTTGACATATTGTTGATCAGAAATGATGTAGAATTTCTGGAAAGCATATAGGGTTATTTGAAAAGTGTTTTTCAATGGAAAACCTGGATTAAGCTACTTGAACATTGAGCATCAAGATCTATAACGATAGATCAAAAAAACGCTTAATAGTACTTTCAAATGAACACATACCGTGACAAGGTTTTGAAGGAGTTCAAATAAGATCAGCAAAGAAGGAGTTCTTGGCTGTGTTATAAGGTGTGAGCATTGAGTGAGACTCAAGATCTGACCACGGCAGAAGAGAGAGAAAGGACGAAGGTCGTCCCCTATGCTTTAGACGTAGGCTCTATAGTATGCTATGTTGTGTACCGCACCTGAAGTGTGCCTTGCCATGAGTCAATCAAGGGGTACAAGAGTGATCCAGGAATGGATCACATGACAATGGTCAAACTTATCCTTAGTAACTAGTGGACTAAGGAATTTTCTCGATTATGGAGGTGGTAAAAGAGTTCATCGTAAAGGGTTACGTCGATGCAAACTTTGGCACTGAGCCGGATGACTCTGAGTAGTAAACCTAATTCGTATAGTAGAGCAGTTATTTGGAATAGCTCCAAGTAGCGCATGGTAGATGCATCTATAAGATGACATAGAGATTTGTAAAGCACACACGGATCTGAAAGGTTCAGACCCGTTGACTAATAACCTCTCTCACAAGCGAGATATGATCAAACCCCATGGGTGTTGGATTCATTACAGTCACATAGTGATGTGAACTAGATTATTGACTCTAGTGCAAGTGGGAGACTGTTGGAAATATGCCCTAGAGGCAATAATAAAATGGTTATTATTATATTTCCTTGTTCATGATAATTGTCTATTGTTCATGCTATAATTGTATTAACCGGAGACCGTAATACATGTGTGAATACGTAGACTGCAATATGTCCCTAGTAAGCCTCTAGTTGACTAGCTCGTTGATCGATAGATGGTTACGGTTTCCTGACCATGGACGTTGGATGTCGTTGATAATGGGATCACATCATTAGGAGAATGATGTGATGGATGATACGTCTCCAACGTATCTATAATTTTTGATTGCTCCATGTTGTATTATCTATTGTTTTGGACATTTTCAGGCTTTATTTTCCACTTTTATATTATTTTTGGGACTAACCTATTAACCGGAGGCCCATCCCAGAATTGTTGTTTTTTGCCTATTTCAGAGTTTTGAAGAAACGGAATATCAAACGGAGTCCAAACGGAATGAAACCTTCGGGAACGTGATTTTCTCACCGAACATGATCCAAGAGACTTGGACCCTACGTCAAGGAAGCTTCGAGGAGGGCATGAGGTAGGGGGCGCGCCCTCCACCCTCGTGGGCCCCACGATGCTCCACCGACGTACTTCTTCCTCCTATATATACCTCACGCACCCAAAGCGATCGATCTGAGCCAAAACCTAATTCCACCGCCGCAACCTTCTGTACCCACGAGATCCCATCTTAGGGCCTGTTCCGGAGCTCCACCGGACGGGGCATC
Organism: Aegilops longissima; assembly: GCA_021605205.1. Classification (NCBI taxonomy): domain Eukaryota; kingdom Viridiplantae; phylum Streptophyta; class Magnoliopsida; order Poales; family Poaceae; genus Aegilops; species Aegilops longissima. The sequence goes on along the minus strand of CM038681.1, from coordinate 552,270,507 downwards.
CACCACGGAGGGCTTCTACATCATCACCATAGCCCCTCCGATGAAGTGTGAGTAGTTTACCTCATACCTTCGGGTCCATAGTTAGTAGCTAGGTGGCTTCTTCTCTCTTTTTGGATCTGAATACAATGTTCTCCCCCTCTCTCGTGGAGATCCATTCGATATAATCTTCTTTTTGCGGTGTGTTTGTTGAGACCGATGAATTGTGGGTTTATGATCAAGATTATCTATGAACAATATTTGAATCTTCTCTGAATTCTTTTATGTATGATTGGTTATCTTTGCAAGTCTCTTCGAATTATCAGTTTGGTTTGGCCTACTAGATTGATCTTTCTTGCAATGGGAGAAGTGCTTAGCTTCGGTTCAATCTTGCGTGTCCTTTCCCAAAGGATGAGGGCGTAAGGCACGTATAGTATTGTTTCCATCGAGGATAACAAGATGGGGTTTTATCATATTGCATGAATTCATCCTCTACATCATGTCATCTTGCTTAAGGCGTTACTCTGTTTTCGTAAACTTAATACTCTAGATGCATGCTGGATAGCGGTCGATGAGTGGAGTAATAGTAGTAGATGCAGGCAGGAGTCGGTCTACTTGTCTCGGACGTGATGCCTATATACATGATCATACCTAGATATTCTCATAACTATGCTCAATTCTGTCAATTGCTCAACAGTAATTCGTTCACCCACCGTAAAATACTTATGCTCTTGAGAGAAGCCACTAGTGAAATATATGGCCCCCGAGTCTATCTTCATCATATTAATCTTCCATCACTTTATTATTGCCTTTGCTTTTTTACTTTTCTTTTTATTTTACTTTGCATCTTTATCACAAAAATACCAAAAATATTATCTATCATGTCTATCAGATCTCACTCTCGTTAGTGACCGTGAAGGGATTGATAACCCCTTATCGCGTTGGTTGCGAGGAGTTATTTGCTTTGTGCAGGTACGAGGGACTCACGCGTAGCCTCCTACTGGATTGATACCTTGGTTCTCAAAAACTTAGGGAAATACTTACGCTACTTTGCTGCATCATCATTTCCTCTTCAAGGAAATCCAACGCAGTGCTCAAGAGGTAGTAAGAAGAATTTCTGGCGCCGTTGCCGGGGAGTCTACACAAAAGTCAACATACCAAGTACCCATCACAATCCCTTATCTCCCGCATTACGTTATTTGCCATTTGCCTCTCGTTTTCCTCTCCCCCACTTCACCCTTGCCGTTTTATTCGCCCTTTTTCCGTTCGTCTTTTAGTTTGCCTTGATGTCTTACTTGGCTCGTTTGCTCGTTTGGTTGAAATAGTTGAGTAATTATTCCTAAACAGAGAAGCTAATATCTATGGATCCTCATCCGCTTGCCAACCTTTTTAAGAGATCCAATTATGATGAACCAATTCCTAGTGATTTGGGTGCACTAGATTATCTTTATAAGGTTTTGCCTGAAATCCGTAAATCTGAAAATTGTGATGAAGTGCTTTATGAAGTGATTCAACATAGATCTTTGAATAATAAGCATGATTGCAATGATTTTATTATAAATTGTATTGATGTAAATTATGCTAATAATATGCAAAACCCTAAGCTTGGGGATGCTAGTTTTGCTATGTCCAATAGTCATGATTGGGGAGATTCTTCTTATGATCTTGAAAATTTATTTAAGCCCCATGATGAATATAAGATTGATAATAGTGTTTGCAATAATATTGAAAGTGGGTTTGGAAGAGTGTCAACTTTAAATCCCACATATTTGGATAATATTCAATCTTATGAAATTTTTGATAAAAGTGGGCTTGGAGAAATCATAACTTTAGTTAATGATAATCCCACTATTTTGGAAGAGTGTCAACTTCGCATGCATGTGGATCGTGTTCAGAATATGTTATGTGATAGCTATATTGTTGAATTTTCTTATTATCCTACATGTAATTATTATGAGAGAGGAAAGTATGGTTATAGAAATTTTAATGTTACTAAATTACCTCTCGTTATCTTGAGATTGCTATTGTTACTTTCCGCTTCCTTGCATATGCTAGTTTTTGCTTGCTATGATAATTTGTTTTTATATAAGATGCCTATGCATAGGAATTATGTTAGACTTAGGTGTGTTTGTCATGTGTTTTATGATGCTCTCTTTGTGCTTCAATTCTTGTCTTTCATGTGAGCATCATCAAAAATATCAATGCCTAGCTAAAGGATTTTAAATAAAAGCGCTTGTTGGGAGACAACCCAATATTTTTCCTTGATGTTTTTCAATAATTCTTTGATCTAGCCTCTGGTTAGATGTCTTTTTATGTTTAATTAGTGTTTTTGCCAAGTTAAACCTATAGGATCTTCTTGGATGATAGTTATTTGATCTTGCTGTAATTTCCAGAAACTTTCTGTTCACAAAAACAATTTTTAAAAATCACCAGAACGTGATAAAATAGTGATTCCAACTGATTCTGATCAATAAACAAATTTCCTAGGTCTTCCTATTTTGGCTGATTTTTTGGAGTTCCAAAAGTTTGCGTTAGTTACAGATTACTACAGACTGTTCTGTTTTTGACAGATTCTGTTTTTCGTGTGTTGTTTGCTTATTTTGATGAATCTATGGCTAGTAAAATAGTTTATAAACCATAGAGAAGTTGGAATACAGTAGGTTTAACACCAGTATAAATAAAGAATGAGTTCATTACAGTACCTTGAAGTGGTATTTTGTTCTCTTTCGCTAACGGAGCTCACGAGATTTCTGTTGAGTTTTGTGTTGTGAAGTTTTCAAGTTTTGGGTGAAATCTTTTGATGGACTATGGAACAAGGAGTGGCAAGAGCCTAAGCTTGGGGATTCCCATGGCACCCCCAAGATAATCTAAGGACACCAAAAAGTCAAAGCTTGGGGATGCCCCAGAAGGCATCTCCTCTTTCGTCTACTTCCATCAGTAACTTTACTTGGAGCTATATTTTTATTCACCACATGATATGTGTTTTGCTTGGAGCGTTTTGTATGATTTGAGTCTTTGCTTTTTAGTTTAACACAATCATCCTTGCTGTATACACCTTTTGAGAGATCCATACATGATTTGGAAATTATTAGAATACTCTTTGTGCTTCGCTTGTATCTTTTGAGTTATATAGTTTTGCTCTAGTGCTTCACTTATATCTTTTAGAGCACGGTGGTGGATTTGTTTTATAGAAAATATTGATCTATCATGCTTCACGTAGATTATTTTGAGAGTCTTAAATCGCATGGTAATTTGCTTAAATAATCTTAATATGCTTGGTATTCAAGAATAGTAAAACTTTCTTATGAGTGTGTTGAATACTATTAGAAGTGTCACGCCCAATATGCGACCCTATCCAAAAGGAACTCGAAGGTCCCACCAAGGATAGACCCGCATATTGAAACGCTTTTGCAAGGTGGATATCATTACATCAACATTACATAATAGGTAGGGATACATACATAAGGCACAAATGCCACAAGAATACATCAACATCATATACAAGATCAACATCCGACTACGGATGAAACATAAACAGAAACTCAGACGACATCCACCCTGCTAGCCCAGGCTGCCGACCTGGAACCTATCCCCTGATCGAAGAAGAAGCAGAAGAACTCCAACACAAGCAAACACGCTCTCACGTCATGATCATCGCAAACCTGTACCTGCAACTGTTGGTGTAGTAATCTGTGAGCCACGAGGACTCAGCAATCCCATTACCATGGGTATCAAGACTAGCAAAGCTTGAAGGGAAAGGAAGGGGTAAAGTGGTGAGGCTGCAGCAGCTACTAAGCATGATATGGTGGCTAACATACGCAAATGAGAGCGAGAAGAGAAACAAAGGAACGGTCGTCAACTAGTAATGATCAAGAAGTGATCCTGAACTCCTACTTATGTCAGACATAACCCAGAAACCGTGTTCTCCTCTCGATCAACCCCGAAAAGAGACACTCACGGTTACGCACACGGTTGGTGTATTTTAGAAGAGTTTGCTTCAAGTTTACTACAACCGGATATTAACAAATTCCCATCTGCCACATAACCATGCGGCACGGCTCTCGAAAGTTTATACCTGCAGGGGTGTCCCAACTTAGCCCATGATAAGCTCTCGCGATCAACGAAGGATATTCCTTCTCCCGGGAAGACCCGATCAGTCTCGGAATCCGGCTACAAGACATTTCGACAACAATAAAACTAGACCAGCAAAGCCGCCCGATCGCCGACAATCCCGATAGGAGCTGCACATATCTCGTTCTCGTGGCAACACGGATGAGACTAGCTACGAGTAAAATCAGCCCTCGAGTTGCCTCAAGGTGGCCCCAGAGTAGCTTCGGTTCGGACCAGCACTTAGAGAAGCACGGCCCGGGGCTAAATAAAGATGACCCTCGAGAGAGCGACTCCCAAGGGAAAAGTAGGTGGTGGTGAGGCAAATGGTAAAACCAATGTTGGGCCTTGCTGGAGGAGTCTTATTCAAAGCGAACTGTCAAGGGGGTCCCATAAATCACCCGACCGCGTTAGGGACGCAAAATCCGGGAACATAATACCGATATGACGGAAACTAGGGCGGCAAGAGTGGAACAAAACACCAGGCATAAGGCCGAGCCTTCCACCCTTTACCAAGTATATAGATGCATTAATAATATAAGATATATTGTGATATCCCAACAAGTAAACATGTTCCAACAAGGAACAACATCTCCATGTTCCAACAAGGAACAAACTTCATCTTCACCTGCAACTAACAACGCTATAAGAGGGGCTGAGCAAAGCGGTAACATAGCCAAACAACGGTTTGCTAGGAAGGGTGACAAAGGTTAGAGGTTCATGACAATTTGGGAGGCTTGAGCAGCAAGTGATAGGTAGCGCAACATAGCGAAAGAACGAAGCAACTAGCATAGCAATGATAGTAGTGAGATCCAGGGTAGCGGTCATCTTGCCTGAAATCCCGCAAGGAAGAAGAACGAGTCCATGAAGAAGACGAACGGATGAAGCCGAACCAAGCGTAGACGAACGAATCCTCACGATCGCAACAAGACGAGAACTAACAAGAAGAAGCACACAACATAGTAAACACACCACTCATGAACAAGACATGATGCACAACAAGCATGATGCATGACACGGCTACATGAAGCTACTCATGGCAAGGGATGATGCAAACAAGAGCAACACATCAAGGCAAGTTTAAATGAGGCCGGAAACAACATATAACAATTCCGGTAAGCCCTCATATGCAAATTTCGAAATTGTTTCAGATCTGAATAAACCGTAAGTTCAAGTTGTTAAACAGCAATTTAAGATGCACCACGATGATCTACACGAAATTCTAGTCAAGTTACATATAAAGTTCATTTAATTCGGAGCTACGGCCTAGAAGATATGAGCAAAACAAGATAAGCATGGCATTGATGCAAAATGCATACAAACATCAAGAAAACACATCAAAACAAGGATGCAACATGATAATATGAAACTACATGCAAATATAAGCAAGTTTCATATAGAGCACACTCAAAACGGAGCAACGGTTCAACACATACACCCTATACAAGGCATAACAACAATCTGTCCATAACAGCAAGTAGGCATATTGCAAGCATCAAAACAACATGCTACAGCACCTTAACGTAATAACAAAAGGCATGGGCATGATGTACAGGTAAAGCACTACAAAACATGAACACTGAGCTATCTCCAGAAACAACTAGAACATGCTCAAGAAGACATGGCAAGATTGCAAATAATAACAGTTCCAGACTTTAGCAGAAATAACATCAGGTTGCAATGTTTAGAGCTATGAAACAACATGTTACAACAAGCTATCAAGTCAAACTAGAGCATGGCATGAATCTACTCAAAGCATATAACAAAAGTCCCTTAGTGACCATAAGTCAAAAGGGATCAGAAAATACAGTTGCAAGCATGTGAATATAGCAAAAACATAAACAGATTCAGACTTTGTGAAAAACTGGAGCATGGCATAAACAGATAACAAGTAGGCATGTTAACGAGCTCGATGCACTCACTACGAGGCATTGCATGACAAACTAAGAATACACCCAGCAACTAGACATGGCATAGAAGCTAGACATGGCAAGAACAACAACATAGCATGCAAGGATCAACTACAACAACCTTGGCAAAATTGAATAACATGTAAACAATCTGCCAGGAAACATTTTATAGCAAAAGTAGAGCTCGATTGACTCAAGCTATGGCACTCCATAATTGCAAACAAGGGGCTGGATGGATAGGGAATAACCATATGTTCCAAACATCCTTACTGAAGTATCTCAAAATAAGCATGGATCTCTCTGTAGCATCAAGTTTACATGGCATAAAAATATCAGCAGAACAGGGGCTGAAATCATCAACATCATGAAGCCTAGTTTATATGCTTGTGCTAGTCACCACAGAGATCACAAAAATACATGGCATACACCCCTGTAAAGATGGCATGACATATTACAAAACACATGTAGGACTCAAGTTCATAGGATGCACACATCAATCATGGCAAAAATGACAAAAGTGCATGTTCTGATAAGAATCTGAAACTAACATCACATAGCCCTCTTGCAACGATGATTCAGGCATCAAGATGAACTCAAATAAACATGGTGCAATGGAATGAAATGAGGTACTCGTTGAGCCGAACAATTTGACATATTACACGCACAAAACGAAGCAACATTCTAAGAGATATGGCAGGTCAAACAGGGCATGAACATGTTACAGAGAAAAGGACTTAGTGGAATTTACCCAGCGCGAAAACGAGATCCATGTCGCTGGAGGAAGAAGCAGGCCATGGCAGCGGCAGTTCTGGCGACATGGGGGCGAGGGGACGGCCCGATCCGGCAGGGCCCGGCCGGATTCCGACGGAGTTGGCCATGGCGAATCCATTTTTGGCAAAGAGGAGGCTTGGGGCGGCACGAGCGCGGAGATCCATGGCTGCCATGGAGGGGCAGCTCCCTGTAGACAGCAGGAGAGAGAGAGAGAGTTCGTGAGGGGAGAGAAAGGAGAGGCAGGGGAATGAGGGAGGAGCAGGAGGCGGGATCCGCCCTGCGGGGTCGCCGGCGGCGGGGCTCCGGCGAGGTCCGAGTCGGCGGCAGCGGGCGGCGCTCCTGATCCAGCTCGGGATCGAGCGAGCCAGGGGAGGAGCGGGGCGCTCGGGGGAGCGAGGAAGACGGGCGGCGGCGCGCATAGGCTGCTCGGAGCCCGTCGCGGCCGGGCGGGCTTCCGTGGGCCAGCGGGCCGCGGCGATGGGAGCTGGTTGGGGGCGACCTGGAGGCGGCGGGTTGGCCGGGACGGCGGCAACGATGACGTGGTGGCCTGTGATACGCCGGAATGAGGTGGCTGGAGGCGGTGGACACGTCCGGCGGCGGAACGGACATGTCCGGCTGCGGGAGGAGGATGATGGCTAGGGTTTGGACTGCGCGAAAAATCCGGGAGGGGCACATATTTATAGGTAGAGGGAGCTAGGAGACTCCAAATGAGGTGCGGTTTTCGCCCACACGATCGTGATCGAACGACCGAGAGCATGGAGGGGAGTTTGCTGGGTTTTGGGCCACTTTGGAAGGGGTGTTGGGCTGCACACGAAAGAGGCTTTTACGTTTACCCGGTTAACCGTTGGAGTATCAAACGACCTCCAAATGATTCGAAACTTGACAGGCGGTCTACGGGTGCTATACCAAGGCCGCTTGGAAAATCACGGCCCATTCCGAGAACGTTTAACACCCACACACGAAAAGAGGTAAAAGGGGGCGCCGGGAGACATAGGAGTGCCGAATTGCAAAATGGACAACGGGGAAAATGCTCGGATGCATGAGACGAACACGTATGCAAAATGAAATGCACATGATGACATGATATGAAATGCATATGATGACATGGCAAAGTGCAACACGCAAGCACATGACATGGCAACGATGGCGAATAACTGACGGACACCTAGCGCATCGAATCCGGGGCGTTACAAGAAGTTTGATGCTTGATAATTGTTTTCAGATATAAAGATGGTGATATTAGAGTCATGCTAGTTGAGTAGTTGTGAATTTGAGAAATATTTGTGTTAAAGTTTGTGATTCCCGTAGCATGCACATATGGTGAACCGTTATGTGATGAAGTCGGAGCATGATTTATTTATTGATTGTCTTCCTTATGAGTGGCGGTCGGGGACGAGCGATGGTCTTTTCCTACCAATCTATCCCCCTAGGAGCATGCGCGTAATACTTTGCTTTGATAACTTGTAGATTTTTGCAATAAGTATATGAGTTCTTTATGACTAATGTTGAGTCCATGGATTATACACACTCTTCCTCCTTCCACCATTGCTAGCCTCTCTAATACCGCGCACTTTTCGCCGGTATCATACACCCACCATATACCTTCCTCAAAACAGCCACCATACCTACCTATCATGGCATTTCCATAGCCATTCCGAGATATATTGCCATGCAACTTTCCACCGTTCCGTTTATTATGACACAATCCATCATTGTCATATTGCTTAGCATGATCATGTAGTTGACATCGTATTTGTGGCAAAGCCACCGTTCATAAATTCTTTCATACATGTCACTCTTGATTCATTGCATATCCCGGTACACCACCGGAGGCATTCATATAGAGTCATATTTTGTTCTAAGTATCGAGTTGTAATTGTTGAGTTGTAAGAAAATAAAAGTGTGATGGCCTTCATTTTTAGAGCATTGTCCCAAGTGAGGAAAAGGATGATGGAGACTATAATTCCCCCACAAGTCGGGATGAGACTCCGGACGAAATAAAAAAAATAAAAAAGAGGCCATAAAAAAGGGAAAAGGCCCAAAAAAATGAGAGAAAAAGAGAGAAGGGACAATGTTACTATCCTTTTACCACACTTGTGCTTCAAAGTAGCACCATGATCTCCATGATAGAGAGTCTCTCATTTTGTCATTTTCATATACTAGTGGGAATTTTTCATTATAGAACTTGGCTTGTATATTCCAATGATGGGCTTCCTCAAAATGCCCTAGGTCTTCGTGAGCAAGCAAGTTGGATGCACACCCACTTAGTTTCTTTTGTTGAGCTTTCATATGCTTATAGCTCTAGTGCATCCGTTGCATGGCAATCCCTACTCACTCACATTGATATCTATTGATGGGCATCTCCATAGCCCGTTGATACGCCTAGTTGATGTGAGACTATCTTCACCCCTTTTGTCTTCTCCACAACCACCATTCTATTCCACATATAGTGCTATATCCATTGCTCATGCTCATGTATTGCGTGAAGATTGAAAAAGTATGAGAATGTCAAAAGTATGAAACAATTGCTTGGCTTGTCATCGGGGTTGTGCATGATTTAAATACTTTGTGTGGTGAAGATAGAGCATAGCCAGACTATATGATTTTGTAGGGATAACTTTCTTTGGCCATGTTATTTTGAGAAGACATGATTGCTTTGTTAGTATGCTTGAAGTATTATTATTTTTATGTCAATATTAAACTTTTGTTTTGAATCTTTCGGATCAGAATATTCATACCACAGTTAAGAAGAATTACATTGAAATTATGCCAAGTAGCACTCCGCATCAAAAATTCTGTTTTTATCATTTACCTACTCGAGGACGAGCAGGAATTAAGCTTGGGGATGCCTGATACGTCTCCAACGTATCTATAATTTTTGATTGCTCCATGCTATATTATCTACTGTTTTGGACATTATTGTGTTTTATTTTCCACTTCTATATTATTTTTGGGACTAACCTATTAACCGGAGGCCCAGCCTAGAATTGTTGTTCTTTTTCCTATTTCATAGTTTCGAAGAAACGGAATATCAAACGGAGGCCAAACGGAATGAAACCTTCGGGAATGTGATTTTCTCACCGAACATGATCCAGGAGACTTGGAACCTACGTCAAGGAAGCTTCGAGGAGGGCACGGGTAGGGGGCGCGTCCACCCCCCAGGGCGCGCCCTCCACCCTCGTGGGCCCCATGATGCTCCACCGACGTACTTGTTCCTCCTATATATACCTACGTACCCCCAAACGATCAGATACGGAGCCAAAAACCTAATTCCACCGCCGCAACCTTCTGTACCCACGAGATCCCATCTTTGGGCCTGTTTCGGAGCTCCGCCGGAGGGGGCATCCACCATGGAGGGCTTCTACATCATCTCCATAGCCCCTCCGATGAAGTGTGAGTAGTTTACCTCAGACCTTCGGGTCCATAGTTAGTAGCTAGATGGCTTCTTCTCTCGTTTTGGATCTGAATACAATGTTCTCCCCCTCTCTCGTGGAGATCTATTCGATGTAATCTTCTTTTTGCGGTGTGTTTGTTGAGATCGATGAATTGTGGGTTTATGATCAAGATTATCTATGAACAATATTTGAATATTCTCTGAATTCTTTTATGTATGATTGGTTATCTTTGCAAGTCTCTTCGAATTATTAGTTTGGTTTCGCCTACTAGATTGATCTTTCTTGCAATGGGAGAAGTGCTTAGCTTTGGGTTCAATCTTGCGGTGTCCTTTCCCAGTGACAATAGGGGCAGCAAGGCACGTATAGTATTGTTGCCATTGAGGATAACAATATGGTTTTTTTATCATATTGCATGAATTTGTCCCTCTACATCATGTCATCTTGCTTAAGGCGTTACTCTGTTTTCATAAACTTAATACTCTAGATGCATGCTGGATAGCGGTCGATGAGTGGAGTAATAGTAGTAGATGTAGGCAGGAGTCAGTCTACTTGTCTCGGACGTGATGCCTATATACATGATCATACCTAGATATTCTCATAACTATGCTCAATTCTATCAATTGCTCAACAGTAATTCATTCACCCACCGTAAAATACTTATGCTCTTGAGAGAAGCCACTAGTGAAATCTATGGCCCCGGGTCTATCTTCATCATATTAATCTTCCATCACTTCATTATTGCCTTTGCTTTTTTACTTTTCTTTTTATTTTACTTTGCATCTTTATCACAAAAATACCAAAAATATTATCTATCATCTCTATCAGATCTCACTCTCTTAAGTGACCGTGACGGGATTGACAACCCCTTATCGCGTTGGTCGCGAGGAGTTATTTTCTTTGTGCAGGTACGAGGGACTCGCGCGTAGCCTCCTACTGGATTGATACCTTGGTTCTAAAAAACTGAGGGAAATACTTATGCTACTTTTCTGCATCATCCTTTCCTCTTCAAGGAAATCCAACGCAGTGCTCAAGAGGTAGCAATGGACAAGACCCAATCCTAAGCATAGCACAAGATCGTGTAGTTCGTGTGCTAAAGCTTTTCTAATGTCAAGTATCATTTCCTTAGACGATGAGATTGTGCAACTCCCGGATACCGTAGGAATGCTTTGGGTGTGCCAAACGTCACAACGTAACTGGGTGGCTATAAAGGCACACTACGGGTATCTCCGAAAGTGTCTGTTGGGTTGGCACGAATCGACACTGGGATTTGTCACTCCGTGTGACGAAGAGGTATCTCTGGGCCCACTCGGTAGGACATCATCATAATGAGCTCAATGTGACCAAAGAGTTGATCACGTGACGATGTGCTACAGAACAAGTAAAAGTGACTTGCCGGTAACGAGATTGAACGAGGTATTGGGATACCGACGATCGAATCTCGGGCAAGTAAAGTACCGATTGACAAAGGGAATTGTATACAGGATTGATTGAATCCCCGACATCATGGTTCATCCGATGAGATCATCGTGGAACATGTGGGAGCCAACATGGGTATCCAGATCCCGCTATTGGTTATTGGCCAGAGAGCTGTCTCGGTCATGTCTGCATGATTCCCGAACCCGTAGGGTCTACACACTTAAGGTTTGGTGACGCTAGAGTTGTTATGGGAATTAGTGTGCAGTTACTGAATGTTGTTCGGAGTCCCGGATGAGATTCCGGATGTCACGAGGAGTTCCGGAATGGTCCGGAGGTAAAGATTTATATATGGGAAGTCCTATTTTGGCCACCGGAAAATGTTCGGGATTTTTCGGTATTGTACTGGGAAGGTTCTAGAAGGTTCTGGAGTGGGGCCTACCTGCATGGGGGTACCCACATGAACGTGAGTAGTGGGGACAAGGCCCCACACCCCTGGTCAAGGCACACCAAGATCCCCCCTTAGAAGGAATAAGATCATATCCCGAAGGGATAAGATCAAGATTCCTAAAAAAGGGGATAACAATCGATGGGGAAGGAAAGCGATGGGATTTCTTTCCCCCACCTTTGCCAATGCCCCAAAGGATTTGGAGGGCAAGAAACCAGCCCCCTCCACCCCTATATATAGTGGGGAGCCGCAACCCTTCCCCTGGCGTAGCCCTCTCCCTCCCCAACACCTCCTCCTCCTCCGTAGTGCTCGGCGAAGCCCTGCCGGAGAACTACAAGCTCCACCACCACGTCGTTGTGCTGCCGGAGCTCTCCCTCAACTTCTCCTCTCCTCTTGATAGATCAAGAAGGAGGATACATCCCCGGGTTGTACGTGTGTTAAACGCGGAGGCGCCGTTGTTTGGCGCTTAGATCGGAATCAACGGCTATCTGAATCGTTGCGAGTACGACTCCTTCATCCGCGTTCTTGTAACGCTTCCGCATCGCGATCTTCTAGGGTATGAAGATGCACTCCCCTCTCTCTCGTTGCTAGTATCTCCATAGATTGATCTTGGTGATGCGTAGAAAAATTTAATTTCTGCAACGATCCCCAACACCTATATCTACTATCCATATTACACATCTATCATCATGTTTTTGCCGAACTAGTGAACCTATACAATTGACAATAGTATAGGGTGTATGGGGGACACAAGAGACTCTTTGTATTTTGATTGCAGGCTTGTTTGAGAAAGACCTGTTGGGAAACGTTGCATGGAAAACAAAAAAAATTCTACGCACGCGCAAGATCTATCCATGGAGATGCATAGCAACGAGAGGGGAGAGTGTGTCTATGTACCCTCGTAGACCGTAAGCGGAGGCATTTGTTATCGCGGTTGATGTAGGCGAACTTCTTCGCGCACCAACCGATCGAGTACCAAACATACGACACCTCCGTGTTCAGCACACGTTCAGCTCGGTGACGTCCTCCGCCTTCTTGATCCAGCGAGACAACTTTTGGAAGTATGCCCTAGAGGCAATAATAAAATGGTTATTATTATATTTCCTTGTTCATGATAATTGTCTATTGTTCATGCTATAACTGTATTGACCGGAAATCGTAATACATGTGTGAATACATAGGCCACAACATGTCCCTAGTAAGCCTCTAGTTGACTAGCTCGTTGATCAATAGATGGTCATGGTTTCCTGGCCATGGACATTGGATGTCGTTGATAACAAGATCACATCATTGGGATAATGATGTGATGGACAAGACCCGATCCTAAGCATATCACAAGATCGTGTAGTTCGTTTGCTAGAGCTTTTCTAATGTCAAGTATCATTTCCTTAGAACATAAGATTGTGCAACTCCCGGATATCGTAGGAGTGCTTTGGGTGTATCAAACGTCACAACGTAACTGGGTGGCTATAAAGGTCCACTACAGGTATCTCCGAAAGTGTCTGTTGGGTTGGCACGAATCGAGACTGGGATTTGTCTCTCCGTATGACGAAGAGGTATCTCTGGGCCCACTCGGTAATGCATCATCATAATGAGCTCAACGTGACTAAGGAGTTAGCCACGGGGTTATGCGTTACGAAACGAGTAAAGAGACTTGTCGGTAACGAGATTGAATGAGGTATGGGGATACTGACGATCAAATCTCGGGCAAGTAACATACTGATAGACAAAGGGAATTGATTACGGGATTGATTGAATCCCCGACATCGTGGTTCATCTGATGAGATCATCGTGGAACATGTGGGAGCCAACATGGGTATCAAGATCCCACTGTATGTTATTGGCCGAAGAACGTCTCGGTCATGTCTGCATGGTTCTAGAACCCGTAGGGTCTACACACTTATGGTTCGGTGATGCTAGAGTTGTTATGGGAAATAGTATGTGGTTACCGAAGGTTGTTCGGAGTCCCGGATGAGATCCCGGACGTGATGAGGAACTCTGGAATGATCCAGAGGTGAAGATCGATATATTCGATGAAGGGTATTGGATTCCGGAATTGTTCCGGGGGTACCGGGTGCGTGTCTGAAAGGGGTTTCGGAGGCCCCGACAAGCGTTGGGGGGCCTTATGGGCCAAGGGGAGGGGGCACATCATCCCACTAAGGGGTTGTGCGCCCCTCCCACCTCATCTCACGTAACATGGAGAGGTGGGGGCGCCTCCCCTCGGGCTGCCACCCCTCCCGGCTTGGGGGGCAAGTTTCCTAGGGGAGGGTGCGCCCAAACCCATCTAGGGTTTCCCTTGTGGCCGCCGCCCCTCCCCTAGGGCGCCTCCTCCCGACCCCTTCCCCCTATATATAGTGAGGGAGAGAGAGGGCAGCCACACCCCCTTCCCCTGGCGCAACCCTCTTGTCTTCCAACACCTCCTCCTCCTCCATAGTGCTTGGCGAAGCCCTGCTGGAGAACCACGAGCTCCACCACCACCACGCCGTCGTCCTGCCGGAGCTTTCCCTCAACTTCTCCTCTCCCCTTGCTGGATCAAGAAGGAGGAGACGTCCCCGGGCTGTACGTGTGTTGAACATGGAGGCGCCGTCTGGTCGGCGCTAGATCGGATCTTCCGCGATTTAAATCGCCGCGAGTACGACTCCATCAACTGCGTTCTTGTAACGCTTCCACTTAGCGATCTTCAAGGGTATGAAGATGCACTCCCTCTCTCTCTCTCTCTCTCGTTGCTAGAATCTCCTAGATTGATCTTGGTGACATGTAGGAAAATTTTGAATTGTTACTACGTTCCCCAACAGTGTCATCATGAGCTAGGTCTATGCGTAGATTCTATGCACGAGTAGAACACAAAGTAGTTGTGGGAGATGATTTGTTCAATTTGCTTACTGTTACTAGTCTTATCTTGATTTGGCAGCATTTTGGGATGAAGCGGCCTGGACCAACCTTACACGTACTCTTATGTGAGACAGTTTCCACCGACTGACATGCACTTGATGCATAAGGTGGCTAGCGGGTGTCTGTCTCTCCCACTTTAGTCGGATCGGATTCGATGAAGAGGGTCCTTATGAAGGGTAAATAGCAATTGGCATATCACAGTTGTGGCTTTTGTGTAGGTAAGAATTGTTCTTGCTAGAGACCCATAGCGGCCACGTAAAACATGCAACAACAATTAGAGGACGGCTAACTTATTTTTGCAGGGTATGCTATGTGATGTGATATGGCCAAAAGGATGTGAGGAATGATATATGTGATGTATGAGATTGATCATGTTCTTGTAATAGGAATCACGACTTGCATGTCGATGAGGATGACAACCGGCGAGAATATAGGAGTTGTCTTAATTTATTGTATGACCTGCGTGTCAATGAAAACTCCATGTAGTTACTTTACTTTATTGCTAACCGTTAGCCATAGTAGTAGAAGTAATAGTTGGCGAGACAACTTCATGAAGACACGATGATGGAGATCATGGTGTCATGCCGGTGACGAAGGTGATCATGCCGTGCCTCGAAGATGGAGATCAAAGGCGCAAGATGATATTGGCCATATCATGTCACTTTATGATTTGCATGTGATGTTTGTCATGTTTATATCTTATTTTCTTAGAACGACGGGTAGCATAAATAAGATGATCCCTCACTAAAATTTCAAGAAATGTGTTCCCCCTAACTGTGCACTGTTGCGAAGGTTCGTTGTTTTGAAGCACCACGTGATGATCGGGTGTGATAGATTCTAACGTTCGCATACAACAGGTGTAAGCTAGATTTACACACGCGAAACACTTAGGTTGACTTGACGAGCCTAGCATGTACAAACATGACCTCAGAACACAAGAGACCGAAAGGTCGAACATTAGTCCTATAGTAGATACGATCAACATGGAGATGTTCACCGTTGATGACTAGTCCGTCTCACGTGATGATCGGACACGGCCTAGTCGATTCGGATCATGTGTCACTTAGATGACTACAGGGATGTCTATCTGAGTGGGAGTTCATTGAATAATTTGATTAGATGAACTTAATTATCATGAACCTAGTCTAAATTGTATTTGCAAATTATGTTGTGGTTTAATAGCTCGCTCTTTAGCTCCTTGTTTTAATACGTTCCGAGAGAAAGACTTAGTTGAAAGATATTGTAAGAAATTGTGCGGACTAGGGTCGTAGTCTGAGGATTGTCCTCACTGCTACACAGAAGGATTTTGTCCTTGATGCACCGCTCGGTGTGCCAACCCCTTTGACATCGTCCGTGGATGTTGTGGACATTTGGCAGACACGTTCTGATGACTACCTCATAGTTTAGTGCGCCTTGCTTTGCGGCTTAGAGTCGGGGCTCCAAAAGCGTTTTGAACGCCATGGAACATATGAGATGTTCCAAGAGCAGAAATTGGTATTTCAGGCTCATGCCCGTGTTGAGAGGTTTGAGACCTCTGACAAGATGTTTCCCTACAAGATGGAGGAGAATAGCTCAGCCAGTGAGCATGTGCTCAGAATGTCTGGGTACTTCAATCACTTGAATCAAGTGGGAGTTAATCTTCCAGATAAGAGAAGTGATTGACGGAGTTCTCCAGTTACTATCACCAAGCTAACTAGAGCTTCGCGATGAACTATAACATGCAAGGGAAGTTGATCCCGGAGCTGTTCGTCGTGCTTAAGGCCGTAAAGGTAGAAGTCAAGAAGGAGCATCAAGTGTTGATGGTTAAAAAGACCACTAGTTTCAAAGAAGGGCAAGGTCAAGAAGGGAAACTTCATGAATGGCAAGCCTGTTGCCGCTCTAGTGAAGAAACCCAAGAATCCAAACCCTAGAAGAAGTGCTTCTATTAGGGGACCGATCACTGGTAGCGGAACTGCCTCAAATACTTGGTAGATAAGAAGGCTGGCAACTTCGACAAAAGTATATTTGATATATGTGTTATTGATGTGTACCTTGCTAGTGCTCCTAGTAGCACATGGGTATTAGATACCGGTTCTGTTGCTAATATTGGTAACTCGAAACAAAAGCTACGGAATAAATGGAGACTAGCTAAGGGAGAGGTGACGATATGTGTTGGAAGTGTTTCCAAGGATGATATGATCACCATAGCACGCTCCCTCTACCTTCGGGATTAATGTTGAACCCAGATAAATGTTGTTTGCATTGGTGTCTGCGTTGAGCATGAACATGATCAGATCATGTTTATTGCAATACAGTTATTCATTTAAGACAAAGAATAATGGTTATTCTGTTTACATGAATAATACCTTCTATGGTCATGCACCCAATGTGAATGGTTTATTGAATCTCGGTCGTAGTGTTACACATGTTCATAACATTGATGCCAAAAGATGTAGAGTTGATAATGATAGTACCACTTTCTTGTGGCACTGCCGCTTAGGTCATATTGGTGTAAAGCGCATGAAGAAACTCCATGCTAATGGAATTTTGGAGTCACTTGATTTTGAATCACCTGACACATGCGAACCATGCCTCATAGGCACGATGACTAAAACCCCGTTTTCTGGAACAATGGAACGGGCAAGTGACTTGTTGGAAATCACACATGCTGATGTGTGCGGTCCGATGAGTGTTGACGCACACATTGGATATTGTTATTTTCTCACCTTCACTGATGAATTGAGTAGATATGGGTATATTTACTTAATGTAGCATAACTTTGAAACGTTTGAAAAGTTCAAACAATTTAAGAGTGAAGTTGATAATCATCTTAACAACAAGATCAAGTTCCTATGATCTGATCAAGGGGAGAGTATCTGAGTTATGAGTTTGGCAATCACTAAAGACAAGGTGGAATCGTTTCACAGTTGACGCCACCTAGAACACCATAGCGTAATGGTGTGTCCGAGCGTTGTAGTCACACCCTATTGGATATCGTGCGATCTATGATGTCTCTTACCGATCTACCGCTATCATTTTGGGGTTATGCATTAGAGACAATTACATTCACTTTAAATAGGGCACCATCTAAGTCTGTGGAGACGACACCGTATGAACTATGGTTTGCCAAGAAACCTAAGTTGTTGTTTCTTAAGGTTTGGGGCTACGATGCTTATGTCAATAGGCTTCGGCCAGAAAAGCTCGAACCCAAAGCGGAAAATTGTGTCTTCATAGAATACCCAAATAAGATGATTGGGTATACCTTCTATCTCAGGTCTGAGGGCAAAGTGTTTTTCGCTAGGAACAGGTCCTTTCTCAAGAAAGAGTTTCTCTCGAAAGAATTGAGTGGGAGGAAGATATAACTTGATGAGGTTGTTGGACCTTTACTTCAACCAGAGAGTAGCGCAACACAAAAAAAATGTTTCTGTGGCACCTACCTCAGTTGAGGAGAAAGCTAATGATGATGATCATGGAGCTTCAGATCAAGTTACTATCGAACCTCATAGGTCGACAAGGGTGTGTACAACTTCTGAGTGGTAACTCTATCTTAAAGGTCATGTTGTTGGACAACGATGAACCTATGAGCTATGGAGAAGCGATGGTGGGCCCGGATTCCAACAAATGGCTGGAAGCCATGAAATCCGAGATAGCATCCATGTATGAGAACAAAGTATGGACTTTGGTGGACTTGCCCGATGATCGGCAAGCCATTGAGAATAAATGGATCTTTAAGAAGAAGACAGACGCTGATGGTAATGTCGCCATTTATGAAGCTCGACTTGTCTCAAAGAAGTTTCTGACAAGTTCAAGGAGTTGACTGTGATGATACTTTCTCAATCATAGTGATGCTAAAGTCTGTTAGAATCATGTTAGCAGTTGCTGCATTTTCATTTATGAAGTATGGCAGATGGATGTCAAAACAAAGTTTCCTTGACGGTTTCCATGAGGAAAGGCTGTATGTGATACAACCAGAAGGTTTTGTCGATCCTAAGGATGCTAAAAGGTATGCAAACTCCAGCGGTCCTTCTATGGACTAGAGCAAGCATCTCGGAGTTGGAACATACGCTTTGATGAGGTGATCAAAGCTTTCTTTGGGTTTATACAAAGTTTGCAAGAAACTTGTATTTGCAAGAAAGTGAGTGGGAGCACTACAACATTTTGGTAAATATATGTGGATGACATATTGTTGATTAGAAATAATGTAGAATTTCTGGAAAGCATAAAGGGTTGTTTGAATGGAGTTTTTCAAAGGAAGACCTGTGTAAAACTGCTTACATGTTGGGTATCAAGATCTATAGTGATAGATCAAGACGCCTGATAAGACTTTCACAGAGCACATACCTTGACATGATCTTGAAGGAGTTCAAGATGGATCAGTCAAAGAAGGAGTTCTTGCCTAAGTTGTAAGGTGTGAAGTTAAGACTTGAACCTCCACCATGGCAGAAGAAAGAGAAAGGACGAAAGTCGTCCCCTATGCCTTAGCCATAGGCTCTATACGATATGCCATGTTGTGTACCGCGATGTGCCTTGCCACGTGTATGGCAAGGGGGTATAAGAATGATCCAGGACTGTATCATTGGACAGTGGTAAAAATTGTCCTTGGGAATAAGGAAATGTTTTCTCAATTATGGAGGTGATGAAGAGCTCGGCGTAAAGGGTTACGTTGATGCAAGCTTTAACACCTATCCAGATGACTCTGAGTAGCAAACCGGATACGTATAGTGGAGCAACCATTTGGAATAGCTCCAAGTGGTGCATAGTAGCAACATGTACAATATGAAATAGAGATTTGCGAAGAACGCACGGATCTGAATGTTGCAGACCCGTTGACCAAAACCTCTCTCATAAGCATAACATGATCAAAGCCTAGAACTCATTGAGTGTTAATCACATGGTGATGTGAACTAGATTATCGACTCTAGTAAACTCCTGTGTGTTGATCACATGGCGATGTGAACTAGATTATTGACTCTAGTAAAATCTTGGGTGTTAGTCACATGGCGATGTGAACTATGAGTGTTGATCACATGACGATGTGAACTAGATTATTGACTCTAGTGCAAGTGGGAGACTGTTGGAAATATGCCCTAGAGGCAATAATAAAATGGTTATTATTATATTTCCTTGTTCATGATAATTGTCTATTGTACATGCTATAATTGTATTGACCGGAAATCGTAATAAATGTGTGAATACATAGACCACAACATGTCCCTATTAAGCCTCTAGTTGACTAGCTCGTTGATCAATAGATGGTCATGGTTTCCTGGCGATGGACATTGGATGTCGTTGATAACGGGATAACATCATTGGGAGAATTATGTGATGGACAAGACCCAATCCTAAGCATAGCACAAGATTGTGTAGTTTGTTTGCTAGAGCTTTTCAAATGTCAAGTAGCATTTCCTTAGGCCATGAGATTGTGCAACTCCCGGATACCGTAGGAGTGCTTTGTGTGTATCAAACGTCACAACGTAACTGGGTGACTATAAAGGTCCACTACAGGTATCTCCGAAAGTGTCTGTTGGGTTGGCACGAATTGAGACTGGGATTTGTCACTCCGTATGACGGAGAGGTATCTCTGGGCCCACTCGGTAATGCATCATCATAATGAGCTCAATGTGACTAAGGATTTAGCCACGGGATAATGCGTTACGGAACGAGTAAAGAGACTTGACGGTAACGAGATTTAATGAGGTATGGGGATACTGACGATCGAATCGGGCAAGTAACATACTGATAGACAAAGGGAATTGAATACAGGATTGATTGAATCCCCGACATCGTGGTTCATCCGATGAGATCATCGTGGAACATGTGGGAGCCAACATGGGTATCTAGATCCCGCTGTTGGTTATTGGCCGGAGAACGTCTCGGTCATGTCTGCATGGTTCCCGAACCTGTAGGGTCTACACACTTAAGGTTCGGTGACGCTAGAGTTGTTATGGGAAATAGTATGTGGTTACCGAAGGTTGTTAGGAGTCCCGGATGAGATCTGGAAAGTGACGAGGAACTTCGGAATGGTCTGGAGGTGAAGATCGATATATTGGACGAACGGTATTGGAGTCCGGAATTGTTCCGGGGGTACCGGGTGACGACCAGCGTGTCCGAAAGGGGTTTCGGAGGCCCCGACAAGCATTGGGGGGCCTTATGGGCCAAGGGGAGGGGGCACATCAGCCCACTAAGGGGCTGTGAACCCCTCCCTCCCCATATCACGTAACGTGGAGAGGTGGGGGCGCCTCCCCTAGGGCAGCCACCCCTCCCGGCTTGGGGGACAAGTTTCCTAGGGGTGGGGGCGCCCAAACCCATCTAGGGTTTCCCCTGTGGCCGCCGCCCCTCCCCTAGGGTGCCTCCTCCTCCCCCCTTCCCCCTATATATAGTGAGGGAGAGAGAGGGGAGCCACACCCCTTCCCTTGGTGCAGCGCTCTCCTCCTCCAACACCTCCTCCTCCTCCATAGTGCTTGGCGAAGCCCTGCTAGAGAACCACGAGCTCCACCACCACCATGCTGTTGTGCTGCCGGAGCTTTCCCTCAACTTCTCCTCTCCCCTTGCTGGATCAAGAAGGAGGAGACGTCCCCAGGCTGTACGTGTGTTGAACGCGGAGGCGCTGTCCTTCGGCGCTAGATCGAATCTTCCATGATTTGAATCGCCGCGAGTACGACTCCATCAACCGCGTTCTTGTAACGCTTCCGCTTAGCGATCTTCAAGGGTATGAAGATGCACTCCATCTCTCTCGTTGCTAGCATCTCCTAGATTGATCTTGGTGTCACGTAGGAAAATTTTGAATTATTACTATGTTCCCCAACAACAACGAGGAAGTGGATGAGTTCCGGTAACACGAGGGCGTGGTGACGGTGATGGTGAAGCTCTCTCTGCAGAGCTTCGCCTAAACACTAGGAAAATATGACCGAGGATGTAAACGTGGAGGGGGGCGCCGCACACGGCTAAGACAATGTTGTGGTGTGCTAGGCGCCACCTTCCCACATATATATAGGTGGGGGGAGGAGGGAGCAGCCATGAGGCTGTAGCGATCCGACCTCAGACGGTCAAATCTCTGTGCATATGTGTCATCCCTGGATCGGTATTGCTGACTGAGGGAGTCCCGGACTAGGGGGTGTCCGGATAGCCGGACTATCGTCACGGCCGGACTCCAAGACTATGAAGATACAAGATTGAAGACTTTGTCCCGTGTCCGGATGGGACTTTCCTTGGCATGGAAGGCAAGCTTGGCGATACGGATATGTAGATCTCCTACCATTGTAACCGACTCTGTGTAATCCTAACCTATCCGGTGTCTATATAAACCGGACGGTTTTAGTCCGTAGGACGAACAACAATCATACCATTGGCTAGCTTCTAGGGTTTAGTCTCCTTGATCTCGTGGTAGATCTACTCTTGTACTACCCATATCATCAATATTAATCAAGCAGGAGTAGGGTATTACCTCCATCGAGAGGGCCCAACCTGGGTAAAAACATCGTGTCCCTTGTCTCCTGTTACCATCCGCCTAGACGCACAGTTCGGGACCCCTACCGAGATCCGCGGTTTGACACCGACATTGGTGCTTTCATTGAGAGTTCCTCGTGCCGTAGGCCCGATGGCTCCTTCGATCATCAACAACGACGCGGTCGGGTGAGACTTTTCTCCCGCACAGATCTTCGTGTTCAGCGGCTTTGCATCTGGGCCAATTAAGCAGCCATCTGGAGCAGATCGAAGCTACGCCCCAGGCCATCACGTCAGATTTGGAAGTTTAAACTATACGGTCGATATCCGCGGGACTTGATCTTGACGGATTCGAGCCGCAACCAAGCGCCGCCTTTGTCTCGATGGGCATGATCTAGCTCTGCGGCGAGCGATTGCCACGGAGGCCGCACGATATCCGCTTCGACCCTTAATCCGGGCTGGATTCCCGATCGAGGGCGAGTGGTTGGACACCGCCTCGGGGCTACAATCTCTCGGCGATCGAGCGAACTCCATCCCTGTCCCTTGCAAAGACCTCAACTCCATGGTGCGAACTCCTCTCCGGACTCCGAACCCTCCGCGCCCCTGCCAATCGAATCCGATTGGCGCGCGGTCATGGAGTTCATCGCATGACATCTTTCAAAGACTTCGCCCTTGGCGACATCCTGAATTCACTAAAGTATCTCTCTTTATCCGGAGAGCCTGGCGGACTACGGACAGGAAGGTTGGGATGCGGACGATGAAGAAATTCAACACCCACCCACCACCCACTTTGTAGCCACCGCCGATGATTTAACCGACATGCTAGACTACGACTCAAGACATCGGCGGTATGGGCGGCGATGCCGAGGCGATCAAGACCCAGCGCCTACGAGGCACTTTGGAAGGCCACCTCGTCATATGACATATATATGGTGGACATCCCAAAAGAGGGGAACGGCGATGGAACAACGGAGGATGACCCCTCCAAGAAACAGCCGAAGGGCCGAACACAATAGACAAAGCTCATATGAGCTACGTCGTGATATAGCCCAATACAGAGGCGTCGCACACCCACTATGCTTCACAGATGAAGTAATGGATCATCAAATCCCCGAGGGCTTCAAGTCCGTAAACATCGAATCATACGAAGGTACCACAGATCCCGTGGTATGGATCTAGGATTATCTCCTCCATATCCACATGGCCCGCGGTGATGATCTACATGCCATCAAATACCTCCCATTCAAGCTTAAAGGACCAGCTCGACACTGGCTCAATAGCTTACCAGCAGAATCAATTGGTTGTTAAGAGGACCTGGAAGCCGCATTCCTTGATAACTTCCAGGGCACATATGTGCGACCACCAGACGCCGATGACCTTAGCCACATAATTTAGCAGCGGAAGAATCGGCGGACAATTACGGACTCGGTTCCTAACAAAGAAAAATCAAATCGTTGACTGTCCGGATGCAGAGGCCCTTGCAGCCTTCAAGCATAACATCCGCGACGAGTGGCTTGCCCGACACCTAGGACAGGAAAAGCCGAAATCTATGGCAGCCCTCACAACCCTCATGACTCGCTTTTGTGTGGGAGAGGACAGCTGGCTAGCTCGAAGCAACAACTTGGCCAAACATCCTGATAGTCCGGATACCAAGGACAACAATGGCAGGTCGCGTCGCAACAAGAACAAGCGCCACACTAACGGCGATAATACTGAAGATCTGACCGTCAATGCGGAATCGAGGCTCTAAACCGGTCAGCGGAAGAAGCCATTCAAAAGAAATACCCAGGCCCGTCCCAACTTGGACCGCATACTCGATTGCTTGTGCCAAATACATGGCACCCCGAAAACAGTCAATCACACCAACAGGATTGTTGGGTGTTCAAGCAAGCAGGCAAGTTAAGTGCCAAACTCAATGACAAGGGGCTACATAGCGATGACGAGGAAGAGACCCGGCCGCCGAACAATAGAGGACAGAAAGGTTTTCCCACACAAGTGCGGACGGTGAACATGATATACGCAACCCACATACCCAAAAGGGAGTGGAAGCGTGCACTACGGGACGTATATGCGATGGAGCCATCGCCCCAAAGTTCAACCCATGGTCTTCCTGCCCGATCACCTTCGATCGAAGGACCACCCACTAGCATCCGTCACGGCGGCCGCGCATTAGTTCTTGACCCAATTATTGTGGTTTCACCTCACGAGTCCCGATGGACGGCGGTAGCAACTGAACCTGCTTTATCGGGATACAATGCGCAAAATGGGCATAGACCCTCAAGGATTGAACCTACAAAGACGGCCTTTAAAGGCGTCATACGGTGTAGAGGCCAATTATGCAGGCTCGGTCACACTCGAAGTGGTCTTGGATCCTGGATAACCAGAGCGAAGAGTTAATCTTCGACATCGTCCCATTCATGGCGGCTATCATGCCTTTGCTCGGATGAACCGCATTTGCAAAGTTCAATGCGGTGCCACACTACGCATACCTCAAGCTCAAGATGCCAGGCCCTCGAGGAGTAATCACGGTCAATGGAAACACCGAACGCTCTCTACGAACGGAGGAGCATACGGAGGCCCTCGCGGCGGAGGTGCAAAGCAGCCTCTCACGGCAATTCTCGAGTCCGGGCACTAAGCGTCCGGACACCGCCAAGCGCGCTCGGAGTAACCTGCAACAAGACCACTTGGCATGATTCAAGCACGAGTAGCAATCCGGCCCCAACCCCAGCCCTCGCGAAATTGCGATGCTAGTATTATGCATACATAATTACGCTCTGGAGATACCATGGGCACATGGGGAGGGGCAAGACAACGGTACGCCAAGAATGCGGCTCGACCGCACCAGGGGCTCCCGTTTGTGTCACTTCCTTTTTCTTTTTTCTTTTTCTTCCTTTTTTTTACTTCCAGGACTCCGTCTTTGAGAAGTCATGTCCGGCACTCGAATCGCCGAACTCACGATGCAACAGCCAGGGAAGCGGAAAGCCACGTCAAGTGTTCAGGTGGTATCTATTACGAGCACTATACCTGTTTTACATATCATCCAGCAGCTTACCCCTGGAGGGGGACATGTTAGATAGTCCCATCGCTTGCTTATCGCACTATTTGTATCGTTCTGCTTCCATTGTAGTACCTTTTTGAATAAACAATAGATAGCTTTTGCTTATTATTGCTCTACTTCCGTTATATACACATATGTTCATTACACGACATGTTGCAACCGTACACTTTGGTACGGCCAATACACCAGGGGCTCAAGTATCCCGAAATTATGGTGTGATAAGTCCGAACACTGTCACAAGTGCGGCACCCCGAACTTATAGCATTATATGAATTGGCTCCGAATCATGTCTTGGGTCAATAGTTGGGTTTGCCCGGCTCCCGTGTTTTGGTACCTTACGTTCCGCTATATCGGCTAAGGTAGCACGGAGAACCATCGCGATTGTGCCCCAGCTTATCTGGGTCAAGCACCTCGAGAAAGCTAAAACTGACCGTCATGATAGGGCGAGAGCGATCGCTGTTCGAGAGGTTTTTCGGGTCCCTAAAGACTTATGCCGCTTAGAGCAAGGAACCGAATTGTCCGCCAAAGGCGTGGATAGCGCCCGAACTCGGTCTTCGAATACTAGGGGCTTCACGAAATTTAAAATTATAGAATTCTATGGCTAAGTGAGAGTGTTCAAGCACTATAAGTCCGGTTGCCTTGTTCGTTGTGTTGGCGCCTCCTAGATGGACCCAAGAATGGGAACAAGAGTGCTCAAGTTTATCCCAACACCCCAAAGACTTTTCGTGGCATGGGGGCTGAAGCCAACGACTTGCCATCTCTCAAATTTGATAAGCGGCCGCATTTTAAATTAATAAGCGTTGCTTAGCGCATATGAACAAGTTTTCAACGTCATGTGATAACAAATGCGAGTTTATTCAAAATTACATCTCTGGAGCACTCATCCGCTATTCAAGCGGGCACCCTTGAGAGGCCCTCATAGTACATTTGGTGAGGCGATGCTCATGGCCCTTGATGGCCCGTCTGTCACAAGCCTCTCGCATCCAGCTTGCCCCGAGCACTTTAGCACGGGCAACGGCCCGACGGACACCTTCAATATAGGCGGAGCGCTTGATGACTTCAAGCCGCGGACGAGCATCCACCACCGCTGCACCAAGCTGAAGTAGCTCCGGGCATGGCCTCTAATGGCCACACCGCGTTATAAGGCCCTTCATGGCCTGTTCAATGACCTTATGGAGCTCGACCAGCTGTTTCAGCTGGTCGCTCGAAACACCGGATGGTCGGCCTCGACATCTTGAGACCAGAACACCTTCTCCGTGGAGCTCCCCTCCAGGCGTGGTAGAATCACGGTAGCATCGGGCCTTTTCTGGGCACATCTGCGAATGCTCCTGGAGAGCTCTGAATCCGGGTAAGTAACAGGTAATTGACTTTTACATTCTTGCTTTGCATAAAGAATGCCTTACCCGCTGCTATCTTCTTTAGTGCTTCAATTTCGTGGAGGGCTTTTTGGGCCTCGGCCTTAGCAGCTTTGGCACTCTCAAGAGCCGAGGCGAGCTCGGCCTCTCGAGTCTTCGAGTCACACTCCAAACTCTCGTGTTTTTCCACGAGAGCTTGGAGCTCTTGCCGTACCTTGGCCAGCTGCGCCTCCCCCTTCTCTCGCTCGGTGCGTTCCGCAACCGCTTTGTTTTCGGCCACGGACACCGCTTCCTTCAGGGCCGCCACCTCGTTCGTGGCCCCTGCAGTACCCATGTTATTCCTGTTATTTTTCGCAACCAAAACCTTTTCTATAAGGTATTTCTTTAATAAGGTATTACTTACCTTCCTTGTCCTCGAGCTCCTTCTTGGCTTGTCCGAGCTCATTCTCGGACCGCTCAAGGTTCTGCTTCAATACATTGACCTCCATGATCGGTCTTGGCGAGAGGTCGGCAGCGCCTTGCATTCCCATATTGACATACTTATGTTAGACTCTGCGTATATCTCTTTAGATCCTTAGTCCAGCTTCTCTTTCCGAACACGAACTAAGCATCGAGGGCTACTGTCTATGCGGTTATATTTTTACATATTCTAAAACTTACCTCAAAGCTCTGTTAGAAGGCTGATACGAGCTTCAGTCGATCCGCTCTTAGCGGATCGAATCTGTCCGGATCACCGCACTCATGACGGTCGGTGTTCTCCTCGATGGAAGCACTTGTTAGCGCCTCCTGTAAGCTATCCGGTGCCTCCGGTTGGGCGGAGGACACGGCGTCATACCTTCTTGCGAAGGATCCGCTGTCCGGACTTGAACGTGATGGTTCCGGCATGGAGTCCGGATGAGGGTCGGGCTTAGAGCCCCTGGGGATCTTGCCCCCCGCACGCCTGGAGTCCGGGAGGTCGCCTTGTGGCACCTCCTGCGCTACCTCCTCTTGACCAAGCCCCTCTTAGGGCCCCGCCGCGGCGTCGCCCGCAGCATGAGGCGAGGAGGCGGTCGGAAGCAAAGTACTCCCCATTTCCGATGAGCCCAGGGACCCGCTCGATGAATCGGCGAACTCGCCCTTGGGCGGGCTGCACGGTTGTCCAACATTAGAGAACACTCTGCAATAATAAAAAAACCATGGGTATCCGGACACTTACGATCTCGCCAGGGGCTTGGCCCTTGTAGGTCAGTCCTCCTCGTCGTCGTCGACGTTGGTGGAGAAGTCTGGAGGAAGGGTTCTTCCCTTCTTGGACCCTCCGGCCTCCCCAGCTGGGGCGGCCTTCCTTTTCTTCTCCTCCCCGGCTGGGAGGAGCTTCTTCTTCCTCCTCATCATCTTGGGAGAAGATTCCTCTTGAATCGACAACACTGGCGTCGGGAGCTCCTTGAGTTCTCGTGACCTCCTTCTTGGCCTTCTTCTCGGCACCACGTGCGGCGCCGGAGCCAGCAGCCCGTCAATCGGGCGTCCGCTGGTCTTCGGCAAAGGGCCGGACAGTTAATCTGTCCGGGCGTCTTCAACCAGTCTGTCAAAGATTAGGGAGTTTTAGATCCCACGAGAGTCAATCTATGAAAAAGAGTCCCGTAAAGGGTAAAATAACTTACCTCGCCGGCTGGACGCTGCGAGCTGTATCAGCGATCTTTGGTAGCGGATGCTGGGGCTTCGGCGCCCTTGAACAGCACCTTCCAAGCATCTTCGTACGTAGTGTCGAAGAGCCGGTTCAAGGTTTGGTGATGTGCCGGATCGAACTCCCACAAGTTAAAGGCCCTTTGTTGGCATGGGAGAATCCGGCGGATGAGAATCACCTGGATTACGTCGACGAGCCTAAGATTCTTGGCCACCAGGTTTCGGACGCATGTTTGAAGTCCGGATGTCTCGTCCGAATTCCCCCACGTCAGGCCCGTCTCTTTCCATGACGAGAGCCGTGTGGGAAGTCGAATCTGAATCGGGGCCGCCGCCCATTTGGTGTTGCAGGGCTCGGTGATGTAGAACCACCCCGATTGCCACCCCTTTATTGTCTCCACGAAGGCGCCTTCGAGCCATGGGACTTTGGCCATCTTGCCAACCATGGCGCCTCCGCACTCCGCTTGACGGACGCCCACTATCTTCGGCCGGACGTTGATGATCTTCACCCATAAGCCAAAGTGGGGCTGGATGCAGAGGAAAGCCTCGCACACGATGATAAACGCCGAGATGTTGAGGATGAAATTCGGGGCCAGGTCGTGGAAGTCCAGGCCGTAGTAGAACATGAGCCCCCGGACAAATGGGTGAAGAGGAAAGCCTAGTCCACGGAGGAAGTGGGGGAGAAACACCACCCTCTCACGGGGCCCAGGGGTCGGAATGAGCTGCCCCTCATCGGGAAGCCTGCCACCTGCCTCCCGCTCCTGACATGATTGGAGAAAGGTTGAGGTGGGATGTGTGGACTTGGGCGCTGGAGCTCGAGTGCGCGGAAATGGATAAGCAAAGGAGGAAGAAGGCGTAGGTGAAAAGGTGGATCCTTATCCCCTTATATAGACGGACGAAGCTATGCATCCCCCACCAGCCTGGTAAAACTCACTTATTTCCCAAGCGCCATAATCAATGGCGCGGATGGGTTACCCACGTCCGTATTGATGAGAATCCCGGAATAAGGGGGCACTATCTATGCTTTGATAAGGCGTGCCAAGGAAACCGCCTCGCTAAACACGCTGAGGTGGGAACAGTAAAAAACGATTCATATAAAGGCCTTGCCGTGGTGTGATGTCACGCCGCGGGATACGACAGCAGATCTGTGCAAAAATTATTCTCTCTACGGTGTTGTGTGGAACTTGTTTTGCAGAGCCGGACACTATCCTTGTGTTCAAAACCTTCTATGAAGTATTCGGAGGAGGAACCCGCCTCGCAATGCCAAAGACAATCAACGCGCCGGACTCATCGTCATTGAAGCCTGGTTCAGGGGCTACTGAGGTAGTCCCAGACTAGGGGGTGTCCGGATAGCCGGACTATCGTCACGGCCGGACTCCAAGACTATGAAGATACAAGATTGAAGACTTTGTCCCGTGTCCGGATGGGACTTTCCTTGGCGTGGAAGGCAAGCTTGGCGATACAGATATGTAGATCTCCTACCATTGTAATCGACTCTGTGTAACCCTAACCTATCCGGTGTCTATATAAACCGGAGGGTTTTAGTCCGTAGGACAAACAACAATCATACCATAGGCTAGCTTCTAGGGTTTAGCCTCCTTGATCTCGTGGTTGATCTACTCTTGTACTACCCATATCATCAATATTAATCAAGCTGGAGTAGGGTATTACCTCCATCGAGAGGGCCCGAACCTGGGTAAAAACATCGTGTCCCTTGTCTCCTGTTACCATCCGCCTAGACGCACAGTTCGGGACCCCTTACCCGAGATCCGCCGGTTTTGACACCGACACTGACACACACATTACTTGAAGGATTTATAACAGAGTTCAATCACACAACTATTACATCGAATGTCTCAAAAGAGAACTTACTACAAATATATGGCTTAAGGCCATCTAAATACGATATCTGCGGAAGCATCGAAGGTAAATGAGTCCATCAACTCCAATGGCATAGCTGAGCGCACGACAATGACCTAGCGCACCTTACTCTTTGTCTGAAAAGTCTGCAACATAATACGTTCCAGCCCGAAACGGGTCAGCACATGGAATATGCTGGCAAAATAACACTATAGAGCAAAAGAACATGATCACAATTATTACTACAAGCATATATGGCTGGTGGAAGCTCTATGGTTATCATTTTTGCGTAAAGCCAATTTTTCCCTACTGCAAAGGAATTTATTTTATTTAAATATAAATTTGGTTGATAAAATATTGAGAAGGTTCCTCCAACTCAATCCCAAGTAAACAATATTATTAACCCAATAAATTAAGTTAAGAGTGATGAGATCAAATCAATAATTCAAGAACCAGATACTCAAGATGTCCATAACCGGGGACACGGCTAACCATGATTGTACACTCTGCAGAGGTTTGCGCACTTTTCCCCACAAGACTCGATCTCCTCCATTGGATTTGTCGCACTACAGGGTGTTTGAGAAACAGATGACTGAGACACAGTCTTTCAGAAGCATTAACTCTTTACTCTGGGTAGACAGTACCACCTACATCCCCTACATCTGCTAGCCTACCACTGAAAGAGGTCACGCAACATACTCAACTATGCCAGAGCCCATAATGGCTTGTGGCTGCACACGGAAGTTTATAGCATGAATAATCTTATGATCCCTTTGAGCCTGGATGGCGAACCATAGGATGATCACACGGGTATACCGGGATATCCCAGGACAGCACTGGATTGCTCCAGGTGCCAGACAACCACTGGGTGCTCCAGGGTGCCTCAACCAATCCACCCAGATGTGTATTAAAGTAGCCACCTTAAGTTAACCATTAATTAACAACTCTCACATCTGTCATGGATACACTCAACCAAACCACGTCTATGAGCATAGCATAGCAGTATAAGCATAAAGTAGAAGTAACTCCCGAGGTTTGAAATAAAGGACAATAGGTTCTACCTCATCATCTACTTCCCAAAACCCACATGTTAAACAGTTCCTACTTATGCAATGTTTGAGGGTTGAAACTAATGCATAAAAACTAGTAAAAAAAGATATGATCAAAGTGTTACTTGCCTTGCTGACGATCTGCAAACCCTAGTGACTCGTAGTAGCACGCTTCGCACTCCGGAAATTCTATCACAAACAAACAATAGCATACATAAGCACTCAAGCATAGATGCAAGGGTAAAACTCAAATAAAAGATCCAAACTAAAATTTCAACTGAAGTACTTCGATTTGCAAAAAGAATCGATCGAATCAGAGCTGCGAAACTCAAGCTACGATCAAAAGAAGTTCGAATGCAAATCTGCTTGAGACCAAATTTTAAACTGTCCAAAATCATGTTCAAGTTGGTTAACAGGAAAGAGGGATCTGAGACGAAGATTCTGGCGTTGGTTTCACTGGATTTGGATGAACGGTTAAAAAGTTGCGAGGGTTTGAAGATGAGGGGCTAAACTGCGATAAAAATAATCATGGATAGGTCCCTAGCCGAAAATAAAATAAAAGAAAAACGCTAACGAACGAACGTTCGCTAACAGAGACAAACGAACAAATATGTTCATGAACAGAGACGTTCAAGTGAATGTTCGCTAATTAGCGAACTCGATAAAAATGATCTAAACCGTTGAACCAAAAAAACCCGACAAAACCCTAAGAAAAACCGATCTAGGTTTTATACCTAAAACCGGTGAAAAACCGGCGGTCAACTGTGGTGGTTTCCGGGGAGACGGCGCGGGCGGGCGGCTCCGGCGGCAGCGCTGTGGGGCGGTGGCGTCGGACTAGTGGCAGCGTGCAACAGCGGCGGCGGCAAGCGGCGGCGCGGCTTCTTGTGGCGGCGACGACTTGGGGAGGGTCGGGCAGCGCGGGGAGGTGGTGGCGCGGGAGGGCCGGCCTGCTCGGCTGGGCCTTCGGCCCAGTCGGGCGGGAAGAAGTTTTTTTTAAATAAAATCCGCCGAAGAAAATCCTAATAAAAACATATAAAAAAACTCTAAAAATGCCAAAAACAATTTTCACCGTCTAAATAAAATATTTAGAACAAAGTGAACATTTTTCTGGCCTAAAAGTGCAATTTTCAAAAATGCATATCTTATATTTACTAATCAGAGGCACTAATCGAGGCTGCACGTTAATCCTCATAATACTAAGTTAATTAACCGCACGATCTCCATGTTGCCCATCTATAGCCGTAGGATGAAGTACTCAAGGAGTCCATGCCCTATGTCCCACCTGCACATGTTGGCATACTCTTCATGGGTAGCTTCCAAAAAGAACTCTTCACGTGCAGAAAAGAAACTCTTCCACAGCCTGCCAAATAAAGTCTCTCTCAATAAATTACTCGCGTTCAATCCCACCCTACCACTGACGCATTACCATGCCTGTTCACGAGAGAACCCTAGCATCACGTCTCCGCATATTCCTCCTTGCCTATCCCCTATGAAATTTCCATGTTGTCTAAACTTTCACGTTGTAATCCATTTAACATATATCCAACCAGCCTCTCCTCGATTGAATCTCCTCTGCCACAACCATGTTGCAGTCCATGTTGGCTGATGCAGCTGAGGAGGAGGTTCTTTCTATCTTTGTTTCCATGTTCCAATCAAACTGCAATGGGCAACGTTGTGGAGAAAGATGTGTATTGACGGCAGTTTGTATCATATCGGCCAGCCGCTGCTGTTGGTCAGGATGCAGTGGAGGAACTACGATCTACGACAGATTTGTGACTCTGTGCACCTCCTCTACATGGTTGGAGTTCGTCACCCATCACCTCTGCTCCCTATCCCCATGAATCTATGATGAAGGCAAGTATCCCATTATCCTTAATTGCCGACAAATTAGATTAATTCTGAATATCCAATCAAGAAAATTTGGTATCTTAGATGTTCATCTATCTTTACTACTCACGACCAATTTCTAAAAGAGGGAATAATAACATAAAATTCGTGTTTTGTGGGATTTTGAAGAATACCAAGCAAAGTAGGGTACTAAGCAATGGTCTGATTCAACAAATACGGGGTATTTAGTTTGGTCCAAGGGGGATTTATGGCGATATTCATCGAGGTTCCTGAAAGCTTGAGGTTCTTCGATGGGTTTGCTCTGAGAGAATAAGGTTTGTTTTATTGTTGTCCTGGTATCATAATTTTTTATAGTTTTTATCCAGTTGTTGAGTTATAATTGATAGTTAAGTGTTACTACTTTTTTTCAGCTTCACATGGCTCTAAGTTTGACGAAGGGTGCAGGTCTAAGTGTTCTTTAAGGCTGGCCTGCATTTTTCTTGCAACGGCACCTTGCAATCCCTACAACATGGTTGAGCGTTAACTAGATTAACTAAGCAAACACCAGCAGATGCTTTACAGATTTCCCCTATTTCAACTACCAGAATCAACTAATTTTCCAAGTGCCATCAGTCATCCGTCCAGAAGGACACAAGCAGCAACCTCGCACATTCAACTAGCAATAAATTGGCATTATTTGCCAACGTATGACACAGCCAAAAGAATGAGCACCGGTGCACCGGAAAAGAGATCACATAATGGCTTGCACACATCGAGTTAGATTTAGGTCAGTATAGTTTTTCTACTAGTCCGTATTGCTCTAGTGCTTCTCATTGAATCATCGATTATATTCTTTCTATGGATGCAAGCAACCTGATGGGAGAAGCTGCTCAATTGGTGGGTTCTAAAAAAATACTATTGACTTGCGTTTTACTGCCGGACATGGCCTGATTTTGCTAAGAGAATGGTCTGGGGTTATAGGTAGTTCCTCCAATCTACAATGTCCAACAATGTCCGCTTCTAAAACTGAATCAAATTAGGCACATGGATAACGGTGATGTCAGTTTGGATTGTAATGCATCATCTTCCTACTGGACATTCATCATTGATTCCAGTATATGGAATCACTATTCCGTGCAAGCATTACCCGGCCTCATGGTGTTCCTCATAGCTAACACGACGTTGCTCCTAACTGCCAACAGAATTAAATAGCCTTAATAGCTTATCTAAAGAATTTAATCCTTACTTTTTGAAAAGCTGTCGAAATATCTTCATGCCTTAATAGTTTATTTGATTATTTTTAACCCTTACTTTTCAATAGCTGTCAAAATAATCCTACCGTGCTTTTATAGTTTATTATTTTCCCTATTTTTATACTTTACTTTTCAATAGCTATCCGAATAATCTTACACTGCCTTAATAACTTGTTTGAATATTTTTAATCCTTACTTCGCAATGATTGTCTGAATAATCTACTGTGTTATTTTGGAGTTTTGCTTTGCAGTTACCCGTTTAATTAGTAATGTGTTGGACACTTGGACCGTGTTTTTTTACTCAGTGCAGATGTACCGAAGTTTGTATTGTATTTCATATATGTTGCCTCTAAATAAGATTTTTAACCTACACGATCA
Organism: Aegilops longissima; assembly: GCA_021605205.1. Taxonomy (NCBI): domain Eukaryota; kingdom Viridiplantae; phylum Streptophyta; class Magnoliopsida; order Poales; family Poaceae; genus Aegilops; species Aegilops longissima. Next base: position 552,235,737 of record CM038681.1, on the reverse strand, counting down.
TGATAGAGATATGGTGTGCACCATGTTATTTTTTTCTTTCAAAAACACGTTTATATGTTTTTTTCCAAAAACTAACTAAGGTTTGTGTTATGCTTGGAGGTCACATCATTAATTATGACACTCAGCAGGGGTGGAAAACAAAGTTATTGTCCTCTACTGTTTATTGGAAAACAAAGCTTACTAGCTAGCTACATTGAGGGAGGCTACGAACAGATCTATTGAATTTTTTACTTTTTTTGAAGAAAAACAGTTTCTCTTAGTGCATTATGTTAGATTTTTTTAACAGTAATTGATATTAACGATTATCTCCACATTCATTTCGGTTGCTTATTGTCGTGCAGTAGTTAAGAGGTTTATAATTTTGCTTCACAAGTCCTTTCTATCTACCACATTATACCAACTTCTAAAAAATTAATTACAAAACTAGATTGGATAAATCATAAGATATATGGCGTCAAGTAAAGGTGACTTAGAAATGTTAAGATCTATATCAAAAATATACCCATTGATAGAATGGATATGAAAATTTGCCTTTTCATTTGATTAAGAGTTTTGATTAGACATGATAAGAAATAGAGAAACAATGTTACAATCCGTTGAACTATAAAAGAAAATGTTTAATGTCCATATGGTGGCACAAAATTACAATAAAGACAATTTTTTATAGAATTCCATGAGCACCTATCCCAATATATAGCTATTATATAAAGCCTCCAATAATCAATGCTTTTATTTTGAAATTTACTAGCCGTGCAGCAGCACGGGTTGATGACTAGTTTTTCTAATTCAAATAAAATGTCAAATATAATCCAAATAAAATATTTATTTGATTTTAAAATTTCTCCTCCAAAATTCCTCTCTTTTGAAGAAGTCATATTATCTTCTCTCATTTATTTTTAATATTGGAAATAATTGGGGAGAAAAATATTAAAACCGAATTGATCCTCTTTTCAAATTTGAGAAAAATTCAAATATGAAAATAAATGAAATTCCCAAGTCTCTCCTTGGGTCCTTGAGTTGCTTAGGATTTCTAGGATCGCAACCAAAATGCAAATAAAATATGATATGCATATGATGACCTATGTATAACATCCAAATTGAAAATTGGGATGTTACAAACCTACCCCTCCCCCCCTTAAGATGAATCTCGCCCTCGAGATCCGGGTTGGCTAGAAAATAGGTGTGGGTGGTCTTTCCATAGGTCTTCTTCTCTTTCCCAGGTGGCTTCATCCTCGGTAACTTTGCTGCGTGTAACTCGACTGGCAAACTCGAGAATGAAAGGTTGTACTGAACTATAGCCTAGTACTCAAAGTCTGGTGCAACTGATTCCAAAACTTCGAGGTAAGCTGTGCCCCTCTATCTGATACGATGGTCCTCGGAACTCCATGCAGACATACGATCCTGGTCATATATTTCTTGGCCAACTTCGCACTCGTATAGGTGGTTTTCACTGGGATAAAGTGAGCTACCTTGGTCAAGCGATCAACTACTACCCAGATAGAATCATATCCCGATCGGGTCCTGGGTAATCCGGTGATAAAATCCATGCCAAGCTTGTCCCACTTCCATTCGGGTATCGGCATAGGCTGAAGTAATCCTGCTGGCTTCTGATGTTCTGCCTTCAGTCTCTGGCATAAATCACATACGACTACATACTCGGCAATATCCTTCTTCGTACCTGTCCACCAGAAACGCTCCTTCAAATCCAAATACATGTTGGTGTTTTCGGGGTGTATTGAGTATGGCGAGTCATGAGCCTCCTGAAATAGTAACTTCCTGATCTCTGCATTATTGGGTACATATACACGATCCTCAAACCATAAAGTTTCGTGCTCATCCTCATGAAAACACTTGGCCTTTCCTTTACTCATCTTCTCCTTTATCTCAGCAATTTCCTTGTCATCCCTCTGAGCTTCTCGAATCTTTCCCAATAATGTAGACTGAACCTCCATTGCTGCAACAAAACCTCTTGGAACTATCTCCAAATGAAGTTCCTTGAGATCGTCAACTAATTCCTGTGGTAATCCTCCGCTTACGAGGGTATTGACATAACTCTTGCGGCTCAAAGCATCTGCTACGACATTGGCCTTTCCTGGATGATAATGCAACTTCATATCATAATCCTTTATAAGCTCCAACCATCTCATCTGCCTGAGATTCAGGTCCTTCTGCGTGAAGATGTACTTCAAACTCTTATGATCCGTGTACACATCACAACGGTTCCCGATAAGGAAATGTCTCCAAGTCTTAAGCGCATGCACTACGACTGCTAACTCCAAATCATGCATGGCATAATTCAACTGATGCGGTCGAAGCTGACGTGAAGCATATGAAACAACTCTTCCATCCTACATCAGTACACCTCCAAGTCCTAAGCGAGAAGCATCGCAATACACTTGGAAATCCTTGCATATATCCGGAAGAATGAGCACTGGGGCTGTAACTAAACATTTCTTCATCTCCTGAAAACTAGCCTCACATTCATCCGTCCATTTAAACTTAGTGTCCTTCTTCAACAACTCCGTCATGGGCTTCGCAATCTTTGAAAAATTCTCAATGAATCTTCGGTAATATCCCACGAGTCCAAGAAAACTGCGGATCTCTCCAACTGAGGTGGGAGCTAACCACTCAGTGACGGATTTAACCTTGGTAGGGTCTACTGCTATACCTTCTCCTGATATAACATGTCCAAGGAATCCAACTTCCTTCAACCAAAACTCACATTTGCTGAACTTGGCATATAGCTGATGTTCCCTGAGCTTCTCGAGAACTAAATGCAAATGCTCCTTGTGCTCCTCTTCATTCTTCGAGTATACCAAAATATCATCGATGAACACCACAACGAACTTATCCAATAACTCCATGAACACCTTGTTCATCATACTCATGAAATAGGCAGGGGCATTAGTCAATCCAAATGACATAACCGTGTACACATATAGCCCGTACCTTGTGGTGAAAGTTGTCTTAGGTATATCCTGTTCTCGGATCTTTAGCTGGTGGTATCCTAATCGTAGATCGATCTTGGAGAATACTTTAGCTCCTTGCAACTGGTCAAACAAATCATGGATCATCGGTAGCGGGTACTTGTTCTTGATCGTCACTTCATTCAATGCACGATAATCAACAACCATTCTCAAAAATCCATCCTTCTTCTCAACCAAGAGCATCCGGGCTCCCCAAGTTGATGAACTTGGTCGAATGTAACCTTTCTCCAATAGCTCCTTGATTTGCTTCTTAATCTCCTCCAGATCATTTGCGGGCATCCGGTATGGCCTCTTCGATATTAGTCTGGTGCCTGGCAACAGCTCTATCGAAAATTCTATGTCTCGATCTGGCGGCATGCCTGATAGTTCCTCTGGAAATACATCCGGGTAATCCTTCACTACGGGCACTTCCTCCTGAACAACTCATGACAGGGAATTCACTTGGGTCCTCCTTGGCGCATGCCTGGATACATACTTGATCCTCTTTCCCTCCGGAGTGGTGAGTAAAATTGACTTACTAGAACAATCGATGTTCCCTCCGTACTTCGATAGCCAACCCATGCTGAGTATTATATCCAATCCTTGTGACTCCAAAAGTATTAGGTCTGAGGGGAAAACATGGCTTCCAATGGTTAAAGGTAACCGATCGCACCATCGGCTGGCCATATACTCTGCTCCTGGCGAGCTTACTAACATGGGTGACCTAAGGGCTAGGGTTGGCAACGTAAACTTATCCACAAATATCCTTGATATGTATGAATGTGATGCACCAGTATCGAAAAGAACAAGACCAGTAAATGACTTAACCAAAAACTTACCGATAACTGCATCTGGCTGCTCTTCAACCTCCTCCACGTTGATATGGTTCACCTGACCTTTGGTGAAGGCGTTGGGCTTCTTCCCAGAACTTCCATTGCCATTTCCATTCTTTGCTTCGGGGCACTCGGTGGCGTAGTGTCCAGTCTTCCCGCACTTGAAACAAGTAATGTGACTTAGATCCTTCTTGGCGGGTGTAGAGGGGTTGGAACGGTTCTGGTTGCTGCTTGCTCCATTCCCATTTCCATTCTTAGGGCCACTGTGGTTATGGGAACTTCCTCCATGATGGGTATGGCCTCCATGGTTATGGGTATATCCTCCCGAGTTCGGGGTAAAACGAGGCTTCTACTGAGCTCCATAATTGTACTTCCCTTGTCCATACTTCCTTTTGCGGCTCTCTATCTGTTGCTACTTCCCTTCAATCATAAGAGCCCTGTCTACCAACTCGTGGTAGTTAGCAAATGTTGCCACCATCAACTGCATACTCAGCTCATCATTCAGTCCTTCCATAAACTTCTCCTGCTTCGCGGCATCTTTGGCCACATCATTTGGGGCATAGCGAGCTAACTTGCTAAACTCATCCACGTACTACCCCACAGTACAATTTCCCTGGCGTAAGTTGCGAAACTCACGCTTCTTCATGCTCATAGCTCCAGTTGAGACATGTGCGGTGCGAAATGCTTGCTAAAACTGATCCCAAGTGACATTGGCTATGGGGAAAATGGTTGTGTAATTCTCCCACCATGAGGCTGTGGGTCCATCCAGTTGGCGTGCGGCAAAACGCACCTTCTCAGCATCTGTGCAACCTGCGGTGGTCAACTCCCTTCCAATCCCGCGGAGCCAGTCATCAGCAACTATCGGCTCGGTGCTACTGGAAAACACCAGCGGATTCAACCTCAGAAAACGATATAAGTTGTCAACTGGGGGTGGTGGCAGCGGGTTGTTGTTGTTGTTGTTGCCTTGGTTCAGTACTAGCAACTGCATCAAGGCATTCTGCTGTTGGATCAACCGAGTGAGCTCCGGTGGGAAGACAAATCCGGGATCACGACACAACCAAAATGCAAATAAAATATGATATGCATATGATGACCTATGTATAACATCCAAATTTAAAATTGGGATGTTACAAAGGCGCCCCCAAGTAGGATGAATCCTACTTGGGGTCCTCCCCATGTGGCGCCCCCCTTCTTTAGATAAGTGCGGGAGGAAGGAAGGAGCAGGTGGCGCCACCCCCCCCCCCCTTTCCTTTCTCTCCTGAGGAGGGAAAGGCAGGAGGGGCCACCCTCCCCTTTCCTTCCCCTAGGGCCAGCCAGCCAAGGAGAGGGCACGCCAGCCCCCTACTGGGCTGGTTTGTCCCCTCCTTTGGCCCATTAGGCCCATACACTTACCGGGGGTGTCCGGAACCCCTTCCGGTGACCCGATGACTACCCGGTGCACTCCGGAACACTTTCGGTGTCCGAATACCATCGTCCTATATATCAATCTTTACCTCTCGACCATTCTGAGAGTCCTTGTCATGTCTGTCATCTCATCTGGGACTCCGAACAACGTTCGGTCACCAAATCATATAACTCATATAACACTATATCATCAACGAACGTTAACCGTGCAGACCCTACGGGTTCGAGAACTATGTAGACATGACCGAGACACCTCTCCGGTCAATAACCAATAGCTGAACCTGGATGCCCATATTGGCTCCTACATATTCTACGAAGATCTTTATCGGTCGAACCTTATGACAACATGCGTAATTCCCTTCGTCTATTTGTATGTTAGTTGCCCGAGATTCGATCGTCAGTATCTTCATACCTAGTTCAATCTCGTTACCGGCAAGTCTCTTTACTTGTTTCGTAATACATCATCTTGCAACTAACTCATTAGTCACTTTGCTTGCAAGGCTTCTTATGATGTGTATTATCGAGAGGGCCCAGAGATACCTCTCCTATACTCGGAGTGACAAATCATAATCTCGATCTATGCCAAATCAACAAACACCTTCAGAGATACCTGTAGAGCATATTTAGGATCACCCAGTTACGTTGTGATGTCTACTATGCAACTTTATTCGTGTAGACACGTGTTGGGCCTCCAAGCGCAGAGTTTTGTAGGACAGTAGCAATTTTACCTCAAGTGGATGACCTAAGGTATATCAATCCGTGGGAGGTGTAGGATGAAGATGGTCTATGTCAAACACCCCTGCAACCAAATACAAGAAATCTCTTGGGTCCCCAACACACCCAATACAATGGCAAAATGTATAGGTGCACTTGTTCGGCGAAGAGATCGTGATAAAAGTGTAATAGTGATGGTAGAAATATATTTTTATAATCTATATAAATAAAAACAGCAAGGTAGCAAATAGGAAACGGGCACAAAAATGGTATGGCAATGCTTGAAAATGAGGCCTAGGGTCCGTACTTTCGCTAGTGCAGTCTCTCAACAGTGCTAATATAATTGGATCATATAACCATACCTCAAAGTGCAACGAAGAAATCACTTTAAAGTTCCTATCTAGCGGAGAACATAAGACATAATTGTTTGTAGGGTACAAAACCACCTCAAAGCTATTCTTTCCGATCAATCTATCCTAGAGTTCGTACTAAAATAACACCAAAGAAAATTCAGATTCGTAATATAGAACTTCAAAGAGTGCCCCAAGATTTCTACCGGAGAAACAGAGACAAGAACGTGCATCAACCCCTATGCATAGATTACCCCAATGTCACCTTGGGAATCCGCGAGTTGAATGCCAAAACATATATCAAGTGAATCAATATGATACCCCATTGTCACCACGAGTATTCATATGCAAGACATATATCAAGTGCTCTCAAATCCATAAAAGTATTCAATCCGATAAAACGAAATCTCAAAGGGAAAACTCAATTCATCACAAGATAGAGAGGGGAAGACACCATATGATCCGACTATATTAACAAAGCCCGCGATACATCAAGACCGTGACATCTCAAGAACACGAGAGAGAAAGATTAAACACATAGCTACTGCTACAAACCCTCAGCCCCGAGGGTGGACTACTCCCTCCTCATCGTGGTGGCCGCCGGGATGATGAAGATGGCCACCGGAGTTGATTCCCCCCTCCAACAGGGTGCCGTAACAGGGTCCAGATTGGTTTTTGGTGGTTACAGAGGCCTGCGGCGGCGGAACTTCTGATCCAGGTTAACCCCCAGGGTTTTCGGAATATTTGGAAATTTATAGGGTAAAGAGGGGGTGCAGGAGGCTACCGAGGTGGGCACAACCCACCTGGGCACGCCTGGGCCCCCAGGCATGCCCTGTTGTGTTATGCCCCCCTCGGGGCATCCCCCAGGTGCTGCTATGGCCCATTGGTGGTCTTCTGGTCCATAAAAAATCCACGAAAAGTTTCGCGGTGTTTGGACTCCGTTTGATATTGATTTCATGCGATGTAAAAAACATGCAAAAAACAACAACTGACACTTGGCACTATGTTAATAGGTTAGTACCAAAAATTGATATAAATTGACTATAAAATGATTATAAAACATCCAAGAATGATAATATAACAACATGGAACAATAAAAAATTATAGATACGTTGGAGACGTATCAGCATCTCCAAGCTTAATTCCTGCTCGTCCTCGAGTAGGTAAGTGATAAAAACAGGATCTTTGATGTGGAATGCTACCTAACATGTCATCTCATATTCTTCTCTTTGTAGCATGGACATTTGGACTTTTATATTGTTCGAAGCAATAGTCTAGTTTTGACATGAGGACTTAAATACTCGAGCATACCAACAAGAAACCATGTCTTTTAAAATATCAACGCTAAAATAAGTTATCCCTAGCCCATCATGCTCAATCATTGATCCATTCATGAAACACACTCGCATATTAGCTACACCCAATGCTCAAGTACGATCATAGTGCCCCCTAGTTGGTGCTTTATAATAGAAGATGGCGACTCAAAATAAAAAAAATTGCATAAAGTAAAAGAAAGGCCCTTCGCGGAGGGTAGTAGGGATTTGTAGAGGTGCGAGAGCTCATAGCGAAAATTGAGAGATAAAACATTTTTAGAGACATACTTTTCCCACCAATGAAGACGACTTAGAGAACCCAACACTTCCATGCTAGATATATCATAGGCGGTTCCCGAACGGAAAATAAAGTTTATTCCTTTTTCAACCATACTTTCACTTTCCATGGCTAACCGTATCCACGGGTGCCCGCCATACTAACACTTCACCATGAATTTATTATTTGATAACATAAAGTAAATTCATTTTTGATTTCAGGACTGGGCATCCCTAATACCTTTGCCTTACTCTCGTGCAATGACAAGTGAATAAACACTCATCGTGAGAATAACACATCTAGCATGGAAAATATTGGCCACCCCTCTCCGCCTCGCGAGCGGTACGAGCACACAAAAGAGAAATTTATTTTGAAAATTAGAGATGGCACATACAAATTTGCTAAGAAAGGCAAAAGAATACCGCATATAGGTAGGTGTAGTGGACTCATGTGGCAAAACTATTTTAAAGGATTTTGGATACACATGTAGTGATCATACTTAGTGTAAAATGAAGACTAGCAAAAGATTGAGAAGGGACCAACCAAGAAACGAATAGTCTCATAAGTGAGCATTGAGCATAATTAACACCGAATAATGCACCACAAGTAGGATGTAATTTCATTGCACAACTATTGACTTTCGTGCTTGCATAGGGAATCACAAACCTTAACACCAATATTCTTACTAAAGCATAATTACTCATCAACATGACTCACATATCACATCATCATATCTCGAAACTATTACAAGGAATCAAGTTTATTTTGTCCAATGATCTTCATGAAAGTTTTTATTATATCCTTCTTGGATATCTATCACTTCGGAACTAATTTTCATGTGTTGCTTTGGATGAGCTCAAACAAATATAAGTGAAGATCATGAGCATAATATTTCTTTCTCTCAAATTAATTTAAGTGAAGCAAGAGAGAATTTCTACAAAAAATATTAAAGAACACCATGCTAAAAAAGATATAAGTGAAGCACTAGAGAAAATGACAAGCTACTCCAAAAAGATATAAGTGAAGCACTAGAGCAATTCCATAGAAAAGAGCTTCGTTGACGGGATGTGAGTGCCGCTTACCTAGCCTCCCTGGCAACTATTTGAGGACTCTATTTTATTTAAAAACTTTCAGATCTAAGTACTTTATTAAAATAGCAAGCAAAAAAAATGACATTCCAAGGATATCACACATCATGTGAAGAAGCAAAAACTTAGGCTCAACCGATACTAACCGATAATTGTTGGTGAAGAAAGGTGGGATGCCTACCAGGGCATCCCCAAGCTTAGCTGCCTGAGACTTCTTGAAATATTATCTTGGGGTACCTTGGGCATCCTCAAGCTTGAACTTTTGTGTCTCCTTAATTCCTTTTATATCACGGTTTCCTAAATCTTAAAAACTTCATCCACACAAAACTCAACAAGAACTCATGAGATAAGTTAGTATAAACCAATGCAAAAACTTTATCATTCTTTACTGTAGAAAATCACTAAAATTATTATTAAACATTGCATACTAAATTCATCTGCATATTTAATACTCCTATCCTCAAATAGAATCATTAAACGAGCAAACATATGCAAACAATGCAAACATAACAGCAATCTGCCAAAACCATACAGTCTGTAAAGAATGCGATATTCATCATACTTCACTAACTCCAAAAATTATGAAAAAATTACCACACTTTAGAAAATTTATCATATATTATTTTTCAAAAAATTTCAACATTTTATCACATTCTCACTTTTCTAGGTAATTTTTGTAACATCGATAAACTTTCTGTTTTAGAACAGCAACATGTAGACTTGTAAAATAAGCATAGTAAAGGCTATCAATGCCACTTTTATTGAAATAAAAGATGCAAAAAATAATTCTAAATAACAGCCAACAAATCCTAACAATATAAAATGATGCTCCAAGCAAAACACATATCATGTGACGAATGAAAACATAGCTCCAAGTAAGGTTACCGATAATGTTGGAGACGAAAGAGGGGATGCCTTCCGGGGCATCCCCAAGCTTAGTTTCTTGGATCTTCCTTGAATATTAACTTGGGGTGCCTTGGGCATACCCAAGCTTAGGGTCTTGCCACTCCTTATTCTCCTCAAAACTTGAAAACTTCAATCACGCAAAACTTAACGGAACTTTGTGAGATAGGTTAGTATGATAGAGAGCAAACCATTTCACTTTTGGTACTGTCAAAGACAAGATTCATAACTGTTCTCACACAATGCCTACTGTAGCATATCATTTCCACAATTTATATTTAGCAATATAAGCCATGGAAACTAGAAAACAAGCAAACTATGCATTGAAAACAGACTCTATCAAAAACAAAACAGTCTGTAGTAATCTGTACTCCAACCATATTTTGTACTACTCCAAAAATTCTGAAAAAATAGGAAAACCTGGGAAATTTGTCTATTAATCTTCTGCAAAAAGAATCAGCATTTTATCATGCTTCTGTTCAAATGAGAATTGTTTTCCTGAGTGTCTGTTTTTCAGCAAGATCAAATCAACTATCACCATAATCCATCCCAAAGGTCTTACTTGGCACTTTATTGAAACGAAAGCAATAAAACATGATTAATACAGTATCTTTATCATGTGAACACACAAAAACAGTAGGTAAAAGTGTTGGGTTGTCTCCCAACAAGCGCTTTTCTTTAATGCCTTTTAGCAAGGCATGATGATTTCAATGATGCTCGCATAAAGGATAAGAATTAAAACACAAAGAGAGCATCATGAAGCATATGACTAGCACATTTAAGTCTAACCCACTTCCTATGCATAGGGATTTTGTGAGCAAACAACTTATGGGACCAAGAATCAACTAGCATAGAAGACAAAACAAGCACAACTTCAAGATTTTCAACACATAGAGAGGAAACTTGATATTATTGCAATTCTTACAAGCATAAATTCCTCCCTCATAATAATTTTCAGTAGCATCACGAAGAAATTCAACAATATAACCATCACATAAGGCACTCTTTTCATGATGCATAATCATTGAAACTTGTTACTCTCCACATAAGCAAATTTATTCTCGTCGATAGTAGTGGGAGCAAACTCAACAAAAAAACTATCATATGATTGAAAATTAAAATCATGATGACAAGTTTCATGGTTATCATTATTCTTTAAAGCATACATGTCATCACCATAAGCATCATAGATAGCAACTTTGTTATCATAGTCAATTGAAACCTCTTCCAAAGTAGTGGATTCATCATTAAATAAAGTCATAGCCTCTCCAAATCCACTTTCATCAATATAATCATCATAAATAGGAGGCATGCAATCATTATAACAAATTTGCACATCAAATCTTGCGGGACTAAAAATATCATCTTCATCAAACATAGCATCCCCAAGCTTATGGCTTTGCATATCATTAGCATCATGGATATTCAAACAATTCATACTAACAACATTGCAATCATGCTCATCATTTATACCAAACATTCTATTGAATTCTTGTTCTATCAATTGAGCACAATTTTCCTTTCCATCATTTTCACGAAATACATTATAAAGATGAATAATATGATGCCACCTCATTCCTTTTTTTGTAGTTTTCTATTATAAACCAAACTAGTGATAAAACAAGAAACTAAAAGATTCGATTGCAAGATCTAAAGATATACCTTCAAGCACTCACCTCCCTGGCAACGGCGCCAGAAAAGAGCTTGATGTCTACTACGCAACTTTATTCATGTAGACACGTGTTGGGCGTCCAAGCGCAGAGTTTTGTAGGACAGTAGCAATTTTCCCTCAAGTGGATGACCTAAGGTTTATCAATCCGTGGGAGGTGTAGGATGAAGATGGTCTCTCTGAAAATAACATGCAACCAAATACAAGAAATCTCTTGTGTCCCAACACACCCAATACAATGGCAAATTGTATAGGTGCACTAGTTCGGTGAAGAGATGGTGATAAAAGTGTAATAGTGATGGTAGAAATATATTTTTATAATCTGAATAAATAAAAACAACAAGGTAGCAAATAGTAAACGGGCACAAAAATGGTATTGCAATGCTTGAAAATGAGGCCTAGGGTCCGTACTTTTGCTAGTGCAATCTCTCAACAGTGCTAATAAAATTGTATCATATAACCATCCCTCAAAGTGCAACGAAGAAATCACTCCAAAGTTCCTATCTAGCGGAGAACATAAGAGGAATTGTTTGTAGGGTACGAAACCACCTCAAAGCTATTCTTTCCGATCAATCTATCCTAGAGTTCGTACTAAAATAACACCAAAGAAAATTCAGATTCATAATATTCAATCCAACGCAAAGAACTTCAAAGAGTGCCCCAAGATTTCTACCAGAGAAACAAAGACAAGAACGTGCATCGAGCCCTATGCATAGATTACCCCAATGTCACCTCAGGAATCCACGAGTTGAATGCCAAAACATATATCAAGTGAATCAATATGATACCCCATTGTCACCACGAGTATTCATATGCAAGACATATATCAAGTGCTCTCAAATCCGTAAAAGTATTCAATCCGATAAAACGAAATCTCAAAGGGAAAACTCAATTCATCACAAGATAGAGAGGGGAAAACACCATATGATCCGACTATATTAACAAAGCCCGTGATACATCAAGATCGTGACATCTCAAGAACACGAGAGAGAGAGAGAGAGAGAGAGAGAGAGAGAGATTAAACACATCGCTATTGGTACAAACCCTCAGCCCCGAGGGTGGACTACTCCCTCCTCATCGTGGTGGCCGCCGGGATGATGAAGATGGCCACTGGAGTTGATTCCCCCCTCTGGCAGGGTGCGGGGATGGGGTCTAGATTGGTTTTCGGTGGCTACAGAGGCCTACGGCGGCGGAACTTTTGATCTAGGTTAACCCCCAGGGTTTTCAGAATATTTGGGAATTTATAGGGTAAAGAGGGGGTGCAGGAGGCCACCGAGGTGGGTACAACCCACCCGGGGGCGCCTGGGACCCCAGGCGCGCCCTGGTGGGTTGTGCCCCTCTCGGTGCACTCCCCAGGTGCTGCTCTAGCCCATTGGTGGTCTTCTGGTCCATATAAAATACACAAAAAAATTGTGGTGTTTGGACTCCATTTGATATTGATTTCCTGTGATGTAGAAAACATGCAAAAAAACAGCAAGTGGCACTTGGCACTACGTCAATAGGTTAGTACCAAAAAATGATGTAAAATGACTATAAATGATTATAAAACATCCAAGAATGAGAATATAACAGCATGGAACAATCAAAAATTATAGATACATTGGAGACGTATCACGTTGTGACGTTTGATAGGACACAAGGTATTCCTCTGGTATCCGAGGGTTGCATAATCTCATAGTCGAAGGAATATGTATTTGAGATTAAGAAAGCAGTAGCAATAAACTAAACGATCAATATGCTAAGCTAAGGGATGGGTCTTGTCCATCACATCATTCTCCTAATGATGTGATCCCATTATCAAATGACAACACATGTCCATGGTTAGGAAACCTTAACCATCTTTGTTCAACGAGCTAGTATAGTAGAGGCTTACTAGGGACACGGTTTTTGTTTATGTATTCACACATGTATTTAAGTTTCCAATCAATACAATTCTAGCATGAATAATAAACCTTTATCATGATTAAGGAAATATAATAATAACCATTTTATTATTGCCTCTAGGGCATATTTCCATCATTCTCCCACTTGCACTAGAGTCAATAATCTAGTTCACATCGCCATGTGATTAACATCCATAGTTCTCGTCGTCATGTGACCGACACCCAAAGAGTTTACTAGAGTCAATAATGTAGTTCACATCGCCATGTGATTAACATCCAAAGAGTACTAAGGTGTGATCATGTTTTTCTTGTGAGAGATGTTTAGTCAACGGGTCTGTCACATTTAGATTCTTATGTATTTTGCAAATTTCTATGTCTACAATGCTCTGCATGGAGCTACTCTAGCTAATTGCTCTCACTTTCAATATGTATCCTAATTGAGACTTAGAGTCTTCTGAATCAGTGTCAAAGCTTGCACTGATGTAACTCTTTACGACGAACTCTTTATCACCTCCATAACCAAAAAATATTTTCTTAGTCCTCTTAGGTAACTAAGGATAATTTTGACCGTTGTCCAGTAATCTAATCTTGGATCACTATTGTACCCCCTTACCAAACTCATGGCAAGGTACACAATAGGTCTGGTACACAGCATGGCATACTCTATAGAACCTATGGTTGAGGCATAGGGAATGACTTTCATTCTCTCTCTATCTTCTGCCGTGGTCGGGCTTTGAGTCTTACTCAACTTTACACCTTGCAACACATGCAAGAACTCTTTCTTTGACTGATCTATTTTGAACTTCTTCAAAACTTTGCCAAGGTATGTACTTTGTGAAAGTCATATTAAGCGTCTCGAACTATCCCTATAGATCTTGATGCCCAATATATAAGCAGCTTCACCGAGGTCTTTCATTGAAAAATTCTTATTCAAGTATCATTTTATGCTATCCAGAAATTCTATATCATTTCCAATCAATAATATGTCATCCACATATAATATCAGAAATGCTACAGAGCTCCCACTCACTTTCTTGTAAATATAGGCTTCACCGTAAGTCTGTATAAAACCATATGCTTTGATGACCTCATCAAAGCATATGTTCAACTCCGAGATGCTTGCACTAGTCCATAGATGGATCGCTGGAGCTTGCACACTTTGTCAGCACCTTTAGGATCGACAAAACCTTCTGGTTGCATCATATACAACTCTTCTATAAGAAATCCATTAAGGAATGCAGTTTTGACGTCCATTTGCCAGATTTTGTAATTATAAAATGCGGCAATTGCTAACATGATTCGGATAGACTTAAGCATCGCTACAGGTGAGAAAGTCTCATCGTAGTCAACTCCTTGAAGTTGTCGAAACCCTTTTGCGACAAGTCGAGCTTTATAGACAGTGATATTACCATCAACGTATGTCTTCCTCTTGAAGATCCATTTATTTTCAATGGCCTGCCGATCATCGGGCAAGTCCACCAAAGTCCACACTTTGTCCTCATACATCGATCCTATCTCAGATTTCATGACCTCAATCCATTTTCGAAATCTGGGCGCATCATAGTTTCTTCATAGTTCGTAGGTTCACTGTTGTCCAACAACATGACTTCCAGGACAGGATTGCCATACCACTCTAGTGCGGAACGTTTTTTGATCGACCTACGAGGTTCAGTAATAACTTGATATTAAGTTTCATGATAATCATCATTTGCTTCCTCTCTAGTTGGTGTAGGCATCACGGGAACGGCTTCCCCTAATGTACTACCTTCCAATTTGAAAGAAGGTACAACTACCTCATCAAGTTCTACTTTCCTCCCACTCACTTCTTTCAAGAGAAACTCCTTCTCTAGAAAGGACCCATTCTTATCAACAAAGATTTTTCCTTCGGATATGTGGTAGAAGGTATACCAAATAGTTTCTTTCGGGTATCCTACGAAGACGCACTTCTCCGCTTTGGCTTCGAGCTTATCAGGCTGAAGCCTTTTGACATAAGTGTCGCATCCCCAAACTTTTAAGAAACGGCAGCTTAGGTTTCTTGCCAAACCACAGTCTATATGGTGTCGTCTCAACGGATTTAGGCAGTGCCCTATTTAACGTGGATGCGGCTGTCTCTAATGCATAACCCCCAAATGATAGTGGTAAATCGGTAAGAGACATCATAGAACGCACCATACACTACTGCAGGATGGTCCAAATGCGATAGTCCAATCAGAGACCCTTCGACGAAACTATGTGCGATGCATCAATCACAAACGCTGATGTAATAAAACCGTCAAAAAAGATGCAAAACATTTGCGATGGCGGCGACATCAAACACGGTTCATATTAGATTTGCGTGTGCGATGAGTGCCAAATGGTTAATCCAAAAGAACTGTTTGTGATGATGCAGAACAACAAAAACGGGCAGCCAGTTGAGGGTGTGTGTGATATACGGCATACAGTTCACTAGGATGAACTGTGTGTGATTAGGTAACACAATGGAAATGGTTCAACTGAACAAGATGTGTGTAATACGTGGCAAACAGGTCTGTAATCAGAAATATGTGCGAAGACCAATAATAACACAGACGATTGCTGCTAGTAAGCTGTGTGATTTGCTCTGTCTACATATATATAACTGAAATAATAATCCAATTACATAAGTGACTATACAGATCATTCGCACACACCTCAATAAATAATTGGATGCATTATAAAGTAGGAGAAACGATCGTCTAGTCATCTACTTCTTGTGACGCTCTCGCCACAGCTCTGTGGATCGATCCCTCATCTGGGGCAGGAAGAAGACACTTCCTCATTTCAATGATCCGCCTATACATCTTGTAGCTTGTGTATGCGTCCTTGGCCGCGTACTTGACGTGTTGTTCATCCAGTCTCTCATGTCAAACATTGTGCCAGGCGTTCTTGTCCTTCTTGCTCTCATCCTTCATCTTCATGTAGTAGGGGTCGATCATCGCCGAGCCGAGGTCAACCAGGGAGTTCAATTTGTTGTTCTCGCTGCCCCAGACCTTGTAGTGGTGCTGGATGTGGACAAGATTCGGGCATTTCAAGCCCGAAACCTTGAGCATTTTTAGATCGTTGGTGGTGTCCACCGTAGCGAAACTGTAGTTGGAGCTGTTGATAAACCTGGAGAAACACTCGCAAGGCCTTGTGGCTAGGTGGTAGTGGTAGACGAGGACGTCATGTTGCACGCACAACTGGGCGACGACAACCTTTTGATCGTGCCCAGCACGACCGATGGTGTACTCTAGGTCGAAGCCGACCACTTGGTACTTGTCCTTGGCAAGGAACTGCTCCATAGTTTGGATGGAGCTCTCCACCGAGACCGGATCGTTCGTGTACACCACTAAGAGGGCCTTCCCACTCACATGGGTGTCCACTACGTGATGCGTGGTGAACTTCCCGCCATTGTCGTCGTTGGCCGCTGGGAGCGCCATTGGAACCGCTGGATGTCCTCTCTGTATGTGTCATCGTGGGTGTGCTTATTGTGTCGTATGAGGCGAGAGATGAAGGTAAATGGCCGCAGGAATAAATGGGGGTCAGACGGCCTGGATTGTCGGTGCGTCCGCATGATAGTTTTTGTAGCGGGTAACTGCATCGTCGCGCCGCGTCCGGCGCAACCGTATGCACACAAACGTGCATGATCGTGCGCCGACCCCAAACACTGGCAGCGGGCATGGAGGGACGAGGGCAGAGCACCCGGAGGGACGCGAGAGCAGAGCGCGTGCGGCGGGACGCGAGCAGAGCATGCTGCAGCCGCCTCAACTGCAAGCAACCACACGCATAGAGCAGTTGAACATGCAGGAATGGTCGCATACAAGCCGGCCGACAGTTGCGTCGCTTCGTAGAGAGCGGCCGTGTGCTACTACCTCTGTCTTGGTCTATAGTCCCCATTATATTCTGTGCCATACTTTGCCCTTAAATTTAACCAACAAAATGTTAATGCATGTTATAAATTATATAATTGGAAACTATGTTGAAATACGAATCCAACTATATAATCTTTGGCGACATGCATTCATATTTTATTAGTTAAATCCTACTTAAAAACCAGGATGGGGCTATAGTAGGTAATTAAATCGCAAACATTTTTTATCAACCGTATGTGTACATGGCCTTTCGTTCTCCTCTCACACGTCTTGTCACCCCGTTGCCGCAGACGGCTTACAGTGCAAGCTTGTGCAACGCGCGGGGGTGTTCTTTAGGCCAAACGGTGCCTCGAAGTGGCGCCAATGAATCGTCGGTGAGCCCGTTCCCGCACAACCTCGCAGGTTCGCGCGCAAGCTTCCCGCCCGACTCGGTGAAATCTCCGAAAATCCCAATGCTTACCGGCCTGCTATATAAACCCTCACGGCCGGCGAGTCCTACGTCGCATTTTCCCCTCCCTCCCTATAGTTTATCTTGTCTGCTTCTCCCACAATTTCCAATGGCACTGGCCCGTCGTTGTGCTCAGCCACTCTGCCATCAACAAAGGACAACTCTAGCTGGGAGGCTGTCAGTGTCCTGGGAACGGGGGTCCCCAGGCTTGCCTACCTGCGGCCCACGGCGTGGCTCCACGAGTGACCCTGTACGGCCCATCTTCACCAGCAAACACTCAAGACCCTCGCGAGGGGCCAAGCCTCGCGAGGTGGACGACGCAAGACCTCCTTGGGTGCGGCCTCACCAGGCTGGCTCGCGAGGCGCGGAGAGATCAAGGAAAGGGACACCTTGCGAGGTTCCTGTGACATAAACCATGACGACCAGAGCCAGGTGGGCGCCAGCTCGCGCATCGTCTTTGCTTCCTCTTTGGTGCTAAAGAGGCAAGCGCAGCCGAGGAGTCCCGAGGCATCAGGCAAAGGATTCCATATCAGTGCAACGAGAACAAGATCAGCAGGACGACAGGACGGAGATCACCGTGGATCCCAAGACGGCATCACCACCAGAGCCTTTGGCAGGTGAAGACCACCTTTAGTCAGGATAACTTGTACTAGTTGTCTCCCTTCAAATCTAGCCGTTGTGGGATCCCTTCCCGCCTAATATTTGGGAAGAGGACCAGGCCCCCTATAAATAGGACTAACCACCACCATAGAAGGGGACGGATCATTCGGACCACCCTTGCACCCACCAGCTCACCGAACTCAAGAACACCTCTCCTCAGGAGGCTGTTCTTCCCTTGTACTTGTTCATCCTCAGCCTACAAGGCAATCCACCACACCACACTGGAGTAGGGTATGACAACACATCGGTGGCCCGAACTAGTATAAATCTTGTGTCCCGGTGTTCAGCGAGTTCGACACGCTGAACCTTGAGATATTGGTGAGGGCGTGAGCTAGGTGGAGGAGTGATCCTCGTGCGCACCCCAGTGTTCGAACCTCAAGGGCTTTGCCGGAACCCGAAATCCAACATTTGGCGCGCCAGGTAGGGGTGCACCGAAGCCTTCCTTCCGTCGAACCACGCTCCCCCACCACCGCGCCTTTCCCCCATGGCCGGCATTGCTCTTCCAGCTACGATGACGGATGCCCATGGCGGGCCCGGGGGCTCCGAGCCTTAGCCCCCGCCTTACGAGGGGTGCAGTGGCCACCCAAGTTCAAGCCGGAGATGCCGCCGCGCTATGACGGCGCGGCGGACCCGTCGGCGTTCCTGCTGGCGTATGAAGAGGTTGTTGAGAGAGTCCTAGATTAGGGGCTGTCCAGATAGCCGGACTATAACCTTTGGCCGGACTCCTGGACTATGAAGACACAAGATTGAGGACTTCGTCCCGTGTCCGGATGGCACTTTCCTTGGCGTGGAAGGCAACCTTGGCGATACGGATATGTAGATCTCCTCCCATTGTAACCGACTCTGTGTAACCCTAGCCCTCTCCGGTGTCTATATGAACCGGAGGGTTTTAGTCCGTAGGACGAACAACAATCATACCATAGGCTAGCTTCTAGGGTTTAGCCTCTCTGATCTCGTGGTAGATCTACTCTTGTACTACCCATATCATCAATATTAATCAAGCAGGAGTAGGGTTTTACCTCCATCGAGATGGCCCGAACCTGGGTAAAAACATCGTGTCCCTTGTCTCCTGTTACCATCCGCCTAGACGCGCAGTTCGGGACCCCCTACCCGAGATTCGCCGGTTTTGACACCGACATTTGGTGCTTTCATTGAGAGTTCCTCTGTGTCGTCACCTTTAGGCCCGATGGCTCCTTCGATCATCAACAATGATGCGGTCCAGGGTGAGACTTTCTCCCCGGATAGATCTTCGTATTTGGCGGCTTTGCACTGCGGGCCAATTCGCTTGGCCATCTGGAGCAGATCGAAAGCTACGCCCCTGGCCATCAGGTCAGGTTTGGAAGTTTGAACTACACGGCTGACGTCCGCGGAGACTTGATCTTCGACGGGTTCGAGCCACAGCCGAGCGCGCCGCACTGTCACGATGGGCATGATCTAGCTCTGCCGCCGAACAGTGCCTTGAAGGCCGCACCAGTGTCCGCTCCGACCCTTAGCTCGGAGCCGACTGCGCCAATCAAGGACGAGTGGCTGGACACCGCCTCGGGGGCTGCAATCTCTATGGCGATCGAGCCAAACACCAGCCTTGTCCATTGCGAAGCTCGTGACTCCAAGGTGCCGGACTCCCCTCTGGACTCCGAACCTTCCGCACCCCTGCCAATCAAATCTGATTGGGCGCCGATCATGGAGTTCGCCGCCGCGGACATCTTTCAGCACTCGCCCTTCGGCGACATCCTGAATTCACTAAAGTCTCTCTCTTTATCAGGAGAGCCCTGGCCGGACTATGGCCAGCAAGGTTGGGATGCGAACGACGAAGAAATTCAAAGCCCACCCACCACCCACTTCGTAGCCACTGTCGATTATTTAATGACATGCTCGACTTCGACTCCGAAGACATCGACGGTATGGACGCCGATGCAGGAGACGACCAAGAACCAGCGCCTATAGGGCACTGGAAGGCCACCTCGTCATATGACATATACATGGTGGACACCCCAAAAGAAGGGAAGGGCGATGGAACAACGGAGGATGACCCCTCCAAGAAGCAGCCTAAGCGTCGGCGTCAGCGGCGCCGCTCTAAATCCCGCCAAAGCAAAATGGCGATTCCGGCACGGGAGATAATAACACCCGAACAGGTCAAGACAACCCCTCCAAAGCAGGATTCAGCATAGGAGGATGGAGAAGCCAACCCTCATGAGAGAGCGGCGCATGAGAGGTAGAGGACGATAATTACATGCCTCCCTCCGAAGACGAGGCAAGCCTCGACGACGGCGAATTTGTCGTGCTCGAGGATCCCGTCGAACAAGAGCGCTTTGAAACGTAGGGCTTATGGCCACGGCGCAGCCTCAAGAAAAACAGCAACAACTTAGAGCTGACCAAGACTTGCTAGCCGACAGATGGATGAAGTCCTTGCGGTCAAGAGTACTGAACTCGAACGCCTCCAAGAGCTACCCAAAGCGCAGGCTGCTACCCGATTAGAGGAGGAAGCACCTAAACCTACATCACCAGCGCACGACGCGGCCGACCGGCCACCTCGTGGCCGCGAAAGAGAGGCCTCTCGGCCCTCCACTCAAGCCGCACCCCGCCGTCGCTCCAAAAATACCAAGGCACGGGGAAATGCGCCAGACCTGCGAGATATATTGGAGGACAAGGCAAGGCAAACAAGATCGATCTACGGATCGCGTGGGCGCCCCATGACACGTGACAATAACCGTCATGCCGGATATGGCAATTCCGACCGGGCCGAACACAATAGACAAAACTCATTTGAGCTACGTCGTGATATAGCCCAGTACAGAGGCGCCGCACACCCACTATGCTTCATAGATGAAGTAATGGATCATCAAATCCCCGAGGGTTTCAAACCCGTAAACATCGAATCATACGATGGCACAACAGATCCCGCGGTGTGGATCGAGGATTATCTCCTTCATATCCACATGGCCTGCGGTGATGATCTACACGCCATCAAATACCTCCCACTCAAGCTTAAAGGACCAGCTCGGCATTGCTTAACAGCTTGCCAGCAGAGTCAGTTGGTTGTTGGGAGGACCTGGAAGCCGCATTCCTCGACAATTTCCAGGGCACCTATGTGCGATCACCAGATGCCGATGACCTTAGCCACATAATTCAGCAGCCAGAGGAATCGGCCAGACAATTCTGGACACGGTTCCTAACCAAGAAAAATCAAATAGTCGACTGTCCAGACACAGAGGCCCTCGCAGCCTTCAAACATAACATCTGTGACGAGTGGCTTGCCCGGCACCTAGGACAGGAAAAGCCGAAATCCATGGCAGCCCTCACAACACTCATGACCCTCTTTTGCGCGGGAGAAGACAACTGGCTAGCTCGTAGTAATAACATGACCAAGAGCCCTGGTAATTTGGATATCAAGGATAGCAATGGCAGGTCGCGTCGCAACAAGCACAAGCGCCGCATTAACGGTGATAATGCTAAGGATACGGCAGTTAATGTCAGATTCAGAGGCTCTAAACGCGGTTAGCGGAATAAGCCATTTAAAAATAATACTCCGGGCCCGTCTAGTTTGGACCGAATACTCGATCGCTCATGCCAGATACACGGCACCCCCGAAAAACCAGCCAATCACACCAACAGGGATTGTTGGGTGTTCAAGCAGGCAGGCAAGTTAAATGCCGAAAACAGTGACAAGGGGCTGCATAGCGATGACGAGGAGGAGCCCCGGCCGCCGAACAATAGGGGACAGAAGGGCTTCCCCCCACAAGTGCGGACGGTGAACATGATATACGCAACCCACATACCCAAAAGGGAGGGGAAGCGAGCACTAAGGGACGTATATGCGTTGGAGCCAGTCGCCCCAAAGTTCAACCCATGGTCCTCCTGCCCGATCACCTTTGATCGAAGGGACCACTCCACTAGCATCCGCCATGGCGGATTCGTCGCATTGGTTCTAGACCCAATCATTGACGGATTTCACCTCACTAGAGTCCTTATGGACGACGGCAACAGCCTGAACCTGCTTTATCAGGATACAGTGCAAAAAATGGGCATAGATCCTCAAGGATTAAACCCACAAAGACGACCTTTAAAGGCGCCATACCAGGTGTAGAGGCCAACTGCACAGGCTCGCCATACACTTGAGGTGGTCTTCAATCCCGGATAATTTCCGAGCGAGGAGTTAATCTTCGACATAGTCCCGTTCCGCAGTGGCTATCACACACTGCTCGGGCGAACCGCATTTGCAAAGTTCAATGCGGTGCCGCACTATGCATACATCAAGCTCAAGATGCTAGGCCCTCGAGGAGTCATTACGGTTAATGGAAACACCGAACGCTCTCTCCGAACGAAGGAGCATATGGCGGCCCTCGCGGCGGAAGTACAAAGTAGCCACTCAAGGCAATTCTCCAGTCCGGCTATTAAACGTCCGGACACCGTCAAGCGCGCCCGGAGTAACCTACAACAAGACCGCCTGGCACGTTCCGAGCACGCGTAGCAATGCAGACGCAACCCCAGCCCTCGCGAAATTGCGAAACTAGTACTACGCGTACATAATTACGCTCTGGAAATACCATGGGCATAGGGGGAGGGGCGCGACCACGGCATGCCCAAAATGCGGCTCAACCGCACTAGGGGTTCCCGATTGTGTCATTCTTTTTTCTTACTTTCAGGACTCCACTCTCCGTAAGGCCTGTCCGGCAGTACAATCGCCGAACACACGATGCAACAGCCAGGGAGGCAGAAAGCTACGTCGAATGTCAAGGTGGTCTCTATAATGAGCTAAATACCTGTCTTACATACCATCCCGCAGCTCGCCTCTGGAGGGGGACATGTCAAATAGTCCCATCTCTTGCTTATCGCACTATTTGTATCGTTCCGCTTTTACCGCAGCCTTTTCGAATAAACAATACATAGCTTTTGTCTATTATTGCATTCCTTTTTATGTGAATATGTTCAGTTATGACATTATGCAACTGTACACTTTGGTACCGCTAATACACCAGGGGCTTAAGTACCCTGAATATGGTGTGAGAAGTCCGAACACTCTCACGAAAAGCGGCACCCGAACTTATAGCATTATATGCATCGGCTTCAATCATGTCTTGGGTCAATAGTTGGGTTTGCCTGCCCCATGTTTTGGTACCTTACGCCCGTTATATCGCTAAGGTAGCGCTGGCGTAACTACTGCGATTGTGCCCCGGTTGAGCTGGGTTAAGCACCTCAGTAGAGAAAGCAAAAACTAATTGTCATGATAGGGCGAGAGCTTGTCGCTCTTCGAGAGGTTTCGAGTCCCTAAAGACTTATGTCGCTTAGAGCGAGGAGCTGGCTTTGTCTGGCCTAGGCGTGGATAGCGCCCCAAAATCGGGTCTTCCGAAATTTAAAATTATAGAATTCTATGCCTAAGTGAGAGTGATAAAGCATTATAGTCCGATTGCCTTTTTCGTTGTGCTGAGCGCCTCCCTCGAAGGACCCAAGAATGGGAACAAGAGCGCTCAGGTTTATCCCGAACACCCCAAAGACTGTGGCATGGGGGCGAAGCCGACGACTCGCCATCTCTCAGATTTAATAAACGGGCGCATGAAGGTAATATTTTAAATTCAAAAGCGTTGCTTAGCGATATGAACAAGTTTTCAGCGCAGGATAACACGAGCGAAGTTTACTCATAAATTACATCTTTGGAACATTCATCCGCCACAAGGCGGCACCTTCAGACGCCTCATAATACATCTCGGGCTTGCGATGCTCCTTGCCCTGCGGTGGCCCATCTGTCACCAGCTTCTCAGCATCCATCTTGCCCCAGTGCACTTTAACACGGGCAAGGGCCCTACGGGCGCCTTCGATGCATACGGAGCGCTTGATGACTTCAAGTCGTGGACAGGCATCCGCCAGCCGCCTCACCAGCCCAAAGTAGCTCCCAGGCATGACCTCCCCAGGCCATAGCCGGACTATAAGGCCCTTCAGGCCTGTTCGCCACCTTATGGAGCTCGACCAGCTGCTTCACTGGTCGCTCAAGGGCACTGGGTGTCCGCCTCAAAGATACTTGAGACCAGAACACCTTCTCCGCCGAGCTCCCTCCTCACTCAAGAGTAGGCGGCAGCGTCGGACACACTGCGGGGCAGATCTGTGAATGCTCCTGGAGAGCTCCGGACTCGGGTAAGTAACAAGTAATTCACTTTCACGTGCTTGCTTTGCATAAAGAATGCCTTACCCGCCGCTATCTTCTTCATCGCCTCAATTACTAGTTTGGTGTTTTTTCATGAGAGCCTGGAGCTCTTGCTGCACCTCCACCACCCGTGCCTCCTGCTTTTCTCGCTCGATGCGCTCCACGGCCGCATTTTCTTTGGCCTTGGACATCGCTTTCTTCAGGGTTGCCACCTGGGTTGTGGCCCCTGTAATACTCACGCTGGTCCTGTCATTTTTGCAACCACATCTTTTTTATATATTTACATAAGGTATTACTTACCTTCCTTGTCCTCGAGCTGCTTCTTGGCAAGGCCGAGCTTGTTCTCGGACCGCTCGAGGCTCTGCTTCAGTGCATGGACCTCCATAGTCAGTGCGGCAGAGGTCAGCAGCGCAGCCTGCATTCCCATATTGACATACTTATGTTAGACTCCTGCGTATATCTTTTTGATCCTCAGTTCGGCTTTTCTTTCCGAACACCAAACTGAGCATTAGGGGCTACTGTCTATGCGGTAATATTTTTACATATCTTAAATACATACCTCAAAGCCTGTTAGAAGGCTGGCACGAGCTTGACCAGCCCGCTCTTGGCGGACTGAACCTTCTGGATCACCGCACTCATAATAGTGCGGCGCTCCTCGTCGATGGAGGCGCCGTTAAGCACCTCCAGCAGATTATCCGGTGCCTCCAGTTGGACAGAGGTCACCGGCGTCGTAGGCTTGCCCTTCTTGCTAGGGGGGCGCTTGCCGGACTCCAGAACCATTGAAGGTTCCGGTGCGGTGTCCGGCCCAGGGCCGGACTTGGAGCCCTTGGGGGTTTTGTCCCCTTTGCGCCTGGAGTCCGGGAGGTCACCCTGCGGCGCCTCCAGGACCACCTCCTCCTGGCTTGGACCCTTTTGGGACTCCACCTCAGCATCATCCGCAGGGGGAGGGGAGGAGGCGGCCGGAAGTGAAGTGCTATTCACATCCGACGAGCTTAAGGAGCCGCTCGACGACACGCCGACCTGGGCTCGGGGCGGACTGCATGATTATATTCGGCGTCAGAAGATACTGTGCAATAAAGGAACGCCATGAGTTATTCTGGTATCCGGATACTTACGATTTTGCCAGGGCTTGGCCCTGGATGGCCACTCCTCTTTGCCGTCATCGGCGTTGGTGGAGTAGTCCAGAGGAAGGGTCCTTCCCTTCTTGGACCCTCCTCCCCCCTAGTTGTGGCGGCCTTTCTTTTCTTCTCTCCCCCCGCTGGGGGAGAGACCTCTCTTTCCTCCTCCTCGTTTTCGTGGGAGGAGTCCGCCTCGGAGTCATCGGACGATGAGTCCTACACCATCAGGCACCGTGAATTCTTTCGAGTTCCCGTGGCCTTCTTCTTGGCCTTCTTCTCCAACACCACGTAAGGCGCTAGAACCAACAACCCCATCAAGCGGGCGTCCGCTGGGTCTTCGGGCAAGGGGGCCGGACAGTTGATCTGCCCGGACGTCTTCTGCCAATCCTGTCAAAGGTAAGGGAGTTTAGATCCCGCATAGAGTCAAACTATGAAAAACAAGTATCCCGTAAAGGGTAAAATAGCTTACCGCATTGGCTTGATGCTACGCACTGAATCCGCGATCCTCGGTAGCGGATGCGGGAGCCTCGGCGCCCTTGAACAGCACCTTCCAGGCTTCTTCGTACGTAGTGTCGAAGAGCCAGCTCAGGGTTCGGTGCTGTGCCGGATTAAACTCCCACAAGCTGAAAGCCCGTTGTTGGCACGGGAGGATCTGGCGGATGAGCATGACTTGGACTACGTTGACGAGTTTGAGCTTCTTGCTCACCAAGTTTTGGACGCAGGTTTAGAGTCCGGTCAGCTCTTCCGAATTACCCCACGACAGGCCCTTCTCTTTCCAGGAAGTGAGCCGCGTGGGGATGCCAGATCGGAATTCGGGGGCCGCTGCCCATTCAGGGTCACGCGGCTCGGTGATGTAGAACCACCCCGATTGCCACCCGTTTATGGTCTCTATGAAGGAGCCCTCGAGCCATATGACGTTGGGCATCTTGCCCACCATGGCACCTCCGCACTCTGCTTGGCGGCCGCCCACTACCTTCAGCTTGACATTGAAGGTCTTCAGCCATAAGCCGAAGTGGGGCTGGATGCAGAGGAAGGCCTCGCACACGACGATGAACGCCGAGATGTTGAGGATGAAGTTCGGGGCCAGATCGTGGAAATCCAGGCCGTAGTAGAACATGAGCCCCGGACAAATGGGTGAAGTGGGAAACCTAGTCCATGGAGGAAATGGGTGAGGAACACCACCCTCTCATGGGGCCTGGGGGTGGAGATGAGCTGCCCCTCATCTGGGAGCCGGTGCGCGATGTCGTTGGACAAGTATCCGGCTTTCCTCAGCTTTTTGATGTGCCCCTCCGTAATGGAGGAGACCATCCACTTGCCTCCCGCTCCGGACATGGCTGGAGAAGGTTAAGGTGGGATGTGCGGACTTGGGTGCTGGAGCTCGAGTGCACGAAAATGGATAAGCAAAGGAGGAAGAAGGCGTAGATGAAAAAGGTGGATCCTTATCCCCTTATATGGGCGGACAAAACTATGTGCCCCCACCAGCCTGGTAAAACTCGCTTATCTCCCAAGCACCGTAAATTAATGGCACGGTTGGGTTACCCACGCCCGTATTGATGATAATCTCAGAATAAGGGGACACGATCTCTGCTTCGACAAGACATGCCAAGGAAACCGCCTCGCTAAACGCACTGAGGTGGGACAGTAAAATGATTCGAATAAAGGCTTGGCCGCGGTGTGGTGTCACGCTGCGGAATACGTCAACAGATTGGATTTGTGTAGATATTATTCTCTCTATGGTGGTATGTGGAACTTATTTTGCAGAGCCGGACACTATCCTTGTGTTCAAAATCTTCTATGAAGTATTCGGAGGAGGAACCCGCCTTACAATCCCGAAGACAATCTGCGCGCGGACTCGTCGTCATTGAAGCCCGGCTCGGGGGCTCTTGAGGAGTCTGGATTAGGGGGTGTCCGGATAGCCGGACTATAACCTTTGGCCGGATTCCTGGACTATGAAGATACAAGATTGAAGACTTCGTCCCGTGTCCGGATGGGACTTTCCTTGGCATGGAAGGAAAGCTTGGCGATACGGATATGTAGATCTCCTCCCATTGTAACCAACTCTGTGTAACCCTAGCCCTCTCCGGTGTCTATATAAACTGGAGGGTTTTAGTCCGTAGGACGAACAACAATCATACCATAGGCTAGCTTCTAGGGTTTAGCCTCTCTGATCTCGTGGTAGATCTACTCTTGTACTACCCATATCATCAATATTAATCAAGCAGGAGTAGGGTTTTACCTCCATCGAGAGGGCCCGAACCTGGGTAAAAACATCGTGTCCCTTGTCTCCTGTTACCATCCGCCTAGTCGCGCAGTTCGGGACCCCCTACCCGAGATCCGCCGGTTTTGACACCGACAGCCGTCCTGAAGGCTGGGGGCGACGACAAGGTCATGGCCAAATGGCTTCCCATGGCCCTCACTGGTGCACCACGCGCCTGGCTGCTTAACCTCCCAGGATCTACGGTGGCATCTTGGGAGGAGCTACGCAGCCTCTTTGCTGCGCGCTTCGCGGCACCAGCGCCCCCGCCATTGCAGCCCTCCTCGGCGGCTCGCAAGCACCACCCTCGGACCGTCACACCAAGCCGTTCTTTCGCTAGATCGGCGTCGCCTCCGCGCGGCAAGGGGCTCCCCCGGGTTGGGCGGCACCCAAAGCTGACCTGACCTTCGACTCGGGGGATCACCCCTTCTCCACCGTCTGCTCAAGCGTGGTCCCAATGCTTTGCACACCCACCATCTGCAGCGTAGCTGTCACCAAGACCCTCATCGACGGCGGCGCCGGCCTCAACGTGCTCTCTGTGGAGGCTTTTAGCCTCCTTCACATACCGCTGGAGCGGCTCCGCCCCAGCAAGCCCTTCGCCGGGGTCGGCAACGGCTCCTCCAGCCCCCTGGGGCAGATCCGTCTTCCCATGACCTTTGGCACCCGCGACAACTATCGCACTAAGCTGATCGACTTTGAAATGGCCCGTATTGGCCTCCCGTACAACGCCATCCTCGGGTACCCAGCTCTGGCTCAGTTCATGGTGGCAACCCATCCGGCCTACAACCTCATGAAGATGCCCGGGAGCAAGGACGTCCTCACCGTAGTTGGAGATACCAAGGTAGCTCTGGTAGCGCTCAAGCTTGCCCTCAAAACCGCCACGGCAACGCGACCGGTCGACGATGTCATCTCCAGAGTTAAGGAGGCCGCACCAGCTAAGAAGAAGCAGTTGTTCACTCAAGATTGGGCAGAAACCAAGCAGGTGCCGGTCGAGGAAGATGGGTCCTCTGGAGCCACCTTCACCATAGGTGCCAGCCTCGACCCGGATCAAGAGGTGGTATTGGTGAAGTTCTTGCGCGCAAACAAGGAAGTATTCGCCTAGGAGCCCAAACAGCTGGTAGGGGTCCCAAGAGGGGTGATCGAGCATCACTTAAGGGTGTGCCCCAGTGTGCGCTCTGTGAAGCAGCGGCGAAAATCCACAGAGAAGTAGTCCTTCATCGTCCAGGAAACCCGCAAGCTGGAGGAAGCAGGTGTCATTCGCGAGGTTCGGTACCCCGAGTGGCTGGCGAACCCCGTCGTTGCTGCCAAAGAAAGGCGGGAAAGAGCGCATGTGTGTCGACTTCACCAACCTCAACAAGGCCTGTCCCCAAGACCCATTACCGCTTCCACGCATCGACCAGATCGTCGACTCCACCGCCGAGTGTGACCTGTTATGCTTCCTGGATGCGTTTTCAGGCTATCACCAGATCAAGATGGCGGTAGAGGATGTGGAGAAGACAGCCTTCCTGACCACGTGTGGGGTGTACTACTACACTTGCATGCCGTTCGGGCTGCGCAACGCAGGCGCGACCTTCCAACGGCTGATGCACATCGCCCTGGGTCAGTAGCTCGGAGGAACGCTGAAGCCTACGTCGACAACATTGTGGTAAAGTCTCGGGAAGCGAGGACTTTGACTCAGGACCTGGAGGAGACCTTCGCGAGCCTGCGCCAGGTTGACTTGCGGCTCAACCCAGAGAAGTGCGTATTTGGTGTCCCCTCAGGCAAGCTGTTGGGCTTCCTTGTGTCCCACAGGGGGATCGAGGCCAACCTAGAGAAGGTCAAGGTGATCGAAGACATGAGCCCACCACAAACCCTCAAGGAGATGCAGAAGCTTGCAGGCTGTGTGACCGCGCTAGGGCGCTTCATGTCCAAGCTGGGAGAGCGCGCCCTACCGTTCTTTAAGCTGATGAAGAAGAAGGGCCCATTTGAGTGGACCCCGGAGGCTGACCAAGCATTTCAAGACCTAAAGAGATACCTGACCAGCCCTCCGATGATGGTGGCGCCCCGCCCACTCAAGCCCCTAGTGCTCTACCTCGCCGCCACTCCTTACTCTGCCAGCAAAGCTCTGGTGGCAATTCAGGAAGAGCGCAAGGCCAAGGATGCGCCGCGCCGAGCCACGCCCCCAGCCGGGCCGATACTAGACCCGGAGGGCACCACAAGGGCTGCGGAAACTCCAACGGAGGACCAGGCTCAGCAAGACGGCGCCCTTGGGCCTGCAGAGGCCCCCATGAGCGACCAGGCCCTGGAGGCTCCATCGCCCCAGGAGGCGCCTCAACCTCCGGCAGACGTAGGCCCCATCGACACGCTCGCCCTCGTCGAGCACCCAGTATATTTCGTCAACACGGTACTGCCGGATGCAAGGGCATGGTACCCCATGCCTCAGAAGCTCTTGCTCTTGCTCTTGGTGGCCTCGCATAAGCTACGCCATTACTTTCAAGGCACCCAATCAAGGTCGTCTCGGCCTACCCATTGGAGAGGGTACTCAGGAGCCCCAATGCTGCTGGAAGAGTCGCCGAGTGGAATATCGAGCTACAGGCATTCCAGCTGGAGTTCAGCACAACCAGGGTCATCAAGGGAGACGCGCTCGCCGGCTTCGTGGCAGAATGGACGGACGCTCCGGGGCTTGAAGCTGGCGAGGATCGATCCCTCTTGCCTGGAAGTGAAGCGCCAAATGGCTTGGTCATGTATTTCGATGGCGCATTTGCGCGCCAGGGCAGGGGGGCTGGAGTAGTGCTCATCTCGCCCACTCTGGACAAGCTCTACTACGCCGTGCAGCTCTGCTTCCAGCAGGGCGAGAAAGTCTCCAACAACTCAGCGGAGTACGAAGGCCTCATATGTAACGCCCTCGATGCGGCTATATCTCCCACGTGTCGAAGCACGACTTAGAGGCATAACCGCATTGAAAGCAATGTCGCAAGTGAGGTAATCTTCACACAACCCATGTAATACATAAGGGAAAGAGATACATAGTTGGCTTACAGTTGCCACTTCACACAATACATAGATAAACATCCATCATTCAGAATACACTCAAGGTCCGACTACGGAACCAAAATAAAAGAAGATACCCCAAATGCTACACAGATCCCGATCGTCCCAACTGGCTCCACTCATCGATCATCGGAAAAGACACATAGTAACGACCACGCCCTCGTCGAACTCCCACTTGAGCTCGGTTGCGCCACCTGCACCGCATCGCCGGCACCTGCAACTGTTTTGGTAGAATCTGTGAGTCACGGGGACTCAGCAATCTCACACCATGAGATCAAGACTATTTAAGCTTATAGGAAGGACAGGGTTGTAAGGTGGAGCTGCAGCAAGCGACTAGCATATATGGTGGCTACATTCGCAAAAGAGAGCGAGAAGAGAAGCAAAGCGCGGTCGTAAAGCTAGTAGCGATCAAGAAGTGATCCCAACTACTTACGTTAAACATAACTCCAACACCAGTGTTCACTTCCGGACTCCGCGAGAAGAGACCATCACGGTAACACACGCGTTGAGGTGTATTTTAAATAAGGTCAACTTCGGTTTTCTACAACCGACATTAACAAATTCCCATCTGCCTCATAACCGCGAGCACGGCTTTCAAAGATAATACCCGCAGGGTGTCCCAACTTAGCCCATTATAAGCTCTCACGGTCAATGAAGGATATTCCTTCTACCGAAGACCCGATCAATCTCGAATCCCGGACTACAAGACATTTCGACAGCAATAAAACAAGACCAGCAAAGCCGCCCGAATGTGCCGACAAATCCCGATAGGAGCTGCACATATCTCGTTCTCGTGGCACACCGGATGAGCAGTCCGCATACAACTAAAACCAGACCTCAAGTTTCCTTCAGGGGCGCCAAAGCACTCTAGTTTGGGCCAGCACTCGAAGGAGCACTGGTCCGGGGTTAAAATAAAGATGACCCTCGGGCTCGCGAAAACCCGGGGGAAAAAGGCTTAGGTGGCAAATGGTAAAACCAAAGTTGGGCCTTGCTGGAGAGTCTTATTCAAAGCGAACTGTCAAGGGGTCCCATAAATCACCCAACCGTAAGGAACGCGAAATCAAGGAACATAACACCGTATGATGGAAACTAGGGTGGCAAGAGTGGAACAAAACACCAGGCATAAGGCCGAGCCTTCCACCCTTTACCAAGTATATAGATGCATTAATTATAGCAGATATATATTGTGATATCCCCAACAAGTAAACATGTTCCAATAAGGAACAACATCTCCATGTTCCAACAAGGAACAAACTTCATCTTCACCTGCAACTAGCAACGCTATAAGAGGGGCTGAGCAAAGCGGTAACATAGCCAAACAACGGTTTGCTAGGAAAGGATGGTTAGGGGCTGACATGGCAATATGGGTGGCATGATATAGCAAGTGATAGGCATCGTAGCATAGGCATAGCAAAAGAGCGAGCAACTAGCATAGCAAAGATAGAAGTGACTTCGAGGGTATGGTCATCTTGCCTGCAAGGTCCTCAGAGTTGTCGAAAGCTTGATCCTCGTAAGCGTTCTCAACAGTTTCCTCGTTCATGTACTCGTCTCCCGGCTCTACCCAAAGCAAGAACACAAACAAAGGAACCACAATAAATCACGGTGCAATGCACAAGCAACATGATGCAAAACATGACATGATATGCGAGATGTGATATGCAATGCGTATCGCGCTCGGAAGGAAAATGATGAACCAGGCATCAACTTGGCAAACCAAGTATGCCGCTGAAAGATGAGATGATTTCGGTTGAAATCGATATAAAGATCACCGGAATCGGATGCACGGTTTGCAAATGACAAGCAAAACAAGAATGGCACAAAACTGCCATTAACAGCATGATACCACTTAGCAAGCAACAAGAAATTAAGCTACTACACCCAAACGTATCAACAAAGCATATGGCAGTGATCTACTCAAGATGCTTGACAAAAGATGAACACTGAGCTACGGCTAAATCACAACGTAACAGGTCCAAACAAGCATGGCAAAAATGCAAAACATATCAGCTTCACAGACTTAGTGAAATTACTGAACATGGCAAAATCAGCATCAGGAAGCAATGTTCAGAGCAAGAAAACTACATGCTACAGGAACTTATAATAGCAAAACAAGGCATGGCATGAATCTACTCAAAGCATAGAACAAAAGTCCCTTACTGACCATAACCCAAAAAGGTAGTAACACCCATGTCAAAATGGCAAGTTTCGTTAACAGATTCAGCAACATGGCATGTCAAAAATAGATAACAAGTAGGCATGTTTAAGAGCTCAAAGCACTCACTACAGAGCCTTTCATGATAAACTAAGCATACATACATCAAGAAGACATGGCATAGAAGACATACATGGCAAGAACAACATCATAGCATACACGGATCAACCACAACAACCTTGGCAAAATTGAATAACATGTAAACAATCTGCCAGGAGACATTTTATAGCAAAAGTAGAGCTCGATTGACTCAAGCTATGGCACTCCATAATTGCAAACAAGGGCATGGATGGATAGAGCATAACCATATGTTCAAAACATCCTTACTGAAGTATCCCAAAAGATGCATGGATCTCTCGGTAGCATCAAGTTTACATGGCATGAAAATATCAGCTAAACAGGGCTGAAATCAGCAACATCAGGAAGCCTACTTTGCATGCTTGTGCTAGTCACCACATAGATCACAAAAATACATGGCATACACCCCTGGAAAGATGGCATGGCATATTACAAAACACATGTAGGACTCAAATTCATAGGGTGCACACATCAATCATAGCAAAAATAACAAAATTGCATGTTCTGTTAAGAAACAGAAACTAACATCACATAGCCTTCTTCCAACAGCATTTCGGGCATCAAGATGAGCTCAAATGAAAATGATGCAATATATGAAATGATCTACTCTTCGAGACGAACATTTTGACATATTACACGCACGAAACGGAGCTACAGGTGCAAAGTTATGATGCTTTGAAAAAGCCACAAATTAATCAACGGAATAAAACTTAGACGAAATTTAGGGGGGGAAGAAGTCAACCCTTCGGATCCGATTGGATCTGGCCGGATCCGAGGCGGCTCGAGGCTCGCCGGCCGGAGCGGCGGCTCGCCGGGGCGGAGGAGGAGGAGGGGGCCGGCGGAGGAGGCGCCCGGCGGCGGGAGACGAGGGCAGGCGCTGGCGGCGGTGGCGGCGGCATGTGGTGGTGGCAGTGGCATGGTGGTGGCAGGCGGCCGGTGGCGCGGGGATGAAGATGGCTAGGGTTTGGACCCGGATTTGGAATGGGGGGTGTATATATAGACATAGAGGGAGCTAGGAGAGTCCAAATGAGGTGTAGTTTTCGCCCACACGATCGTGATCGAACGACGGAGAGCATGGAAGTGACTTAGATGGGTTATTGGACTATTTTGAAGGGGTGTTGGGCTGCAACTTAAAAGAGGCCTTTGCGAGAGTGCGGTTAACCGTTGGAGTACCAAACGAGCTCCAAATGACCTGAAACTTGACCGGTGGTCTATCGGTGGTATACCAAGGCCACTTGACAAACCTCGGTCCATTCCGAGAAAGTTTAGTACCCGCTCACGGAAAAACGTAAAAGGGGACGCCGGGGAACATAGGAGTGCCGGATTGCAAAACGGACAACGGGAAAAATGCTCGGAATCATGAGACGAACACGTATGCAAATGTGATGCACATGATGACATGATATGAAATGCATGACATGGACAAAATGCAAAAGAAGAAAACCCAACCACGGAGGGAATATCATATCACAATGCCGAAAATGGCAAGAGTTGGAGTTACAAATATGGAAAGTTACATCCGGGTGTTACAACACTCCACCACTACAAGAGGATCTCGTCCCCAGATCTAGGACTGAAAGAACTCCGGATATTCGAACGGAGGTGATCCTCGCGCCCTGTGTGGCTTCACGGTCGAATGGTGTGACCACTTCACTTTCAGGAATTTGATTGACTTGTTGCGAGTCTTGCGCTCGGTTTCTTCAAGAATAGCAACGGGTGCTCATGATAAGAGATCTTCTTGAAGGTCAATATCTTGAAGTTGATAGTGCGCTCAGAGTCTTGAAGCACTTGCGAAGCTGTGACACGTGAAACACATCGTGCACATTTGCGAAGTTGGAGGAAGCTCAAGTTGATAGGCGAGATCGCCTCTTTGCCAATGATCTTGAAAGGACCCACGTATCTAGGGGCAAGCTTCCTTTGATACCGGGCGACGAGTGCCTTTCATTGAGAGACGCGAGGTAGACATGGTCTCCGATTTCAAAAGCCACATCACGGTGCTTGTCATCATAATAGCTCTTCCGCGCGATTGCGCGGCTTTGAGATTTTCACGAATGACTTTGCACATTTCTTCGGCTTCTGTGATCAAGTCGTTGCCAAGAAGTTGGCGTTCACCTGTCTCGGACCAATTGAGAGGAGTACGGCACTTCCTGCCATAGAGAATTTCGAATGGGGCCTTGCCCGAACTCGCTTGGAAGCTGTTGTTGTAGGAGAACTCGGCATATGGAAGACAATCTTCCCACTTCATACCGAAGGAAATGACACAAGCCCTGAGCATATCTTCAAGGATTTGATTGACTCGCCGACTTGGCCACTTGTTTGAGGATGGAAAGCTGTGCTGAAACGAATGTTGGTGCCCATGGCCTTCAAAAGAATCCCAAAACTTGGAGGTAAAGATGCTGCCACGGTCTCAAGAGATCACTTGTGGAATGCCGTGCAAGGAGACAATCTCGAGGTGTATAGCTCGCCAACCGAGCTGCTGTGATAGATTCTTTGATAGGAAGAAAATGAGCCACTTTAGTAAGCTTGTCAGTGACAACGAAGATAGCATCATTTCCACGCTTGGACTTAGGAAATCCAGTCACGAAGTCCATTTCGATATGATCAAACTTCCATTCCGGAATAGCAAGAGGTTGGAGGAGACCAGCTGGTCGTTGGTGTTCTGCTTTCACTCTTCTGCAGACATCACATTCATTCACGAATTGAGCAATTTCTCGCTTCATTCGAGTCCACCAATATGACTGCTTGAGGTCATGGTACATCTTCGCATTTCCGTGATGAATGGATAGAAGCGAATTGTGTGCCTCGCTCATAATGACTTTACGAGATCACCCTTAGGAACCACAATCCGTCCTCAAGAAAAGAGTATCTTTGTCATCAATGTGGAAGCACTTGTACTTGAAATGCCCTTGTCGATACCACGCTTCACCTTTTTCACCATGGTATCCAGAAGTTGAGCCTCACGAATCTGATCTTCCAAAGTAGGAGAGACTATGAGGTTGGCAAGAAAGCCTTGAGGAACAACTTGAAGATTCAGCTTGCGGAAAGCTTCACGAGATCCGGTTGGAAGGGCTTGAGGATTAAACTGTTGCGATAAGCCTTCCTGCTCAAAGCATCTGCAATGACATTGGCCTTGCCCGAGTATATTCAATACTTGGGTTGTACTCTTGAATCATTTCGACCCATCGAGTCTGCCTGAGGTTGAGGCTGGGTTGAGTGAAGATATACTTGAGACTCTTGTGATCGGTGAATATGTCCACTTTCCTTCCCAACAAGAGATGTCTCCATGTTATCAATGCATGGACAACTGCCGCCAACTCAAGATCGTGAGTGGGGTAGTTCTTTTCGTTGGGCTTCAGCTGACGAGAGGTATAAGCCACAACTCTCTTCTCTTGCATTAACACAGCACCGAGACCTTGAAGAGAAGCATCACAGAAAACTTCAAATGGCTTGGATTCATCAGGAGGAGTCAAGACAGGAGCTGTGACGAGTTTCTCTTTGAGGGTATTGAAAGCAACGTCACACTCAGGAGACCAGACATACTTCACATGCTTCTAGAGGAGGTTGGAAAGAGGCTTTGCAATATTGGAGAAGTTCTCAACGAATCTTCGGCAATAGCTTGCAAGACCCAGAAAACAGCGAAGCTGCTTGACATTCTGAGGAGGTTCCCAATTCACAATTGCAGACACCTTCTCGGGATTAACAGCGATGCCCTTGGCGGAGATGATATGACCAAGATAAAGCACTTCATCAAGCCAAAATTCACATTTGGAGAACTTCGATAGAATTGATGCTCTCGAGCTTGTCTAGCACCAATCGCAAATGTTTGGCATGATCCTTCTTATTCTTGGAGAAGACCAAAATATCATCAAGATAGACCAAGACGAATTCATTGGTGTAGGGGTTGAAGATGAAGTTCATCATCCGAGAGAATGTTGGAGGAGCATTGACAAGGCCGAAAGACATGACAAGATATTCATAAGAACCAAAGCTTGTTCGAATGCTGTCTTGGGAATATCTTGTTCACGAATGCGAATCTGATGATAACCCATACGAAGGTCAAGCTTGGAGAACACTTTAGCACCTTTGAGTTGCTCGAAAAGCTCATTGATGTTGGGAAGTGGATACTTGTTCTTGATAGTCTTCTTATTCAATGGACGGTAATCGACGCAAAGTCGGTCCGTGCCATCCTTTTTCTGGACAAAAAGAACACCACAACCCCAAGGAGATGAACTCGGTCTGATCAAACCCAGACGCTCTTGTTCATCGAGCTGCTTCTTCAATTCCTTCAGCTCATCAGGTCCAAGCTTGTATGGACACTTGCAAACGGGTTCAGAGCCAGGCTCAAGATCGATAACGAATTCAACTGGCCGATGAGGAGGCATACCCGGAAGCTCTTCTGGAAAGACATCTTGGTACTCACAAACGATCGAATCGAGAGATAGCATCCAATTCGCCCTTCTCATTGAGAGAAAACAACCAATGGTTTCATCACGAAGCGCATAGATGATCACATCATTAGAAGAGTGAGTCAATTGAATTTCCCTGGCAGCACAATCAAGCTGAGCTTTGTGCTGATAAAGCCAGTCCATCCCAAGAATAAGATCAATGTCCGAGTCACCAAGGACAATTGGTTTAGCCAGAAATCTATAATCGCCCATCTTGACAGAAACATCCGGGACATAATTATTAGCTGTCATCTGCTTACCCGGGGACACAATTGATAAAGAACTAGGCAAAACTTGATAACCCAACTCATGCTTAGATGCAAAAGGTCTTGAGATGAAACAATGCGATGCACCAATATCAAATAAGACTTTTGCAGGAATATCATTAACTGAGAGATTACCCATTATCACATCAGAAGATTCCTCCGCTTGAGCTGCATTCATCATATTGACCTTGGCAGACTTGGATTATGCTTGACCACTGCATTGCTGGAAGATTTCACAGGAGGAGGAGGCGGAAGGCGCCTTTGGTTGAAGCACTTGTTCGCATAGTGACCTTTCACGACACTTGTTGCAAGTCACCTCTGAGGCGGACGGTGGTAAGGAGCACTTGACCTTGGAGCTTGAGAATTAGACTTGTTCGATAGCTTGGGTTGGGTGGGTGGGAAGATCCACGCCACCTGAGTTCTTCTCACGATAAGGCCGACGGAACGGAGGAGGAGGAAGGTAGAACTTCTGCTGCTTAGCTGCCACTTGAGAGGAAGAAGAAGACTGAACTGCATCCCTGATTCTCTTCTTAGAAGCCTCACATTTGAGCTGGGCAGCTTCTTGCTTCAGTGCCATGTTGTAGAATTCATCATACTTTTCTGACTCAAAAAGCACAAGAGCTAATTGTAGATCTTCTCTGAGACCACCTCTGAATTGATAGATCATACTCTTTTCGTCAGGGACATCTTGCTTAGCAAAGCAAGCGAGTTTCTGGAACTGGATATTGTATTGATACACAGACATGTTGCCTTGCTTGAGATTGCAGAACTCCTCATGCTTGCTCTCAACAACACTTTTCGAATGTGGTGAGCTCAAATCTCGGCGGAACTCATCCTGTAATGACACGACCTCCTCTGGAATCTTTGTATTGCTGGTACCACTCAGCAGCTTGGTCCTTGAGTTGAAACGATGCAAAATTGACAAAGTCCTCAGGTCTGACATTTCTACATTCAAAATGCTTGCAGATGTCCACAAGCCAATCGTCGGCGTCTGTGGCCTCGACACAGAAACTGAAAGACTTCGGCTGATTAGCGAGGAACTGACTGAGAGTAGCAAAGTGTGGCTGGTTGTTGCCTTGACCTTGATCTCCTTGACTGCCTTGCCCTTGAGTACGCTCTTGCAAGAGCTGCAAAATCATCTGAGCATTGGCATTGGTGGCTGCCATGATAGCTTGCCAGCCTCCGGAGGCGGAGGTGGAGGTGGAGGGTTCGATGATTCCCATCATTTCGTTCCGGATTACGACGCTACATGGAGCCATCTGAAGAGGGTGACATCCGTTAGCACTTGATAGACAGATAGGCAAGTAGAAACAACGGATAGAAATTGCAACATATAGTCTTCACAATACACATTCGAACGAGAATGAACGAATGAATTCCAAAGTTAACATCACACGTCCATTAATGTGAGAAGCCACTTGATTGGGTTAATGAAAAAAATAACAAGGTACGACTGGAACAAATAAGTGGTAAGGATTACCCAATCACGAACCAAATATCTGCGGGAAGAAATGCTAAGAGCTACTGGAATCCCACCTATAAACTCCCGGAACTTTCTGGTTATGCAATCTGGTGTTGGGGATACAGGGGACACAAAATATATCACCCAAACTAACAATACCTAGATCCAGTGTATCCATCCGTCAACACATAACCAAGAAACCTTCGAAATCGTGGTACCTCGACCTTCAAAAACATCCGTTATACGAGTCATGGCAATACTCCCGAGCTCGCCCAATCTCGGGTTATCGGGTTATCTCACCAACAACTGTACAAAAGAGATTTCGATGTCGGTAAAACTCAGTATTCCAGAATCGCAACGATAAAATTGTGACGACAACACCTCGGAGCTCAACTCCCCGGGACACTGCCACAACCCCTAAATGTCAGGAGGCACCAAGAACAATGTTCTCGTCACAAAACCATCGGAACGATCCCAAGATACCCGCGTGATCCTAATTTTTTTTTAGTGAAATTTGAGGAGAGGAGAGTCAAAACTTCTACGTCAGGAGACCTCACCAGAGCGATGAAGGGACTGGGGAGTAAAAAGAATCCTACTCTCCGATATATATAATCCTAAGACTCAAAACATTTTCCGTTCTAGACTCAACAACGCCAGCAAACAAACAAGTAGGGGGCTCCTAAGTCGGGGAAGGCTCTGATTACCAACTTGTAACGCCCTCGATGCGGCTATATCTCCCACGTGTCGAAGCACGACTTAGAGGCATAACCGCATTGAAAGCAATGTCGCAAGTGAGGTAATCTTCACACAACCCATGTAATACATAAGGGAAAGAGATACATAGTTGGCTTACATGCCACTTCACACAATACATAAATAAACATCCATCATTCAGATTACACTCAAGGTCCGACTACGGAACCAAAATAAAAGAAGATACCCCAAATGCTACACAGATCCCGATCGTCCCAACTGGCTCCACTCACTGATCATCGGGAAAAGACACATAGTAACGACCACGTTCCTCGTCGAACTCCCACTTGAGCTCGGTTGCGTCCACCTGCACCGCATCGCCGGCACCTGCAACTGTTTTGGTAGAATCTGTGAGTCACGGGACTCAGCAATCTCACACCAGCGAGATCAAGACTATTTAAGCTTATAGGAAGGACAGGGTTGTAAGGTGGAGCTGCAGCAGCGACTAGCATATATGGTGGCTACATTCGCAAAAGAGAGCGAGAAGAGAAGCAAAGCGTGGTCGTGAAGCTAGTAGCGATCAAGAAGTGATCCCAACTACTTACGCCAAGCATAACTCCAACACCGTGTTCACTTCCCGGACTCACCGAGAAGAGACCATCACGGTAACACACGCGTTGATGTGTATTTTAAATAAGGTCAACTTCGGGTTTTCTACAACCGGACATTAACAAATTCCCATCTGCCTCATAACCGCAGGCACGGCTTTCGAAAGATAATACCCTGCAGGGGTGTCCCAACTTAGCCCATTATAAGCTCTCACGGTCAACGAAGGATATTCCTTCTACCGGGAAGACCCAATCAATCTCGGAATCCCGGACTACAAGACATTTCGACAGCAATAAAACAAGACCAGCAAAGCCGCCCGAATGTGCCGACAAATCCCGATAGGAGCTGCACATATCTCGCTCTCGTGGCACACCGGATGAGCAGTCCGACAACTAAAACTAGACCTCAAGTTTCCTTGAGGGGCGCCAAAGCACTCTAGTTTGGGCCAACACTCGAGGAGCACTGGTCCGGGGGTTAAAATAAAGATGACCCTCGCTCGCGAAAACCGGGGAAAAAGGCTTAGGTGGCAAATGGTAAAACCAAAGTTGGGCCTTGCTTTGGACGAGTCTTATTCAAAGCGAACTGTCAAGGGGTCCCATAAATCACCCAACCGTAAGGAACGCGAAATCAAGGAACATAACACCGTATGACGGAAACTAGGTGGCAAGAGTGGAACAAAACACCGGGCATAAGGCCGAGCCTTCCACCCTTTACCAAGTATATAGATGCATTAATTATAGCAGATATATATTGTGATATCCCCAACAAGTAAACATGTTCCAATAAGGAACAACATCTCCATGTTCCAAAAGGAACAAACTTCATCTTCACCGCAACTAGCAACGCTATAAGAGGGCTGAGCAAAGCGGTAACATAGCCAAACAACGGTTTGCTAGGAAAGGATGGTTAGGGGCTGACATGGCAATATGGGTGGCATGATATAGCAAGTGATAGGCATCGTAGCATAGGCATAGCAAAAGAGCGAGCAACTAGCATAGCAAAGATAGAAGTGACTTCGAGGGTATGGTCATCTTGCTCGCAAGGTTCTCGAGTTGTCGAAAGCTTGATCCTCGTAAGCATTCTCAACAGTTTCCTCGCTCACGTACTCGCCTCCGGCTCTACCCAAAGCAAGAACACAAACAAAGGAACCACAATAAATCACGGTGCAATGCACAAGCAACATGATGCAAAACATGACATGATATGCGAGATGTGATATGCAATGCGTATCTGCGCGCTCCGAAGGAAAATGATGAACCAGGCATCAACTTGGCAAACCAAGTATGCCGCTGGAAAGATGAGATGATTTCGGTTGAAATCGATATAAAGATCACCGGAATCGGATGCACGGTTTGCAAATGACAAGCAAAACAAGAATGGCACAAAACTGCCATTAACAGCATGATACCACTTAGCAAGCAACAAGAAATTAAGCTACTGCACCCAAACGTATCAACAAAGCATATGGCAGTGATCTACTCAAGATGCTTGACAAAAGATGAACACTGAGCTACGGCTAAATCACAACGTAACAGGTCCAAACAAGCATGGCAAAAATGCAAAACATATCAGCTCACAGACTTAGTGAAATTACTGAACATGGCAAAATCAGCATCAGGAAGCAATGTTCAGAGCAAGAAAACTACATGCTACAGGAACTTATAATAGCAAAACAAGGCATGGAATGAATCTACTCAAAGCATAGAACAAAAGTCCCTTACTGACCATAAGCCAAAAAGGTAGTAACACCCATGTCAAAATGGCAAGTTTCGTTAACAGATTCAGCAACATGGCATGTCAAAAACAGATAACAAGTAGGCATGTTTAAGAGCTCTAAGCACTCACTACAGAGCCTTTCATGATAAACTAAGCATACATACATCAAGAAGACATGGCATAGAAGACATACATGGCAAGAACAACATCATAGCATACACGGATCAACCACAACAACCTTGGCAAAATTGAATAACATGTAAACAATCTGCCAGGAAACATTTTATAGCAAAAGTAGATCTCGATTGACTCAAGCTATGGCACTCCATAATTGCAAACAAGGGCATGGATGGATAGAGCATAACCATATGTTCAAAACATCCTTACTGAAGTATCTCAAAATATGCATAGATCTCTCGGTAGCATCAAGTGAACATGGCATGAAAATATCAGCTAAACAGGGCAGAAATCAGCAACATCAGGAAGCCTACTTTGCATGCTTGTTCTAGTCACCACATAGATCACAAAAAATACATGGCATACACCCCTGGAAAGATGGCATGGCATATTACAAAACACATGTAGGACTCAAATTCATAGGGTGCACACATTAATCATAGCAAAAATAACAAAAGTGCATGTTACATTAAGAAATGCGAAACTAACATCACATAGCCTTCTTCCAACAGCATTTCGGGCATCAAGATGAGCTCAAATGAAAATGATGCAATGAGATGAAATGATCTACTCTTCGAGACGAACATTTTGACATATTACACGCACGAAACGGAGCTACAGGTGCAAAGTTATGATGCGTTGAAAAAGCCACAAATTAATCAACGGAATAAAACTTAGACGAAATTTAGGGGGGGAAGAAGTCAACCCTTCGGATCCGATTGGATCTGGCAGGATCCGAGGCGGCTCGAGGCTCGCCCGGCCGGCGCGGCTTCGCCGGGCGGAGGAGGAGGGGGCCGGTAGGAGGAGGCGCCGCGGCGGAGACGGGGGCAGCCGCGCGGCGGTGGCCGGCGCGGCGTGGTGGTGGCCGGTGGCATGGGTGGTGGCGGCGCGGCTGGTGTGAGGGATGAAGATGGCTAGGGTTTGGACCCGGATTTGGAATGGGGGGTGTATATATAGACATAGAGGGAGCTAGGAGAGTCCAAATGAGGTGTAGATTTCGCCCACACGATCGTGATCGAACGACGGAGAGCATGGAAGTGACTTAGATAGGTTATTGGACTATTTTGAAGGGGTGTTGGGCTGCAACTTAAAAGAGGCCTTTGCGAGAGTGCGGTTAACCGTTGGAGTACCGAACGAGCTCCAAATGACCCAAAACTTGACCGGTGGTCTATCGGTGGTATACCAAGGCCACTTGACAAACCTCGGTCCATTCCGAGAAAGTTTAGTACCCGCTCACGGAAAAACGTAAAAGGGGACGCCGGGGAACATAGGAGTGCCGGATTGCAAAACGGACAACGGGAAAAATGCTCGGAATCATGAGACGAACACGTATGCAAATGTGATGCACATGATGACATGATATGAAATGCATGACATGGACAAAATGCAAAAAGAAGAAAAACCCAACCACGGAGGGAATATCATATCACAATGCCGAAAATGGCAAGAGTTGGAGTTACAAATATGGAAAGTTACATCCGGGGTGTTACATCATAGCTTGCCTTAAGGCTGCGGTGGCCCTGGGGGTGAAGCGCCTCACCATCAGGGGCGACTC
Source organism: Aegilops longissima (assembly GCA_021605205.1). Taxonomy (NCBI): domain Eukaryota; kingdom Viridiplantae; phylum Streptophyta; class Magnoliopsida; order Poales; family Poaceae; genus Aegilops; species Aegilops longissima. The sequence goes on along the minus strand of CM038681.1, from coordinate 552,191,609 downwards.
GCAGCTTCTCGTCAACTTCTCCAACAAGGTATACGAGCCAAGGAACGAACGCATGGAGGCATACCTCGCGGAGGTACGCAAAATGCAAAAGCAGTTCTTGGGCCTGGAATTGCAGCACGTGGCCCGTGGCACCAACAAGGAGGCCGACGACATCGCCAAGAGAGCATCCAAGCGACTACCCCAAGAGCCTGGCGTATTCGAGGAGCAGCTCTTCAAGCCGTCAGCAGCACCCCTGCTTTCGAGGCCGGCGCTTCCTCGGGAGGAGCTCCCCCAACCACCTGCTTTGGGGGCCCCGACCTATGGTCCGACCTCGGGAGCGCGCCTACTCTTGGCACGCGAGCCTCAGTTGGGGTGCTGGACCAAGGAGTTCAAGGAATACCTGACGCAAGGGATGCTGTCGGAGAAAGAGGAGGACACGGAGCGCGTGGGCCGACAGGCCACGGCGTACTGCATCCAGGACGGTGAGTTATACAGGAAGCGGCCGAATGATGTTTCCCTATGTTGTATCTCGAGGGAACAGGGGAAAGAGTTGCTAGCTGACATACACGGCAGAGACTGCGGGCACCACTCGTTGTCATGAACCCACGCTGGCAAGGCATTCTGCAGCGAGTTCTACTGGCCTACGGTGCTCAACGACGCGACTGAGCTGGTGAAGTCCTGCGAGGCCTGTCAATTCCATGCCAAGCAGATCCATCAACCAGCTCAGGGCCTCCAAACCATCCCGCTCTTGTGGCCATTCGTAGTCTGGGGGCTAGATATCTTGGGCCCATTCCCTCGGGCGCCTGGGAGCTACCGCTACCTTTACGTCGCCATCGACAAGTTCACCAAATGGGCGGAGGTAGAAGCTGTCTGCACCATCCCGGCCGGATCTGCGGTCAAGTTCATCAAGGGTCTCGTAAGCCGGTTCGGGGTCCCTAATCGCATCATCACCGACAATGGCTCGCAGTTCACTAGCAAACTCTTCAAGACATATTGTGCTAACCTTGGAACGCAGATCTGCTATGCTTTGGTGGCACACCCTAGGAGCAACGGTCAAGCCGAACGCGCCAACGTGGAGGTCCTGGGAGGCCTCAAGACCAGGACCTTTAAGAAGAAGCTCGAGGCCTGCGGCAGGGGCTGGCATGATGCTCCATTCTGTGCTTTGGTCCATCTGCACCACCACCACCAAGCCAACGGGCGAGACCCCGTTCTTCCTCGTCTACGGAGCAGAAGCAGTTCTCCCACATGAGGTCATGCATCGCTCCGCGCAGGTCGTGGCGTGCGATGAGACGCAACAGGACGCCATGCGGGGGATGGACCTTGTGCTGGGGGAGGAACACCGCTGCAAAGCCACTCTTCGAGCAGCAAGATATCAGCAGGCGCTGCGGCGATATCACTGCCGCAGCATCCGCTCCAGGACGCTCGAGGTGGGAGACCTCGTCCTAAGGCGGGTGCTCTCCAGGGAAGGGCTGCATAAGCTTTCACCCATGTGGGAGGGTCCGCTTAAGGTCACCCACGTCTCCAGGCCTGGTGCCGTGCGCCTGGAGACGCTGGACGGGGTCCCCATCCAGAATGCCTGGAACATCCAGCACCTCCGGAAGTTCTACCCATGAAGCAAGGCCCGGCGCCTGTGAAGCAAGGCCCAGTGCCTGTGAAGGTCTCCGCTCGTGACACTTTCACGTAATAATGAGTGGGGCTGTACATGCCTCGGAGTCTCAGGAGTGTCAGCCTCGGGCCTCGGGGGCTCCCTCCCACGTCCTAGTGGCAGCACTTAGCTCCGCGCTGGTGAGAAGACTAGACTAGGTGCCGGACGCGGCTTTTCATTTGCTTTCCGAAGTTGGTTCGCCCCTCTTTAATGAAAATTTGCTTTCTGGTGTTCCTTGTCAGCTTGGTTCCTTCGCCTTTTGCCTCTTTTTTCTGCCCTCGGTTCCTTGTTTTAACCCATACTCTCCCTTGCATGCCTCACGAGGGGGCTGGACAGGTGCCCTCGTGAGCATTTTTCCTATTCTTCGCGAGGTAACCTCGCTCGAGCTTGCAAGCTGTCGCACCTCTCTCATCCATGCCCCTTGGGTACCGCGATGCGAAATGCTGGGTCACGGCCGGCTGCGCCTGCGACCAGGGCTCGGAAGAATAAGAGTTTCCTAACCAATTGTTGCAGTTCCTAGACGCCTCCCAAGCCAAGGAGGCCTCGCCAGGCACTTGGAAATGCGCGCCTCACGAGGCAGAAACTACTTCGAGCAAGTCAAGCTAAGTTATTCCTATGCGCCTACATAAAATGTCGATGCTGCAACATGGCACAGGAACGATAAACATAGCATAGCAACTTGGAGATCATGGTTCATTGCACGCCCTGCGGGGCCCCATACTTGTCTCTCTCTTAATGCAGGAAGAAAAGGAAGGATGAAACAAAAGCGGCGCGTGCTCCTGCAGCAGTTCACGAGGATGGGCCTATAGCGCTCTCCTGGGCTCAGCCAGACCCCTCCTCGCGCTTCATCGGGGCATGTGGACGAGACGACCCGCTGCCACCCTCGAAGCTGGCACGGCGGTGTGGCGGCTGGTCGTAGCCGCCGCTGCTGGAACTATCGCCAGAGGAGGAGTCACCGTAGCTAGACGAGCCATGGCCGGCGCCGAGGGCAAGCCCGCCTTCACCCCCGTCGTGGCCGTCGCCGAGGCTGAGCACCTCACCGCCGTCGTTGTCCTCAGGGCAGCACCCGACGCGGCGACCATCTTCCCCGAACACCCTCACATAGAGGGTCGCGGCGCCGTCGTACTTGAAGTGGAGGGTGCACCGCCGACCCAGGCCACACGCGCGGGCAAACGTTTGCCAGCCGCGGGCCAGGGATGTGTTGCCCGCGACGGAGACCTCAGCTGCGATCGATGAAGCCTTGCTGCAGCAGCCGTCCGCTTGCAGCCAGAGACCGCCTGGACCCGTGGCTGGCAGATCACCGTCAAAGAAGCGCGGGAGCTGAAGCCAGGTGTTAGCCGGGTTCTCTGACCACACGATGAATTCCGGCAGCACCTCCGCCGAGTGGAAGTGCGGCCGGGGAGGCCGCGCGATCATGGCGCGTCTCCCTTCATCGACGGGGCTGCCACGACCTGGGCGAATCCCACCACGCGAGGAAGCACCGCCACAGCCGCGAGGGGCCACGGCGGCGGTCGCGGTGTGCTTGCGAGGGCCGCCGCGCCCCCTCTTGGGTGGCGGTGAGCCGGGCCCCTCCTGGCGGGCCTTCCCCTTCTCTGCGACCGAGAACCTCTTTGCAGGTGCCATGGGTGTCGCTGCCGACAGTGAAGCAGGGGAGAAGAAGCGAGCGGAGCAGGAAGAGATGAGCGATGGGGCCTCCTCCCACCCTCCTCATTTATAGCGGAAGAAGGCCAACCGGTTATACCCATGATCACAGGTAATGATGATTTTTATCTACATGCAGTAGGGACTCATCAAGTCGGGCAGTTGCTGAGGTAGCGTGGGGAAGCGGAGACGCCCACGTCCAATCAATCGCCACGCATCAATCAAGGCTGCAGGTTGTTGGGGCCCGTGGCGCTCCGCACCTGCCCCTTGGCTTCGCCTCGAAACCAAGTACGAGCGCGCCTTGGGCCTGGGGGCTACTGTCGGTGTCCTGGGAACGGGGGTCCCCAGGCTTGCCTGCCAGCGGCACACGGCGTGGCTCCACCAGCGGCCCTGTACGGCCCATCTTCACCAGCAAACACTCAATACCCTCGCGAGGGGCCAAGCCTCACGAGGCAGACGACGCAAGACCTCCTCGGGGGCGGCCTCACCAGGCTGGCTCGCGAGGGGTGATACGTCTCCAACGTATCAATGATTTTTGATTGTTCCATGATATGATATATTATGTTTTGGATGTTTAATGGGCTTTATTATACACTTTTATATTATTTTTGGGACTAACCAATTAACCGGAGGCCCAGCAAAAATTGATGTTTTTTGCCTATTTCAGTGTTTCGAAGGAAAAGGATATCAAACGGAGTCCAAACAGAATGAAACCTTCGGGTACATGATGTTCAGAACAAACGTGATCCAGAGGACTTGGAGTGGACGTCAAGCAATCAACGAGGAGGCCACGAGGCAGGGAGGCGCGCCTGCCCACTTGGGCGCGCCCCACCCTCGTGGGCCCCTCGTAGCTCCACCGACCTACTTCTTCCTCCTATATATACCTACGTACCCTGAAAACATCAGATACAGAGCCAAAACCCTATTTCCACCGCCGCAACCTTCTGTACCCATGAGATCCCAATTTTGGGCCTTTTCCGGCGCTCCTCCGGAGGGCGCATCAATCACAGAGGGCTTCTACATCAACACCATAGCCTCTCCGATGAAGTGTGAGTAGTTTACCTCAGACCTTCGGGTCCATAGTTATTAGCTAGATGGCTTCTTCTCTCTCTTTGGATCTCAATACAAAGTTCTCCTCGATCTTCTTGGAGATCTATTCGATGTAACTCTTCTTTTGTGGTGTGTTTGTCGAGATCCGATGAATTGTGGGTTTATGATCAAGATTATCTATGAACAATATTTGAATCTCCTCTGAATTCTTTTATGTATGATTGGTTATCTTTGCAAGTCTCTTCGAATTATCAGTTTGGTTTGGCCTACTAGATTGATCTTTCTTGCAATGGGAGAAGTGCTTAGCTTTGGGTTCAATCTTGTGGTGCTCGATCCCAGTGACAGTAGGGGAAACGACACGTATTGTATTGTTGCCATCGAGGATAAAAAGATGGGGTTTATATCATATTGCATGAGTTTATCCCTCTACATCATGTCATCTTGCTTAAAGCGTTACTCTGTTCTTATGAACTTAATACTCTAGATGCATGCTGGATAGCGGTCGATGTGTGGAGTAATAGTAGTAGATGCAGGCAGGAGTCGGTCTACTTGTCACGGACGTGATGCCTATATACATGATCATACCTAGATATTCTCATAACTATGCTCAATTCTATCAATTGCTCGACAGTAATTTGTTTACCCACTGAGGGAGTCCTGGACTAGGGGGTGTCCGGATAGCCGAACTATCATCGCGGCCGGACTCCAAGACTATGAAGATACAAGATTGAAGACTTCGTCCCATGTCCGGATGGGACTTTCCTTGGCGTGGAAGGCAAGCTTGGCGATACGGATATGTAGATCTCCTACCATTGTAACCGACTCTGTAACCCTAACCTATCCGGTGTCTATATAAACCGGAGGGTTTTAGTCCGTGGATCTAACAACAATCATACCATAGGCTAGCTTCTAGGGTTTAGCCTCCTTGATCTCGTGGTAGATCTACTCTTGTACTACCCATATCATCAATATTAATCAAGCAGGAGTAGGGTATTACCTCCATCGAGAGGACCCGAACCTGGGTAAAAACATCGTGTCCCTTGTCTCCTATTACCATCCGCCTAGACGCACAAATCGGGACCCCCTACCCGAGATCCGCCGGTTTTGACACCGACATTGGTGCTTTCATTGAGAGTTCCTCTGTGTCGTCACCTATAGGCCCGATGGCTCCTTCGATCATCAACAACGATGTTGTCCAGGGTGAGACTTTTCTCCCCGGACAGATCTTCGTATTCGACGGCTTTGCACTGCGGGCCAATTCGCTTGGCCATCTGGAGCAGATCGAAAGCTATGCCCCTGGCCATCAGGTCAGATTTGGAAGTTTGAACTATACGGCCGATGTCCGCGGAGACTTGATCTTCGACGGATTCGAGCCACAGCCGAGCGTGCCACACTGTCTCGATGGGTATGATCTAGCTCGCCGCGAGCGATTGCCACGAGGCCGCACCAAGATCCGCTCCGACCCTTAATCCGGAGCCGGATTCCCCGATCAAGGACGAGTGGTTGGACATCGCCTCGGGGGCTACGATCTCTACGGCGATTGAGCCGAACTCCATCCCTGTCATTTGCGAAGACCTTGACTCCAGGGTGCTGGACTCCTCTCCGGACTCCGAACCCTCCGCGCCCCTGCAAATCGAATCCGATTGGGCGTCGGTCATGGATTTCACTGCCGCGGACATCTTTCAGCACTCGCCCTTTGGCGACATCCTGAATTCACTAAAGTCTCTCTCTTTATCCGGAGAGCCATGGCCGGACTACGGTCAGGAAGGTTGGGATGCGGACGACGAAGAAATTCCACACCCACCCACCACCCACTTCGTAGCCACTGTCGAAAGCTTACACGACGTGCTCGATTTCGACTCCGAAGACATCGACGGTATGGACGACGATGTAGGAGACAACCATGAACCAGCGCCTATAGGATGCTGGACAACCACCTCATCCCATGATGTATACATGGTGGATACACCTAAAGGAAATGAAGACGAGGAACAACGGGACGCTACGAAGGATAAATCCCTCGAAAAGCAGTCAAAACGGCAACGTAAACGCCGAACCAAGTCCCGCCTCAACAAAGACCCAGCCATAGAGCAGGGCGAACCGGTGGACATTTAACATGCTATCGAGCAATCGTCCAACAAGACAACTTGGATAAACAACCCGTCCCCGGCGAAGACAACAGTCCGGACGATCTCACGCCGGACAAATTGTTGGAGCAGAATAACCTCCACAAAAGGCTCGTCGCCACTGCGCGTAGCCTGAAAAAGCAGAAGCGAAATCTCAAAACAGCGGAAGATGCACTCAGAATCAGATGGAGCAGAGTATTCAACACCGCAGAAAAATACGGCGACAGTCGTCGAACAAAGAGCTACCCAAAGAGAAAACTACAGCCCGGATTTGATGAGGAGGCCATAGAGCCCCCACAATCAAAAAGTAAGAATGCCACCCGGTCGGATGGACGACCCCACGGCAAAAAGAGAGCGGCAAAGGGCGCCGCACACAAGCCGGTACGCGATCCACATAAGGATTCACATCAAAAGGATGGCCCAGTTAGGTCCATCTATGGGCCGAGAAGGCAAGCTCTTCAAAGCAATGCAACACACCAAATATCCGAACATCACGGCACACCCAAATAAAGGGGCGCCGCACACCCCCTATGTTTCACCGATGAGGTGCTGGATCATGAATTTCCAGCGGGATTCAAACCCGTAAACATAGAGGCATACGACGGAACAACAGACCCTGGAGTCTTGATTGAGGATTACATCCTCCACATACACATGGCTAGAGGAGATGATCTCCACGCCATAAAATACTTACCCCTCAAACTCAAAGGGCCAGCTCGGCATTGGCTTAAAAGCCTCCCCGAAAATACCATTGGAAGCTGGGAAGAGCTCGAGGATGCGTTTGGGCAAATTTTCAGGGACCTATGTCCGCCCTCCGGATGCGACGATCTAGGTCGCATAACTCAACAGCCCGGAGAGTCAGCCCGGAAATTCTGGAACAGGTTCCTTACTAAAAAGAACCAAATAGTCGACTGTCCGGACGCCGAAGCCTTAGCAGCCTTCAAACACAACGTCCGAGACGAATGGCTCGCCAGACACCTCGCCAAGAAAAGCCAAGAACAATGGCCGCATTAACAAGCCTCATGACCCGCTTATGCGGGAGAGGATAGCTGGCTAGCAAGATGCAACACCAGCGACCCAAGTACATCCAAGTCGAGGGATGGAAATGGGAAACCACGGCGCAACAAGGACCAGCACCGGATTAAAAGGAACGGTCCAAAGAGCGGCAACAACGCCGGATTCAAAAGCTCACGGCAGAACAATAAAAACTGCCCTTAAGGACAATAGCGATGAGCTATCCAACTTAAACAAAATCTTGGACAAGATATGTCAAATCCACAAGACTCTGGGAGGCTTGCAAACCATACCCACGAGATTGTTGGGTCTTCAAACAGTCCGCAGACTCAACGCCCGAACACAAGGGGCTCGACACACCAAGTGAAGATGATGACGAGCACCACAAGCAGAGCCCCGGAAAACAAAAGAATTTCCCACAATAGGTTAAAATAGTAAACTCACTTCACGTGATCAAAGGGAAAAACAGAGCGGCGCCCACTAAAATGCGCGCCGCACAAACTACCCTAGCGGAGTACCAACACTGGTTGTCAAAACTAATCACCTTCGACCATCAAGACTATTCCGAAAGTATCCGGAACGCAGGATGGACTGCCTTGATATTGGATCCTACAATCAACGGATTCCAATTTACACAAGTCCTCATGGATGGTGGCAGTGACATAAACCTGATATATCAGGACACAATCCGCAGGATGGGGATAGACCCAACCAAAATTCGCCGTAGCAACACCTCCTTTAAAGGAGTAACGCCAGGCCCATATGCCCATTGTACGGGCTCCATACTGCTAGAAGTTGTGTTCGGTTCATCCGACAACTTCCGTCATGAAAAGTTAGTCTTCCATGTCGCCCCGTTTAAAAGTAGCCATCAAGCACTATTGGGACGCGAAGCTTTCGCCCGCTTTAACGTAATACCGCATTATGCATCTCTTACACTTAAAATGCCCGGTCCACGCGGCATCATCTCATTATAAGGGAGTACTAAGTGTTAATCGAGCACGGAGGAACGTGAGACTGCCTTGACAGCCCCACACCTATCCGGCTACGCTAGTCAAAGAACCTGAATAGGTCATTCAAACACCGGACACGGCTAGACGAGTCCGGCGCCTACTAGCGGCATGCCCCCATACAAGGGGCTGCATGCATGTACAACAAGAGACAATAAAGCTCAATTTCATTCACTCCTTCGAATCGTACTCTATTTATTTAATATAAAGTACATCTTTCGCACGATCTTTTTTCTTTCAAACTAAGTTCCTCTCTTTTACAGATGAACAACGTGCTACACCTGTCCAGGATACGGCACAACGGAGACACAGGCGCAGACGTGCAGTAGGGACCCGTTGCAAGGATTCTTTTCAGATTAAGACCCTGCGTAAACCTTTTTTACTGTCTCTTGTTGATATACATCCCCCGGTTTCTTACTATAACCGAGGAGGAGGCTGGCGTTTGGCATTGGCCGCACAGAATTTTTGCACGATCTGGACACCAGGGCTTAGGGCATTATTCTGCCTGCTTTATAAAGACCGAATACCTTAGGGACTGTTCGGCGTCTCCAGTTAGGCCTTATATGCATCAGCTCGAATCATGTCTTTGGTCAAATGTTGGGTTTGCCCGCCCTGTGTTTTGCTGCCTTACGTTTGCTTCTATCGCTAACGCGCACCGGGAGAACTATCGCGATTGTGCCCGGTTCGGCCGGGCGAGCACCTCAGTAGAGAAAGCCGAAAACTGACTGTCATGATATAGTGAGAGACTGGTCTCCTGTGTTTTGCTGCCTTACGTTTCGTTCTATCGGCTAACGCGGCACCAGGAGAACTACTGCGATTGTGCCCCGGTTCGGCCGGGCGAGCACCTCAGTAGAGAAAGCCGAAAACTGACTGTCATGATATAGAGAGAGACTGGTTAACCACTCGATAACTCACCGAAATGTTTAGAATTCCTCCGCATTAACGAACGACCCTTTTTTCGGTCAGGCACATACGCACCCCGAATTCGGGAGAGTGCGGTGCCCCCAGGGGCTATATAGTAGCCCCACCCTCGAACTCCTATGGCTAAGTGAAAGTGATAAAGCATTATAGTCCGGTTGCCTAGTTTGCTACGCTACCACCTCCTTAACAGGACCAAGACGTTGGATTAAGTGTGAAAAAGCGTCTTCTTTGCAAACACCCCGGCACAATGTGCGTGGGGGCTGAAGCCAAGGACTGCCATCTTTCAGGTTATATATACATATACATCAACGGCCGCACAGGGAGTAGTCTACTACTTGAACGCACAAGTATAAAAAGCTCTTATATTATATTGAAACATTGTTTTCACAAATCATACATGTCATTTAAACATAATATCCTTCGAGCACTGCGTCTCTATTAAACGAGCGCCTGCAGACTTCCTCAAAATAGTGCTCGGCGGTACTGCTTCATCCAAATCTTGGGATGCAACATCGGTGGCCTTCATCTCTGCCCAAGATGTCTTGACACGGGCGAGCCATCCGCGCTCCTCAATACATGCCAACCGCTTCATTGCGCCGACACGCGTACCGCACTCAAGGAACTGCTGCACTAAACCAAAATAACTCTTCGGCTGGGGTCCGCTCGCCACAAATGAGTCATGACATGCTTCATGGCAAGTCCAGATAATCGATTCAGCTCGCCCATTCGCCAACCGATCGGTCAACGGAAGAGGACGCCCGGACTATGGAATTGCGACCAATATAGCTCTTCCTTCGTGCCCCTTCCGCCTCGAAGTGCTCAATCGCGTCCGCAGCGCTTCCGCTAAGTCCAGATAAGCATCCTCCGAACTCCACAAACTTGTGCAACCGAGCATACTTGATCCGTATATTTCCTCCGCAGCGAAACGGTTTTCCAGCCGCAATAGCCCCGGCCCGACTCAGCTCCTCCTTGGCAGCTCTCGATCGAACGGCATCCTTGATTCGGCGGTGGCCTTTTTCAGCCCTCTTGCTCCGCTTTGCCGTTTTTTTCAAGAACCTCGCAGCGGTCGGTAGTATTCTTCAACTTCATGGCCATATCGACCATTTCCTCTTTGCTTGGCGCAGAGCAGCCCGTTCGCTTTTAGCTCTTCGCCACCCTTAAAGCGGCCGATTATTATTTCGGCTTTCTTTCGCTCGGCGAGTTCCACCCGCAGCTCCTCCACAAGAACGGCACCATCTGCATTAAGCATACAAGTAGTAAGGCATGGGCGCAAGCTCCCTCACCAGGTGTCCACGAGAAGTCGTGATACCTTGTGACTCGTCAAACCGCTTATTGACCAGCGATGTCCGTGATCCGCCTCGTCAAGTTGCCGCTTTAGTTCGGCATATTCATCAGTCCGGCCGGCCACCGGACGCCCCGCCACCTATTTAGGAGTGGCGATATTTTATAACTGAGATTTTGATCCACGGCACGCTGTCAATTTTGACAACATACCGAGTCTCAGGTGCTACTATCTATATAGGGCGCATTCTATATGCATAACTGTCAGAAGGTACATCATCTTTGCGTACCTCAAACCCCGTCAGTAAACTTCTGGCGGCTTCATGCAATCCGCTCTCAGCGGATGCAATTCTTTCAATCACCGTACCCATTAGAGCACGATGATCTTCTGAGATAGCCGCTCGCCCGAGCAGATCCTTCAGCTCCTCCGACCGCACGCCGCTTGGCGCGGACCTTCCGCCCCGCGGACTTGGGAAACCCTCCGCGACGACACCTCGGGTCGTCCGCCTGCATGAGGGTGCGACAGTGGAGGCGTTGCCTCCATCATCTCCGGAAGAAGATCCCCCGAAGACGAGCTCTGCTGAGAAGGGCTGAGATCCGAACTACAAGGTACAATTTCGGTTATCTTTAGAAATAAATATAGGGATGTTCCTTATTTACAAGACCCCTTCTTTTTACTTACGGCTCGCTGGAGGGCTGATCCCCTTGGGGAAATAGTGCGGCTGGGATACTTCCCAGCACCAAACTCTCTGACGAAGATTTCTTTCCCCTCTTTGAGGCCTTGACCTCCGGATCTTCCGAAGCGGTCCTCTTCTCTCCTTGGAGGGTGGGACCTTTGACCCCTCCTTCCTCGAAAGTGTCCTTCGTGGAGGCAGTTGCTTCCCCGCTCCCCCCTTCGCCTTCTTTAAAAGGCGCGGCTTTCAACATCTTGGTCAGCATGGGATCCGGCGTGGTCTCTGGGAGGGGAGCCGGACACCTTATCAACTTTGCCATCGCTATCCACTCCTGTTCAAGAAACAGCTCCTTCAGGGGCAAGTTTACGATAAATGAACGGACAGCCTGTCCGGGTACATGACTACTTACTTGAGTATCTGGGCGATTGCAGCTCAGTCCTGCGTCCTCAGTCAAGTCCGGACACTTCTCTTGTGATCCGAAGAACAGTTTATACATCTCCACGGGCGTCGTACCCATAAAATTTTGGAGAGCTCGTGGTCCCTCCGGATTAAATTCCCACAGACGGAGGGGGCGACGTTTGCAGGGCAGAAGGCGCCGAATCAACATAACCTGCACCACTGCGACCAGATTGATCTTTCTTTCTTGGAGGTCTCGAATACGGCCCTGCAACAAAGGAACGTCCTTGGACGGCCCCCAGTCGAGCCCCTTGTTGACCCATGACGCCAACCGCTGTGGTGGACCTGAGCGGAAGGCGGGAAGCGCCACCCATTTGGTGCCCCTGGGAGCGGTGATATAGAACCACTCCCGTTGCCATAAACCAAGCTCCTCTTGAAAAGAGCCCTCGGGCCACGGAGCATCAGTACATTTGCTTATGACCGCCCCTCCGCACTCTGCTTGTTGCCCCTCGATCATCTTTGGCTCCACCTTGAAGGTCTTGAGCCACAATCCAATGTGAGGGGTAATATGGAGGAAGGCCTCACATACGACAATGAATGACGAGATATGGAGGATGGACTCCGGATTCAAGTCATGGACATCCAGCCCATAATAAAACATGAGCCCCCGCACAAAGGGATCCGTCGGGAAGCCTAAACCCCGAAGGAAGTGAGACACGAACACCACACTCTCGCCGGGCTCAGGAGTGGGAATGACCTTCCCTGGAGCAGGCAGCCTATGCGAAATCTCGCAGGTTAGATACCTGGCGTCTCGCAGCTTTAGCACATCTTCTTCTATGACGGAAGAAGACATCCATCGGCCATGCTGGTCGGAGCCGGACATCGTCGAAGGTCCGAAGCGCCTAAATCTGAAGCTTTGGGTGTTAGAACTCGAAGCGCGAGGCGAACTCGATGGAGGGTGTAAAAAAGAGGAGGGCCTTGGTCTCATTATAAAGAGGTTGAATACCAAGAGCCCTCCCCGTGGTCGATTAGGACTCGCCTTTGATAGAGGGGTGCCTAACGGCACACGGTTGGGTTACCCACGTCCGTATTGATGAGAATCCCGGAATAAGGGGGCACGATCTATGCTTTGATAAGACGTGCCAAGGAAATCGCCTCGCTAAACGCGCTAAGGTGGAACGGTAAAAAATGATTCATATAAAGGTCTGGCCGTGGTGTGATGTCACGCCGCGGAATACGTCAGTAGATCTGTGCAAAAGTTATTCTGTCTACGGTGGTATGTGGAACTTGTTTTGCAGAGACGGACACTGTCCTTGTGTTCAAAACCTTCTATGAAGTATTCGGAGGAGGAACCCGCCTTGCAATGCCGAAGACAATATGTCCGCCGGACTCGTCGTCATTGAAGCCTAGTTCAGGGGCTACTGAGGGAGTCCTGGACTAGGGGGTGTCCGGATAGCCGAACTATCATCGCGGCCGGACTCCAAGACTATAAGATACAAGATTGAAGACTTCGTCCCGTGTCCGGATGGGACTTTCCTTGGCGTGGAAGGCAAGCTTGGCGATACGGATATGTAGATCTCCTACCATTGTAACCGACTCTGTGTAACCCTAACCTATCCGGTGTCTATATAAACCGGAGGGTTTTAGTCCGTAGGACGAACAACAATCATACCATAGGCTAGCTTCTAGGGTTTAGCCTCCTTGATATCGTGGTAGATCTACTCTTGTACTACCCATATCATCAATATTAATCAAGCAGGAGTAGGGTATTACCTCCATCGAGAGGGCCTGAACCTAGGTAAAAACATCGTGTCCCTTGTCTCCTGATACCATCGCCTAGACGCACAGTTCGGGACCCCCTACCCGAGATCCGCCGGTTTTGACACCGACACCCACCGTAATACTTTTGCTATCTTGAGAGAAGCCACTAGTGAAACCCATGGCCCCCGGGTCTATATTCCATCATATTAATCGCCCGTCAACTAGCTATTTCTGTCACCGTTTATTTTGCTTTCTTTACTTTTAGTCTTTATCATAAAAATACCAAAAATATTATCTTATCATCTCTATCAGATCTCACAAGTGGCCGTGAAGGGATTGACAACCCCTTTATCGCGTTGGTTGCAAGGTTCTTATTTGTTTGTGTAGGTGCGTGGGACTTGAGCATGGTCTCCTACTGGATTGATACCTTGGTTCTCAAAAACTGAGGGAAATACTTATGCTACTTTACTGCATCACCCTTTCCTCTTCAAGGGAAAACCAACGCAGTGCTCAAGAGGTAGCAAGAAGGATTTCTGGCGCCGTTGCCGGGGAGTCTACGCACAAGTCAAGACATACCAAGTACCCATCACAAACTCTTATTCCTCGCATTACACTATTTGCCATTTTCCTCTCGTTTTCCTCTCCCCCACTTCACCTTTGCTGTTTTATTCGCCTTCTTTTTTGTTTGCCTTTTTTCGCCAGATCTATTGTTTGCTTACGTTACTATGTGCCTTCTATTTTCTTGCATCTTTGCTTGCTAAAAATCTATTGGTATGGATCCACTTAAAGTGTTCTACTTGGATCATCTTCGATCCTTATGCGCTCGTGCTGAAACCCCAACTAGCCTAGTTGATGGGAAATCTTTAGATGAGCATGCTCATTTTGTGCGTCACCATTTGTCTGAAAAAGGGAGACTCTTATGGGATCAAATAAACAGATTGTTGTGCTATGCTTGGAATCTTTGTGAAATTCGTGATTTTACTTGTTTCTCTAAGAACCCTAAAAAACACCTTCCCTACCTATGTGAGTTTAATGATAATGAAATCCTATCTTCTTATGCAAAGGCTGTTTATAGTTACTATGATATCGAACAAATTGAAGAATTTGTTGCTTTTAATGGTGCTTATGAAGTTGCTTCTTTGATTGAAAAGTATGATATTACTCTCTACAAATCTGAAAATTTTGACATACTTAAATATTGCTATGAAAACTATGCTCATAATGTCTATGTCAAAGAATTTATTGAAAGAATGACCGTTGCTTCAGGAGAAAATAATGATATGGATGAATCTATAGATATTTATGATTCCGGTGATTTGATTAATATCCCTTGATGAACATGATGCTTGCTATTCTTGTGGCCATGATGCCAATATTTATGAAGATGAATTTGTTATAGTTCCTTATGTTAAACATGAGATCGTTGCTATTGCATCCATACTTGATAAATCCTTCGATGCAAAGCATGATTGCAATGATGTTATTATAAATTCTCTTGATGTCAATTGTGCTAATAATATGCAAAACCCTAAGCTTGGGGACGCTAGTTTTGCTATGACTACTATTTGTTGCAATGATCATGATTGGGGTGATTCTTCTTATGATCTTGAAAATTTATTTAAGCCCCATGATGAATATGAGATTGATAATAATGTTTGGAATAGTATTGAGAGTGGGTTTGGAAGAGTGTCAACTTTAGATCCCACAAATTTGTATTTTGATCAATCTTATGAAGTTTTTGATAAAAGTGGGTTTGGAGAGGTCATGACTTTAGTTTATAATATTCCCACTATTTTGGAAGAGTGTCAACTTTGCATGCATGTGGATCATCTAGAGAATATGTTACTTGATAGCTATATTGTTGAATTTGAATATGATCTTACATGTAATTATTATGAGAGAGGAAATATGGTTGTAGAAGTTTTCATGTTACTAAATTACCTCTCATTATGTTGAGATTCCTATTGTTGCTTTCCGCTTCCTTGCATATGCTAGTTTTTGCTTGCTATGATAATTTGTTTTTCTATAAGATGCCTATGCATAGGAAGTATGTTAGACTTAGATGTGTTTATCACGTGTTTTATGATGCTCTCTTTGTGCTTCAATTCTTGTCTTTCATGTGAGCATCATTAAAATTATCAATGCCTAGTTAGGGGTGTTAAACGATAGCGCTTGTTGGGAGGCAACCCAATTTTATTTTAATTTTCTTGCTTTTTATTTATGTTTAGTAATAAATCTTTGATCTAGCCTCTGGTTATATTTGTTTTTATGTTTTAGTTAGTGTTGGTGCCAAGTGAAACCTATAGGATCTTCTTGGATGATAGTTATTTGATCTTGCTGAAAATTCCAGAAACATTCTGTTCACGGAAACAATTGTTTAAAATCACCAGAACGTGATAAAATACTGATTCCAATTGCAATAGATCAATAAACAAATTATATAGGTCTTCCTGTTTTTGTAGATTTTCTGAGTTACATAAGTTTGCTTTTGATACAGATTACTACAGACTGTTCTGTTTTTGACAGATTCTGTTTTCCGCGTGTTGTTTGCTTATTTTAATGAATCTATCGCTAGTAAAAGAGTTTATAAACCATGGAGAAGTTGGAATACAGTAGGTTTAACACCAATATAAATAAAGAATGAGTTCATTACAGTACCTTGAAGTGGTGTTTTGTTTTCTTTCGCTAACGGATCTCACGAGATTTTCTGTTAAGTTTTGTGTTGTGAAGTTTTCAAGTTTTGGGTAAAGATTTGATGTATTATGGAACAACAATTGGCAAGAGCCTAAGCTTGGGGATGCCCAAGGCACCCCAAGGTGAAATTCATGGAAAACCAAAAGCCTAAGCTTGGGGATGCCCCGGAAGGCATCCCCTCTTTCGTCTTCGTCTATCGGTAACTTTACTTGGGGCTATATTTTTATTCACCACATGATATGTGTTTTGCTTGGAGCGTCTTGCATGATTTGAGTATTTTCTTTTTAGTTTACTACAATCATCCTTGCTGTACACACCTTTTGAGAGAGACACACATGATTCGGAATTTGTTAGAATACTCTATGTGCTTCACTTATATCTTTTGAGCTATACAGTTTTTGCTCTAGTGCTTCACTTATATCTTTTAGAGCACGGTGGTTATTTTATTTTATAGAAATTATTGTTATCTCATGCTTCACTTATATTATTTTGAGAGTCCTACAAAACAGCATGGTAATTTGCTTAAATTGTGAATTTAGTCCTAATATGATAGGCATCCAAGATTAGTAAAAACTTTCTTATAAGTGCGTTGAATACTAAGAGAAGTTTGATGCTTGATGAGTAGTTGTGAATTTGAGAAATACTTGTGTTGAAGTTTGCAAGTCCCGTAGCATGCACGTATGGTAAACATTGTGTAACAAATTTGAAACATGAGGTGTTCTTTGATTGTCCTTCTTATGAGTGGCGGTCGGGGACGAGCGATGGTCTTTTCCTACCAATCTATCCCCCTAGGAGCATGCGCATAGTGCTTGGTTTTTGATGACTTGTAGATTTTTGCAATAAGTATGTGAGTTCTTTATGACTAATGTTGAGTCCATGGATTATACGCACTCTCACCTTTCCATCATTGCTAGCCTCTTCGGTACCGTGCATTGCCCTTTCTCACCTTGAGAGTTGGTGCAAACTTCGCCGGTGCATCCAAACCCTGTGATATGATATGCTCTATCACACATAAACATCCTTATATCTTCCTCAAAACAGCCACCATACCTACCTATTATGGCATTTCCATAGCCATTCCGAGATATATTGCCATGCAACCACCGTTCCGTTTATCATGACACGCTTCATCATTGTCATATTGCCTTGCATGATCGTGTAGTTGACATCGTATTTGTGGCAAAGTCACCATCCATATTATTTCATACATGTCACTCTTGATTCATTGCCCATCCCGGTACACCGCCGGAGGCATTCATATAGAGTCATACTTTGTTCTAGTATCGAGTTGTAATCATCGAGTTGTAAAAAAATAGATGTGTGATGATCATCATTCGTAGAGCATTGTCCCAAAAAAGGGCAATGCTACTATCCTTTTTCCACACTTGTGCTTCAAAGTAGCACCATGATCTTTATAATAGAGAGTCTTTTATTTTGTCACTTTCATATACTAGTAGGAATTTTTCATTATAGAACTTGGCTTGTATATTCCAACAATGGGCTTCCACAAATGCCCTAGGTCTTCGTGAGCAAGCAAGTTGGATGCACACCCACTTAGTTTCTTTTGTTGAGCTTTCATACATTTATAGCTCTAGTGCATCCGTTGCACCTACTCCTTGCATTGACATCAATTGATGGGCATCTCCCTAGCCCGTTGATTAGCCGTGTCAATGTGAGACTTTCTCCTTTTTTTGTCTTCTCCACATAACCCCCATCATCATATTCTATTCCACCCAAGTGCTATATCCATGGCTCATGCTCATATATTGCGTGGAAGTTGAAAAAGTTTGAGATTACTAAAGTATGAAACAATTGCTTGGCTTGTCATCAGTGTTGTGCATGATGAGAGCATTCTTGTGTGAAAAAAATGGAGCATGACCAAACTATATGATTTTGTAGGGATGAACTTTCTTTGGCCATGTTATTTTGAGAAGACATAATTGCTTAGTTAGTATGCTTAAAGTATTATTACTTTTATGTCAATATTAAACTTCTATCTTGAATCTTTCGGATCTGAATATTCATGCCACAATTGAGAGAATTACATTGAAAATTATGCTAAGTAGCATTCCACATCAAAAATTCTGTTTTTATCATTTACCTACTCGAGGACAAGCAGGAATTAAGCTTGGGGATGCTTGATACGTCTCCAACGTATCTATAATTTTTGATTGTTCCATGCTATTATATATTCTGTTTTGGACGTTTAATGGGCTTTATTATACACTTTTATATTATTTTTGGGACTAACCTATTAACCGGAGGCCCAGCCCAAATTGCTGGTTTTTTTTGCGTATTTCAGTGTTTCGAAGGAAAAGGATATCAAACGGAGTCCAAACAGAATGAAACCTTTGGGAACATGATTTTCGGAACAAACATGATCCAGAGGACTTGGAGTGGACGTCAAGCAATCAACGAGGAGGCCACGAGGCAGGGAGGTGCGCCTGCCCACCTGGGCGCGCCCCCACCCTCGTGGGCCCCTCGTAGCTCCACCGACCTACTTCTTCCTCCTATATATACCTACATACCCCGAAAACATCAGATACAGAGCCAAAACCCTATTTTCACCGCCGCAACCTTCTGTACCCATGAGATCGCATCTTTGGGACTTTTCCGGCGCTCCTCCGGAGGGCGCATCGATCACAGAGGGCTTCTACATCAACACCATAGCCTCTCCGATGATGTGTGAGTAGTTTACCTCAGACCTTCGGGTCCATAGTTATTAGCTAGATGGCTTCTTCTCTCTCTTTGGATCTCAATACAAAGTTCTCCTCGATCTTCCTGGAGATCTATTCGATGTAACTCTTCTTTTGTGGTGTGTTTGTCGAGATTTGGTAAATTTTGGGTTTATGATCAAGATTATCTATGAACAATATTTGAATATCCTCTGAATTCTTTTATGTATGATTGGTTATCTTTGCAAGTATCTTCGAATTATCAGTTTGGTTTGGCCTACTAGATTGATCTTTCTTGCAATGGGAGAAGTGCTTAGCTTTGGGTTCAATCTTGCGGTGCTCGATCCCAATGTGATGAGGGGAAACGACACGTATTGTATTGTTGCCATCGAGGATAAAAGATGGGGTTTATATCATATTGCATGAGTTTATCCCTCTACATCATGTCATCTTGCTTAAAGCGTTACTCCGTTCTTATGAACTTAATACTCTAGATGCATGCTGGATAGCGGTCGATGTGTGGAGTAATAGTAGTAGATGCAAGCAGGAGTTGGTCTACTTGTCATGGACGTGATGCCTATATACATGGCCATAACTAGATATTCTCATAAATATGCTCAATTCTATCAATTGCTCGACAGTAATTTGTTTACCCGCCGTAATACTTTTGCTATCTTGAGAGAAGCCACTAGTGAAACCTATGGCCCCCGGGTCTATTTTCCATCATATTAATCGCCCATCAACTAGCTATTTCTGTCACCGTTTATTTTGCTTTCTTTACTTTTAGTCTTTATCATAAAAATACCAAAAATATTATCTTATCATCTCTATCAGATCTCACTTTTGAAAGGGGGCGTGAAGGGATTGACAACCCCTTTATCGCGTTGGTTCCAAGGTTCTTATTTGTTTGTGTAGGTGTGTGGGACTTGAGCATGGTCTCCTACTGGATTGATACCTTGGTTCTCAAAAACTGAGGGAAATACTTACGCTACTTTACTGCATCACCCTTTCTTCTTCAAGGGAAAACCAACGCAGTGCTCAAGAGGTAGCAAGAAGGATTTCTGGCGCTGTTGCCGGGGAGTCTACGCACAAGTCAAGAGATACCAAGTACCCATCACAAACTCTTATCCCTCGCATTACACTATTTGCCATTTTCCTCTCGTTTTCCTCTCCCCCACTTCACCTTTGCTGTTTTATTTGCCTTCTTTTTCGTCCTTCTTTTTGCCAGATCTATTGTTTGCTTGCGTTACTATGTGCCTTCTATTTGCTTGCATCTTTGCTTGCTAAAAAATCTATTGATATGGATCCACTTAAAGTGTTCTACTTGGATCATCTTCGATCCTTATGCGCTCGTGCTGAAACCCCAACTAGCCTAGTTGATGGGAAATCTTTAGATGAGCATGCTCATTTTGTGCGTCACCGTTTGTCTGAAAAAGGGAGACTCTTATGGGATCAAATAAATATATTGTTGTGCTATGCTTGGAATCTTTGTGAAATTTGTGATTTTACTTGTTGCTCTAAGAACCCTAAAAAACACCTTCCCTACCTATGTGAGTTTAATGATAATGAAATCCTATCTTCTTATGCAAAGGGTGTTTATAGTTACTATGATATCGAACAAATTCAAGAATTTGTTGCTTTTAAGGGTGCTTATGAAGTTGCTTCTTTGATTGAAAAGTATGATATTACTCTCTACGAATCTGAAAATTTTGACATACTTAAATATTGTTATGAAAACTATGCTCATAATGTCTATGTCAAAGAATTTATTGAAAGAATGACTGTTGCTTCAGAAGAAAATAATGATATGCATGAATCTATAGATATTTATGATTCCGATGATTTGGTTGAAATATCCCTTGATGAACATGATGCTTGCTATTCTTGTGGCCATGATGCCAATATTTATGAAGATGAATTTGCGATAGTTCCTTATGTTAAACATGAGATCGTTGCTATTGCATCCATACTTGATAGATCCTTCGATGAAAAGCATGATTGCAATGATGTTATTATAAATTCTCTTGATGTCAATTGTGCTAATAACATGCAAAACCCTAAGCTTGGGGACGCTAGTTTTGCTATGACTACTATTTGTTGCAATGATCATGATTGGGGTGATTCTTCTTATGATCTTGAAAATTTATTTAAGCCCCATGATGAATATGAGATTGATAATAATATTTGCAATAGTATTGAGAGTAGGTTTGGAAGAGTGTCAACTTTAGATCCCACAAATTTGGATTTTGATCAATCTTATGAAGTTTTTGATAAAAGTGGGTTTGGAGAGGTCATGACTTTAGTTTATAATATTTCCACTATTTTGGAAGAGTGTCAACTTTGCATGCATGTGGATCATCTAGAGAATATGTTATGTGATAGCTATATTGTTGAATTTGAATATGTTCTTCCCTTGTACTTGTTCATCCTCAGCCTACAAGGCAATCCACCACACCACACTGGAGTAGGGTATTATACCACATCAGTGGCCCGAACGAGTATAAATCTTGTGTCCCGGTGTTCAACGAGTTCGACACGCTGAGCCATGAGATCGCGGTGAGGGCGTGAGCTAAGTGGAGGAGAGATCTTCGTGTGCACCCAAGTGTTCGAACCTTAAGGGTTTTGCCGGAACTCGAAATCCGACAGAGGATACACTGCGGCGGCCGTGCAGTCCCCAACATAGTGTAGTGCGCGTGGCGTCCCTTTTGGGTGTGCGCGAAACACCCACCACACGCTCCACCGCCGCTGCCCATCGGCAGCTGTTGCCGGCCGCCATTGCCGCCACATGTCGGTGTACAAAAGTAGGGGCTCTCCTTTTTTACCCCTTTACTTGTGCACGGGCAGTCAGAGCCGCGCCCACGGCCACGCTAAGCAGGGTAGAGGAGGGAAACCGAAGCACAAGACAGGCAAAGCAACGCCAAGACCAAGAGACGCAAAGATCAAGAGGGCGAGGTGGACTCCCCCGGCAAGACCCTTGCCGGACAGCCCCGCGGCCCCGGCAAGAGCCTTGCCGAGGCAACTTGCCTGATGCCAACGGAGCACGCCACCCTTGAGCCCAGGGGTTCCAACGTCATCAGCCACATTGGAACCAAGGCTTGGGAGGCATCTCCATAGTGGCATGCAGATCTTTGTGAAGATCATGAACACTCAAGATCAGATGAGAACCAGAAGACGACGATCCTCGGCAAGGTCCTTGCCAAGGAAATCCACGAGACCCTGCTACCTCTTGAGCACTGCGTTGGATTTCCTTGAAGAGGAAAAGATGATGCAGCAAAGTAGCGTAAGTATTTCCGTCAGTTATGAGAACCAAGGTATCAATCTAGTAGGAGGCTACGCGTGAGTCCCTCGTACCTGCACAAAGCAAATAACTCCTCGCAACCAACGCGATAAGGGGTTGTCAATCCCTTCACGGTCACTTACGAGAGTGAGATCTGATAGAGATGATAGATACTATTTTAGGTATTTTTGTGATAAAGATTCAAAGTAAAAAAAAAGCAAAGTAAAAAAGCAAAGGCAATAATAAAGTGATGGAAGATTAATACGATGAAGATAGACCCAGGGGCCATAGATTTCACTAGTGGCTTCTCTCAAGAGCATAAGTATTTTACGGTGGGTGAACGAATTACTGTTGAGCAATCGACAGAATTGAGCATAGTTATGAGAATATCTAGGTATGATCATGTATATAGGCATCACGTCCGAGACAAGTAGACCGACTCCTGCCTGCATCTACTACTATTGCTCCACTCATCGACCGCTATCCAGCATGCATCTAGAGTATTAAGTTTATGAAAACAGAGTAACGCCTTAAGCAAGATGACACGATGTAGAGGGATAAATTCATGCAATATGATAAAAACCCCATCTTGTTATCCTCGATGGCAACAATACTATACTTGCCTTGTTGCCCTACTGTCACTGGGAAAGGACACCGCAAGATTGAACCCAAAGCTAAGCACTTCTCCCATTGCAAGAAAAACCAATCTAGTAGGCCAAACCAAACTGATAATTCGAAGAGACTTGCAAAGATAACTCAATCATACATAAAAGAATTCAGAGAAGATTCAAATATTGTTCATAGATAATCTTGATCATAAACCCACAATTCATCAGTCTCAACAAACACACCGCAAAAAGAAGATTACATCGAATAGATCTCCATGAGAGAGGGGGAGAACATTGTATTGAGATCCAAAAAGAGAGAATAAGCCATCTAGCTACTAACTATGGACCCGAAGGTCTGAGGTAAACTACTCACACTTCATCGGAGGGGCTATGGCGATGATGTAGAAGACCTCCGTGGTGGATGCCCCCTCCGACGGAGCTCCAGAACAGACCCCAAGATGGGATCTCGTGGGTACAGAAGGTTGTGGCGGTGGAATTAGGTTTTTGGCTCTGTATCTAGTCATTTGGGGGTACGTAGGTATATATAGGAGGAAGAAGTACGTCGGTGGAGCATCATGGGGCTCACGAGGTTGGAGGGCGCGCCCCCCTACCTCGTGCCCTCCTTGAAGCTTCCTTGACGTAGGGTCCAAGTCTCCTGGATCATGTTCGGTGAGAAAATCACGTTCCCGAAGGTTTCATTCCGTTTGGACTCCGTTTGATATTCCGTTTCTTAGAAACTCTGAAATAGGCAAAAAACAGCAATTCTGGGCTGGGCCTCCGGTTAATAGGTTAGTCCCAAAAGTAATATAAAAGTGGAAAATAAAGCCCAATAATGTCCAAAACAATAGATAATATAGCATGGAGCAATCAAAAATTATAGATACGTTGGAGACGTATCAGGCATCCCCAAGCTTAATTCCTGCTCGTCCTCGAGTAGGTAAATGATAAAAACAGAATTTTTGATAAGGAGTGCTACTTGGCATAATTTCAATGTAATTCTTCTTAATTGTGGTATTAATATTCAGATCCGAAAGATTCAAGACAAAAGTTCATATTGACCTAAAAATAATAATACTTCAAGCATACTAACTAAGCAATTATGTCCTCTCAAAATAACATGGCCAAAGAAAGTTCATCCCTACAAAATCATATAATTTAGTCATGCTCCATTTTCGTTACACAAGAATATATCACATCAACGAGGCTAATCAATGGGCTATGGAGATGCTCATCGATTGATGTTAATGCAAGGAGTAGGGATTTCCATGCAACGGATGCACTAGAGCTATAAATGTATGAAAGCTCAACAAAAGAAACTAAGTGGTGTGCATCCAACTTGCTTGCTCACGAATACCTAGGGCACTTGAGGAGGCCCAATGTTGGAATATACAAGACAAGTTCTATAATGAAAAATTCCCATTAGTATATGAAAGTGACAAAACAAGAGACTCTCTATCATGATGATTATGGTGCTACTTTGAAGCACAAGTGTGGAAAAGGATAGTAGCATTGTCCCTTCTCTCTTTTTCTCTCATTTTTTTGGGACTTCTATTTTTTTATGGCCTTTTTTTGGGCCTTCTCTTTTTTTATATGGCCTTTCTTCTTTTTATATTCCTCACTTGGGACAATGCTCTAGAAAATGATGATCATCACACTTCAATTTATTTACAACTCAATGATTACAACTCGATACTAGAACAAAGTATGACTCTATATGAATGCCTCCGTGTGTAATACGGATATGCAATGAACCAAGAGTGACATGTATGAAAGAATTATGAACGGTGGCTTTGCCACAAATACTATGTCAACTACATGATCATGCTAAGCAATATGACAATGATGAACGTGTCATGATGAACGGAATGGTGGAAAGTTGCATGGCAATATATCTCGGAATGGCTATGGAAATGCCATAATAGGTAGGTATGGTGGCTGTTTTGAGGAAGATATAAGGAGGTTTATGTGAAAGAGCGTATCATATCACGGGTTTGATGCACCGCTAAGTTTGCACCAACTCTCAAGGTGAGAAAGGGCAATGCACGTATCAAGAGGCTAGCAATGATGGAAGGGTGAGAGTGCGATAATCCATGGACTCAACATTAGTCATAAAGAACTCACATACTTATTGCAAAAATCTACAAGCCATCAAAACCAAAGCACTACGCGCATGCTCCTAGGGGATAGATTGGTAGGAAAAGACCATCGCCGTCCCCGACCGCCACTCATAAGGAGGACAATCAAAGAACACCTCATGTTTCAAATTTGTTACATAACGTTTACCATACGTGCATGCTACGGACTTGCAAACTTCAACACAAGCATTTCTCAAATTCACAACTACTCAACTAGCACGACTTTGATATTATTACCTCCATATCTCAAAACAATCATCAAGCATCAAACTTTTCTTAGTATCCAACACACTCATAAGAAAGTTTTACTATTTTAAATACCTAGCATATTAAGATTATTTAAGAAAATTACCATGCTATTTAAGACTCTCAGAATAATCTAAGTGAAGCATGAGAGATCAATAGTTTCTTTAAAATAAATCCATCACCGTGCTCTAAAAGATATAAGTGAAGTACTAGAGCAAAACTATATAACTCAAAAGATATAAGTGAAGCACAAAGAGTATTTTAATAATTTCCAAATCATGTATGGCTCTCTCAAAAGGTGTGTACAGCAAGTATGATTGTGGTAAACTAAAAAGCAAAGACTCAAATCATACAAGACGCTCCAAGCAAAACACATATCATGTGGTGAATAAAAATATAGCTCCAAGTAAAGTTACTGATGGAAGTAGACGAAAGAGGGGATGCCTTCCGGGGCATCCCCAAGCTTTGACTTTTTGGTGTCCTTAGATTAGCTTGGGGGTGCCATGGTCATCCCAAAGCTTAGGCTCTTGCCACTCCTTGTTCCATAATCCATCAAAAGATTTCACCCAAAACTTGAAGACTTCACAACACAAAACTCAACAGAAATCTTGTGAGCTCCGTTAGCGAAAGAAAACAAAAGACCACTTCAAGGTACTGCAATGAACTCATTATTTATTTATATTTGTGTTAAACCTACTGTATTACAACTTCTCTATGGTTTATAAACTATTTTACTAGCCACAAATTCATCAAAATAAGCAAACAACACACGAAAAACAGAATCTGTCAAAAATAGAATAGTCTGTAGTAATCTGTAACTAACTCAAACTTATGGAACTCAAAAAAATTATCCAAAATTGGAAGACCTATGAAATTTGTTTATTGATCATCAGCAATTGGAATCACTATTTTATCACGTTCTGGTGATTTTTAACAATTGTTTTCGTGAACAGAAAGTTTCTGGAAATTACAGCAAGATCAAATAACTATCATCCAAGAAGATCCTATAGGTTTAACTTGGCACAAACACTAATTAAAACATAAAACACATCTAACCATAGGTTAGATCAGAGATTTATTCCTAAACAGAAGCAAAAGCAAAAAACTAAAAATAAAATTGGGTTGCCTCCCAACAAGCGCTATCGTTTAACGCCCCTAGCTAGGCATAAATAATTTTAATGATGCTCGCATGAGAAACAAGAATTGAAGCATAAAGAGAGCATCATGAAACACGTGACTAACACATCTAAGTATAACATACTTCCTATGCATAGGCATCTCATAGGCAAACAAATTACCATAGCAAGCAAAAACTAGCATATGCAAGGAAACCGAAAGAAACAATAGCAATCTCAACATAACGAGAGGTAATTTATTATCATGAAAATTTCTACGACCATATTTTCCTCTCTCATAATAATTACATGTGGGATCATAAGCAAATTCAAAAAAATATATATCACATAAAATATTTTCGACATGATACACATGCATGCAAAGTTGACACTCTTCCGAAATAGTGGGATTAACATTAACTAAAGTCATGACCTCTCCAAACCCACTTTTATCAAAAATTTCATAAGATTGAATATTCTCAAAATATGTGGGATCTAAAGTTGACACTCTTCCAAACCCACTTTCAATATTATTGCAAACAATATTATCAATCTCATATTCATCATGGGGATTAAATAAGTTTTCAAGATCATAGGAAGAATCACCCCAATCATGATCATTGCAACAAGTAGTAGACATAGCAAAACTAGCATCCCCAAGCTTAGGGTTTTGCATATTATTAGCACAATTGACATCAAGAGAATTTATAGTAAAATCATTGAAATCATGCTTTTCATCGAGGGAACTATCAAGCATGGGTGCAATAGCAACAATCTCATTTTTAACATAAGGAACTATAGCAAATTCGTCTTCATAAAGATTAGCATCATGGCCACAAGAATAGCATGCATCATGTTCATCAAGGGATATTTTAACCAAATCATCGGAATCATCATTATCTATAGATTCTTGCATATCATTATTTTCTTCCAAAGCAACAGTCATTCTTTCAATAAATTCTTGGACATAGACATTATGAGCAAAATTTTCTTTGCAATATTTAAGTATGACGGAATTTTTAGATTTGTTGAGAGTAAAATCATACTGTTCAATCAAAGAAGCAACTTCATGAGCACCCTTAAAAACGACAAATTCTTCAATTTGTTCGATATCATAGTAACTATAAACACCCTTTGCATAAGAAGATAACATTTCATTATCATTGAACTCATATAGGTAGGGAAGGTGTTTTTTAGGGTTCTTAGAGCAACAAGTAAAATCACACATTTCACAAAGATTCCAAGCATAGCATAGCAATTTGTTTATTTGATTCCATAAGAGTCTCCCTTTTCCAGACAAACCGTGACGCACAAAATGAGCATGCTCATCTAAAGATTTCCCATCAACTAGGCTAGTTGGGGTTTCAGCACGAGGGCATAAGGATCGAAGATGATCCAAGTAAAACACTTTAAGTGGAACCATATCAATAGATTTTTAGCAAGCAAAGATGCAAGCAAATAGAAGGCACGTGGAAACACAAACAGAAAGGCATACGGGAAGAAGGCGAATAAAACGGCAAGGGTGAAGTGGGGGAGAGGAAAAGGAGAGGCAAATGGGAAATGATGTATTACGGCAGATAAGGGTTTGTGATGGGTACTTCGTATGTTGAATTTTGCGTAGACCTCCCCGGCAACGACACCAGAAATTCTTCTTGCTACCTCTTGAGCACTGCGTTGGATTTCCTTGAAGAGGAAAGGATGCTGCAGCAAAGTAGCGTAAGTATTTCCCTTAGTTTTGAGAACCAAGGTATCAATCCAGTAGGAGGCTATGCGCGAGTCCCTCGTACCTGCGCGAAGCAAATAACTCCTCGCAACCAATGCGATAAGGGGTTGTCAATCCCTTCATGGTCACTTACGAGAGTGAGATCTGATAGAGATGATAGATAATATTTTTGGTATTTTTGTGATAAAGATGCAAAGTAAAATAAAAAGCAAAGTAAAAAAGCAAAGGCAATAATAAAGTGATGGAAGATTAATATGATGAAGATAGACTCGGGGGCCATAGATTTCACTAGTGGCTTCTCTCAAGAGCATAAGTATTTTACAGTGGGTGAACGAATTACTGTTGAGCAATTGACATAATTGAGCATAGTTATGAGAATATCTAGGTATGATCATGTATATAGGCATCACGTCCGAGACAAGTAGACCGACTCCTGCCTGCATCTACTACTATTACTCCACTCATCGACCGCTATCCAGCATGCATCTTGAGTATTAAGTTTATGAAAAAAGAGTAATGCCTTAAGCAAGATGACATGATGTAGAGGGATAAATTCATGCAATATTATAAAAACCCCATCTTGTTATCCTCGATGGCAACAATACTATACGTGCCTTGCTGCCCCTACTGTCACTGGGAAAGGACACCGCAAGATTGAACCCAAAGCTAAGCACTTCTCCCATTGCAATAAAAACCAATCTAGTAGGCCAAACCAAACTGATAATTTGAAGGGACTTGCAAAGATAACCAATCATACATAAAAGAATTCAGAGAAGATTCAAATATTGTTCATAGATAATGTTGATCATAAACCCACAATTCATCGGTCTCAACAAACACACCGCAAAAACAAGATTACATCGAATAGATCTCCACGAGAGAGGGGGAGAACATTGTATTGAGATCCAAAAAGAGAGAAGAAGCCATCTAGCTACTAACTATGGACCCGAAGGTCTAAGGTAAACTACTCACACTTCATCGGAGGGGCTATGGTGATGATGTAGAAGCCCTCCATGGTGGATGCCCCCTCCGGTGGAGCTCCGGAACAGGCCCCACGATGGGATCTCGTGGGTACAGAAGGTTGCGGCGGTGGAATTAGGTTTTTGGCTCCATATCTGATCGTTTGGGGGTACGTAGGTATATATAGGAGGAAGAAGTACGTCGGTGGAGCTTCATGGGGCCCACGAGGGTGGAGGGCGTGCCCCTACCTCGTGCCCTCCGCGAAGCTTCCTTGACGTAGGGTCCAAGTCTCCTGGATCATGTTCGGTGAGAAAATCACGTTCCCGAAGGTTTCATTCCGTTTGGACTCCGTTTGATATTCCGTTTCTTAGAAACTCTGAAATAGGCAGAAAAACAGCAATTCTAGGCTGGGCCTCCGGTTAATAGGTTAGTCCCAAAAATAATATAAAAGTGGAAAATAAAGCCCAATAATGTCCAAAACAGTAGATAATATAGCATGGAGCAATCAAAAATTATAGATACGTTGGAGACGTATCGGACCCTAACAAGATCCTT